>CM062812.1:860661492-861293992 GCA_031772625.1 Pinus tabuliformis
TTTTAACATATTTGTTTAATTCTAAGTTTGTGATAAGTTTAATTTGGATTTTGGATAATTTGGTTTTCAACTTAGCAGTTTGGTAGTTTACATAATTTTATAATTGGTTTTGGAAATATTTAAATTATTCCTCTAATGTTGACTAAAACCACAATTAATGAAGTCATTTAAAATTTTGATAGCGATCAACTTACAAAAACAAAAAATATAGGAAGAATTGCATCCATAAAATTTTAGGGCCAATAGAATGCTTATGGTTGGAGATCATAATTCTGTTTATAATTTTAATGTAGAAGAGGCTACTCAAAAAGAGTAAATAGTACAATGGAAAGTAACATTTATTATATGTAATTGTTTTTTGAAAAAGTAATTTAGTTAGAATGAATATATGAACTATCTTTACAATAGAAAAATATATATGGTAATTTTACAATTATAGTTTCAACCATATTAAGGTTTGTAATTTATAAAAATATATTTGCCTTTTTTTATTTTAAGTCTTTTTGCATGTAATTTCATAAGTAAAATATTGATATAAATTGACAAATATATAATCGATAATAAATATATATCATTTTATCAAATAAACATCATGATGATTACGATCTAAAAAATATAAACATAATCTAAAAAAACATTCAAAGTCACTAACATTATCTAATTATATATACTTCTAACACATATAAACGTTATTATCTAGCACACAAATAAAATAATTTAACAAGATCATCAGCATGATCACATCTAACAATATCACATGCTAATTATATTGTGTTTATTCGTCTTGTTGGCATTTTATATAAATGATAAGATATTGAATTTAAATTTGAATTGGTAAGAGTTGCTATAAATATTAAATTTAAATTACTTGAAACTTTGATAACTTTAGGGATAAATTAAATTTTATTAAAATAGAATTTTTAAGTTATATTAAAGTTTAATTAGCTATAAAAATTATGACTTAACCTTTTTAAATTCAACAATGGATTGAAATTTATAAATAAACTTAAAATATTTTTTTATATATAATTTTAAATAAATATTAGTGACAATACTTTATTGATTGCATTTTCTTATTTATTAATTTAAGCATTAGAAATAATATGTATGTATATATATATATATATATATATATATATATATATATATATATATATATATATATATATATATATATATATATACAATTTAATAATACATATTAATTTAAAAATTATATTTTAAATAATAATTATAATTAATAAATATATATATTTTTAAATGCTTCATTCATAATTATTATGAATGAACAAACTTTAGTTTATTAAATTTATAAAATCAAATTAATTGTAATGTTACTTTTATAATCCAATGTTTTATGAACAATTTTTTTAATTATAGTTGATTTTAGACCAATCAATTATATATTTTAACCTTATTATAAATATTTTGAAATTTGTATCTAACGAGTACATGTTGCAATATAATTTTTAAAATTTAATTGCAAAGATTAATGAAATGTATTAGAAGTATGGGTCACAACTTTCTGATTTCTACGCTTGACTATGACTAAAAAGGTAGTTTTGTTTAAAGGTTTGTACAATGTAATTGTGTGTAAAATTGATTTTGTTTCGTAGTGACTAGTTTTTAGACATGTTTTATAAACGCCTTTTTTTATTTCTATGTTTTCTATAGGCAGACACTGTTTCTCACAACCCTTATTTGAATAAATTTAGTTAGAATGATTATGTATGAACTATTTATGCAATAGAATATTATTTATGCTAATTTTATAATTATAATTTCAACCATATTAAACTTTGTAATTTATAAAAATATATTTTCATTTTTTCTTTAAGTTAAGTCGTTTTGCATGTAATTTCATATATAAAATTTTGATATAAGTTCAACAATAAATAATCTATAATAAATATCATTTCATAAAAATAAGCATCATAATGATAACCATCTAACAAACATAAACATCATCTAATATACACATTCAAATTCACTAACATCATCTAATTATATACACCTCTAACACATATAAATGTCATTAACTAGCATACCAATCTAAAAATCTAACAGTGCATAATCATCATCATCGTGTCTAACAAAACACAAGCATTGTCTAACATCATCACCACACACATCCTCAAATATGCATCTCATATTGTCAAATAACTTCTATAACATACACATTTAGCTCCAAGAACATTAAATGAACATATCAAACATGACCCAAAAATATACGTGCCAACACCAATATATAAATTAAGTGCATCAACATGAACAAAAAAAATGTACCATATCTATACACACACACACACACAAACAAGTCAATAAACTGCATCAAGTCAAATAAATACTATAAAATATCTAATACAAGTAGTGGCAACCTAGTCTATAGCAGAAGATGATGGATGGTCAACTTCATGATCAAGAGTCAAACTATGAGGTGGAGGAAGAGATGGTTGGTATTTTGTCTATGGAGAAACATTAGAAGTTGGGTGATCATGACGTGAATGAGGAGGAATAGGTGGCCAAGTACTATTGGAAGGAACACCAACACCCTGACCATCATCTGATGTAAGGCCATCCCAAGGAGGTGGAGTACTACTAGAAGGATCACCACCCTAGTCACCATGATCTGATGGTGTAGTACTGGGTGAAAACTCTCTATCTTCTACATGGTGGTGATCCCTCTTCAATGCTAGTATAAACCTACTAGCTTCGATGATATGATGCATAATACTCATCATATCTTGCAACAAGTCCATCCAAAGCTCCAGAAGCATAGGATTTTCCCTGGTGTCTCAACTTGTAGCAAGGCAAACTCCCGCCTCAACCACAACTCTAGAGAACTAGTTCCAAAACACCATCCCGAATCCAATATCATGCCTACGGCATGGCCTTATACCCATGTGTGTCCAATCAAGACATCTAACCTCACCCTCTATGGCCTCAGTCACCTTTTCATCTCCATCCGGTGGAGGACAAGGCATGTCCCCAACTGATGTGTTGATGTCTAAAAAATATATAATAGAGAAGAATAATTAGATAATTTCATTAAATAGTTTAATAAAACAAGTTAAAAAATGTGCCAGAATAAATTTTATTCTAACTAATTAAGACAATAAAATGAAACTATATTAATTTAAAGAAAACACTCATATCACCTCTAGCATTTTCTTGCTCATCTTGTGTGAAGAGGATGTTGGGACACTGTTGGTAATCCATCCCCACATAAGGACATAACACGAAGGCAAACATGTGGTCAGCCTCACTACCCAATAGTTACAATGCCTCAATGGAAATCCTCACCATATACTCCAGTTATCTCCTCTTGGGCATCATCTTGCCCCACATACACATTTGCACCTCAGTCGTCAACCTAAGAGGGCAACAATCAGAAGTAGTCCTCGTCTCTGAAAACCTATCAAAAAATATAGAAAAACTCTGAAGCAAAAGGGAAGTTTTCCCTCATGTATCATAGAACAACATCTATCGAAATCTATACAAAAATAACCACACATTACTTATTTTTCTTTTTCAATGTGGTCCATCCACATAACATTTCGCATCGGTGCATTAATTTTATGTCGACACACCACACTAAAACATTTAGTTTTAAATATTGGGTGGTGAGTTGGGAAAAAAAAAATGCACCAGGATGTTAATTTTATAAGGCACACCACCTTAAAAATTATAATTTTTAAAGTGGTGTGTTGTGGAATTTAATGGCCTTGTGCATTTCAACTTACGAAATGCACCAAACCACTAATGGTATGTTAACATTACTCACCGAATTTTGGTGCACCTATACATTTATAGGGTTCACTGTGAATGGTGTGAACCAAACATTTCTAATCCACTATGAAGAAAAAAATAAAAAATAAAAGAATAAAATGCATTTTTTAACCTAATTTTCAATTCTACTCCAATAAAAAATTAAGTTAAGGGGAAACATAAACATTACCTATACATTTTCTTGTTAGGGACATATGGTTGTCAAGTAAAAGAAGAAAAAAAATTAAGTTTCTCGTTCAGGTTTAAATATTGGGTGGTGTGTTGAGAAAAACTAAATGCACCTGGAAGTTAATTTTACCTAATGCATCGCCCTAAAATGTATAATTTTTTAAAGTGGTGCGTCATGGAATTAATTGGCCCAATGCATTTCAATTTACCCAATGCACCAAACCACTAATGGTGAATTAATTTTACGCACCAGTTTGCATCATGAATATTGCGAGTTAAACATTTCAAACTCATCACAAAGAAAAATAAATAAAACATTGCATTTCTTAACTTAATTTTAGAGTCTACTCCATTAAAAAATAATTTAAGGAGAAACATAAACATTACTTGGACATTTTATCGTTAGGGAGGCATGGTTTCCAAGTAAATAAAAAAACAAATTTCACCACTATTTCACAAAATTTGAATGGGAGGCAGTGAGAAATAGAGAGAAGGATGGCAAGTAAGGTAAGCACCAATGGAAGGGTGCTTCACGGAGGAAAAGGTTACACTAGTGCTTGAGAAATCTATAACATTGCAAATGGTAAAAATGAATTTTATGGCTAGTTATTTCTTTTTATTTAACCCTATTTCGATGCACTCGAGTCACTGCACCAAGGCGGATTATTTATGAAGTGAACTATAGTTTTTAAATTAAAAACCCTACCACGGTGCGCCATGCTATTTATGCACTGGGCATTTCAAAAGAGTAATAACATTGGTGTTTCGTGGGATTATAGCACTGAAATAGTGAAAATGAATTTTACAAAAATCATTTTTTAAATTAAACTTTTGTCTGTTGCTATTGAGAAATATATGCACCGGTCCTTTGGTTTCAACTAGGGAACTATTATAGCACCATAATGATAAAAATAAAGTTTATGACCAACATTTTTTAAATTTATAGTAGTCTGGTGCTATTGAGCAGTATACCCTCGAGCGGTGCACCATTTTCTATTAAACATCGACATGTACAATTCTTTTTATCGAACTAGTGCTTATTATATGAGTAGCACACTATTATTTTTTAAATTAAAAACCTTTCCCCAGTGCACCATGTTTTTACACACTAGGGATTTCGTAAAATGTTGAAGCACCACTGCTTTATGTGAGTATAGCACCAAAATGGTGAAAGTGAATTTTACGACTGACAATTTTTTAAATTTCACCCTTGTATGGTGCTATATTGAATATTATCTAGGTTTTTGTATCTGCCCAATTTTCCTATTTGATTTCTATTTTTTATTTTGAAAGTATAATTTATAAAAAAAAAAAAAAAAAATTCTTTTAATATAATTTTAATATATTAAAAATATTTAGCACCTTTGAAAACACACAAATTATACCCAATTACAATTTAGACAGTTTCCTCACAAATTTAAAGAAAAATTCATGGAAAAAAAACAATCAATTTGTTAGAGTACATGATTCAACATCTTTTTTGAATTTGGAGGGCATTGTCACTAGCCTCACAATAAGATTCCACTACAAGTTGAATATGATGATGGCGAAATTCAACAATTTTTTCAAATTTCAAAGACATTGTTGTTAGTCTCATAATAATATTCTAGGATTCCAAAATGGTTAACCATTTTCATGTCGTAACATAAAATATAAAGTGATTTGAAAATTTAGAAAAGAGCACAATCAAACTTTTTCAATTTTTGAGTTTTTTATATAAATAGTTTTCAATCGATATTGAGCGCAATGCTCACAAGAATATATCATACAAAAGTTTGGTAATAATAAGTGATAAGGCTACATTATAAGGAATTATTTTAACAATGCATACATATAGCATCCACAAGGTATCAATTATGAACTTTTTAACCCATATAAGCGCTAAACTAATAATAATCCTACCACGATGCACTATTTTTTGTTACCGAGCATAGAATTCTATTAACTGCACTAGTGCTTATTTTATACAAAGCACACCACCATTTGTAGATTAAAAATCCTTCCACTTGCATCATTTTTTTACACATTGGGGCTTTCATAAATAGGGATAGAACCGATGCTTCATGACAATACATTGTATGCATCAGTGTGCATTATAAACAAAGCACAATGTTGCTTTTATTTGTATCAAAAATAACCTTGCAATGGTTCACCATTTTCTATTAAGCACTTGAGACTCCAGCCCAATTAATTGCACTGATGCATATAATATAATATGCACACCACTATTTTTAAATTAAGAAACCCCACAATGGTGACTCATATTTTTTATGCACTGGGGCATTAATATAATGGTTTAGTGTAGAAATTCCTTGAAGATTCAAACTTCTTATGTAATTTTCTAAAAAGTAAGACTTGAATCTACTCTACTCATCAGAAGAAACAATTAAACAATCGAGAAATCACAACATTAACATGAGACAAGATTCAATCACATATGCTTAGAGATTTATCTAAGGGGAAAGAAACTACTCAAAACCCCTTCCTATATGTATTGCATTAGTTAGAAAATAGAGAAGAAATGCAATGCTTGCTCAAGCCCTAGCAACCTCTGCACTAGTATAACTACTTCTTAGACAAGCTCTGATCAACACTTAACCAATTCCAAGCCTTCCCAAGTCACAATTTCGTTACATTGTTCCTCAAGGAATTAGCCACCTATTAATTAGGGAAATTCCCAATTAGAATTGTGCAATCCCTATAGGCCCCTTCTTTGACTGCATGTATCAGATGTACAATTTGGAATTGTTTACAACTGATAGTACGCTACCTTAAAAATCTAATCTCAACTGGGTAATGTTGACTGATAAAATGTGCCTTTTAAAACTCCTAATTGTCCTCACATTAATTATCAATCCAGGAAAGTCCTCTTATTTCAAGAGTGTACACAATATGTGGCTGCTATTTAATTCAGAGAGTAATGTTTCATAGATTGCAGTATAGATCTTTTAATACAAGAGTAAATGGATGCATGTAGTAAATTACAATTGCAATTAAAGAAAACTCAATCCTCTAACGAAATCAAATCCTAGAGAAATTCAAGTAACGGCATCATCAGTTGAGAGTACAATAGTGATAATTCATCTCTTCAGAACTGATTTAATCGAAATCAAACTCACTCTTCAGTAAATAATCTAAACAGTAATGATATCAATCTGAGATTCTAACAAAAATAGTTAATAATTTTTACAATTGATTACATCAAGTGGAATACTTATCTAAGTAACTCAATCTAAAATGAAATTAAACTAAATCAACAATAATACTGTAAATTATATAAAGAAAAGATATTTTGTTAACACCAGAAAACAATAAACAGCGAAGGAGATAAAATCACAGAAAGCAAGAATACTATCAAACCATCACATTTGTGAGAATTGGAAATGTATGACACAGAGAAAGTAGTTAAATACACCAGAAGTCAGGCCCTTAGCTGTCAGCGAACACTACTAAGTTACTTCAGTTAACGCGAGGGAACAACAACTTCACTTATGTATTAATCATCGAATGAAAGTAGCATTACAATATCATTGTATTCTCTTAACAACGAGAGTCTGTAATTAAAATTACAAATTCAATAATAATTGAGATTCCTCTCTTCTTACAATCGTCTCCTTTTATAATCAGAGAGGGTAAAAGATAAATGGTAACTGCAATCCCTCAGGATCTCCCGATCCTGAGGGATTCACAATAGATTTCTAACTTCAGACATCATTTACTTTCTCGCACTGATCCTTGTGATTTGCTTTGGCCTTATCCGTAAATGTCGTGTTCCTTCCTTAGCTTGTTGATTTTTGTTGTTCCTTCATTAGGGAATAGAATTTGTCCCTTTTTTTGTTTTCCTGCATAAATAAGGGTAATAATTAGCTAAGTCGTAACTGCAGATAATTCCTTCATTTCTTACCATAATTCTTTAATATATTAACACATTAGGATATAGAAAATATAAGAATAAAGGAAAAGAATGATGATATTAATAATAAACGCATACCCTTTCTATGACTCAACATACTCCCTTACTTACTGTGTTTCATGTCCTCGTGAAAAGCAAGTAATTCGTATGTAGAGCAGTTAAAGAATAAGCTAGAGAAGGAATGTCTTAAAGTGGTCTAAAACCATGGCTCTTGGCCAAGAGCTCAAAGATGGACCCTGTCTGTCCTTCAGGCAATTCGTATATAGCCTGATAACCCTCAGTAGGATACCAAATGATGGGGCTATGGAACCGACATCCTAGCCAATAAGGACCTTCTCTTAAAATGAGATTGCTATAAGTGACAAAATGGTCTGCAGATAACTTAAAATTTTTATAATTAAATGGCTCTCTATTCTGTACATTACTAGTGGAGACTATCCACCTGATCATGGTTGCAGACAAGGAGCTTTCCTGAATGGAGAGAAAGTATTCTACTCCCTTCTGTATAATCTCCTTTTGAATAGGCCCCAAAATTTTGAATACTACTTCCCTTGTCATCAGACTCTTGTGATTGGCCAGCATTTGCAAAGGGTGTTTGGGTTCACCTCCGACCCAAAGATCCAGTCCATGCTCTTGTCTTTGGAACGCGTTATGAGCCTTGAACCATTTTAGTTGATTGATAGCAAATGAGATAAAGGCTTGGAATTGCACATCCCCCATAAAAGGGTTGGGGTTCTTCTCCACTTCTTCCTCTAATACAAAATTATGTAGGTAAAATTCACATAGCAACCTTTGAACTTTTACCCCATGTTGTTTGCAATAGTTTATAAAATCCTCAATTGTTTTTAATTCTATCGATTTTTTGGCTTTGATGGATTTGATTTTCAATACAAATATCTTTCTAGCAAAAATAAGGCATAATTATTGGTAGGAGATCTGCATGCCAAGACATCAATGTATAATGAGCAGATAGTGTCTGTTTGACTCATGACCTTCTCTAATTTGAGCTTGATTTTCTCAATTTTCTCTTCTGTCTTTCAGTATTTGTCGAAGGTCTCGCTTTATGATGTATTCATGTCATGAAGCTGCCTCTGTAATTCATGATATTTTTGCTCGGAGACAGTTTCTAGCTCAAGTCGTTCTACGACAAGCCGAGCCTATGCTAAATCTACTTGAAGATTCAATATGTTGGGGTCATTACTCGTCATGATATCTTTGGCTTAATGGTTGTCTGAGTACTCCTGCTATGAGAAGGAATGCATATTGTCTGTGTTCCTTTATTATGGGAGGTCCAAGACTCCATCTAGGTAGCCACGTTGTAGGAGGGTACCACCTCCTTTTGAATAGCTAACTCATAAGAAGGTACAACCTCTGTCTGGGTAGCTACTTCTGCAAGAATTGCATATTGTTCCTTAACAGGTTGAGTGAGTATGGGTTCAGTTGGAGTCCCTGTAGCTCTTCTTTCATATAATTCAGTTTGAACTACTGCGTTTATTGTCTCCAGGGTTTTCTCTGGAACCTTCCCTGCTAATATTTCTTCTATCTTTCTCTTGAGCCTTTTTACCATTTTCTGGAGCCTCTGTTGTTCCTTCCTAAGATTTTTAATTTAGGCTTTGTACTTTTTCGGGGGATCAATTTTTCTATTAATAGTCTCTACTCCTAATGAACCCGGTTGCTCATCCTGAATCTATTATACAAGAACCGTGTCCCCAGATTGGTAGTTGCCTTCTTGGTTTATTTCTGCTCCTTCTGTTTGGCCTGTATTCTCCGTGTTTAGGCCTACCTAGCTGGGTTCTCCTAAAGGCATATCACTAGGTTGGTTCACCTCTTATAGAGTGGCCTCTGCCCTTGTTTCTACTTCGTAGCTTACATTTTATGATATATTCTATCATGGCCAGAGTTCTCTAAAGATTGGGTTGATCCAATGTTAAAGATGAGCGGACTTTCGGGCTGTATGAAATCATCCATATTGGCCAGGATCTGGGCCAATTCGATATTGTGTAGTAAATCACCTTGGGGACTCATGCTTGGTGTTGAGGGAAGTCCTGATTGATTTCTTGGTTCATCTCCAGAACACCCTGATTCTTCCTCATGGTCCGATTCAGGGTTATCCTGGCCTTCTATCTGCAAGTGTTGTTCACTTCCTGGGCTAGACAATTCTATGGGTTAGCTGACACTGCCCTAGGGATTTTTGGCTGCTCCTAAGTTTGTCCTCAACCTTGCGAAATTTCTACGCTTTTTGGAAATGTTCATTGCAAGGGTAGTCCTCTTCCTTTTCAGAATAGGGTTAGGGGCAGGCAGAGCTAAACCCCCTTCGATAGCAAATATTAATTTCTTCCAACTTGATTGTTGTTGGGTGAGGTTGTAGCTAACTATCAGCCTAATCAAATAGTGGTGGCTTACAATGGTTTCTATGTGTTGGGACTTTTTTATCCTTTCCATGGTGTCATGCAGTAGAAAATTCAAATATGCAGGTAAATTCACAGAACACTTTTGTTTCAGCACTGCTAAGAGTTTAAGTTGACGTGGACTTACCATGTCTTTTCATCCGTCACATGTGATGTAATTCTGGACAACTCTTGCTAGTTCTCCCCATGGTTCTCCAAGTGAAGATGGTTGAACACATTTGCCTTTTTTTATCAGCTCTTTTCCTTCGTCCTTAAAGGCTTCAATGGCATCATGCAACTTCAATAGTTTATTAGCCCATACGGGTATTTCGGCTGGAAACACAGATACTTCTGCTATCACAGCGTCTAATACTATGATTTTTCTGCCCCTTACCATGGATTTTCCATTATGTAAATTTTGTAGGAATTCAATTGCAATTGCTTCGTTGGGTTGCTGAAATCGTGTGAAGTATGCTATCCACCCAACTCGGGCTAGAAGTTCTCTGGATACATTAGAAACAACGAATATTAGTAGCTCCCTACACACTGTTCTTCGTCCCATACTGCCTTAATTTGACAAATAATTAGTGTAGCAGAGATAACACCGCAATAGATAGAGCCGAGTGATGGAACAATAAGTTTTTATAATGGTTATATCGGATGATACTTTACAAGCAAAAATATTGTTATCTAAGATTTTTTATTTATGGAATGTCATATTTCCATGCAAAGTCAAATAAAGAGTTGACACGCATGCATAAGTCCTCTGGAGGTTGCTCCTCGCCCCTCTTTGAAAGGATAGGTTGTCTTGGACTGAATGAGTGAAGGAATAATGTGCTGGTAGCGAAGTACAGGATGATGAAAGTGGTAAGGTGTGCATATTAATGAAAGGATCCCAAAAGATATCAAAGTGCTGAAATCAATGCATATAACGAGAATTATCAATAAGTGAGGAGATTCCATGAGGTGTTTCGAAAAGGGAAAATGATGACTGACGCAGGATAGATACTTTATTGTCATCATTCCACTTAAAGCTATTATGATTGATTTTAAAATATATTGCATGCATAAAGGTTCAAAATAAATTAGGAACATAATCTCTCTGTAGTAAAGATAAAAAAATAAGGAAAGGGAATTATAATAACTATTGATGTTGAAAATGCAACTCCAATACCATCAGCAGAGCTTCTGTTGCCTACAGGAGCTTTTAGCCTCGACGGAGTTGCTTTCTCACCATTTGGAACCATGGTCCTCTATGTATAGATGGGGAAGTGCATTATGATATGAGAGTAGAGACCAATGTGCTAGAATGGTAACTAGATAAACACATTGCCATTCACTGGGAAGGAGCGAAAGGTGGGCAGGCCAGCTCGTAATGAGACCTCCTGTTCCAAGGACTTTATTTCTTGATGCATCCAATGGATCATATCCCTAGTGTGGTGACCATAGTAGGAATGCCACTTCGCTGCTTCCTTATGATCATGGTAGGCTGGCTCGTGATGAGACCCCCTATCTTCCATATGTAAAAATCATAGAATTATCAGTAAACATATGTTTATGGATCTATTTCATATATATATATATATATATATATATATATATATATATACAACACTTCATATTTATATATAGAGGGCGGCTCAACAATCCTTAGGAGTAGGGATGGCAGAGGAAGTCTAAACATACCAATAGAAAAAGTATGCCCTTAACCTTATTTGATGATAATGAATAGAGAGAATTATAGGGTTAGGGGAGAACCAACATGGTACAAATAATCAATCAATTCAATTTGTAGTTGGAATAAGGAGAGTGAAGTGATATAGATGGTTGTTTCCTTTATTTTTCAATCAATACAAAGCAATCTTGTTAAAGATGATAATATTTGATATATTTGCTTTTTCTAGTAAACTTCAGTTTTGTATCCTTACATATATATTTGTACACTTGTGCCTTATATAGGATCATAAAGAGTGAGAAAATGAAATAAAGAGTGCTCTCAAACAACTATTCACAAAGTGTTATTTCCTAAAGGAAATAGCAAAAGAAAACCTCACACAAAAAGTGTTGTTCCTTATAGGGAATAACAAGGAAAGACACACCAAAAGGTGTTGTTCCTTAGAGGGAACAATAGCTATTCCTTGTAAGGAACAGAAAATGAAAGATACACGCAGATGGTGTCGTTCCCTATAGGGAACAACAAAAAAGTATATACACAAAAGCGTTGTTCCTTATAGGGAACAACAGTTGTTCCCTATAAGGAACATCAAAGGTAATGCACACGAAAATGTTTGTCCACTATAAAGGAGCAGCAAGGGAAATTCATGCTAAAAACTTTGTTGTTCCCTATAGGGAACAACAGCTGTTCCTTAGAGGGAACAGCAAGAGGAAAAATTTCACACCGAAACTGTTGTTCCTTAAAGGGAACATCAGTTGTTCCTTAGAGGGAATAGTGGTTGTTCCTTGTAAGTAACAACAAGAAAAAGAAAAGAACTAAATGCGAAATTGTTGTTCCTTAGAGGGAACAACAGCTGTTACTTAAAGGGAACAACAAGAAAAAATTATACAAAAAATTGTTGTTCCTTAGAGGGAACAACGACTGTTCCTTAGAGGGAACAACAACTCTTTTTTAAAGGGAACAACAAGAAGAGAAAAAAAAAGTAAAATATTGCACTCGAAATTGTTGTTCTTTAGAGGGAACAAAAAGAAAAGAAAAAACGAAAAATTTGCACTCAAAATTGATGTTTCTTAGATGGAACATCAGCTGTTCCTTAGAGGGAACAACAAAGAGAAAGAAATTCCACACAGAATTGTTGTTCTTTAGAGGGAACAACTACTATTCCTTAGAGGGAGCAGCAGTTGTTCCTTAGAGGGAACAACAAGAAAATTTGCACACAAAATTGTTGTTCCTTAGAGGGAACAGTGGCTGTTCCTTAGAGGGAACAACAAGAAGAAAATAGACATGAACATTGTTGTTCCTTAGAGGGAATAACAACTATTCCTTAGAGGGAACGATAGTTGTTTCTTAGAGGGAACAACAAAGGAAAAATAGATAAAAAATTATATACAATTTATACAAGAAAATTCAATCAAACAGAAAGGAAAATTTATTTACAAATTTCAAAAACAAATAAATTCTTCACTGGACCAATGTTGTGGATGGGTTGCCCTCCTCAGCAAGAATTTGCATAGTGGAATCTTCCTGTAATTGTTGGCAAAAAGACTCCCTGGTAAGCGGTTTGTGATAGAGGTGTACTCGATGTCCATTCGCTTTAAAAGAGTAGCTAGACCCATAAGTGGTGGCTAATGTGAGGGTTCCATTATCATGCACCTCTTGTATCTCCTAAGGGCCTAACCATCTAGTCTAGAGTTTTCCCGGGAAATCCCGGAACCTAGAATCATACAGAAGTGCCCAATCACCTTCATGGAAGATCTTCTTCTTTATAAGGGCATCATGTCATTTCTCTCTTTGTTGTTGGATTAGTGCAGTATGCTGAAACACTGATAGCCGGATTTCATCCAATTCATTGATTTGATGTAGCCTATTAATATGTGCTTCATTTAAGTGCACGCCTACTTCCTGAGCTATCCTCGATGTCTGAATTTCAAATTCAATTAGGAAGATAGGTTCCTTTCCAAACACTAGCTGATATGGGGAATATCTTGCGGTATTTCTCCATGTCATGTGGTATTCCCACAAGGCTTCTAGCAATCGGGTAGCCCAATCATGTCTATGTGATGTGACTGTCTTTGTGACTATTGCCTCGATTACTTTATTGGTGCTTTCTACTTGGCCATTTGCCCGCGGGTGGTATGGAGTTGTGATTCTGTGCATGATATGATGATTTTTTAATGTTGCAGCAATCTTATGGCCTATAAATTGTGGCCCTCCATCCGTGATTATTTCTCTAGGTAAGCCATATCGCACGAACAGTTGGAAAATAAAGTGGATTACTGAGTCCTCTGTTTCCCTTGGTAATGCTTCTGCCTCCACCCATTTAGTCACATATTCTGTTGCGACTAGTATGTATGTCTTTTGATTAGATGATGGGTTTATTGGACTAATGAAATATAACACCCATCATTCAAAAGGTTCAATGACTAACTGTGGATGCAGGGGCATCTCATCAGACTACCTAGGGCGTCCCATTCTTTGGCAATTGTCGCATGCATGGACAAACTTCTTGGCATCCTTAAAAATGGTGAGCCAATAATAGCCCATTTGCAAGACTTTGTGGCCAGTCATGCAGTCTGTAAAATGTCCACTGCAAGGCCCATCATGGCAAGCTTTTAGGATGTTGAAGGTTTCGTCTTCTCTGACACATCTTCGAATATGCATATCGGCTCCTGTATGAAATAAATATCCTCCGATCCAGGAGAACCGAGTGCTACGCTGTACTATTTGTTTTCTTTCATTGGGCGTCAGGTGCTTGGGTAATTTTCCCACTACTAGGTAGTTTGCGACATCCGTGTACCATGGTGTTTTCACGGTGACAGCGAATAAGTGTTCATCAGGGAACTGGTCTTCTACTACTGCTAAGTCGTCTGTCTTTGGCATACGTGAAAGGAAGTTTGCTACTAGATTTTCCTTTCTTGGTTGATCTTTGATTGTTATGTCGAATTCCTACAAAAGGATCAACCATCTTGTCACTCTTCCATTTGTAACAAGTTTATTAGCTAGATATTTAATAGCAGAGTGATCAGTATACAAAACCACAGGGTATCCTCTTATATAATGTCTGAATTTATTAATAGCATAGATTATAGCCAGGAATTCCTTTTCAGTCATAGTGTAATTCAACTCAGCAGGAGATAGATTTTTGTTGATGTAGTATATTTCATATGGCTTCTTATCTTCCTCTTGGCTGAGAACTGCTCCAATGGCCGTATTTGATGCATCAGATGAGATCTGAAATGGAAAATCCCAGTTTGGGCCCCGTAATACTGAGATTGTTGGTACAAGCCGTTTTAAATCTTCAAAAACAGTGTCACATTTGTCAGTCCACATGAAATCAATATTTCATGTTAATTCATATAATGGTGCAGAAATTAGAGAGAAATTATTTATAAATCTCCTATAATATCCAGAAAATCCCAAGAAATTGTGTACCTCAGTTTGTGTGGATGGGGTAGGTATTAAAATAATTAACTGAATTTTTGCTAGATCTACCTGGATTCCAGCTGCTAAGATGTACTGGCCCAGGATGAGTCCCTCAGTCATCATCATGTGGCATTTTTCATGGCTTAAACAGAGCCTGGTAACAATGCATCTTTGTAGAACTTTCTCTAGCGTTTGTATGCCGGCTTGAAGTCATCTCCATAGAGTGTAAATTCATCCATTTACACCTTGAGCCCTTCGTTTATCAAATCTAAAAAATGCTGAGAATAGCCCTATAGAATGTGACAGGTGCATTGCATAGTCCAAAAGGTAAGACCCTGTAAGAAAATGTCCCCCAAGGGCAGGTAAAGGTAGTCTTATCCTGGTCTATCGGGGAAATTTGAATTTGATTGTAGCCGCTGAAGCCGTCTAGGAAAGAAAAGAATTTTTTTCCTACCAATATGTCCAAGACCTAGTCAATGAACGGAAGGGGAAAATGGTATTTTTGGGTTGCTTTATTAAGCTCTCTATAGTCAACACATATATGCCACTTTCCATTCTTTTTAGGCACCACTACTAATGGAGAGACCCATTTGCTATCAGATATAGGATAGATGAAATTTACATCTAACAGTTTTTGTAGTTTATCTTTAACAATATCTTTAAGGTGAGGGTTTAACCTCCGTTGAGGTTGTCGAATGGGCCTGGCATCTTTCTCTATATAGATGTGGTGCATGCATAATTGGGGATTAATCCCTTTCATGTCTAGGTAATCCCATGTGAAATCCTCTTTATATTTCCTCAGAAGTTGAACAAGATTCTGCTCCTGGTCATCAGTCAGGTTTTTGTTGATATTTAAGGTTTTTCCTAGCTCCATTTCTATGGTTTTGCTATTATAAATAGAAGTTATTGGTATTAACTAGTCATTAATATCTTTTAAGGGATCTTCTTCAATTTCGTTATCCAAGGTTGCTTTGATCATGTGACATTTTGGATGGGATACAACAGCTAGTTGGTTAATATAAGTGTTAATGATGTCATCTTCTGTTTGATCCTTGAATTCGAAAGCATATTCTATGGTTAGTGGTGATCTAATGTTTTTAGTTAGATATGATACAAGTTGTTTTCTAGTTTTTATTATTGTTAAACTTGCCTGAGTTGGAGGATATAAGGCTAAATGCTTCACATTACTTCCTCTTGTTATAGTCATGCTACCTGTTCGGCATCTTATGTAAGCATCTGCGGTTGTTAGCCAAGGTCGTCCTAGAATTAGGGGATGTCCGTCTAGCCGGTTTCTAGGATTGATGGTCAAAAAATATGCTAGGTATTCCCAGGAATCTACAAACACCATTAAATCATGTAATGTGCCTTCTGGTTTGACTACTTATCGGTCAACCAGTTCCAATAAGGTCGTGGTTGGGTCCCAGGATGTAATGCTAATCTTTTGACAGGTTATTTTGAGAATATTGATTGCTACTCCCAGGTCAACTAATGCATTGGGGAAGGAGCATTCATTTATCTATACCATGGCTATAGGGTGTCCTGGGTCCTCATATTTTACCTTTGTTTCTCTGCCTGATAATAAATCAGACAAAGTACCGACTACATGGACCATTGGGGTTGTTTTTATTTTCCTCTTCGGCTTTTTCATACACAATTCCTTAATAGTTTTTACATAAATTGGAATGTCCTGAATAGCTTGGAGGAGAGATATTTTTATACACAAGTTTTTTAATTCTCCCCGAAGATCAAAATCGGGATATTCAATTAGGAAAGGTATGATTAATATTTCTGGGAATGGTGGAGAATAGGTGATAGTTTGATCGTGATTTTTTTGTTTAGCCATGTTCTCCACTTGTGGTGCTTGTTCTACAGGTAACGAATCTTCAATTTGTATATTTGTATCCCCCTCTGACTCTATTATCCATCTAGACCTTAATTTAAGCTCATTACACTCCCTCAACTCTATTTGTGGCTCCATTCCTTCAATAATTTGCATAGATTGGACTGGTCTATTACTGGGGTTTGGGTTGGACTGGGCTAGGAGCTGTGGTCGTAGATTGGTCTGAGGGTTCTGTTGCAATGTGTAGGGTGCTGGGAATGTAGGTTGAGGTAGGGGGATTGTTCCTACTGGTTGGTTTGTAGGTCTTTGCCAACTTGACTGCCAACTCTGGTTTTGTGAGGTGGAGGGTGGCCATTGAGATTGATATGAATTATTCTGCGAGAATGGTGGGAAGTAAGAGGAATTTTACCAATTGTTGTTTTGATTTGATTGGTTGGACCAGGGTGGCATAGAAAATGGTTTTTGTGACCAATTAGAAAAAGGTGGCTGGTTCTGCCACATAGCTCCTGGGTATTGTTTGGAATTATATTACGAGGGTTGAAAGAAAGAAGATGGGTGAGTAGGCATACTTGTTTGTTGTGGTTTCCATTGGCGATGCTGATTTAGTAGGTAGAATGGTTCTATTTCTTCTTCTATCTCCTTATAGAATGCTGTTAACCTTGAGAGTGATGGGCAGCTTTCTGAGGCGTGATCTTTGGTACATATGGCACAGGTTTGTACCATATCTAGCAGACATTCTTTATGACTATGCTTCTTCTTGCATCTAGGAAAAAATATCACCAAGTTTTGTTCTACTTCAGCCTGCTTCTGCTTCGCTTGCATGATGTCTAGTTACATTGTCAAAGTTCCCAAGATATCTATTTTGAAATCCTCTGGTAGGTTTCCAATTTCTGCACGAGTGATGTTTCCGCCAGATATTTTTCTATCCCTAGTGGTCACATCACGTTCCGCTAGTTTCAATCTCGTACTGCCTCTTGAGCACTTGATACACAATTTAATAATATCATCATAATCTTCTTGAGATATATCACCTTTACCCATAATATTTAATGTCTCTATCCATTGTTCTTTCATTCCTTTAATCAATTTATTTTTTAACACATTATCAGGAAAAGGCAGAGTTGCATAGGGAGACTGTTGGAGGTTATATTGGAAACATTCTGCATATTCTTCCAACGTTTCACTAGGTCTTGCTACCATTTCGAATATTTTGTCTTTTAGTTCCCTAAATATGCAATAATCCTAATATTTTTTAAGGAAAGAATTTTTCATTTGATCCCAATCATTTATGGTTCCCCCACCTAGCCCCATAAACCAACACAAGGATGCTCCTTTTAATGTAGAGGGAAATATCTTTAGTTTTTAGGGGTTAGTGGTATAATCATAACCCCAACATAATACATCAAATTCAAACAGAAATGCATCTGGATCCTCTAATGTGAGTCCATGAAAGCTGGGAACATTTTGTAAAGGGACAACTTTCATGGGTGCGTGTACAGCTGTGTCAACAATGGGATACTGCAATGTGGAGGTCTGGGGTGCTTATGGATTGTTGACCATTTGATCAAATATATGCCAGTACCCTTCTAGGATCTCTAGAGAGTTATTCCTAGGGTGATTATAAGGGGTGGGAATGATCTTAACAGCACTCCCTTGGTTTGGGATACTGGGTGTTCCTTGCTCAATTACTAATTGAGGGAATCTTGGCTCCTCTGTTTCCCCTGTTTCTCCTCCTCCTTCATGAATGTTATAAGAATTCCCTTCTTGTGAGGAAATTGGGTGTGAATTTTAAATTTCTTTAAAACTCTTCTCAATTCCTACTGTTTTGCTATGGACCTCAGCATAGGCTACAAATGGTGAGCCTGTGGCCCGAAGGGAGATAGTAGGTTGTCTGGAGGCAACGTTTCGAGGACCTACTGATGGCTAAGATTTAGCTTTCTTTAAGATGTTGTCTATGAAAGTGTTAGCGCTTGAATCTACCTTAGGCTGAAGGAAGGTGAGGTTCAAGGCAACATCAAACCAAGCTCAGCCTCGTAGCTAGCCCTACGAGGATAGGAGAGGGCTCTCTCCGAGTCACACTCAGTGAATAAGTAAATGAAATGGCCTGAGATGACTTACAATGAAATATTTGTCTTAGGCTAGTAAGTGAAAATGAATATAAGGAGTGATTTTTATGAATGTGTTTCTGGGATGTTATGGGACCACTGGACCTCAATGAACAGAGAACTTAACATAAAGGCACAGATTATTTCGTGAGGCAAGGTAGGCGGAAAGCATAGCAATTCAGTTTTAAGATATGGCGGAATGGAGAGATTGATTAAGAAGGTGAAAAGGGCATGGCCAACATTAATCCTTTTCAATAGAAGAATTAACACTATACATGAAATTTTCCCATAGGTAGAGCAATAAAATTGAATTCTACATAAGCTCACTTGAAAAACTTCACTAGAAATGAATATGAAATGAACTATGAAACATAACAAGATACATATGAAACATAAGAGACACACTTGCTACACTCACAACCACATGAATCTCATGAAATAGAGCTGCTACCTCTCATTAATTCTCTATAAAAATATACAATGTAAAGTTTCTTTCCCACAGTCCCCCAGAAGTTACAAGCCAACCAACCCAAAAATTGGTTTGCAAATGGTTTGCATACAATATATAGAATGTGCCATGAAGAGATAGAACGCCCAAGGGTCACAAAATGAAGGTGGAGAGCCAAGAATCAGCAACAGGTGTAGCAGCAAAAACATGAGACATGGCTTGGGTGACCCTTTTCCTTCCTTTGCCACTTGTATAACTGACCATATGGAGTGAAAATATTTATAAAACCGCCACGCTCCTCCTCCTGTGTGTCGCACTCTCTTCCAAGTGACTTTTGGAGGCATTCCCGATGTCCAAATGGAGCGCAAGATAGCTTGTTGGAAATTTATTTGAGGCTACTTTCCAACCCAACCGGAATTTTTATATTCGGAGTTCATTTTCTCTGCCAAATATCAAATCTCCCAAGACTGGTCGAACTATGCCAACTAAGGCTGCCTCAAGGAAGAGTGTTGTTGCGGTCAACCTTTGAATGTCTTCCTTAATCTCAAATTAAGCTTGTGATAGCTTACTGGAAAGCCTGTCCTGTCTAATTTCCAACCCAGCTAGAATTTTTCAATTTGGAGTTCATTTGCTCTATCAAAAATCAAATCTCCCAAGACTTGTCGAACTGTGCCAAATGAGGTTGCCTAAAGGCAGAGTGTTGTTACAATCAACTTTCGAATTCCTTCCTCAACTCCAAATTGAACTCATGATAGCTCAATGGAAAGCTACTTGTCTCTAGTTATCATTTGGATCATCAAGAAAGTAATTTTGCCAACCAAGCTAGGAGAAAACTGGATTTTCCCAAGGTCACTCAAGAGGTGCATCAATTCTCCCGAGACAATTATATTTTTGACATTTCTTCAAAACCATGACACCTGTGTAAAAAGTGAAGGAGGTGTTTTTTCCTTGGTCCGTTATGGAAAAAAATCTCTCCCAATTTTCCCGAATTCATCTTGGATTGCTCAGAAACATCATTTGAGTGAAACATATCCCGATGTGTGGGACAAGGGATTTGCCGAAATGAAGCGAAATGAAGGGCATAGGGAGCTTCTAAATTCTTGAGGAAATTTTGGGAAGTATGGAGGGATGTTAGGAAGTAGGGGAAAGTGGAATCTCAGAAATTGAGTGAGGGGAAGGGGTCAAAAAAGGCAAAACATAGGCCCAACCATAGAAAATTGCCAGGTTGTAGCAAGAAACTAGGGTCTGTGCAAAAATGAGGAATTTTGGGGATCTCAGTGATGGGAAGTGTTTTATAAGGTATTTTATGGATAGGGAAAGGTGTATGAACATCAGGATACAAGTGTTTCTGATGATTTGACCATCCAAGAGAAATTAGCTTCAAAACCCTAGGAGGGGGAAATGAACCTTGCCTAGGCACAACTGAAGCATGAACAAGGTGTGAAATGACCCAATGGAACTTGAAATGATGATGAAAACCCTCTGAATGATGTTAGACTCAGCTGAATGGTGACATTGACTAACATCTGGACAACTTTGAAAGGAGTGAAAGAAAACCCTAGACCTAATGTCCAGTGACCAAATTTTACTTGAAGACTCACTGAAATGATAAAATTTGACCTTAACACCTTAAAATCACTTGTGTAAGAGCATGTTTGATCACTGAAGGAAGGCTGCAAAGACTGACACTAACATTGGCTCCTATGGGGGATGGTAGCTCCTTGGAGGTGCCAAGAACTACAGATCTTTGGGTGAGCAGACAGTGCCTTTGTCCATTGGGCTATGGAGTCCATTATTCCGACAAACCAACATGACTCAATTTATTGACATGAAACTTGACTCAAATTGACTCAATGCAAACTAACATGACTAAAAAAACTTGACTGAACTTAAAACTTAAATCTTGGTGGTAGTACATGACCACCTTTATTTCTTACAAGACTATATATCATCAAACTATATCAAACTGCCAATGTAACCAATCAAGAAGATGGCTTCTTAACTGATTCTTCCGATCAAATCTTCTAGTCAACAATTGATACCGATAACTGGGCATCCAAAAACATAATTGGCCATGGTCTCCTTCATCACTGAATACTGGAATAATGACCTTCACTGCTGTCTGCAACAATATTTCCATTGGATCATGAAAAACATGAAGATTTTCCTCCTTTTGAGGAAAAAAGATGTCCTTTTCTTTTGATTCTGATCTTCCATTATAATGTACTTCAAAAAAAGTATGGTCCTGGTCCTCAAAAAATTCTGAACAAGTGGATGAACAAATCTCCTTTTCAAAGAGCACTCAAAACATGAAACATATGAGGAAGAATCTGAAATGGAATCCATAATGGTCTGGTCGGCTATAGTCTGAATATGTTTCTGATAATCTTGACATGATATGACAACTAGATTCTCATTACATTCATCACATTCATCAATCATGAGAGAAGCAACTTCGGATGATTCTTGAAACCCAACACTAACATTTTTATCATCTACCATAAATTCATCCAGTGAAAGCTTTTCACTTACTTGAGCAAAGAACTCATCTTGCTGTTCAAGAGCTGACTGGATTACCTCTTCATGAAGGCTTTGTTCTGATGACATGAGAACATTTGGACCCAAAACTTTGGCTTCTTCTATGGACCAATCTGAAACGACACTTTTTCTTTCATCGCTTTTAGCCATATGGAACTCTCCAACCTGCTGATCTATTTCATGTATTTCATGTTGACTATCAAAAGGCAAAACTCCTTCATCTTCCACCGTACTAAAATCTTGATCATGCTACAAATTTTCATGATCATCTTTACACTGCTGAAAAGGATTTTCATACAGGGCTTCCATGATTTCATCATCCACAAAATTATCATCCTCATAATATTTTTCAAGGCTCTCAATAAAACCATAAGCATGCTTGCAACAATCATGAACTAGATTCAATGATGGATAAGAGTATTTATATCTTTCAATGAACAGGGCATGAAAATCCTTTAGACAGTAAATACAAGCAGCGGGCAAATTTTCATACCAAGATTGGGCTTCACCTTCAAGAGTGGCCATGAATATCTTCATTAAGCAATCTTCAGGAAAATCAACCTTCAACTTGCGAATATGCATGTGAAATTGAACTAGATGTAAAGCAGCATCCTTCTCACCATCATATTTGAACACAAGCAAATTCTTTGACCAATCTACCTTCGGAATTTTATTTGGAAAGCCTGGAATGTGATCTTGGCTCATGGGAGCGTATCTTCTTGCAATCCGCTCCATTTTAAAAATATCAAAGCTACTGATCTCTCTGCAGTGGAGTCACCATGAAGCACCGGTTGCTGGATTCTTCAGTGAAAGGAGTCGCCAGGTGAATGATTTCAGCAATCTTCTTATGTCTGATCGTTGTTCACCATCAACATCAGATCTGAACTTGAGATATGTCCTGGGGCAAGACGATCTACAAGCAAACAATTTGGTCCCCAGCGGAGTTGCCACTATGTTAGCGCTTGAATCTGCCTTAGGCTGAAGGAAGGCGAGGTTCAAGGCAACATCAAACCAAGCTCAGCCTCGTAGCTAGCCCTACGATGATAGGAGAGGGCTCTCTCCGAGTCACACTCAGTGAATAAGTAAATGAAATGGCCTGAGATGACTTACAATGAAATATTTGTCTTAGGCTAGTAAGTGAAAATGAATATAAGGAGTGATTTTTATGAATGACTGTGTTTCTAGGATGTTATGGGACCACTGGACCTCAATGAATAGAGAACTTAACATAAAGGCACATATTATTTGGTGAGGCAAGGTAGGCGGAAAGCATAGCAATTTAGTTTTAAGATATGGCAGAATGGAGAGATTGATTAAGAAGGTGAAAAGGGCATGGCCAACATGAATCCTTTTCAACAGAAGAATGAACACTATACATGAAATTTTCCCATAGGTAGAGCATTAAAATTGAATTCTACCTAATCTCACTCGAAAAGCTTCACTAGAAATGAATATGAAATGAACTATGAAACATAACAAGATACATATGAAACATAAGAGACACACTTGCTACACTCACAACCACATGAATCTCATGAAATAGAGCTGCTGCCTCTCATTAATTCTCTGTAAAAATATACAATGTAAAGTTTCTTTCCCACAGTCCCCCAGAAGTTACAAGCCAACCAACCCAAAAATTGGTTTGCAAATGGTTTGCATACAATATATAGAATGTGCCATGAAGAGATAGAACACCCAAGGGTCACAAAATGAAGGTGGAGAGCCAAGCATTAACTACAAGTGCAACACCAAAAACATGACACATGGCTTGGGTGACCCTTTGCCTTCCTTTGCCACTTGTATAACTGACCATATGGAGTGAAAATATTTATAAAACCATCGTGCTCCTCCTCTTGTGTGTCATGCTCTTTTCCAAGTGACATTTGGAGGCCTTCCCGATGTTCAAATTGAGTGCAGGATAGCTTGTGGGAAACGGCTTTGAGTCTACTTTCCAACCCAACCAGAATATTTCGATTTGGAGTTCATTTGCTTTGTCAAATATCAAATATCCCAAGACTGGTCGAACTGTGCCAACTGAGGCTGCCTCAAGGCAGAGTGTTGTTGCGGTCAACTTTTGAATGTCTTCCTGAATCTCAAATTAAGCTCGTGATACCTTATTGGGAATCTTGTCCTGTCTACTTTCCTACCCAACCAGAACTTTTCAATTTGGAGTTCATTTTCCCTGTCAAAAATCAAATCTCCCAAGACTGGTCGAACTGTGCCAAATGAGGCTGCCGAAAGGCAGAGTGCTGTTACAATCAACTTGGGAATGCCTTCCTCAACTCCAAATTGAGCTCATGATATCTCAATGGAAATCGACTTGTCTCTAGTTATCATTTGGATCATCAAGCAAGTCATTTGGCCAACCAAGCTAGGAGAAAACTTGATTTTCCCAAGGTCGCTCAAGAAGTGCATCAATTCTCCCGAGACAATTGTATTTTTAACATTTCTTCAAAACCATGACACCTGTTGTTATAGCTCCAAATCTCACTCTTATGGTTTGTGATGCTACACTCATGGCCTAGCGCAACCCCTCCTTCCAGACCTGGTCCTAAAATTTAAAAAACAGTGTTTTATCCCTTATACGCGACATTGCCCTGAGTTAAACACGTGTACACGCGGGTCTGTGTATACCCAACCCGCGTGTATGTATTAAAACACTTAAAAAAATAAATAATTCCTTATTTTCGGGCAGAGATTGCGGGTTTTACCTGCTGATCACCTATTAGTGCCCGTGGCCCAACTGTTCCCAACCAACTCCAAACTAAAAAACTACTTTGGAGATGGTATAAAAAGACATCAAAGGGAGGACCTAAGAGAGAGAAAAGAGAGCAAGATTATTATGCTGATATTTTTCCCTTAGACCAGGTCTGAAGTCCTTGGTGCATTCTACACTTCCCCCATTCTGCATAAGAAACCCTTGTTTCCATGTGTATTGATAATCACTCATCCTTTATATCACCATTGAGTAAGACTTGGAAGGAGCTCTTGTTGGAGGCTTGAGGCTGGAACGAATCCGGGAGGAAGCTTTGCTTGGAGCCTGCTGAAGGTGTTTTAGGTGAAATCTTTCCGTTATATGTACTTTACTTGCCTTTATATAAAGAAACACGTCTTGGTTCCTGAAACAATCTTTCTTTATGCTTATGAGATTCTTGTTTTGAATTCTTATGCAAGTAGTTACTTAAAGATTTTTATAACTAACTTTATAGCATGAAGATGGTTTATCTATAAGTATTTGTCCATGTACTGTTGTGCTCTTTGATTTGTTTGTTTTACAGGTCAAAGGAGAAGAAGGGAACTCCAAGAAGGGTTTGGACCCTAAAGGCCTTCTCGAACGTAGGACCTTAGGTACGTACCCTCAACATTAGAATTTGCTTACAGTAAAGATAATGGCTGTGTGTGTGTTTCTTTGAATAAGCAATTTTCAGTCTGGTAGAGTCTTAACCCAAAGGACCCTAGGGGTACTTTCCCCTCAACCAGAATTGGTGACTCCGCTGGGGAACAACACTCTTGTTGTTCCTAGTTTGGGTAGTCTTCAAGCCAATCAAGGGTGAGCCCCTTTGTTTGCTGGCTCTGACTGTCTAATCTGTTCTTGAACTCTAAGCTTTTCCAGTTTTTTCAGTCTTTATTTTTTATTTTTCTTGAAGATCTTCAGATACGTTGTTTTTCTGGATTACAGAAGCGTATATACGCAAGTTGTACTAAGTGAACCCGCGTATACGCAGGTTTCCTCAGTTACAGTCGCATGTACACGCACTTTGCACATCACTGCAGGCGCGTATATTATCTAATTTTCAAGATTTATAAATTTTATTTTTGCTGAATGTTTGTCTGGTGGTTTGGGTTAGTTTAAAGAAGTCATTTTCCAGTGACATTCCTCTGTTTAACAGGGGGCATCTTGTTCTGAACTCTCTCTAGTTATAAGGAGTATTAGTCTTGTTTTCGTTGATTGCAAGCGTCATTGTTTTTTGACACACAAGATTTCTGGTTAAGAATCTTGACTGCTCTGTTTTGGCAGAGTAGGAAGATTGGATTCAATCTTTGTGTTCATTTTGTTTTGGTGACCCTTTTGTTTGCTTAACGAAACCATTTTTGTGACCATTTGCTCCTTCGTTTCGGGAAAGTTGTTTGTTACCATTTTCTTGAAACTTGTCTTTTGATCTTTTGGACTTTCATTGCTGCTTTTGATTGTCAAGAGCGATTTCAAACACATTTATTTTTGTTGGGTTTTCATCATTTGAAAGGTGTCAATTCACAAAAGTGTTTGGTTGCCTATTCATCAATCATTGGTGTCAATATTTTTGAGAGCATTCTTTGAAAAAAGACTTCTTGACTTGATTGAAAGAAAATCTTTTGAAAGTTTTGAGTTTCGCTTTCTTAAACTTGCTTTTCATTTGATTTCCTTTTTGCGAAGTGAAAGTGCTTTGTGTTTATCTTAGAACTTGTTTTTATTGTTTAGACGAAATGATTGGTAACACATCATCTTCTATCTAAGCATTTTTAGTGGCAAGACAAATTTGATAAGGCAGCAACTTTCCTTCTTTGTTTTTAGAGTAGTCTTTAAATCTTGCATCCACATATAGTTCTTGCATTAGGATAGATTTGCATCTCTTTTTAGGCATATATAGTTTTGTTAGTTTTTGTGAGTGTGGAGTCTGAAAAGAAAAGGAAAATTTGTTTATATTAGAAGTACCTCTGAACCTCATAGAAATTGCTCTTCATCGAAAACAAAAAGTGCATGTGCATGTAGCTAAGTTTTATTAATTTCTTTTGTGTCCATAAAAACACCACAAGTTTCATCTCCATTACCTTGTGACTTAAAGAACAGCCTAATAAAATCAAGCACTAATTAAAATCCATTAGAACTTTTTGTTTTAGTCAGTTACACCAACAAGTTTAGGATTTTAGGGCCTTGGATTAGGCGAGTGGAGAGTTAACTCTCCAAGGCCACATAAAACGTCAAACATAAGAGTCTGAATAACGAGAGAAAATCCAATAGCGTTAGGAAGACCAGGAAAGCTCCGGATCTGGAAGTTAAGCATGAGGGTCTGTGAAGACAGGGAAGAGAGATACCCCCTCTCCTACTTGTCCGAACTTACCTCACGACTGTTCCGCCTGGCTTCTGCGACGAGTTGGTACCCATAGTTGCCTCTCCTAGGGATCTACACAGGTGGCTGCGGAGGGGAATCCCGTGGCACCTGAGGTTGACGTTGTATCACTCTCGACAGTACTACTGGAGGGCACCCTTGCGAAGCTTGGGGGCTTGCACCGGCGCAGGCTGTTGTTAGGAGGTCAGCGTAACTTCCTCTGATACCTTCGCTGATAGGACTGGGCCCTCATCATCCCAGACTATCTTCGGAAGGCCCCTTGATTCACTTTCTCGTATTTTGGTGTCTGGTCCTAATCACCTGGAGCAGAAATACGTGGAAGTTGTTTGACTGGCTGTATCTTTAGGGACTCTATAGTGTGTGCTCTGTGCTCTTAGTTGGCCTAGCTTTTAACTTTTTGAGTCTTTAGTTAGATCATAACAAAAAATTCAAAGTGGCTGACCGATCTCCAAGACGGTATCGAAGACTTCGTGATCTCTCGCCACCAAGTTTAGAGCCTTCTCCTAGAAGGCGCAGAGGGAATACCACCGGTGGGCTTCGTCCTACGCCGGTTGACGCATCGGGGATTGATCCTCCTCTCGGGGACATTAGCGGCCAAGCAAGGCCTGGCACTTTTGAGCAAGAGAGGGACACTCCAGTCCTTTCTCGAGTTCGCTTTCAAGCGGAGAATAACGTAGAGGTAGAAGAGTTCTCAGAGTCGTTAGGGGCTCCAAATTCTCCACTACCATCTAGTCATCCAGACGTATTGCAATACATTGGGACTCCGTCACATAGACCAGCAAGTCCAGGTTAAGCTACGCGCTTACCATTCATGACCACCACTGGAAGCATGGCTTCTACGAGTGCTACGACTATGCAAACCCCTACATCGGTGCAAGGGGGAGGAACCATTTCCATCCCCTCCGCTTCCTTGTTCGGATCTTTTGCTAGCACATCTTTAGTGGGGTCTACCTCCATTCCGTCCACGAGTGGAAATGCCCAAACCAATGCTTTTGGTACTGGACTCTTCCCTTTTGGCACCCAATCACAAGGTATTCCATCGGTTCCATTTAGTGCCGCTACGTCCATGATGGGCGGATCGGCTTCATTCCAGGGTTTTCCTTTCAGAAGTGGTCATATACCACATTCCAACCCGACGGTAGGATCCATGCCTTTTTCTTCTATAGGACAAAGCAGCAATCCTTTCCAAGGTTGGAATAACCCCGGGGTTAGTAGTGCGAGAACTGGGAATTCATTTATCGGCCAACAAGGGAATAGGCCGTACACCACGGTTAGCATGCTTCAAAGTATTCCTCCCCTTACTTCGGCTTGGAATCCGTATCAGGGGTTATCAACTCCCTACAATCCTTTAGGAGGAAACTTTGCTGGTTATGGAGGCTATACGGCAGGAGTTGGTCAAACTCTGAATTTTGCTGGACCACAAGGCTTGCCTTTTGGTTCAGCCGGTTCTACTGGTCACTTCGAGTAGCCTGGTGCCTTCCAAATTCCAGGACAATCTTTTCAGAGCTTTGGGAGTTCTTCCCAGTCTGGGTGGAATCCCCAAGGTCCTCCTAGGCTTCCGTTTCTGGCAATGTTAAACTTGCCAGATCTCACTAAGTTAACAAATGACCCAATCAGGTATAATCCGGCCTGGCCTCTGGTCCCAACCAAACTCCCTTCGGACATTCCAAAATTCGAAGGGAAGAGTGGTGAAGACCCAGGCGACCATGTAACCACATTCCATTTGTGGTGCTCATCTAACTCCCTTATCGATGACTCGGTTAGGTTGAGACTCTTTTAGCGCACCTTGACTGGAAATGCAGCCAAGTGGTATATAGAGTTGCCAGGGGGCAGCTTCACATCCTTCGCCGACTTAGCCAACATCTTAAATCACTTTCAGTTGCTTGTCCGCTATGACGTCGGAACTGAACTTCTGGCCACCTTTCGTCAGGATAAGGCTACTCACATTTCCGATCACATTCAGGAATGGAGATGGAGAAAGAGGCTCATTAAAGCCGAAATTCCTCCGGAATACCGTCTCGAGTGGTTTTTGAAGTCTTTACAACCCGAGATCTCCAAGGATGTCTCCATGTCTGGGGTCTATTCGGAGGAGCAAGCCATTTTTAGGGCCCAGCAATTAGAATTGATCTACTCTCAGTCTAGGATCCTACAAAAGTACTTGCCAGATGCTCCTGGATCTAAGGTTGATTTAGCTAAGCCGAAGCCAGGTCCGCACGCGGATGGTATCGTCGGGTCAATAGACACAACTACAGTGAACTTGTTGAATCAATTGCAGCAGTTGTCTTTGCAAACTGCTTCTAACAACCAAGTTACATTGTCTAATCCTCCCGCTTCCCAAACTTCTTCAATTAATGCCGTCCAATCCAATAACCCCAAAGGAAATCAAAGTTCCAATGGGAAAAAGAAAGGACGTGGTAAGAAGAAGAACTCAGATGGGAAGCCCGATGCAAATAAATCCGGTAACAACGCTAGTGGTGGTAAAGGTGAGTCGAGAAAGAAAGTTAAGTTTCCTTGCAAATTATGCAGTGGAGACCATCTAACTCATCTCTGCCCTAGGATTGAAGATGCTCAGCACTTGTTAGGACAGCAAGGGACTTCTAGTTCGCAAGCTGTGTTAACTAACCCGTTTCCCCAAGGGCAGCAACTTCTTGCTGGCGCGAGTTCGAATCCTGGGACCTCCTCAGGGGGCAACCAGGAAGGGGAAAAAGCATCAAATGTTTTTATGATGGGTTCAAATGTCCATGTGACTACTCGGTCACGTGATTATGGTGAAGCCGAAACATCTAAGGATAAAACTGTTCCCGGAGGTACTGACCTTCATATTGAGCGACCCCCTGTTGAGACTATACCTCGGATACCGAAAGGTTCCGCCAAACGCGCGACGATTAACCCTAACGCTAGGGCCGCCCAGAATTAGTCCATTGTGGAGGATCTGGCTCAGAGCTCGTGTGCTATGTCCGCTTTGGAGGTTCTCCCGTCGTGTCCGGCTCAGAGAAGTGCTTTACTCTCCGCAATTGGAGCAGTTGATCCGGCTAATTCTTTAGTGCTCACTTTTGACATGTTAAATGTCAAAAAGCGACTCCCTCATCATATGGCTTTTCAGATAAAGTCTACATACCGGAAAATCAATACTTTTCGCACCGTTATAGATGAAGGAGCTTCCACATGTGTCATGTCGATGTCATGTTGGAAGGCTATTGGTTCACCTTCGGTTGTTCCTTCACCAACCGTCTTGACTGCATTTGATGGTCATTCTCACAAGCCGCATGGGATTATCCCGGCCTTTCCTATATGTGTTGGAGGGAAGGTCGTTAATATCGAAGTTGAAGTCGTAGATGCTAACCTAGACTATAATCTCCTATTAGGAAGGAACTGGGTATACGAAATGGAAGCCATCATATCGACTCTGTTTCGTGTCATTTGCTTTCCTCATGAGGGGAAAATCGTTAAGGTTGATCAATTGGACTACTCCCCAATCGATCCTCAAGCAACCTCCGACTCTACTGTTCCTTTGGTGGATAACCCTCACTCGCCGACTGAGAATTTAGGAGTAGGGATGTATTCCTCATTGATGGGTACGTTTGATCTTCCCTCTCCTTTTGCAAAAATCAATGCTATTTCATCATCCAAGGAGTCTCCTCGAGAAGAGTTCTTCCGAACTCATTATTTTTCTGACCCTTGGACCTTGCCTTCACCTACGACCACATTAGTTGAAGGACAAGCAAATGGAATGGCGTTTCCTATATCCGCAGTTGAGCTTAGATATCAGTCTATCATAGACGCTGCAAACAACCACTCCACTCCTTATTCTGAAGAAGAGTTGGATGGTCATGTGGCCCCAGCCTGGAGCTTAGATTCTATCTCTACCTTGGATTGCTTAGATTCAATTTTACCTTTTGAAGAAGCAATCCTTGAAGTAATTATGGGTATAGATCAACCTTGGGAAGACTTACACCATCGTTCGTACTTTCTTCCTCCTTTGCAGGAAGTGGAATCTAGGCTTTCCGAGCTCTGTACTAGTGATGTTGATATGGTGTCAAACCCTTTAGCTTCAACACACATTTGTGCCGAAGGTAATATGTCGGTAATTTCAAAAACGATACCCATCAACATCTCTAAGGACCCTAACATCATTGAGAATATCTTCATCGGAATCAAGTGTTCCCCTGAAGAAATTCAAATCTACACCGACCTCTTTAAGGAATATCATGATGTATTTGCTTAGTCTTATGAAGAAATGCCTGGCATTGATCCTTCTATAGTTCAACATGAGATCAAGACATATGAAAACGCGAAACCTGTTCATCAAAGACTTCGTCTGGTTAACCCTAGGAAAGCAGCAGCTATCAAAGCTGAAGTCCAGAAGCTGCTAAAGGCGGGTTTTATATACCCTGTTCCTCTTACCAATTGGGTTTCTAATCCAGTCCCCGTAGATAAAAAGCAAGGAACAATCCGAGTATGCATCGATTTTAGGGATCTAAATAAGGCTTGTCCAAAAGACAATTACCCCACGCCATTTATTGATCAAATTATCGACGAGTGTGCGGGTAACGAGATTTTTTCCTTCATGGATGGTTTTTCAGGTTATAATCAAATTTCTATCCGTCCTGAAGATCAGCATAAGACAGCCTTCATATGTCCCTGGGGTACCTTTGCATATCGAAAGATGCCTTTTGGTCTTAAAAATGCTGGAGCCACGTTTCAGTGGGCCATGTCATACGCTTTCCACGACATCAAACATGTCATCGAGGCATACTTAGATGATCTCGCTGCTCGTTCTCAAAAGAGAATAGATCACCCTAGTCATCTTCGATTAGTCTTTGAGCGATGTCGTTTTTATAAAATCCGGTTGAATCCTAACAAGTGCGTTTTCGCGGTTACGTCCGGTCGGCTGTTAGGGTTTATTGTGTCCAATGAAGGGATTCGGGTTGATCCCTTCAAGGCTGAGGCAATAATTCAGTTGCCTCCCCTGTCCTCACTTCGGCAACTTCAAAGTCTTCAAGGGAAGGCTAACTTCTTAAGACGGTTTATAGCAAATTATGCCGAGATCACTAAAGGGTTCATGCGTCTACTACGGAAAGGAGTTCCATTTATATGGGATGACTTTGCGCAGCGGTCGTTTGATGCTTTGAAAAAAGCATTAGTCTGTGCCCCGCTTTTGAGTCCACCGGATTATGGTAGAGACTTCCTTTTATATCTCGCTGCAGCAGAATCAACCATTGGTATGGTTCTAGTTCAGGAGGACGATGCTCTCGCCGAGCACGTCATTTATTATTTGAGCCGAGGCTTAATAGGCCCTGAACTTCGCTATTCTCTGGTTGAGAAGTTGGCCTTGGCAGCTGTTCATGCTGTCCAACGGCTCCGTCATTATATTTTGCTACGTAAAACTTTAGTCTTAGCGGCAGTCAATCCATTTCAATTTGTCCTCAGTAGGCGAGTGATTGGGGGCAAATATAATAGATGGATAGTCATTTTGCAAGAATTCGATCTCGAGTTCTTGTCTGCCAAATCTAAGAAATCCATGGTTTTTGCGGAACTTATCTCGGAGCTACCTTGTGGAGATGATATTGTTTATGAGGAAAGTTTACCCGACGAACATATATTCCTCATCTCTGCACAAGACCCTTGGTATGGAGATATCATTGTTTATCTCCAGACTTCGAAGTGCCCCTCTACTTTCTCCAAGGATGAACGTCGCAAATTACGTCACCTGGAAAAAAACTATGTTATTGTTGGTGACACATTATATCGTCGAGGGGTTGACTCAATCCTCCGGCGTTGTTTAACCTTAGAGGAAGCAGAGTCTGTGCTCAATGATTGCCACAGCGGAGCTTGTGGTGGTCATTTATCAGGGCTTGCTACAGCCCAACGCATCTTACGTGCTGGCTATTTTTGGCCTTCACTTTTTAAGGACTGTGTGGAAGCGGTCAAACGCTGCCACCCATGTCAAATCTTTACTCGGAAGATGCGTGCGCATCAAGCTCCTCTTTTTCCCGTTGTCACTGTCGGTCCCTTTACTAAGTGGGGCATTGACTTTACGACTTGTAATCTGCCTTCAGCGGCGAATCACAAGTACATTATCGTGGTTGTAGACTACTTCACGAAGTGGGCTGAGGCCATGCCTACTTATAAGAACGATAGTGACACTGCAGCTTTGTTTCTTTTCAATCAGATCATCTCAAGATTCGGTATCCCAAGGGAGATTGTCACTGACCATGGCAGTCATTTCCAGAATCAACTAATGTCCGAATTGGCTCGTAAATTAGGCTTCCGTCAGGAGCATTCGTCCCCTTATTATCCTCAGGTCAATGGGTAGGTCGAGGCAGTTAACAAAACTCTTAAGACGATACTCCAACGGACAATTGATAAAAATCGGTCCAATTGGCACATTATGTTGTATCCGGCTCTATGGGCATATCGAACCTCCATCAAAACGGCTACTGGTTTTACACCTTTTCAGTTGGTTTATGGGATGGAATCCATCTTCCCGGTCGAATGTGAAATTCCATCTCTTAAGTTGGCTGTTGAACTCCTTCCAGAGACTTCCAGTCTCGAAGAGCGCCTAGTTCACTTGGAACATCTCGATGAGCAGCATCGAGACGCCGCCACGATGAATGAGGCTCACAAGAAAAGGGTTAAAACGCAGTATGATAAGTCTGTCCGTCCTCGAGTCTTTTCTGAAGGTGACCTTGTCTTGGTCTACGACCAAGATAAAGACACCTTGGGGGCAGGCAAATTTAGCCCTATGTGGTACGGTCCTTTCATTGTTAAACGAGTTTTAGAAAAGGGGTCGTATGAGTTAATCAACTTTGAAGGGAACAAGCTGGCGGAGCCCCGAAATGGGCTCTACCTAAAGAAGTACTTTGCTTAGTTCAGGCTGGGCAATGACTTCTTTGTACTTTATGTATATATTTATACATATATCGTCGAGCGTTTTCTGATATCAGTGCTTTTTGGTCTGTTGTGGCAGGTGCTGATGGATGATTTGGTCTATTTTGGGTTCGCCAATGATGCTAGTTGACACACTCGGAATCTTGCTTCCGCAGCTTGGGTACTTTATTATCCAACTGGTCAATTGATGGTATCGAGAGGCGTGTGTATCGGTCCTGCTTCAAACAATATGGCCGAGTATACAGCTGTTATCAATTTATTATCCGAGGCAATCTCTTATGGGATCGACTCGTTGGTAGTATATCTTGATTCTCAATTGATAGTGTCTCAATTAAATAACATTTATCGGGTTAGGGATCCATTATTATATCGCCAATATTTAAGGGTGAGGTTGTTGCAAAGATCATTTATTTACATTAATTATTTTCACATTCCAAGATCTCAAAATTGGTTAGCTGATTCTATCGCTAATCAAGCATTAGACTGGCATATCAATCATTCTTCATCATAAAATCATGCATCAAAAAGTCAAACTGTATATATATATCATAAAGCGCCTCGAGTGTACATATGTGTGTCCAAAAATATACAAAATTGGGACTCAAATGCCCATAACCATGACAGGCATATCTAACGCCTCGGCTCAGGATGAGCGTCTAAGTATGTCACTATAGCATTGGCCACGCGCCGAAAGACGCGAACCCAGTCACGTGGCATGCCAACCACATGACGCTGCATATCCGGAGGAAGGTCCTCTATCTCGGCCATCGGTACTCGGCAGCTCAGTCTCGCCAAGTGTCGTTGGACGTTGTTTAGGGTCCGTTCCGTATCCGCAGCCGCCTCTTCGGCTCCTCGGCCACGCCATCCATGCCACGGGAATCCATCTGGTCGTACAGGCCCAATGTCTGGAACATGATCATCATATTAGTCATTTGAGTCTCACCAAAAATATTTTTCAAAATTCATCATTATATTTGAAAAATCCAAAAAATCATAAAATCAATAAAAAATTCTCACCAATCTCGCCCCACGCTGCATCCGGTGGTAACACTAGATCAGGATCTCCTCGGAAATCCAGCCCAGCATAGGGGTAATCATCTATGGCGATGATTTGCTGCTCCCACCAGGTAAAGAAGTCATCGTCAAATGCATTCCTTGGGACTTCCCCACCCCCCAGACGTTTCATCAGGTCAGCCCACCGGCCCATGCGTGGATCACGTGGGGTACTGATGGCAACTGCTACCCTGGGGCGCAGTGCGAGAACCTTCTCGAAGAAGAAAGTGCACAAGATGGTTCCGAACCCAAAGTTCTTGGTATGTCCCCTCCTGATAGAAGTGAGTTGTTCCTTCATGTTGGCCAAAAGAGGAGTACACCAGTCAAACACAGTAGTGAGATAGTCCACTTCCACGCTCATGGTTACCCGTGACGCCTGATGTAGTGAGGATGATCCGTTCACTCGAGCTATGGTGAACAAGATTATCCTGAGTGACAAACTCGCCACATGTGGGATAGAGATCTGGCTCCCGACCTTCCGATGACCTGGGCAGTAAATCTATACATAGTCATCTACACTGAGGCTATTCCGTGTCCTGCCCCGGGAATGTACTACCTCTCCCCTTCGGGAAAGGCCCGTGATAAAATATATGTCTTCCACTTCTATCCTGAGTGGCATCTGATCAATTACAAATACTTCCTCATCGACATCCCAATAATCAATGAGCCTCTCGAGCAGACGCGTGTTCGCTTTCATATTTGGCAATTTGAAGAATTTTAGCAACCCGCATCCCCGTAGGGCATCTAATGCTTCATCATTGCCCACGACTTCATTATCCATGGCTGAATGCTCCCTTTCACGCCATGTGATAGTCACTAAAATTCCTAAAAACTATCACAATTAATTGCAAGACAAGTTTAAGGCTTACCTGGAAGTTTTCGGCAAGTTTGAACAGTTGAATTGGTCACAGGGAAGTTTGCTCCTTTTGCTCCACAATTTTTGCTCTCCAAGTCAAATGGTGAGTCAAAAATGCCTTTTATAAGTTTTGAAAATGCAAAATTTTTTCAAAATTTTATTTTGTTTGGCCTCATGTGACTTTTAACTTGGGAGCTTGGAATGCCGAGTTTGGTTTGTTTTTCAGGACATTTTGGACATTTTTTTCGACAGTTCGAGACGGTTCCATGACCGCTGACCCGTCATGGCAGGTATCGTGTTTTAACTGGCATATAGGTTAGGGACACCATTTTTTCCGTTGCATTATGCATACTAGCCTCCATTTGACCGATACATCTGCCGTAGGGTCCATCCCATCGTGTTATGGTTCGTAAGCCATTTTCACTCGCCGATTCTTTAAATCATGACACAATGGTAGAGCCATCCCTTTACATGGGCATCGTAGTTAGCACCTCACTGACATTTGTTGCCCATGCTGCTTCGTTTTGAGTAGGCTCGGGAGTCCTCTGTAGTCCCGCCATGACTTATGCGTTGAAGACTCATTCCTCTTTGCTTCTTCGCTTCGTTCTGGCCTTATACCCTAGAGGCTCCTATGTGTGTCGAGTTGTACTTCTGCATTGCATGTTGACCATTTGCACCTTTTGGCCTAGAGCCAGCTTCACTTGGACTCGTGTTTAAGCCAACTTTTGACCATGACATCTGCAAAATCAACCTTGCATACCTTTGACTTCTGCAGCTTGACATACCCTGATCCGTGGAAGGAACATACCTCTGAGTGTCACTAACCAGTTTTCACCTCCCTGCATTGAGCATAGGAAAGTTCCTTTCCCAGGAACTAGATCATTTGTTTCACCGACACTCGTTCTTTCCACTGTACCATAGCATTCTTTTATTCTTTTTCCGGCTTAACAGAAAAAGACAAAAAAATTAAATCTTCCAAAAAAGAGCGGGAACAGGGACATTATTTCCATTTATTGTTGGCATCTTGAGTGATTCGTGTCGCCCTTGAACAAAGCACTCAAAACAAAGTCTCCTCCGCATGGGTGGGATTTAGTTTGACTTAGGTATGCCATAACCTTGTTATTGAGTCAGTTCTCCCCCGATTGGTTATCTCTTCCAATCATATGGAGGGTTCGTTCGTGCCTCCTGCATGGCGAACTTATATAGAGTCATCATATGCTGCCACATAGTCACATTGAGTCGTGCTTTTGTTCAAGGGAAGTTAGCCTGAGTCGGCCTCTCTGTGGTGTCTCTTGACTCATTTTTCAGTCGGCCATCCCTGGTTGTCAGTATCATGTCTATCATCACATCAGCTATATTGGTCCTTTGCTCGTGCCAGTTTGAGAAGGTCCCCATTGACTTCTTGCTGGCGGGTCTTGTCCTTATCGACGACGACACCTTGCTCTAAGGATAGGCCTACAGCCACACCCTGGCCCTATTTTCATTATTGATAGGTCACCTTGTGCTCAGCATCGATCAGAATCATGGGTCTTTGACTGAGTGGTTTCCCTTGTGTTCGACATCAGCATACATTATCACACATTGGGATTCGTGTAGTACCTTGGTTTCCATTTGACCCTATTGGTGGATACCTCGCCTCTGTGTCAGCTTTCATTATTGGTTGGTTCAGAGGGTTTCTGCCGTGCGCTAGCCACATCTTGTGTACGCCGGAAACGTACTTCGGTTGGGTTACTACATCTTTTTCGTCTGATTCCTTCCACATTATTCACCTACGGGTTACACTCGTGCTAGATTGATGGAGGATGCCTTAATGCCTTCCTTCTAGCGGATCTTTCCCTATCGACTCCGACTCATTGCTCTGGGGCAAAGATCTAGAGTCCATTTGGCAGTACCTTGGGGTTTGCAGTCATTAGTGGCAGATCCTTCGCTATCGACAGTGGGAAACCATCATTGTCTCCGGATCGATAGATTCTTACAGGTGTTCGACTTCAGCTCATCTATTCACACTTGTTAGGTTGTACTGGGTACTGTTGATGCCTCGGAAAATGCTGCAACAACATAGGGGAAACCACCCAGTCCGGACCTTAGTACAGCTCCTTTTCCATTTGGAATAGTGGCTCCGACTGGGGATAATGGGACCAGTTTCCCAGAAATAGAAAAAATGGGATGGATGAGTGACTTATAGATTATGCTAGCGATATGCGAACAACTAAAACTATCGGCGAAACTAACTATAATCTAATCCCGGGACTTATCAATTTTCAAAGGGTAGCGTTTGATAATCTGTGCTTCAAGGCAGGCATATAGATGACTCTAACGCTAAAACATAGATGTTTAAATCATTCAAGATTGCTCTGCATAATTAGTTATGCAGAGCGATAACAGCGAATTACTACACTTTGTCATTCATATCATTGATACATGCATGATTAAAAGAAAAGGCATATCACAAAACATCCAATAGTGGAATGCAATGGAGATTTGTTGTTACAGCGCATACATATATTCAATAATAGCAAAAATAATAACACAGCAACTCATATTAGAGGAATGAACACAGATGCAGATAAAAGTACCACGTAAGCTGTTTATCACTCCATTATATTAATCGCTACGTCGCAGTCCTTCCTTCAACTCAGAAAGCATTCCAAACAAGAGACAATAGTGTGCAATTGCATAAAACAGCTTTCCCGTTAAATTAAGAACCATTGGTCGAGTTTCACAAAAGAATATAGGCTGAAGCACAATAGTGCAAACTTCAGCCTTTAAGTCTATTACAAAATTTTACGACCCTTTCTAAAAACATGAAAGGGTCTATAAATACTAAGCTAATCTAAATATCTAAGAAACTGAAAAGCTATTAAATTGGCATCAATTAATATTCCTCCCATCTTCCTTGGCGATCTGGCAGTCGGCGGCAATGATTCATCAAGTAGGCTCTTTGCCTTTAAACCTTAGCTGACATATCGCCAGCATTGGCTCTACTTCTGGCGGTTTGTTGAGGCGCGAACTGAGCTGGGCACCATATGTGGCATCTTGAATATTGGGGATTATGCATCCGAGAGCATCTGTTAAACACTTGAGGGTCGACCTTTGTGTGTGTGGCTTGATCAGAAAGAGCCAATATGCCTCGGAAGTTAAAGTTTTTACTCCAGTGATTAACTTTCCCTTTTCCTCCAATTCATGATAACTTGTTTGCTCAATCATGTTTGCTGTTGTTATGCTTCTAGGTGTGCACTGGGAGATCATGTTTGCCAAGTAAAGTGTATTGTTGACTAAATCAACCATATTGCTGGCAATTAATTTACATCTTGAAGCATCCCTTTCCGCTTTCATCACTTGAGTGTGCCATTCCGTGAAGAGTATGTCCTTGTATGTCTCATGGATTCTGGGCAAGTTCGCCGCTTTCCCCACATCAGAATCTTGCCAATCAAGATATGCGACTATGGTTTCTTCGGCTTGATCTAGCTCATTTCTGGCCTTCTCTACCTGCTGACACACTGATGTAGTTAGCTCGCATAATGGTTCTGCCTCAGTGAGTTGTCGGCACAGGAGCCTAATCTGAGATATTAATGCACTGTTTATCTGAGATGCCTCGGCTCTGAAATCCTCCACTTTCTGGGTTCCCTTGATGTCTTCGAGCTGTGCTAATAGTTGAGCTATTTGCTCGTCTTTTGATTTCATCATCAGTTCATTCGCTGTTCTCAACTGTGCCAATGCCTCCGACAATTCTTTCTGCTTCTGGATTGCGCTTTGGTCGATCCTCTGTTTTTCGGTCTGCAGTTGCTGGGTTAATAAATTGTTTGCGTGCTGTTGTGCCAGCAACTGTTCTTCTGCTTGCGCTGCCTTGTGCTTTGCCTCGGTCACTTTTGTCTGTAATGCAAAAATTTCCTGGTCCTTAGTCTTCAATAGAAGACTTACCTCCGATGCCTTATCAATAGTCGCTGCAGAATAAGCCCCTGCATACTGCGACAGCTTTGTTAGATCATCGGAGGTGTCCAATTCCTCCTTCCATACTACATTGCCCGTGACTGTTTGCTCAGGAAAGATAGAAGGTTGATCAAGCTTTCCTCTCTTCCTTGAGCGCTTAACAACTGCTCTATGCCTTGGGCTGTAGAAAACATCCAGGGGAGGAATATCTTCCACCTGGAGAACAATTTGATCGGAAGGGTCCTTAGTAATTACCTCAACATCCTTTGAAATGGGTGGGCTGCTGGTTCCGCTTAGAACCTAAGAAGAAGTGATATCTGGTGTATCACTTGTTTTAGAGGTGTCTGTATCCTTGGAGACCTCCGTTCCTCTGATAATGGAATCGAATTGGTTCCATTGTTTAAGCAATTCGGGATCATTGGAGGTCTGTTTATGTTGCTCTGTCTGGGATTTGCTCCGCTCTTTTTCTTGTTCTAACCTCTGCTGCTCCTCTAGTTCTTTTCTCTGCTGCTCTTCTTGTTCTTTCTTTTGTTTTTCTTCCTGTTCCCTTTTTCGCCTATCTGCCAATTCCTTTTTCTGCCTATCTTCCAGTTCTTTCTTTTGTTTCTCCTCTTCTTCCTTCTTCCGCTGTTCCTCTATCTCTTTCTGCTTTCTCTGTTCTTGATCCTTCTGCGCTTTCTGTTGTTTTTCTATCTGCTCTTTTTTCTACCTCTCTGCTTGCTCTTTTCTTTGCTTTTCTGCCTGTAGCTTCTTTTGCCTCTCCTCCTGTTGCTTCTTTTGTTCTTTTGTTGTAACAGGAGGTTGGCTTGTCTGTTGCCGACCAGGCTCGCTTGAAGAAGACGCTGGGGTTGTTGACAATAAATCTAGAGGCAGAGTTTGCAACCTCTGCTCTCTAAGTTTATTGAACTCAGTTAACTTCTCATCATTGTATTTCATTCTAGCAAGCTCTTTGGCATGGCCTATTGTTTTGGAGGCGACGAACAGGTCATCAAACACATCTTCTTGATGGTCAATCTTTGTCAGTTTGGCCTGTTCTAAGGCAGTGTAAGCAGTTTTCTTTGGATCATAGAGTCTGTTTGGGATAGTGGCCAGGGATAAAGCTTGCATCTTTGTTGCCTCCTTTTCTGCATGCTTGAGATCATGCAGAGTAAAAACACCAATTCTCAAGGGAAAAGAGGGCCAGCCCCTCTTCTTTTCTTTCTTGAGAGTTTGTGTAACACTCTCGGCCATAATCTGGTAGGAGATTTCTCGGGCTAACAATTTGTCTGGAACATATAAAGGGAGAACATGTGGCTTGGCTTGACTCCCAAAAACCCTAACATAGGTAAAATGCTCTTCTCCGAACCAACTTGCTACAGCTGGTAAGTCGAAGGAAGCCAGATAGGAGATTTTGGGAATGGGCCTATCAAAAATGGAATAATGAATGGGAACCATAAAACCATTGCAAATTTGATACAAATGGTCCTTGTAAGAGGACTTCCACAATTTCTGGTGGTATAAATGAATGGGTGAGGGGTCTTGGGCGGTCCACCTCCAACCGAGGATGGGAAACTCAGAATTAAAACATAATGTATCTATAATGTAAGCACTATAATAAAATGGTGGGATTTTCCTTTCAGTGACTACGGAATTGGCTCTAAAGTCACGAACAGCTACGGCCAACTTATCAGAGAGAATGGTGGCCCAATCCATGATTATACTATTAACAGCTTCTTCCATTAGGGGAACCATATCTATGTCAAAATTAGCCGAGTCGTGTAATCCCCATAGCCTACACATCATAATCCCCGCATAGCAATAGGGAGAAGCCAAAGAATCGACTGAGTACTTACCAGAGGTTTCGTGCTTGTGTTTGGCTGGATTCTGCCTCCAATCCCTGATGGGCTCGGATTGCACTTCATTGTCGGCTGCAAATTTCTCCACGAAAGCTTTGTTGTAGATTTTCTCCGGCTCGGGCAAATGATACATTTGCCTTAGATGCTCTGGCTTGAACGACCCGAAAATCCTCCCATCCCTTGTGATAAATGTTCTGTCGTGGATTGGGATTTCCTCAATCCCATCGCACTACATCAGTGTAGGGAAGAATTTGTTCTCTGGCCGCTATCCTATGAAGGAAAGAGTCGGCCAAGTCTTTAAGAGTAGCATCGGACTTCCTTAACACGTCCACACTAGCTTCCGTCACCGTCACTTTTGGTTGCTCGGCCTCTAATAGATTATAAGTGCCCTGCCATGTAGTCCTAGTAAGACCAGTGCATGTAGTGTCTGAAATTAAACCTTTCTTCTTATCTACAGCAGCTTGACCTACAACAGATGTAGCAGCGGAGCCCGCAGTCCTTTTGGATTTCTTCCCCATCTTGCTCAAGCTTCTCTCGACAGATGAATTCTACACAAATGCAAGAGAAATCGTAACAAAGAAATATAACAATGACAATCCATAGCGGGAAAGATATATCATTTGAAGCGTGCTGAGATTAATTCTCAAAAGTGGCTGCGGATCCAATCACTGGGAAGATATTGCAGATGCATTAATGGTCGTTTAAGGCCTGCTACTCATTAAATGATTATTACACGTTTATCCGGCTGAATGGCCCCCTTAAGCGTGCAATAGATATTTTGGCGGTTGAGCACAGATGTTCGTTAATCGAAGGGGCAAGGTTTTAAATACAAATACATCACCTTATCCCTGCATTTAACGGCTTTTTTGAAATTCGCGCTTTATCAATCGGATAACAATATAACTTTTAGATCCTTACGTGATGACTTTTCGGGAACGCCGATCGCCGATTGCGACATCGCATCGGACTAGCGCAAGAGGGTGCATATAAAGTGATTCCCCGACTTCCCGATCGCCGATATCACATCGCATCGGGGGTAGGACCTGGGCGCCTTATTAGGGTACATGGGGTGTTGCCGACTGCCGATTGCGAAATCGCATCGGGTCGGAGCTTATAACTTAAAGCGTTTTTACCACATGAGGCACCGCCGATAGCCGATCGCCGATATCGCGTCGCGTCGGGGCTTAGGTTATGCACGTTTATAAGGTGTGCATGGAATATCACCGATCGCCGATAGCGATATCGCATCGGCGGAGATCAAGATACCACTTCAATGTGTTTCTCATGTCATTGCGATATGCGATCTTGTGATCGCTTTATCGCAATAACAAAAGATTGTTTTATTATTGGAACACAATTATTCAAAAGGCTTAAATACATAACCTCATTTGATTATAAGGCCTTTTTGAATCAACAAGAGATTTTGATGCCAATCAAACTTTAAAAGGGACCCATTCCATATGTTAACATTTGTGAATAAAAATGATATGAAATGGGGGGTTGTTGTAGAGCACAACAGGTACCTTGACGCTCATTATCATTATCGGTGAGTAGTCTCGCGTTTGTTAACGGTATACATCAATGACCGGTAATCAAACTATTTCTCACATGGTCGACTTCAGATCATTTATTCCCATGGTGTAGAAATGTACCACGACGATCGGTGAAGACCTCAGGTTGTATCAGCATTCATTGGTTCACTTGACAGTTGATCCTGTTGCTGCTAGTTGACACCACTCCACCTTATATGTTGCAGTCAGTCATGGCGACATTCTATATGCTGGCACCTGAGTTTGTAGTGTAGTGCCATCCTATTCCATCATGTTCAGTTGGTACCTTTTGGGATCAGTCTTTGATATCAGTGATCCGTTGCACCTTTCAGCATCATTGACAGTCTTATATGCGATATTCAGACATGTACTTGCTCATTATGATCAGATGATCCATTATGTATCTTCCAGTCATTTATACTTGTATACTTAGTGGATCCACTTGTACTTGATATGTGGACATGCTTTACCTTTTCTGAGCATGGGTATGCCTGCCTCAGACAGTGTTTCTTTCTGATCTCCTTTTGGTAGCTTGGCAGGCTGAATTCTGGTGAAGTCCTCCTCGGTTTCTCGACAAGACTTCCTTTCCGTGTACTTACATAATATATTTCGGCCATCATGTTCCCCTTCTGACCTCATATATTAGGGGGCATCTGTTATAGCTCCAAATCTCACTCTTATGGTTTGTGATGCTGCACTCATGGCCTAGGGCAACCCCTCCTTCCAGACCTGGTCCTAAAATTTAAAAAACAGTGTTTTATCCCTTATACGCGACATTGCCCTGAGTTAAATGCGTGTACACGCGGGTCTGTGTATACCCAACCCGCATGTATGTATTAAAACACTTAAAAAAATAAATAATTCCTTATTTTCGGGCGGAGATCGCGGGTTTTACCTGTTGATCACCTGTTAGTGCCCGTGGCCCAACTGTTCCCAACCAACTACTAACTAAAAAACTACTTTGGAGATGGTATAAAAAGACATCAAAGGGAGGGCCTAAGAGAGAGAAAAGAGAGCAAGATTATTATGCTGAGATTTTTCCCTTAGACCAGGTCTGAAGTCCTTGGTGCATTCTACACTTCCCCCATTCTGCATAGGAAACCCTTGTTTCCATGTGTATTGGTAATCACTCATCCTTTATATCACCATTGAGTAAGACTTGGAAGGAGCTCTTGTTGGAGGCTTGAGGCTGGAACGAGTCCGGGAGGAAGCTTTGCTTGGAGCCTGCTGAAGGTGTTTCAGGTGAAATCTTTCCGTTATATGTACTTTACTTGCCTTTATACAAAGAAACATGTCTTGGTTCCCGAAACAATCTTTCTTTATGCTTATGAGATTCTTGTTTTGAATTCTTATGCAAGTAGTTACTTAAAGATTTTTATAACTAACTTTATAGCATGAAGATGGTTTATGTATAAGTATTTGTCCATGTACTGCTGTGCTCTTTGATTTGTTTGTTTTACAGGTCAAAGGAGAAGAAGGGAACTCCAAGAAGGGTTTGGAACCTAAAGGCCTTCTTGAACGTAGGACCTTAGGTACGTACCCTCAACATTAGAATTTGCTTACAGTAAAGATAATGGCTGTGTGTGTGTTTCTTTGAATAAGCAATTTTCAGTCTGGTAGAGTCTTAACCCAAAGGACCCTAGGGGTACTTTCCCCTCAACCACCTGTGTAAAAAGAGAAGGAATTTTTTTTCTTGGTCTGTTATGGACAAAAACCTCTCCCCGTTTTCCCGAATTCATCTTTGATTGCTCAGAAACATCATTTGAGTGAAACATATCCCGATGTGTGGGACAAGGGATTTGCCGAAATGAAGCGAAATGAAGGGGATAGGGAGCTTCTAAATTCTTGAGGAAATTTTGGGAAGTATGGAGGGATGTTAGGAAGTAGGGGAAAGTGGAATATCATAAATTGAGTGAGGGGAAGGGGTCCAAAAAGGCAAAACACAGGCCCAACCATAGAAAATTGCCAGGTTGTAGCAAGAAACTAGGGTCTGTGCGAAAATGAGGAATTTGGGCAATCTAAGTGATGGGAAGTGTTTTATAAGGTATTTTATGGATAGGGGAAGGTGTATGAACATCATGATGCAAGTGTTTCCAATGATTTGACCATCCAAGAGAAATTAGCTTCAAAACCCTAGGAGAGGGAAATGAACCTTGCCTAGGCACAACTGAAGCATGAACAAGGTGTGAAATGACGCAATGGAACTTGACATGATGATGACAACCCTCTGAATGATGTTAGACTCAGCTGAATGGTGACATTGACTGACATCTGGACAACTTTGAAAGGACTGAAAGAAAACCCTAGACCTAATGCCTAGTGACCAAATTTTACTTGAAGACTCACTGAAATGATAAAATTTGACCTTGACACCTTAAACTCACTTATGTAAGAGCATGTTTGATCGCTAGAGGAAGGCTGCAAAGACTGACACTAACAGAATGTTGATCGTCCAAGGGTCACCGATCCTTTAGATTTGTCAAGTTTGGGTAGTGGAATTGGATTGTTTTTGGGTTTTTTCTTCTTATTCATTCATGCAAACAATTCAAATGTTTACCTCTACCCTAAATTCCTAACAATTTTGCTGGAAAACGGGTGGGGGAGCAGACATTTTACATGCTCCGTACACAGGTTCTTACCTTCTTGTTTTAATACCCAGTTCTCTCTCAACAAACAAGCATCAAACACCTACTTTAGTTTTCTATAATTGTGCTGAAAAGCGGGCGGAGGAGCAAGCACTTTTCTTGCTCGTTACGTAGGTTCTTACCTTCCGTTTTCAATACCCAATTCTTCCTCAACAACAATTATCAAATGTACATCACTCTTTGTAAATGGTTACACTCTCCCTAGCAACAGCACCAAAATGTTGACTGATATAAGGTGCCTTTTAAAACTCCTAATTATCCTCACATTAATTATCAATCCAGGCAAGTCCTCTTACTTCAAGAGTGTACACAATATGTGGTTGCTATTTAATTTAGAGAGTAATGTTTCATAGATTGCAGTATAAATCGTTTAATACAAGAGTAAATAGGTGCATCTAGTAAATTCCAATTGCTATTAAATAAAACTCAATCCTCTAACAAAATCAAATCCTACAACAATTCAAGTAACAATAGCATCAGTTGAGAGTATAGTAGTGATAACTCATCTCTCTGGAACTGATTTAATCTAAATCAAACTCACTCTTCAGTAAATAATCTAAACAACAATGATATCAATCTAAGAGTCTAGCAACGATAGGTAATACTCTTTACAGTTGATTACATCAAGCGGAAGACTTATCTAAGTAACTCAATCCAAAATGAAAGTAAATTAAATCAACGACAATACTATAAATTGTATAAAGCAAAGATATTCTGTCAACACTAGAAAACAATAAACAGCAAAGGAGATAAAATCACAGAAAGCAAGAATACTATCAAACCATCACACTTGTGGGAATTGGAAATGTATGACATAGAGAAAGTAGTTAAATCCACTGGAAGCCGGGCCCTTAGCCGCCAACGAACACTGCTAAGTTACTTCAGTTAACACGAGGGAACAACAACTTGAGTTATGTATTAATCATTGAATGAAAGTAGCATTAGAATATTACTATATTCTCTTAACAGCAAGAATCTGTAATTAAAAATACAAATTCAATAATAACTGAGATTCCTCTCTTCTTACAATCGTCTCCTTTTATAATAAGAGAGGGTAAAAGATAAATGGTAACTGTGATCCCTCAGGATCTCCTAATATTGAGGGATTCACAATAGATTTCTAACTTCAGACATCCTTTCCTTTCTCATGCTTATCCTTCTGATTTGCTTTGGCCTTATCTGCAACCACCACATTCCTTCCTTAGCTTGATGATTTTTGTTGTTCCTTCGTTAGGGAACAATGTTTGTCCCTTTTGTTGTTTTCCTGCATAATGGGGTAATAATTAGCTAAGTCATAACTATAGATAATTCCTTCATTTCTTACCATAATTATTTAATATATTAACACATTAGGATATATGAAAGATAAGAATAAAGGAAAAGAATGATGAGATTAATAATAAACACATACCCTTTCTGTGACTCAACAGGTAACTTGAATTCTCTGCATGCATGAGTTAATTTATGTTGATTGATTAGTTTAACTAGATGATCACTCAGTCTGAAAAAAGTTACACACCCTTACCTGAACCTCCAGTAGTTTTACTAACAATGTGAACTAGTTATGTTGACAATAACTCAAATTAACTGAACTATATTGCTAAAAATTAGCAGTCAATAATATAGAACTAAACTCAAGTGTCTCCAACTTGAATTAGATTAATCAGCTGAGTGATAAGAGACATATAACTAGAGTTAAATTCCTCCAACTATTTTTATGAAATTAGAATTCTAATTTCTCCTAATTAATTTCAGGTAAAATTAAATTAGGAATTTCTCGCTACACTTTCAACTCTCCCTCTTAGCAAGAAAGGGATTATCTTCTACCCTGATCCTGCCTCTATGGAACTCAAATTTGCATCTTGACAATTCCTTTGTCAAAATATTTGAAGCATGTTCCTTTGTAGGAATGTATAACAATATGATTCTCCTTTGCACATAATCTTTTAGATGGTGATACCAGATGTCGATATGTTTGGACTGATCATGAAAAAATGTATTCTCGAAGAGTTTGATATAACTCTTGTTCTCACAGTAAATCATTGTAAGATCCATCATTTGACCAACTAACCCAACATGGATCTTTCTCATCTACATAGCCTCACATGTTGCTTGAGTAGAAACCATGTACTCTACTTCTGCTGAGCTAGGTGCAACACTTCGATGCTTCCTGCTATACCAAGAAGTCATTTCTGACCCAACAATTAAGAATTCTCCTTATGTTCTCTTCCTATCTAATGGACTACCCTCCAAATCTACATTTGTGAAGCCTTGCAACTTCACTCCCTCTATCCCCCTATACGAAAGAACGAACTGAGTGGTGCCTCTGAGGTATCTCAACACATGCTTTATTTCCTTCCAATATAGTTTGGTTGGTGTAACCATAGCTTGAAAAAGTTGGTTAACTACATAACACATGTTTGATCATGTGTTAACCAAATACATAAGTGAAGCTACATGTCTCTTGTATATGGTAGCATCTGCTACTTCACCTGAAGTAGCATCTTCCTTACTTGAATTCCCTGCTATAGGAGTCTCCATGGGTTTGCTACTATCCATGTGGAACTTTTCTAATATATCATCAGCATACTTTCCTTGAGAGACAAACAACTCCCCATCTCCTTACCATACTTCCTTAATGAGGAAATAATGCATCAGCTCTAAGTCCTTCTTCTCGAATTCTCTTTCAAAATCCTATTTGTAATACTTGATCAACTGCTCATCACAGTTAATATTAAATCATCAACATATAATACTATAATTAATAATTTATCTTCAACAACAATATGGTAAAGGTTTTCCTCTCCTTTACTTTTTTTGAAGCCCGACCCAGTGAGATAACTTTCGATCCTAGTGTACCAAAAATAGGGTGCTTATTTCAATCTATACATCGCTCGCTTGAGTCTACATAATGTGACTCCTTGTCAAAGGTCTCAAATACCCCTGGTTTCTCAATGTACACCCCCTCCTCACTCACTCCATTAAGGAATGTTGTCTTCACATCCATCTGATGTATCTTCCATCCCATATGTGTTGCAAGAGATAGAATTGATCTGATTGAAGAGTACCTTGCAACTGGATAAAAGTTCTACTCATAATAAATTCCCTCCACCTATGTTTCATGATGATTCCATATGCTACTTGCTTCACCCTATAGATCCACCTAAAACCTACCACTAACTTGTCCTCTGGCCTTGGGATCACTTCCCAAACATTATTTTTGACAATGGAGTCATATGCCTCTACCATGGAATCAACCCATACTGGGTGCTACACTACTTCCTTGAATGAGTTTGGCTCAGTATCTACAAGCTCACTCTTCATAGTAATGTAGGTAGTGTACCGATCTGGTGAACTCCTCTTCCTACATTGTGATGTGGGTGCTCCCACATTCTCTCTAGCATCATTCAAAAATCTTTCAACTTCTATGGTGTGCTTCCTTCCATCTCTGTATGTCTCTGCTTGAGTGGAAGTCTCCACTCTCTCTACTTCTTCTTCAGGCTTCTCCACAACTTCTTGACGTTCCTCCTTTGGATCCAAAATCTCATGCTTTGAACATAACTAAAGCTCCCCCTCAAGGGAACACTTCATTGCCTTCTCCTCATCAAATTTCACATCTCTTCTAACAAGTGTCATCCTGGGAGATGGAAAGTAAATACAATAGTTGTGAGGTGTATTAGTGTACCCCAAAAATATGCCCAACTCAGCTATAGGCTCTAGATTTTTCCTTGCATCCTTGGGAACATGACAGTAAACTAGTGATCCTAAGATCCTAAAGTGTGACACATCTAGTTTCATCCCTAAAAAATCTTTCTCTGGTGTACTCATGCTAAGAATCTTGTAAGGACTCCTGTTCTGCAAATAAACAATTGTGTTGCATGATTCATCCCACAAGTGCAATGGTAGGCTCTGATCATGAAACATGGTCCATATAGCTCCCAAAATACTTCTATTCTTCCTCCCCCCCCATTCTGTTGTGGTCTATGAGGTGTTGTAAACTCCCATCAAATGCCTTCTTTTGCACAAAAGTGTTTAAATTCATTCATCACATATTATCTACTGTTACTCCTAAGAGCCTTCACTTTCCTACTAGTCTCTTTCTTAACAAGTGCTTTAAATTCAACAAACTTGGAGAATGTCTGATCTTTCTTCTGCATGAAGAAGATCCAAAATTTCTATGAGAAATCATCTACAAATATCACAAAATACCTTTTCTTGGCTATGGAGTCTATCAATAAGGGTCCACACACATACGAGTGAACTCTTTCAAGGACTGCTTGTTCTTTACTGACCCGCTCATTTAAGGTGGGTTTCATGTACTTCCCCAATGTACACTCTTTCCATGTATCTCTCTGCTCTAGTACACCCTTGGGAAGTGCTCTAGAAATCTACTACATCATCTTCAAGGCTCCACGGCGCAAATGGCCAAATATTATATGCCATAATTCACCGATGTCTTAGCTTTGCACCTTCTCTCCTTCTGTTCTCAATGTTGCACAATCTTCTACATCGAATTTGTAGAGGTTCTTCACCTAAACCCTAATCCACTTCACCTATCTTGTTGTTATGTGTCTAACAAAATCCTTTCCTTTTATAAATATCACATCATAGCCATGGTCTTCCAACATAGCAACCGAAACAAGATTCTTCTTAAGAACCGAAACATACATCATATATTTTAATTTGAGAGGGGAACCTCCCTCTGAAAAGTAACTGTACCAATATCAGTAGCACTATACCTTCCTTCATCTACCATTTCAATGTGCATTTGGAGGTCCTTCTCCTACAAGTCATTGAAGAATTCTCAGTTTCCTGTCATATGGAATGGGGCTCCATTATTCAGATACCACACAGTATTCATCACAGTGCTCACAATATAAGTGATGAGGGTGAAATCAAGTTTCAATTTTGAAGCAAGATATTCACTTCTCACTCCTCTTGAGGGCTTCTTGCCACCCTTATTTTGTGGATACTTCATGGCATAGTGTATGAGTTCATGACAGTGAAATCACTTGATCTTCCACAAGTATTTCTTATTATCACCTTGACTAGAATCCCCTTTGGATTTGGATTTCTTCCCCTTGCCTTTCTTTTCATTTCCATCCAAGGCGTCGTTCTCCTCATCATCATGCTTAGATGAGGTTCCATCTTTAGTGTTCCACCTTATCTCTTCTTGCACCAAGTCGGACCACAATCGCTCCAAATTTTGTAGATTCTACCTCCCATTTACTAAATCTTAGTAGTTGTTCCAGCTCTTGGGAAGGCCTAGAAGTGCAAAGGTTACTAGATCACCTTCAACAGATGTAATACCAACACTCCCAAGTTCATCTCAACATTGGGTGTGTTATACGAGATTTACGACTGCAGACAGAAACATCTCCCCTAGGTCTAGTGCCTAACCCAGAAAAATAGAAAGACAAAGGACCCATTGTTTTCCTTAAATTAAGTAGATGAGGGGATGAAACCTACTTGGAATCTATCATATGTTTCGCTCCTGCTTTGGCTTGAATAATCCAATCCTAGCTCCAGATGCCAAAATTAGAACCTACACAGCCAAACAACACAAGCCAAGAAATTACAAGATCTATGTGGCATCATCTATCTACTTTATTCAACAAATCAACATGGTATTGAAATATATGAAATAACAACATCACATATAGGAAAACAAAGAACTCTTTGTATTGATATAAATGGAGTGGGTTACAACCATAAATAGGTGTTGAACTTGTAGAAGACTTACTCAAATTTGTTGAATTGTCCTTCCTTTGTCACAAAGTGTACCTCTTATCACCCTAAATGCATGAAAGGATAACTCTCACAACAACAGAATAAGGGTAGAATCACTCTCCAAAATCCAACCCCTTGCATATGGAAGGCTATAAATATATAGAGTAGTGAGGTAAGTTGGGATTTCTTATCGTTTTACCATTATTGGGATTTAGATCCACTCTTTATGGGAGGATGAGATCTAAGGATAAGGGATGGAAATTCCAAGGTAGGCTAGGATAGGATCTGAAATTTTTATCTCAGGTAAATGTTTACAACGAAATCTAGAAGCTTTTGGAAATGGAAACTTCGAGATTCTCTCTCTTTTTCCTGAATTTCTAGTACCAATGTAGTTCAATGGGGAGAAACCTGTAGGTCATCTACGCATGCCACAGTGGAGACCCCTATAAGTGAACGATGTCCAACAAGAGACCAGGATGAGTTGGTTCTATGACTAGCTCAGATGATGCAATTTAGGGCAGAAACTATAGGAAATGAGAGAGTCATGCATAGGGCTTTGTACAATGATGATGTAAAGAGGGAATAGGATGTGAACGATCCCATTAGGATGTTGATTGATTAGATGACACAAAATAGCCTATAGCAGAGTGTCCCCTAAAGTGAAAAGTCAGAGATGGTGATTGATGACTGAATTGCTTTACCTTGTGACAAGTTGAGTTCAAGAACAATCGGTGAGATCATCTTCTGTTACAATACATTTACGTCATGACATCGTTTTGTTGAGGGAGGCATACCCATACTTAGTACATAAGATAACATTACATGTATAATGATCAAAAGACATGTCCACTGATGACTGATGGTGGACCTATCACTCAATGACTGTAAGCATGATCATAGCCATCATACATAGTGATCTTTGTATAATCATGAAATCGCATCCCAAATGGCAAAACTAGATTCAGGGTCTTATATCTCATTCACACAACCAACCAACATACAAGTCTAACCATGTTAATCAATGAGATGAATTCAAACATGGTAGACATCATTTGATTAACGACTAATGATGTAAATCATTAAAAGACATGATAGAAACCACTGATGATGTTAATGGCTCTCAAGGTAATCAAGTACGATCTGTATGGTGTGAATAAATGAGTTAATTTCAAACACCGCACAGAATATTTCGGTCAAACGTTGATGATGTAAAACTATCACCGATAGAGATGATACTTACCATTGATGTATGAAATCAACAAGGTACTGATTGGTGTTTTTAAGTCAAATTCCTGGATAATATGTTGAAGTCTATAGGAAGAAACCCATCACAAGAGGGCCTTGATGTATCCCTCATCAATGACACGAAATGGGTATCATGATTGAGATAAAATGATCATAATGATGATGGTATGGAACTGGATTAGTAAAGGAAAACATGGAATGAAGGCTTAAGGGTATCGTAATATATAAAAGTTGAATGACTTCTCTTGAACACACTGGTGATGCTGAAATGGAGTTGGAAGCATTGAACCAAAACTGAAATGGATGTTCTATGAAGGTATGGTGAACCAAAAGAAAATCATATTACCCAACCTAACAGCCACAAAGATGAAGTGGAAGAGTTTTTTGTTCAAAAGAAACTCACTGCCATTAACAAATGGAGTACCATGATTTCCCAATTTCCCCAACCATACTGGTCAGTACCTCTTAATATTTTAACAAGCTTGAGGAGGATAGCATATGCTTGATCTATAAGTCCATCCTTCAAATGAATCCCTCTGAGTATATTTAACGAACCCTAAGAACAAGTGGTTGGGACCTATCATGTTTGACAAATCCATCATTCTTTGATGTCTTAACGAGTCTAGAGAATGTTAAACTTGACTTCTCTTAATGTTTAGAGAGTTTGAAAAAGAGGAAAAAATAAAACTTCAGGTGTTCCTTTTCATAGGTAGTCCCTTAGGTCAAAAAAGGAAAAAAACAATACCCAAGAGAACCTCCTAGCCATGTTCGACTAAGGTATTCCTTTTTTGTAGTTAGTCTATCTCAGTCCGGAAAAGGGGTAAACTTATATTGAGTATATTTATTTTCATTTACATTTATGAGTTCAAAAAGGTTAGTTCTTGATAATATTTTCATGTATTGGGAGTCTGAAAAAGAGCTAAAAAGAGGACTCCTCCTGGAGGAATGAGTGGTACAAAGGATAGAAACTAGTTCTGGTCATGATGGAACTACTCAAAACACGCAAAGGTCAAGAGGTTGACTAATAATACCACTCATCTGTTGAAAATAGCAACAAGAAATGCTAAAAATAGAAGTGTTAAAAATAGCACTGCTATAAATAGCATTTCAAGATACATTCCAATTTTAGTTAGTCCCTGAAATGAAAGTGAGAATTGAAATTCGAATTTGATCTTAGCAGTTGTTTGTAAAATAATTAATTAATTCAACTTGAGTTAATTAGTTGTATAAAATCAAACATGAAGTCTATGTGAAGACATGCAACAATTTCCCCTTTGATTAAGGAAGTTATCCCTTGATTAAGGAGATCGAGATGAGTTGTCTTTGAGTTGTAATTAGTTAGCTCAGTTAACTGAGTTAAGTCCAGTTAGATTATTTCCAACAATTTGTGGAACTGATTGTGAGTTCAGTTAGTTAATGCATGCATGCATGTAACTACTGCACTTCAGATAACTGAATATTCTCTCATAAATAACTCATGCATGTCAATTCAGTCAGAGACCCAGTTGAGATTAGATGATGGGACAGTGTACTATCAGTTGCAGGAATATTCCATTGAGGGTATCTCTTGCATGCAGAAGGAATTCATTCCTTGAGGATTGCGCAGTTATTTATGAGTTTTGATGAGTGTTTGATCTGGGATAGGTGGCAGCATTGGACCCTAGGAGAAACTGCGCAAGGAAATAGGAGGATTGGAGGATTGGAGGAACACATATGTTGTGTCTATTTAGTCTATGAGTTGTATTGAGGGATTGTACTCAGGTCTGGATAGCTTGTGAGCTAAAGCTTTGTGTAATCTAGACATATTTCCACTTGTATGATAATACAGAGATCAGGGTTTTCCCCAGAGTATTCTTTTGTGTTCATGTGTGATTGATTTCTCATTCTCTCTTATATGTGTTATGTTTGATCTTGCTCAAAATCAATTAAGCTTTCACAAGTTTGTTTGTAGAAGTAGATCAAGTATTTTTCTTTAGTATATTGCATTATCTGGTGATCTACAGTGGGAAATTATACATGGTATCAGAGCAAAGGTGATCAAAGTGAAGAATAGTATACAAAGAAGGGATAAGTTTGACGGTTGAAGTTCCTGATTATAGAATTCGAATTCTATCACATCTGAAATTTCACCAATCAAGTTCAATGGTTTAAGACTTGAGTATTCCATTAACGACAACTCGAATTATATAGCCTTGAAGGATTGCATGGAAGCGGTATTAGAGGATAATTGTTTGAAGGACTTCATTGATCAAGAAGTCCCCAAGACAGCAGCTGCTAATGCCCAAGAATTGGCGGAATGGAAGAAATGTGTGGCTAGAGCGAGGAGAATCCTTATGGAGGGAGTTAGAGATCACATAGTCTTGAGTCTCCATGGGAAGGAGACATCATTTTCAATGTGGAAAACATTGAAGGATCTATATTAGAAAAAAAATGATCAAAGGAAGTTGGCGCTGAAAGACAAGCTTCAGAAAATCAAGTTTGAAAAGGGTGACACGATCTCTACATATCTGAACAAGCTCACCACCTACAGGGATGAGCTTGGAATTGTAGGAATCACGATAGTTGATGATGACATGGTGACTCTTTCTCTCCTCGGTCTTCCTAAGAGTTGGCATAGCTACCAAGACTCGATTAATGGAAGAGAGAAACTGCCAGATTGGGAACGACTTTGGTCGGATCTGATGCAGGAGGAGATAAGAAGAAGCACTAGAGATGGATCTTCATCAAAGCAAGATGATGAATAAAATATAGCATTAGTGAGTAAGGTGAGGAAAGGGAAAGGAAAGGCGTCCCATTCCAAATCCAGTTCTTCCCATGGTGGGAAGAAGTTTGAAAAATTGAAAGTGAGATGCTTTCATTGTCATGAGGTGGGCCATTATGCTACGAATTGTCCACAGAAGAAATCCAAGAAGGGATCCTCGAATGGATCAGATGGTGCGGCACTAGCCTCACGGTTCGAATTGGATTTATCCCTCATCATATGCATGGTTTCATCAATGGTGGGATGTGTTTGGTACTATGACGGGGGAGCTTCCTTCCACATGACCGGCGACAAAAATCTTTTCAGTACCTTGGAGGAGAAGGATCTCCATATGCGGATCAAGATGGGAGATGATGGAAAGTATTGTGTTTCAGGTGAAGGTACAATTGTGTTTCAGAGGAAGCATGGAGCTCCTCTCACCCTGACTGATGTAAAGCATGTACCGGGTTTGAAGAAGAATATTGTGTCTATCGCTATGCTGGAAGACAAAGCCTATGATCTAGTATTTAGTAAAGGAAGGTATTCTTGAGCCATATCGGCACTGGACAGACCAAGAGGATTAGGATTCAAGTAAAGAATATATATAAGCTAGAGGTAGACAACTGTGCTACATTGAGTTCCAAAGCAGAGTTGGTGCAAAGCCAAGATGTTGGCGAGCTATGGCATAGAAGATTGTGCCATTTTCACCATGGGGCCTTGAAGATCATGTAGCAGATCTATGCCAGACTTCCCAAGGTAAAACTAGAGCAGATGGATACATGCAAAGGTTGTACATTGGGTAAGTATGCGAAATATTCCTTTCAGGATTGAGATAGTAGAGCTGGAGCAATCCTAGAGCGAGTTCACACAGATGTGTGTGGACCATTCTATACAACCTCCACTGCTAAACAAAGGTACTATGTTATTTTTATTGATGATTTTTCTTGTAGATGTTGGATCTACTTTATGCAGAACAAGGATCATACCTTCTCAAGGTTTTGTGAGTTTAAAGCCTTGGTAGAGAAAGAATATGGAAATAAAATAAGGGCCTTGCGTAGCGACAATGGTGGAGAGTATTCTCCCAACAGTTTAAGGACTTCTGCGTAGTAGAAGGAATTAAACGGGAGTTTACGACACCCCATAACCCACAGTAGAATGGGGTGGCCAAAAGGAAGAATAGATCGATTATGGGAGTAGCTCGATTGATGTTGCATGACCAAAGCCTACCACTTAATTTGTGGGCTGAGGCATGCAGTACAACAATATACTTGTAGAACAGAAGCCCACATCGTATACTAGGGATGAAGGCACCAATGGAAGCCTTTTTTGGGAAGCGACCAGATGTGAGTCACTTCTAGATCTTTCAATCATCGGTTTATTGCCATGTGACCAAAGATGCCCGAAAGAAGCTAGATCCAACAGCTGAGTTGGGGATACTTGTGGGGTACACTGATACACCCCACAACTATCAGGTGTTCCTGCCTACTAGTCAGAGGATAGTGGTACACAGAGATCTAAAGTTCAATGAGTAGAAAGCCATGCGAGTATCACTTGAGAGGGAGCTCAAGTTGCATGCAGAGGAGGAACTTTTAGTTCCTAAGGAGGAGGAGCCTCAGACTAATGCGGAGCAACCGCATGCAGAGGATCCAGGAGTGGAGACATACACTCATGCAAAGTCTTCAAGAGATGGGCGAAAACGCTCAAGGGAAGCTGAAAGTTTGATGCTAGATGTGCGAGAGAATGTGGGACAACCATCTTCTCAGCACAGACAGAGGAGGTCACTCGAGCAGTACAGTGGTTACATGGCCCTGGTTGGGGACAATGTAGAGACCGAACCTTCTTCATTAAAGGAAGCAGTGTAGCAACCAGTTTTGGTTGATGCTATGGTGGAGGAGTACGACTCCATCATTCAAAACTGTGTTGGGGATGTTGTACCAAGACCTCAGGACAATTCAGTGGTGAGTTCCTGATGGCTTTACAAGGTAAAGCAAGCAGTTGATGGCAGTGTTGAGAAACATAAGGCAAGGTTTGTTTCTCGTGGTTTCTCACAGGTCGAGGGGATCGACTACGATGAGACTTTTTCTCTTCTAGCAAGGTACTCATCTATCATATTGATATTGGCACTATCAGCTCAGATGGGTTGGAAGATCCATCAGATGGATCTGAAGACTACGTTCCTCAAAGGGAAGATTGAGGAAGAGGTGTACATTGAGCAGTCGGAAGGATTTGATACCTTTGATTGTGAGTCACATGTGTACCAACTCAAGAGGGCTTTGTATGGGCTGAAGCAAGCACCTCGTGCTTGGTACACTAGGATCAACAACTATTTCACCGGGTTGGGCTTCACCAAGAGTGAAGCAAATGTGAACCTTTACCACATCATGGTAGAAGCTAAGCCATTGATCATTGTTCCTTATGTTGATGATCTGATTTTGATAGGTGATGATCATTTAATCAATTCTTGCAAGGAGGACCTTGCAAGGGAGTTCAAAATGAAAGACATGGGTCTTATGCACTAGTTTCTAGACATGGAAGTGTGGCAAAAGGATGGGGAAGTGTTTGTGTCTCAAGGAAAGTATGCCAATGAGATACTCAAGCGATTCCACATGGAGAAGTGCAAGCCCATGCAGACTCCTCTAGATAGTAACTTGAGGAAGGACGATACTACTTCAGGTGAGGTAGTAGCTACTACTATTTATAGGAAACTTGTGGGTTCATTGATTTATCTAGTGAACACGTAACCAGATTTGTGCTTTGTGGTGAACCAACTGAGTCAAGCTATGGTTCAGCCTACCAAGGTGTTTTGGAAGGCAGCGAAGCATGTGATGTGATACCTCAGAGGAACATCTTAGTATGGATTGTGGTACAGACTGATAGAGGGAGTGAAGCTTCAGGGCTTCACAGATGCAAATTGGGTAGGGAGTCCATTAGATCGGAAGAGCACTTATGGAGGAATCTTCAACCTTGGTTCAACTGCAATTTCTTGGTACAGTAGGAACAAAGGTCAATTACACTTAGGTCAATAGATGCTAAATACATGGCTGCCAGTCTGGTAGCATGCAAGGCCATTTGGATGCGGAAGATTCTAGTGGGATTGTTTGGTCAAAGGATGGATCCAAATGTGATCTATTGTGATAATCAGAGTTGTATCAAACTCTCTGAGAATCCAGTATTCCATGACAGGTTCAAGAACATTAATATCTGGTATTATCATCTTCGATATTGTGTGGTGAAGAGGATCATGTTGTTGTTGTATGTTTCAACTGAGGAATAGGATGTAGATATTTTGACTAAGGAATTGCCAAAATGCAAGTTCAAGTTCCATAGAGATAGGATTGGGGTGACTGATATTCCATTTCTTGTTGAGGGGGAGTGTTGAAAATAGCAACAAGAAATGCTAAAAATAGCACTGTTATAAATAGAATTTCAAGATACATTCCACTTTTAGTTAGTCCTTGAACTAAAATTGAGAATTAAAATTCGAATTTGATCTTAGTAGCTATTTGTAAAATAATTAATTAATTCATCTCGAGTTAATTAGTTGTAGAAAATCAAACATGAAGTCTATGTGAAGACATGCAACAATTTCCCCTTTGATTGAGGAAGTTATCCCTTGATTAAGGAGATCAGGACAAGTTGTACTTTGAGTTGTAATTAGTTAGCTTAGTTAAATTGAGTTAAGTCCAGTTAGATTAGTTCCAACAGTTTGTGGAACTGGTTGTGATTAAGTTAGTTAATGCATGCATGCATGTAACTGCTACACTTCAGATAACTAAATATTCTCTCATAAATTACTCATGCATGTCATTTCAATTAGAGACCCAGTTGAGACCAGATGATGGGACAGTGTACTATCAGTTGCAGGAATATTCCATTGAGGATATCTCTTGCATGCAGAAGGAATTGATTCCTTGAGGATTGCGTGGTTATTTATGAGTTTTGATGAGTGTGTGATGTGGAAATTCACACAGGTGGCAGCATTGGACCCCAGGAGAAATAACACAAGGAAATAGGAGGATTGGAGGAAGGCATATGTTGTGTCTACTCAATCTATGAGTTGTATTGAGGGATTTTACTGAGAGATGGATAGCTTCTTAGCTAAAGCTTTGTGTAATCTGGACATATTTCCACTTGTATGATAATATGGAGATTGGGTTTTTTAGATGAGGCATTCCCCAGAGTATTCTTCTATGTTCATGTGTGATTGATTTCTCATTCTCTGTTACATGTGTTCTATTTGATCTTGCACAAAAATTGATTAAGCTTTCGCAAGTTTGTTTGCAGAAGTAGATCAAGTATTTTTCTTTAGTATATTGCATTATATGGTGATATACATTGGGAAATTATACATCATCACAATTGTTCCTCAAAAAAGGGTAAAAACCAAGTGAAAGTTTCTAATCAGCCAACCATATGGTGACGATGGAATGAAAAAACCAAGGCTCATCTAGAAAAATAGGCTTATAAAAATGGCAATCATGAGGGATAAAATGGGAATGGTTTCATTTTTAGAGAAGCTTGAAACATGGGACACTATGCTTGAAATCAGTTTCATTTTTACACAAGCCTGAAATAGAGAAAAACTATTATTGAAATAATTTGACATGCCCCCAACATAATGACTCAATTCGAGGTACATGCCCCCAACATAACGACTCAATTCAGGGTAAATTCCCCCATATCTTCATTACATGCACCTAAGTAAACTACTAGGTACTAACAGGTGGCTGGAATGAAGGTACATTTATGAGATCAAGTGAAAAACTCAACTAGGAAGTTACGAGATCTAATCAAAGACTCTAATTGAAAGGGGATTTGTTTCATTTTTAATGAGCTTGACAAAGGAAGAGAATTATGATCATAGGAACCTATTTCATTTTTTAACGAGGTTGACATAGTAAAATAACTATACTCATAATAGCTTGTTTCATTTTTTAATGAGCTTGACACAAGAAAAATAATCTTGCTCCAGGACCTTGTTTCATTTTTTAATGATCTTGACACAAGAAAAGGAAGTTTTCTCCAAGACCTTGATCATTTTTTAAGTAGCTTGACACAAGAAAAGGAACTCTTCTCTGACAAATTGATCATGACCTGAAGAAGGCCATGACTTTCAATAGGTTCTCATCAGTTGGGAGAATAATTCCCTAGAAGGATCAAAGGATCCAATGGAAAGATCAAAATCCAATACCCCTAGTACATGATGCACTACATCACCTACTAGATTGTCAGTAGTCGTGGGTATGGAACAATTTGCTCCATAATTAATCTATGGTAAGGGATATACCACTTTCATATAAGGACAATTTAGTTAAGTTTGTAGATTGGGAATCAAATTAAGACCAGTGAATGAAAGTTGGTCAATGGTCATGATTCTTCCTTCATGCAAGAAACACATCACACGAAAGAGCGAAGAGACAAGATCTCCCATGACATAAACATAATCATGCCCAAGGAGTAAATTAAAATCAAAAGGGCCTTGGACTAGATAGTTTTTCCTCCCAATGTAATAGGCAACTTATAAGGATCCCTAATTGTTTATTGGTTCCTCTATTAAAAGCTAACAAATTCTGGGTAACAAGCACAAGCTGGGGAGAACGGAAAGCTTGCCAAGTTTTTGAGGACATAATAAACATATGTGCCTTCATCAATGATTATGATAGGTATGACTACATTATAATCCTATACTATGATCTGGAACGACACATAAGGAGGAAGACAATATCATGCCATTCGACTCCAATCAAAGGAAGTAACCATATTACTTGGAGGGGGTGTCGTAGGAATGGGAGAAATTACCCCTTGTGTTATGGGAATGGGAGCACTTGCTCTCCAGTGTTGTGGGAAAGGGGGGATTTCTCTCTAGTGGTATGGGAATGGGAGCATTTCTCCCCTGCACTGTGGGAATGAGAGGATTTCCCTCGAATTCATTGTAATCTAAAGAAATAGGAAGAACCTGAGCGGTAAGAGACTCACTCTCTGCGGGAAAGGTACAATCAACTAAAGGTGGAATTGAGTCAACCATTTTCTCAACCAATGGTTGGTCGGGAAAAGACTCATTAGATTCAAGTTTAGATATATTTTTATTGATGGGAGATGGATTCTAACCAATAACTTCATCAACTAGTGGAGCATTGGGAGAAAGCTTCTGATAACTAGCTAGAAGTCACGTCTGCGAAGTTGCAATCTTTTCCAACACTTTTGAGGCTTCATACATATAAGGAAAAAGGTGAATACGATGATTCCATTCATATAACTTATAGGTAAGTTTGAATTTACCCTTTTTCCCCTGGACCTTACTATCACTAGTTGAGGGTTTATCACCAGCATGATCTCAAGAAGCTGATGAGGAAGCTTGATGTGAGCCTGTGGATGACACTTCTAATGCCTTGGGAATACTAGGAAAATATATAAGAATGTGGTAACCCTTACATAACATGAAAGGGAATTTAATTTTACATGGTTGATTGGAATATTTGTGTATACTAGTTTTGTCCAGAGAAATGGTTGCTTTCTTTCCCCCCTGCTTATTTTTCTTCTTCCTCTTTGTCCTTTTCCCCTTCTTCTTAGCTTCTTGGTTACTAGAATAAGGACTTTCACCAGGCAAAGAGGAAGGACTGGATGAAGAAACAATAGATGAAGAAGGAAGAGGGCCAACTTTAGGATTAACATGATGTTGATGTTGTTCAGGTGGAGGAGAAATCGATTAAGAAGTAGTTTGGAAATTCAGAACCATAGGGGTCGAAAATAACCAAACTAGAAAATCAATTGTAAATATGGGAAGGGACAAAGTTTCCATATAGGGAGCATCAATATTTTCAAGCAAAGGAAAATGACCAGGATTCCTGTCAGAGGGGTTCCCTTAACTGGTAGACTCCAGAACTGTTTCCATTAATCTCAACCTAAGAACCACTAAGGAGTTGTTTGATGGGGAGGATGTTGTTCCACAATCAATTAATTGATTTTAAAAATTAAATACACATATAAAACAAAGGGGTAACTAGGCATAAAGGTTTACCAACCAACCATCAACTGCAATATACACCTTGGTGAACCAAGGACTTAATGTATGCATAAGAAATCTCTCCAAATTTTATGCCTGCTGTGTCATAGTATACAAGGAGGCCGACTCAATTAACTATGGATGGATAGCAACCTATAATTGACTTCGAAAATATACTTGATGCTATGTGGAAATGCAGTCTATAGTAGTGTTTCCTAATGTGTAACCGTTTGATGAGATCATTCCCATATACTTTTCATGTGTGGAGTGTCATCCAATATGTCACGCCCCTATCTTGGTGGTAGTGTTTCAACCACACATAGGTAGGTGCGACACCACTACACTTTTTCTTTTCACCAATACTAGAGTGTTTGGACTATGCCTAACTCCAACACTTCGCCAAATTTCCAATTCTTCAAGTGTTAACAATGTAGTAGAATAACATTTAATTCAATTAACATTCAACATTTTCATTATGGAGCAGAAATCATAAATCATACAAATATAAACCTTTATACTTGGGAGGGGAAACTCCCATAAAGTCTGTCTGTATCAGTAATATAATAGTAATGTACAAAAACAAACAATTACAAGTTTTTATAAGCCTTGTGATGCCAACTGCCTTGGGTTGCACAATCTACCAAAGTATCGTGTCAAAACCTCACAACTACTAGTTTCTTGTTGTCCACAAAAATATAAGGAAAATTAAGTTTCCTTGCCTTAGAATAATTATGCAACTTCGCTTGTCACACCGGTTGTTTAGCCCTGCTCTGGTGGTTCATCTTGGACCACAGTCATTCAGCCTTGCCAAGGTCATTTAGTTCAACACACATTCATTCAGCTCGATCCACAGTTTTCAGCCTTTCTTAGGTCGTTCAACTTAGTCCATAGTCATTTAGCTTAGCCCGTAGTAGTTCAGCATAGCCCGCAGTTGTTCAGCCTGCACCATAGTCATTCAGCCTAGTCCATAATCATTTAGCCTAGTCCTCAGTCGTTTAGCATTGCTTAGGTTTTTCAGACCCACCCAGGTCATTCAGCTCGGCCCGCAATCATTCAGCTTTTCCCAGGTCGTTTAGACCTGCCCAGGTCATTTAGCTCGGCGTGCGATCGTTCAAACCCACCCAACTATGTGACTTCAAATTTTTGGTTTTCTCCTTATGTCTCCCAAACTCCATCAAACTTCAAACCAAGTTTCACCCTTGATGTTTGGCACTTGATTATGCCTTGAATTCTCTCCATCATGTCATATATATACCCATGTCTCCACACCCAAGTGACATGGCCATCCATTGAAATATGGGTTAGCTTGCCCATTTCTACATCGACGAATATGGCTTAACTTGAGTAATCAATGTTGCCTCAAGTTCTTCCTCCTTCACTGTCACATCTGTAACATCCTCCAAGTTCAATTCAACTACGGTAGGATCCATCCCACCAAGCTCATTTTTGTTATGTATCGCAACTTTCTCCTCAACATGAGTAACATCTATGATCCACTCTTTCTCAAGATTTGATCTCTTTTCAAGAACTTCTTCCTTTTTCCAAAGCACTTTTTGCATTTCTTTCCAACTTTTCATCTTCCCTTCCATATGGTCCACTTTCTCCATGAATCGGTCGAACTCTCTTCTATTTGTGTCGAAGATCCCTCCCTTAGCCAAAACACAAAGAACTTCTCTTGTCACAAGATATTACTCATTCCATTCCACAAATTCTTATTGAATATCATCCAAATCTGCAAGTGGACTTCGCTCAAATTGACTTAGCCCCATGGTGTGCCTCTGCCATTCGTCAAAGCTCATAATTCTTTTAAAGCCCATTTTCTGCAAAATAGACATGCTTCACAATCGTCAATCTTCAACAAGCCTTGCGGAAAGAGCCTCTGATACCAACTGCCATGCCCCTATCCTCATGGTACTGCACATAGGAGGGTGTGGCACCACTACACTTTTTCTTTTCACCAATACTAGAGTGTATGGACTACGCCTAACTCCAACACATATCCAAATTTCCAATTCCTCAAGTGTTAACAATGCAGCAGAATAAAATTTCCTACACTTAACATTCATCATCTTCATTATGTAGCAGAAATCATAAATCATACAAGTATACACATTCATACTTGGGAGGGGAAACTCTCGTAAAGTCTTCCCATACAAATAATTTAACAGTAATGTATAAAAACATATAATTACAAGTTTTTACAAGTCTTGTGCTGCCAACTTCCTTGGCCTGTACAATCCACCTGTTGAGGGTGCTAGACCCACCAACATCAAGGGACCACCCTAGTATGAAGTCCCAACTAGACCTCACATCATTTGGTGTGGGAGTCCCATCCGGTACGATGGCCCAGTTTCCATTATCTTAAATATTTGCCTCAACTCTTGCTTGTTAGCATAGGAGAGTGGTATTATTCGTCTTGTGAGAAGTGAGGTTTGCATGCCTCGTGATTGCTACTGCCACTTGTGTCAATGGTTCTTTCACTGTAGAGGGACAGGGTGGGAGTGAGTCCCAAGTTGGTTTGGAGGAAGCCCTAACTCTGTTAGGAAAACACAACACAACAGGACGTGCACAGCTTCTGGAAGAACAGTCCACATGGATGTGGGAGTCACAACACATAAGGGAAGATAACACATACAACACTCACCGAATGGGTAATGTGAGTGCAACGATTATTAAAAAAAATTTCATGTGAAAGGTTTGTCTGGTGTCCGGGAGGGTAGCCAACATGGTCAAGATAGCGGTAACATTATATACAACACATTTTCATTAACATATATGTATTACAACAAGTGAATGAATTCAAGTGTAAAACACAGGTTAAAGCAACATGCATTACAAGTGTTCAATATTAGTCTCACAACAGTTACAATACATGTGTGAAAACATGTTGGCTTGTTAGTAGGCTTTTGAATTAAGCGAAAATTCCAAGATACATAGTTACACCATACATCACTAACACTGTGGGTGGGGTGTTGAAGCAACTACTTACTCCTCATAGAAAATATTTCAAACTCTCAAGGCTTGTGGGAGGAGCCAAGGTGAAAAGTCCTTTGCATGTACAAATGAGGGCGTATTTATAGCTATGGGTGAAACTAACCCTTGTGGCTGTTCGACTACCCTCATGACTATTTGAATTCCATGACTTTTCAACTTTACATGACTCTTCATACAACAAGTGGGTCTCTTGGATTTCCACGTTACATTACATTGATTGAAAGTATGGCCCATAGTAGATATGTGGATGACATGACTCAACATGGTAGTGTCGGTACATACTTGTTCCTATGGGTGTGCATTTCAAGCTGCAAAGATGTTGGGTGATGGATGTCCTCATGGTGTCTCACAAATTCACCTCCGCATGGCAAAGTGCACAGAGTCTTTGATCGTCGTTTGTTTTCTTGATGTTGCATTCACACATTTCTCCTTGCTTGTATGTTGGTAAGCTTGACAGGTTCGTCCATTCGAAAAAAGTGCATGTTCGTTCGTTTGTCCATTCGTGAACACATATTTCATGTTTACTCGTCTATCCATCCGCAAACGCATCTTCGCATGATCATACGTTCGCGAGAACATCTCTTTACATACATCATATGTCCATCCATTAGTGAGCCTGTTCTTCTGCACGTGCTCCCTTTGTTCATCCCATCTATCGCCACGACATGTTTGTTTGTGTAAGTGTGTGTGAAGTCACTCATGACAAGATGACATCAAATCCATAAAGCTCCTGGTCTACCATGATGCATGATCATTTCGGATGCAATTGACTGGTAGAGGTGGCAATGTTATGAGGCAGGATGGAGGCTCCAAGCACTACTGATGAAAAATCTGTAGGAGTCACTGGGTGATGAAGATGGGAGATCCAAATCGACAATGACTATCAGTGGGGTCTGGCTCAACTAGAGGACACAAATGCATAGTTTTTAGGAGGAACAGTCCAAGTTGCGGGAAGGTTGGCCATGCAAAATCTGCATTGTTTCTGAACGAGCGAGTAGCGGGAGCTTGGCAGCAAAAACTGCACAATTCTTGAGGGTAACTAGCAGTCAGCTGCTGGATCACTTGCAGCAAAAACTATGAAACTCCTTAGGGGAACTTGTAGTCAGCTGCCGATAGCTTGGTAGGAAAAATTTTGCAATTCCTGAGGGGAACTTGCAGTCACCTACTGGGTCATTAGCAGCAAAAACTATGCAATTCCTTGAGGGAACTAGCAGTCAGCTACTGGAGCTTGGCAGCAAAAACTGCGCAATTCCTAAGGGGAACTGTTAATCGGCTACTGACAGTTGCTGGTGGGAAAAATTGCATTGAAGCTAGGAAGCTAGCCTGTTGTTCACCTTTGTGCAGCTTCTGAACTGAGTGGACTGCTAGGCAATAGAGGACTTTCTCATGAAAACTGCATAATTTTCTTGGTGAGCAGTCAGTCGACTATCAGAGGGCTAGCTGGAAAACTACACAATTTTCTAAGGGACATAGGGATGGGCACTTGGTTTTTGTCTGACCTGTCTATGCAAATTTCTAAGTTAGCGGAATGGGAAAGTTCTACAGCCTCTACGCAATTTCTAAGGGGAGTCAGTCCTAGGGTGGCTACCTGGTCGAACTCTCTGGTTGACCACCATGAAGGTTAATTGATTATATTGCAGGGAACATAGATTGAAATGGATTACTTGGTAGACTGCAGAACTGTTTCCATTAGTCTCAACATAAGATCCACTAAGGAGTTGTTTGATGGGGAGGATGTTGTTCCACGATCAATTAATTGATTTTAAAAATTAAATACACATATAAAACAAAGGGGTAATTAGGCATAAAGTTTTACCAACCAACAGTGAACTGCAATATACACTTTGGTGAACCAAGGACTTAACATACATGCAATAAATCTCCCCAAATTTTATGCTTAGTGTATCACGGTATACAAGGAGGCCCACTCAGTTACCTATGGATGGATAGCAACCTATAAGGGACTCTGAAAATATACTCGATGGTATGTGGTAATGCAATCTATAGTAATGTTTCCTAATGTGTAACTATTTGATGAGAGCATTCCCATATACTTTTCATCCGTGGAGCACCATCCAATATGTCACGCACCTATCTTTGGGGTAGTGTTTCAGCCGCACATAGGCAAGTGCAGCACCACTACACTTTTTCTTTTCACCAATACTAGAGTTTTTGGACTATGCCTAACTCCAACACTTAGCCAATTTTCCAATTCTTCAAGTGTTAACAATGCAAGAGAATAACATTTAATTCAATTAACATTTAGCATTTTCATTAAAGAGCAGAAATCATAAATCATACAAATATACACCTTTATACTTGGGAGGGGAAACTCCTGTAAAGTCTACTTGTATCAGTAATATAACAGTAATTTACAAAAACATTAAATTACAAGTTTTTACAAGTCTTGTGATGCCAACTTCCTTAGCCTGTACAATCCAACAAAGTGTCGTGTCAAAACCTCATAGCTACCAGCTTCTTGTTGCCCACACAAATATAAGGAAAAGTCAAGTTTCCTTCCCTTAGAATAATTATGCAACTTTGCTTATCGCACTGGTCGCTCAACCCTGCTCCGGTTCTTTAGCTTGGCTCACAGTCGTTCAGCCTTCCCTAAGTAATTTAATTCAACCTACAATCATTCAACTTGGCCCACTATTTTTTAGCCTTTCCTAGGTCGTTCAACTCAGTCCGCAGTCGTTCAGCTCAGCCCATAGTCATTCAGCCTAGCTCGTGGTCGTTTAGCTTGCCTCGCGATCATTTAGCCCGGTCCATAGTCATTTAGCCTAGCCCCTGATCATTCAACATCACCTACGTTGTTCAGACCCACCCAAGTCATTCAGCTTGGTCCGCAGTCATTCAGCTTCTCCTAGGTCATTCAAACCTACCCAGGTCATTTACCTCACCCGCGGCCATTCAAACCTGCCCAACTATGCGACTTCAAATTTTTGGTTTTCTCCTTATGTCTCCCAAACTCCATCAAACTTCAAACAAATTTTCACCCTTGATGTTTGGTCCTTGATTATGCCTTGAATTCTCTCGATCGTGGCATATATATACCCATGTCTCCACACCCAAGTGACACAGCCATCCACTAAAATATGGGTCAGCCTACCCATTTCTATGTCGACCGAGCCCTATCGTTCAGTTCGCCAGGTCCACTTAAGTTAAGTCGTCTAGCACACCATCGCACATCTTGGGGTGAATTTTCCCATCGCACATGGGTATGCCTGTCCATTGCACAAACCCGAGAATGCCCTTGCACAACTCATCGCAAATAACTGAGAATGCCTCTGCATGACTCATCACACATAACTGAGGTCAGGTGCTTGTCACACACATGGGCGTGCCCAACTCGAATCATCACATAAAAATTAGAATTCTACCCATTGTCACACATAACAAAGTTTAGGCACTTGTCACATATAGGCGCGCCTGACTCAACTCATGGGCTTGATATCCTCCCCCACTCTAAATAAGGTTGTGGTCACCAACAACTCCATCATATATCATTACAAAGTGTTGCTAGCTCCAACATCTACAAAATTTCCATGTTTCCCACCTCTACTCTGTGATCGTATAAACCATAAAGGTTCATGACTCCATGAATTAGAAAGTCTCCTCAATCCATGATCATCAACCACATCCGTCACAATCTCCACATGTTTCCCCACTCTAGAAGGTTGGTCCCTCTAACTCAACCACATGTTATCATTGCAACATATATCATGTCGACCCCATCATGTAACGTCATTATGGGAACTGCTTCCATGATACTCCAACTCAACTCAAACATATCTCGATACACTGTCAAACCCCATGATTCGAACTATTCGAGTGATCAGTCCAACTGTTATGCTCAAACCATGGGAATTCACCTTGTCATGCCATCATAAGTTGTTTCTCTCAGCATCCCATCAAAACATCAACTCTATTAATAATCCATCCCATCTCTTATCAAAGTATAAAGTAATCCATGAAAGAGTCTCCATCTCATCCGCAAAATGTTTCCCATGATGCTAGTGTCAATGTGATGCATATCAATCTATCGCATCTATCCAAGCATCATCATCAATATGTGAGTGAGGTCGTCTCCTCAAAATGAAGATATCCTCTCATCGAACCAACTCTTAATGTGCCACATCCAAGTCCATGAAGCAACCTTCATCACATCTGTAATATGCCATACCTCAAGTCTATCAAAGGGACAAGTACACACCTGTCTCATCATCCATGTACTACCCATGGTCATAAACCAATCAACCACCATGTATCAAAGTTTTTAAGTAACAACTCAACCCATGCCCAAGTGCTACCACCAAGGCATCACCATCGATGCAATCCCATCAACTCCAAATAATATGAAGCCTCCATCAGCTGCAACTATCTCAAGTCATCATGAACTCCTATGAATCATCTTCATCCAACATCTTCAGCAAGTATACATGTCTCGATCTCAAGTTTCACTGCAAGATGCCCCTACTCTCCATGTGGTATGGATGCCCCCATAGTATGCTCACAAATCCAACCAGCCCATGGCCTTTTTGTACCAAAGTGCACAACATCCCCATCGACTCATCTATAAAACGTATCCATGTCACATCAGCAAGTCCATCCATGCAAAATATCTGCTTTGGCACTCCTCCTTGAATGACCATAAGCATCATCTCTATATAAGTGCACCTGCATAATTTCCATGCATAACTTATGTCATGCTCTATCTACACAACTTGATGTCCATGACTCAAACTGCCCATGTTGTCTAACAAATTAGACTCATCTCAACATCGGTCATCTCATCCTAGCCCTCAATTAGGTTTAGTTCTCTTGGTCACTTAAACCAAATATCACATCATATCATATGCCATATCACAGGTCCGTTCCATCATCTTTTCCTCCCCACTAAATGTCCACCATGACTATCTCTTGGTCTCAGCGGTGAAGAAGTCCACCCAAGTATCATATCATCATAACTCTGGTGTACCCTCTCTCCAATCTATCCATGAGTCATGCCAGGCACTTAGCCAATTCTGCATATGCCTAAAGTAGGACCCATCCTCTGTAATAATCAACATCTTCCTCCCTTGTCATGCAAATTTCCACCCCCTACCATGAGGTCGCAAATTTCCCCATCAAGCTCTGCAATAATCAATTTTCCTTGCTTCTCTGCACAAGGTCTCACCATAGACATCCATCGTAAGGTTTCCATAGCATCAGAAAATTGTCTTTATGCTTCCCTTCATATGGCTCATCCTCCAAAAGCTCCAATGAAACACAAGTAGTAATAGGAATACTTCATCATGAAGCTCCTCCATGTGAGTGCCTTCATGCATCATTGTCTACATCGTGCATGAATATGGCTTCACTTGAGTAATCAATGGTGCCTCAAGTTCTTCCTCTTTCACTATCACATCTACAACATCCTCCAAGTTCAATTCAACTATGGTAGGATCCATCCCACCAAGCTCGTTTTTGTTATGTATCACAACTTCCTCCTCAGCATGAGTAACATCTTTGATCCACTATTTCTCAAGAGTCAGTCTCTTTTTAAGAACTTCCTCCTTTTTCCAAAGAACTTTTTTCCTTTCTTTCAAATTTTTCATCTTCCCTTCCATATGGTCCACTTTCTCCATGATTCGGTGGAACTCTCTTCTATTCTTGTTAGAGGTCCCTCCCTTAGCTAAAGCACTAAGAGCTTCTCTTGTCACAAGAAAGAATTCATTCCATTCCACAAATTATTGTTGAATATAATCCAAATCTGCAAGTAACTTTGCTCAGATTGACTTAGCTCCAATGTGTGCCTCTGCCATTCTTCAAAGCTCATAATTCTTGTAAAGTCTATTTTCTGCAAAATAGACATGCTTCAAAATCTTCAATCTTCAACAAGCCTTGCGGAAAGAGCCTCTGATACCAACTGTCACACCCCTATCCTCATGGTAGTCTTCCAACTGCACATAGGAGGGTGTGGCACCACTACACTTTTTCTTTTCACCAATACCAGAGTGTATGGACTATGCCTAACTCCAACACATACCCAATTTTCCAATTCTTCAAGTGTTAACAATGTATAGAATAAAATTTACTACACTTAACATTCATAATCTTCATTATGTAGCATAAATCATAAATCATACAAGTATACACATTTATACTTGGGAGGGGAAACTCCTATAAAGTCTTCCCATACAAGTAATTTAACAGTAATGTATAAAAACATATAATTACAAGTTTTTACAAGTCTTGTGCTGCCAACTTCCTTGGCCTATACAATCCACTTGTTGAGGGTGTTGGACCTGCCAACATCAAGGGATCACCCTAGTCCGAAGTCACAACTAGACCTCACATCATTTGGTGTGGGAGTCCCATCCGATACGATGGCCCAGTTGCCATTATCTTAAATATTTGCCTCAACTCTTTCATGTCAGCACAGGAGAGTGGTATTCTTTGTCTTGCGAGAAGTGAGGTTTGCATGCCCGGTGATTGCTACTACCACTTGTGTCAATGGTTCTTTCACTGTAGAGGGAGAGGGTGGGAGTGAGTCCCAAGTTGGTTTGGAGGAAGTCCCAAGTTGGTTTGGAGGAAGCCCCAACTTTGTTAGGAAAACACAACACAACAGGATGTGCACAACTTCTACAAGAATAGTCCACATGGATGTGGTAGTCACAACACACAAGGGAAGATAAATGTACAACACTCAGCGAATGGGTCCACGTGAGTGCAATGGTTGTTATAGAAATTTTCATGTAAAAGGTTTGTCTGATGTTTGGGAGGGTAGCCAACATGGTTGAGATAGCAGTAACATCAGATACAACACATTTTCATTAACATATATATATATAGATATATATATATATATATATATATATATATATATATATATATATATATATATATATATATATATATATATATATATATATATATATATATATATATATATAGATATATATATATATATATATATATATATATATATATATATATATATATATATTACAACAAGTGAATGAGAACAACATGCATTACAAGTGTTCAATATTACTCTTACAACAGTTACAATACATGTGTGAAAACATGTTGGCTTGTTAGTACGCTTTTGAATTAAGAAAAAGTTCCAAGACACATAGTTACACCATACATCACTAGCCCTGTGTGTGGGGTGTTGGAGCCACTACTTACTCCTCATGGAAAATATTTCAAACTCTATAGGCTTGTGGGAGGAGTGAAGGTGAAAAGTCCTTTGCATGTACAAATAAGGGGGTATTTATAGCCAATGGTGAAACTGACCCTTGTGGTTGTTCGACTACCCTCATGACTGTATGAATTCCATGACTTTTCAACTTTACATTACTCTTCATACAACAAGTGGGTCTCTTGGACTTCCACGTTACATTACATTGATTGAAAGTATGGCCCATAGTAGAGATGTGGACAAAATGACTCGACATGGTAGTGACGGTACATTCATGTTGTTGCAGGTGTGTATTTCAAGCTGCAGAGATGTTGGGTGATGGATGTCCTCTTGGTGTGTCACAGCTTCACCTCCGCATGGCAAAGTGCACAGAGTCTTCAATCGCCATTTTTTCTTGATGTTGTATTCACACATTTCTCCTTTCTTGTATGTTGGCAAGCTTGATAGGTTCGTCCAATTGCGAAAAGTGCATGTTCGTTCATTTGTCCATTCATTAACACATCTTGCATGTTTTCTCATCTATCCATCCGCGAACGCATCTTTGCATGGTCATACGTTTGCTAGAACATCTCTTTACATACATCATATGTTAGTCCATTGGTGAACCTGTCCTTCTGCATGTGCTCCCTTTGTTTATCCCATCCATCGTCACGCCATGTTTGTTTGTGTACCTGTGTGTGTAGTCACTCATGAAAAGGCGACATCAAATCCATAAACCTCCTAGCCTACCATGATGCATGATCATTTCCAATGCAGTTGACTAAGAGAGGTGGCAATGTTACGAGGCGGGATGGAGGCTCTAGGCACTACTGATGAAAATTGTGTAGGAGTCAGCGGGTGATGAATATGGGTGATCTGGATTGACAATGACTGTCCGTGGGGTTTGGCTCAGCTGGAGGACACAAATATATAGTTTTTAGGAGGAACAGTCCAGGGTGCATGAAGGTTGGCCATGCAAAATCTGCATTGTTTCTGCAACTAGTGAGCAGTGGGAGCTTGGCAGCAAAAACTACACAATTTTTTAGGGTAACTGGCAGTCAGTGATTGGGTCACTTGCAGCAAAAACTGTGCAATTCTTTAGGGGAACTCGTAGTCAGCTGCAGATATCTTGGTAGGAAAAACTTTTCAATTCCTGAGGGGAACTGGCAGTCAGCTACTGGGTCACTTTCAACAAAAACTGTGCAACCCCTCGAGGGAACTGGTAGTCAGCTGTTGGAGCTTGTCAGCAAAAACTACACAATTCCTAAGGGGAACTGTCAGTCGGCTACCAAAAGCTGCTGGTGGGAAAAATTGTGTTGAAGATGGGAAGCTGTCTTGTTGGTCACCTCTGTGCAACTTCTGAGTTGAGTGGACTACTCGGTAGCAGAGGAAATTCTCATGAAAACTGCAAATTTTCTTAGTGATTAGTCAGTCAACTGTTGGGAGGACTATCTGGAAAACTACACAATTTTCTGGGGGAGACAGGGATGGGCACTTGGTGTATGTCCGACCTATCTACGCAATTTTCTAAGTTAGTGGAGTGGGAAAGGTCTGTAGCGTCTGTGCAATTTTAGAGGGGAGTCAATCCCAAGGTGGCTACCAGGTCGAACTCTCTAGTTGACCAGCATGAAGGTTAATCGATTTTATTGCAAGCAACACAGTTTGAAATGGATTACTTGGTAGACTCTAGAACTATTTCCATTAGTATCAACCTAAGATCCACTAAGGAGTTGTCTGACAGAGAGTATGTTGTTCCACGATCAATTAATTGATTTTAAAAATTAAATGGACATAGAAAACAAAGGGGCAATTAGGCATAAAGTTTTACCAACCAACCGTGAACTGCAATATACACCTTGGTGAACCAAAGACTTAACATATGTGCAAGAAATCTCCCCAAATTTTATGCTTAGTGTATCATGGTATACAAGGAGGCTGACTTAGTTACCTATGGATGGATAGCAACCTATCTTGGTGGTAGTGTTTCAACTACACATAGGTAGGTGTCACACCACTAAACTTTTTCTTTTCACCAATACTAGAGTGTTTGGACTATGCCTAACTCCAACACTTAGCCAATTTTCCAATTCTTCAAGTGTTAACAATGCACCAAAATAACATTTAATTCAATTAACATTCAACATTCTCATTATGGAGTGGAAATCATAAATCATACAAATATACACCTTTATACTTGGGAGGGGAAACACCTATAAAGTCTGCCTATATCAGTAATATAACAGTAATGTACAAAAACATACAATTACAAGTTTTTACAAGTCTTGTGATGCCAATTGCTTTGGCCTACACAATCCACCAAATTTTCGTGTTAAAACCTCACAACTGCCAGCTGCTTTTTCCCCACACAAATATAAGGAAAAGTCAAGTTTCCTTGCCTTAGAATAATTATGCAACTTTTCTTGTCACATCGGTCGTTTAGCCCTACTCCGATTGTTCAGTTTGGCCCACACTCATTCAGCCTTGCCCAGGTCGTTTAGTTTGGCCCGAAGTCATTCAGCTCGGCCCACAGTTTTTCAGCCTTTCCTGGGTCGTTCAACTCAATATGTAGTCATTCACCTCAACCCGCAGTCATCAGCCTAGCCCATGGTCATTCAGCCTGCCCTGCGGTCATTCAGCCTAGTCCACAGTTGTTTAGCCTAGCCCTCAATCGTTCAGCATCACCTAGGTTGTTCAAACCCACCCAGGTAATTTAGCTCGGCCCGCAGTCATTCATATTTTTCTAGGTCGTTTAGACCTACCCAGGTTGTTTAACTCAGCCCATGGCTGTTCAAACCTACCCAACTATGTGACTTCAACTTTTTGGTTTTCTCCTTATGTCTCCCAAACTCCATCAAACTTCAGACCAAGTTTCACTCTTGATGTTTGGTGCTTGATTGTGCCTTGAATTCTCTCTATCATGGTGTATATATACCCATGTCTCCACACCCAAGTTACACGGCTATCCACCAAAATATGGGTTGGCCTGCTCATTTCTACGTCAACCCAACCCCATCATTCAGTTCACCAGGTCCACTTAAGTTAGGTAGTCCAGCACACCATCACACATCTTGGGGTGCATTTTCCCATCACACATCGGCGTGCCCGTCTGTCACACAAAACCGAGAATTCCCTTGCGCAACTCGTTGCACATAACCTAGAATGCCTCTGCATGACTCGTCGAACATAATCGAGCTCAGGTGCTTGTCCCACATGTGGGCGTGTCCGACTCGATTCGTCACATAAAACTGATAATTCTACCCACTGTCACACATAATAGAGTTTAGGCGCCCATCACATATAGGCACGCCCAACTCAACTCGTGGGCATCACATCCTCCCCCACTCTAAATAAGGTTGTCGTCATCGACAACTCCATCATATATCATCGCAAAGTGTCGCTAGCTGCAACATCTCCAAAATGTCCATTTTTCCCACATCTGCTCTGTCATCGTATAAACCATAAAGGTTCATGACTCCATGAATGAGAAAGTCTCCTCAATCCATGATCATCAACCACATCCGTCACAATATCCACATGTTTCCCCACTGTGGAAGGTTGGTCCCTCCAACTCAGCTACATACTATCATTGCAACATATATCATGTCGACCCCATTATGTATCATCACTATGGGAACTACTTCCATGATACTCCAACTCAACTCAAACATATCTCGATACACTGTCGAACCCCATGATTCAAACTAGTCGGGTGATCAGTCCAATTGTCATGCTCAAACCATGGGAATTCACCTCTTCATGCCATCAGCGGTCATTTCTCTCAGCATCCCATTACAACATCAACTCGATCAAGAATGCATCCCATCTCTTATCAAAGTATAAAGTAAGCCATGCGTAGGTCCATGAAGTAGTTTGTCAATGTGATGCATATCAATCAGTCGCATATATCCAAGCATCATCATCCATATGTGAGTGAGGTCCATCTCCTCAAAATGAAGATATCCTCTCATCAAACCAACTCTCAATGTGCCACATCCAGGTCCATGAAGCAACCTCCATCACATCTGTAATATGCCATACCTCAAGTCTATCAAAGGGACAAGTATACACCTGTCTCGTCATCCATGTACTACCCATGGTCATAAACCAATCAGCCACCATGTATCCATGTTTTTAAGTATCAACTCAACCCATGTCCAATTTCTATCACCAATGCATCACCATCGATGCAATCCAATCAATTCCAAATAATATGAAGCCTCCATCAGCTACAACTATCTCAAGTCATCATGAACTCCTATGAATCATCTTCATCCAACATCTTCAGCAAGCATACATGTCTCGATCTCAAGTTCCCTTGCAAGATTACCCTACTCTCCATGTGGTATGGATACCTCCATAGTCTGCTCACAAATCCAACCAATCCATTGCATTGTTGCACGAAAGTGAACAACATCCCCATCGGCTCATCTGTAAAATGTATCCATGTCACATCAGCAAGTCCATCTGCACAACATCCTTGCCTTAGCACTCCTCCTTGGATGCCCATAAGTGTCATCTCTATATAACTGCACCTGCATAATTCCCCTGCATAACTTATGTCATGCTCCATCTACCCAACTCGATGTCCATGACTCAAACTACCCATGTTGTCTAAGAAAGTAGACTCATCTCAACATCAGTCATCTCATCCTAGCCCTCAATTAGGTTTAGTTCCCTTGGTCACTCAAACCACATATCACATCATATCATTTGTCATATCACAAGTCCCTTCCATCATCATTTCCTCCCCACTAAAGGTCCACCATGACTATCTCTTGGTCTCAGCCATGAAGAAGTCCATCCAAGTATCATATCATAATAACTCTGGTGTACCCTCTCTCTAATCTGTCCATGATTCATGATAGGCACTTAGCCAATTCTGCATGTTTCTAAAGCATGACCCATCCTCCGCAATGATCAACATGTTCCTCCCTTGTCACGGACATTTACACCCCCTACCATGACATCACAAATTTCCCCAACAAGCTCTGCAACAATCACTATTACTTGCTTCTCTACACAAGGTCTCATCGTAGACATCCATCGTAAGGTTATCCATCACATCAAAAAAATTTCTTTGTGATTCCCTTCATGTGGCCCATCCTCCAAAAGCTCCAATGAAACACAAGTAGTAATAGGAATACTTACTTCATCATGAGGCTCCTCCATGTGAGTGCCTTCATCCATCAATGTATACATCATGCACGAATATGGCTTAACTTGAGTAATCAATGGTTCCTCAATTTCTTCCTCTTTCACTGTCACATCTGCAACATCCTCCAAGTTCAGTTCAACTATGGTAGGATCCATCCCACCAAGCTCATTTTTGTAATGTATCGCAGCTTCCTCCTCAACATGAGTAACATCTATGATCCGCTCTTTCTCAAGGGTCAATCTCCTTTCAAGCACTTCTTCCTTTTTCCAAAGCACTATTTTCCTTTATTTCAAAAATTTCATATTCCCTTCCATATGGTCCACTTTCTCCATGAGTCAGTGGAACTCTCTTCTATTCGTGTCGTAGATCCCTCCCTTAGCCAAAGCATGAAGAGCTTCTCTTGTCACAATAAATTATTCATTCCATTCCACAAATTCTTGTTGAATATCATCCAAATCTGCAAGTAGACTTCACTCAGATTGACTTAGCCCCAAGGTGTGTGTCTACCATTCTTCAAAGCTCATAATTCTTGTAAAGCCCATTTTTTTCAAAATAGACATGCTTCACAAAATTCAATCTTCAACAAGCCTTGCGGAAAGATCCTCTAATACCAACTCTCGTGCCTATATCCTCATGGTAGTCTTTCAAACGCACATAGGATGGTGTGGCACCACTACACTTTTTCTTTTCACGAATACTAGAGTGTATGGACTACACCTAACTCCACCACATAGCCAATTTTCCAATTATTCAAGTGTTAACAATGCATCAGAATAAAATTTACTTCAATTAACATTCATCATCTTCATTATTCAATGGAAATCATAAATCATACAAGTATACACATTTATACTTGGGATGGAAAACTTTCGTAAAGCCTTCCAATACCAGTAGTATAACAATAATGCATGAAAACATACAATTACAAGTTTTTACAAGTCTTGTGCTACCAACATCCTTGGCCTACACAATCCACCTGTTCAGGGTGCTGGACCCGTCAACATCAGGGGATCACCCTGGTACAAAGTCCCAACTAGACCTCACACCATCTGGGGTGGGAGTCCCACCTAGTACGATGGCTCAGTTGCTATTATCTTAAATATTTTCCTCAACTCTTACTTTTCAGTACAGCAGAGTGGTATTCTTTGTCTTGCAAGAAGTGAGGTTTGCATGCCTGGGGATTGCTACTGCCACTTGTGTCAATGGTTATTTCACTGTAGAGGGAGAGGGTGGGAGTGAGTCCCAAGTTTGTTTGGAGGAAGCCCCAACTCTGTTAGGAAAACACAACATAACAAGACGTGCACAGCTTCCGGCGGAACAGTCCACTCGGATGCGGCAGTCACAACACACAAGGGAAGATAACATGTACAACACTCAGCAAATGGGTCTACATGAGTGCAACGGTTGTTATAGCAAGTTTCATGTGAAAGGTTTGTTTGATGTCCAAGAGGGTAGCCAACATGGGCGAGGCAGTGGCAACATCATATACAACACATTTTCATTAAAATATATGTATTACAATAAGTGAATGAGTTCAAGTGTTAAACACAGGTTAAAGAAACATGCATTACAAGTGTTCAATATTAGTCTTACAACAGTTACAAGACATGTATGAAAACGTGTTGGCTTATTAGTAGGCTTCTGAATTAAGTGAAAGTTCCAAGAAACATCGTTACACCATACATCAATAACCCCGTGGGCGGTGCGTTGGAACCACTACTTTCTCCTCAAAGAAAATATTACAAACTCTCGAGGCTTGTGGGATGAGCCGTGGTGAAAATTCCTTTGCATGTACAAATAAGGGGGTATTGATAGCCAAGGGTGAAACTGACCCTTGTGGTTGTTTGACTACCCTCATGACTACTTGAATTCCATGACTTTTCAACTTTACATGAATCTTTATACAACAAGTGGGTCTCTTGGACTTCCACCTTACATTACATTGATTGACAATAAGGCCCATATAAGAGATGTGGACGAGATGACTCAACATGACAGTGCTATTACATTAGTGTTGCTGCTTGTGTGCATTTAGAGCTGCTGAGATGTTGGGTGATGGATGTCCTCATGGTTTGTCACAGCTTCACCTCTGCATGGCAAAGTGCACGGAGTCTTTGATGGTCGTTGATTTCCTTGATGTTGCATTCACATATTTCACCTTGCTTGTATGTTGGTAAGCTTGACAGGTTCGTCCATTCGCAAAAGGTGCATGTTCTTTCATTTTTCCATTCATGAACACATCTTGCATGTTTTCTCATCTATGCATCCGTGAACACATCTTTGCATGATCATCCATTCACAAGAACATCTCTTTACATACATCGTATGTTCATCTGTTGGTGAACCTATCCTTCTGCATGTGTTCCCTTTGTTCATCCCATCCATCGTCATGCCATGTTTGTTTGTGTACCTGTCTGTGCAGTCACTCATGACAAGATGACATCAAATCCATAAACCTCCTAGTCTACCATGATGCATGATCATTTCGGATGTAGTTGACTGGGAGAGGTGGCAGTGGAAAAGTGCATGGAGTCTTCAATGGTCATTGGTTTTCTTGATGTTACATTCACACATTTCTCCTTGCTTGTATGTTGGTAAGCTTGACAAGTTCATCCATTCGTGAAAAGTGCATGTTCGTTCATTTGTCCGTTCGTGAACACATCTTGCATGCTTTCTCGTCTATCCATATGCGAACACATCTTTGCATGATCATCTGTTCGTTAGAACATCTCTTGACATGCATCGTATGTTCATCCGTTGGTGAACCTGTCCTTCTGCATGTGCTCCCTTTGTTCATCCCATCTGTCGTTGCGCCATGTTTGTTTGTGTACCTATGTGTGCAATCACTCATGAAAAGATGACATCAAATCCATAAACCTCCTAGTCTACCATGATGCACGATCATTTCAGATGTAGCTGACCGAGAGAGGTGGCAATGTTGCGAGGCAGGATGGAGGCTCCAGGCACTACTGATGAAAACTGTGTAGGAGTCACTAGGTAATGAAGATGGGCGATCTGGATCGAAAATGATTGTCCGTGGGGTCTAGCTCAGCCAGAGGACACAAATACACAGTTTTTAGGAGGAACATTCTAGGTTGCAGGAAGGTTAGGTAGGAAAAATCTGTGTTATTTCTGGAATGGGCGTGAAGTGGGAGCTTGGCAGCAAAAACTGCACAATTCTCGAGGGTAACTGGAAGTCAGATATTGGGTCACTTGTAGCAAAAATTGTGCAGTTCCTTAGGGGAACTGGCAATAAGGTGCCGATAGCTTGGCAACAAAAACTTCGCAATTCCTAAGGGGAACTGGCAGTTAGTTACTGGGTCACTGGCAACAAAAACTATGCAATTCCTCGAGCGAACTGGCAGTCAACTGCTGGAGCTTGGCAGCAAAAACTGCGCAATTCCTGAGGAGAACCATCAGTCGGCTACGGGGAGCTGCTAGTGGGAAAAATTGCATTGAAGCTAGGAAGCTGGCTTGTTGGTCACCTCTTTGTAGCTTCTGAGTTGAGTGGACTGCTAGGCAGTAGAGGACTTTCTCATGAAACTATGCAATTTTCTTGGTGAGAATTTGGTCGACTATCGGGAGGGTTGGTTGGAAAACTACACAATTTTCTAAGGGAGACAAGGACAGGCACTTGGTGTCTTTCCGACCTATCTATGCAACTTTCTGAGTTAGTGGAGTAGGCAAGGTCTGCAACCTCTATGCAATTTATGAGGGGATTCAGTCCCATGGTGGCTACTGGGTCGAAATCTCTAGTTGACCGGCATGAAGGTTAATCGATTTTATTGCAGGCAACACAGATTGAGATGGATTACTTGGTGATTTTGCATTTTTCTGGGTGAGATTCGATCGAGTCGATGACGGGGTAATCGTCCAGCTGTCAGAGGGGAATTCAGTTGTCAGAACTTCAAGAAAGCGACTAAGTGTGTGAATGAGTGAAAGATGCATACGTGATCTTGCAAACGCACACTTACATGACTTGATGATGAGACAACTCAAACCCTCCAGACACACATACTCAACAAGACTGAATGATGGTGTAAATGATAAGCACGACACTTGTGATTGATCGTTGGTCGACCATGATGACGCTTGAGAGACAATTAATTTGACTATGTGTGTGAGTGCGACATATTTTTTCATAGTGAGCACAACAAGTACACACGAAGTGAAGACTTTGAGTATAACTAGAACATGTTCATAAGAATGAATTTGAAATAAACATGCAAAAACTTGGGTGAAATGATCAAGCAAGGTGGGTGCGAAGACTCACACGATCTCACGGGGTGAACCCGAGTGTGGGAAGTCATCAAGTGAAACTATCAAGGGAGACTCCAAAATTGGGTGCAGGCCAAAATTTTGAGGGGTGGTTGTATCCACTACAACACTTGGCGACACACTGGTAAAACTCCAGCTTCTCTATCTTGGTTCATAGATAGCATAGGGCCTTGGTCATTCGAGGTGTATTGAATCATTGTGCGGCTTACTCTGGCTTCCCCACTTACCCCATGGACATACATGGTTCACCTTTTACCAACTCAATCAAACACAACCAAAAGTTCAACCTAATCACAGTGTTTCAAATTCAGGAAGGGTAGTTTAGCTCACAAGTTAAATATTTTCAGAGTATAATTTTTCCTCTCTAGTGTTGCTCCACTGCCAGAAAGCTTGGACAGTACCTCGGTGGATTCACACAGGAATACACACATTTCTCCACTGCCAGTGAGCTTGGTCAATACCCCAGTGGAGTTTCATGCTTCACCTATCTATGCAGGAAGCCTTTTTCTTCTTTCGCCTTTGTATTTTCAAGAGGATTGTGCATAGGAACTTATTTATTTTTGGGGTGGAAGAGGGATCCTAACTTATTGAGAGCAGAAGAGGTTGTTCCTTTAGAGAATCATGTAAGACCTCTGACATAGGTTTTCTCATTTAGGTTTCCCCTTCTCCATTTATACTGGTTGAATGAGCTTGAACACACAGAGTAGAATGCTGAGTACTAGCATATGGTTTCCCAGTGTGGACACAGGTTCATGGTTGGACCAAAAAAATTCCCTCGCAAATGCATCATATTTTTCATCAAGACTTCATCGGCTGAAGGTTATAACCAAGCACAAAGAATATGGACGCGACTACCAAGTGCTCCAGTGTCACAAGTTTCTTCAAATCTCAGCCACATACTCTATTCAAAAGCTAGAACGCAGTAGTTGGCAGCACTTATTTCCGAAAACAAAAATAGTATGGTATTAAGAAAACAAAAAAAATGAAAACAAAAATAGTAATAAAAGCAAACAAAGTGAAAACAACAACAGGCAAGCAATGCAAACCCAAAAGAAAAAACAAGCGAAAAAGAAAACACTACTTCCAATCCTATGTTAAATGGCTGGGGTTATGTGAAATGAAATTTCTAGTGAAGCCACCATAGGTGTACTTGACATGGAGTCACAAAGATGCGAATGATTAAAATAGATAAAAAATAGTGTGCAACCGTAAATGAAAAAACTTGGAAAAATTGTACACGAGAGAGAAAATCTCGCCTATGAGCAGAATAATGTGGCACAACCACCCAACGCACATGCTTACCTCTTCCGTGAATACCATGTTTCAACAAACCTTAGAGGCATCTTGCGAGTGTGTGTTGTTCTGTAAAAGGTTTCTTAGTGAGTGCGAGGAAGGATAGAAGCTTCTTACGTGCAACATGACTCGCCAAGTAAGATTGTTCCAACCATTCAACGATTGGATCATAAAATTTGTGATGGTTGTTTTGATAGATTCGCGATCTTTGAGAAGATGGATTCCTAATTCGAGAGAGGGGATCACGATGGGAATCAGATATAGATAGAGAGATCTGGTCATTCTCATCAGTCATTTAAATACAGTGAGGGCTTTCCATAGCCATCAACATAGGCCGAGGTGCCTCACTTGCGTGACATAAATATAAGAATAAAGATGTTACACAGTGAAAATCATAGTTTGCAAAGCAACTTTCATTGGATGTAATGTTGGGAAAATGATAAACTGCATGATAGCCACCCAAGGTAGAAGAAAAATCAGACTAGTCGATTGAGATTGCAGATTCCAAGTTTGACACGAACAAAGAATTTTTTTTAACAATCGTGCGAACACTGTGAATGAGGGAACCAAGTTCATTGTCCACTAGACATGATAGAACACCCACCTGCAACTGGTTAAAAAGTACGCAGGAATCATGGTAGTCACAAAAATGTAGAAAGAATGCCAATGCTATGAATGTGTGAAACCAATTGGGGTGTGGTGAAATGAGAGTAACTTGATTTTCACAATAGGTTGTGTTCTCATCATCACACAGGGAGATTGCTGGTGTGATGAGTCAACACATTTGATGTGCGAAATTTGCAAAAAGGCCAAGGAGCTGATTACAAGAGAGAACATTTGATAAGTATGATTCTAGATAAAGATAGTCTTTGAGATGATCAACTTCGTTGTCCCATGATTGAATGAGGGATGGACACTCCCAACCTGAATTATATGTAGGATAGCTGCATGAAGACGGACATGCTGTAACGAACTCATGGATTCGATCATTAGAGAAAATCTGAAATTTTGAAATGTCACAACTAGAATAGTAAATATTCTTTACATGGGGATCCACGTCAAGTACAACCATGTAGATATATGGATTGTGCATGAGAAAAGAGATCTAATTTGGTTTGGCAAGCTTACAAGAGTCGCGAGGTCCTGACATAACCATCAATGGACATTAAAGTGCCTTGACTCCCTGACATGTCCCAGAACTTCACAGAATTGAAAAATTGCATTTTGAGATGTGAACCAGATCATTCATGGCTTAAGGATGGTTGTTGTTACTGATTTCAAAACTGCTCTCAGGATGACAGCCATCTCTATCACAGGCTTCATCAAAATTTTCAACAAGATGACTTGACCAGTTGTCTTCATGCAACACACAAGGTGTTGATGAGTGGGAAGAGTCCTATGTGTTGAGACTATTTTCATTGTGGGCAACCTCATTTCCTTTTTTCGATCGAGGAGATAACTCATGGGATGAAGAAGCAAGAGAACGTGGAATATCTCTGATGCATGTTGATGCGCTTTGAATGATAGGACACATGGGAAAGTGAGGTGCAGAGGAAGCTTCGATATGGATGTCTTCTTTGACTGGTGCGCACTCCAAATCTGAGTTAGAGTGTAGATGAGATGAGAGTAGATCATATGATGTGCTTGGGCGTTCATCACAACATATGGAAGCGTGGGAGTGATTAAAGCCCAATACTGGAGGTTGATCAAAAGAATTTATTATGCATGATGTTTCACCGAGATTCATGGATCAAGAATATATCAAGAAAGGAGGCTCAATGTTTTGAGAGGAATTTATTATGTCTTCATCATCCTGCTCCTTCGTTTGTATGATGAGATGGCCTTGCACATGACTACAGCTTGATCTAGCAGCTCGAGAATCAAGAGAGTGCGCGCAGCTAGCTTGTGAAGCAAATCACTCAAGTGAGTCATGGTGAAAGGATTCATTGCTTGTAGATGATGGAGAATGGCAGAGATGCAGATTAGACTCAAGACTTGGGTCATGAATGGTGATGTCTTCTTGCAGAATGGAGGTATGAGTTCTCGCCATAGGATTTCTGAACCATTATGGAATTTCCTCCATTGGGATGAGAGACAGCCAAGCAGATGGGTTGAGAACATGCTTCATAGATTTCTCAACTTTACAACTGCTGGAAGGGGGTACCCACTATGTATATTTCTTAGATTTGTGGTTGCTACGAGGGGTAACCCCTTTCAAGACATGAGGTGCCTCATGATCTGCAAGAGTCGAAGAAGAAGGAAAATCAGGCAGTTCACCATTTCAGGAAACATGAACCAAGCATTTTAGCTCTTAGCTCATGAAGTCAAGGTCCACAAATCTTTCAAGAATTTCATGACATAGGTCAAGGAAGTGGGTATCAAAGTCCTCAACTGATTCACTAGGCTTCATTCTTAAACGAGAGATTCTTTCATAGACATCTTGGTGGTCACACTCATTGAAGGCTTGATGGAGCTCCTTGAGGAAAATGAGAAGGAAATGGACAGAAGTAGGTGGCAGGATATGACACCACCAATTACCACGACCTTCAAGTGTGAGGAAGAAGAGTATGCAGACAAGCTCATCACTGTCGCTTTCATGAGATTCACATAAATGAGGAAAATCATAAATGTTCTCGGTCACGGACGTTCTGTCCTCACCGTCAAACTTTAATAAGGACAAGTGATGAAGAAGCTCATTGGGGATTGATAATTGATTGAGGGAGAAATGAGAGAAACACCCCATGAGCACAAATTGTGTATTATTCATTGGATAATAGATTCAACCCAGATGTACGGGCTCATCTTTTCATCTAGCCCTCCTTCTAGAGCCAAAATGTTAATGATGCTGGACCCGCCATGATCCAGGTGGATATTGGTGGCCACCTACCAAGTCCACTTGGACCCCCACCATTGTTTCTTTCAGCTTTTCAGTTTCCTTAATTGTAGCATAGTTTACTACTTTTAGCATTTTCTCGAGTCCTAAACTTCTAGAGCTATTTTAAGGCCCTAATCGACATTTTTTGGGAAAACTAGGAGCAACATGCGTCCAAGGAGCAATGTTTCTCTTCCCAAAGTTTTAATTCTCAGACAGATCTTTCTAATGAGATATTGTGCGCATTAAACGGAGATCATATTCCAAAGTTACGACCCCAAGAAGTTGATCTACCAATTTACCCAAACGGGGCCCACAATTTTGCGTTTCATCTTCTAGGGTTAGGTTTTTGGATGTTTAGGGTTTTCCATTGTTTCTCAACAATAAATAGGCCTTTGAGCCTCATTGTAAGATAGTTCAGAGGCATGTAGCTGCCACATCTCTTCTCGGAGATAAGCTACCATTGCCCTAGCTGGTATATTTCCATTGCTGTTTGTAAGCATATTTCAATATTTTACACTAATGAAATGAAGTATTATTTCCACTCCATCTCTATGTTTATGGTTATCTATATAACTTGTTGTGTTCCTATTTAAATCCAGATCAGTGGTATTAGAGCAGTCGGCTTTTTCTCTGTTTTTCTTTGCATGTCCCTAATGAGATTGGGATATAAGGAGTTAGAGCTTGAACTAGTCTAACCTTTGCAAGACCAGCCTTGCAAATCCTGATGGCCTCCCATGGTAGATGAAAATAAAGATGAGGGGGTAGGATATCCTATCAAAATCTTACTCGAAGAAACCCTCGAGCGATAAAGGAATGTGATGATGGATAGCTTTTCCCAGATCCTTCAGTGACTACCCAGGGGCGACACATCGGCTTCCAACAGCTACTCTGGAAATTCCGCACCATTTAAGGTACAAGTTAATTTTTAAATCCCCATATTCGAGGGTTAGATAGATGCAGATGCCATTGATAAATGGTTAAATCTGCTAGAGGGTTATTTTTATGTTCATGATTTTTCCAGTCGAGAAAATATTATTTTTGCTCTTCTCAAAGAAGCTCCCCACATCAAGGACTGGTGGGAAACCTACTTAGACAAGAAGGATGAAATTACAGGCTCACTATTTTCATTCTGGGATGCCATCAAGGAGCAGTACTACCCTGTTGGAAGCTATGAGGATCAATACATAAAGTTGACCATGCTGCGGCAGGGGAGGGACCAAGATGTGCTGGAGTTTACAAATATTTTCCATACCCTTCGCAAAAAGTTGGTATAAAGGATTTGGAGCAGCATTTGGTACTCAAATATTGTGTCTACCTACACAAGTACATCAAATAAGAAATAGAATTCCTAAACATCACCTCGATTAGCACGAAATACCGATATGTCGTCAAGGTCAAGAAAAAGTTTAAACAAAAGAAGCGGGACTTTTGATTTGTGAATCCGAAGCGAGGGAAAGGTGCCCCCAAAACATAGAACAAATGAAAAAGCCAAGGTGGGGTGGCCCAAGAAAACCTACCAAAGATGCAAGAAAAGAACAGTGTTGTGAAGGCCAAAAAGGACACGGGAAAGTGGTGTGAGTTCCATAAGAGCTCCACTCACAACACAAGTGAGTGTCGAGCCAAGCAGTCATTGGTGGCTGAGCTAAAGATTTCAGAATTAGATGCATGTTCCAACTTTGAGTAAGAACCCGACAAGGGGAATGACAAAGGGAAGTAGATTATCAATATGGAGCTCAATGCCACCACAAAGATACAGAAGGAGGAACCTAAAGATCCAGAGGAGGAGGAGCATTTCTTCCACTCCCAGATGTGGGTAAAGGGCTCCTTGCTATAGTTCATTGTCAATAGCAGGAGAAAAAAGAACCTCATTTCGGCAGAGGTAGTGAAGCGTCTAGGCTTATCGACCATAGCACATCCACAACCATACACCATTAGGTGGCTTCACCAAGGACGAGATCTTCGCGTGAGCCAGCAATGTTGCCTTCCATACAACATCAAACCCCTCACAGATGAGGTATTGTGTGACATTTATGTTGGGTATACGACCAAAGTCCCACATTGACTAGAAGTGGGGAGGATCATGGGTATATAAGGATGGAAAAATATCTCCATTGGTATGAGGCCTTTTGGGGTAAAGCCCATAAACAAATCCATGAGGGCTTAGGCCCAAAGTGGACAATATCATACCATAGTGGAGATATGTGGTGTCCAGAGTCCTAACAAGTGGTATCGGAGCCATGCCCAAAGTTAGCCAAGTGGATGAATTCTTGGAATGCCGAACGAAGGTGGTGGGCCTTGGTAATATCACGATGGGATCCGTGGATGAGCTCAGTTAGACAGGTGGTGTGCTCCAGATTCTTCATGGACATGTCCTGTTCCCAACACGGTGAAGAGGAGTTGACCTGGGAAGAGCAAGCTCTCGAGGTAGGTGGTGCTTCCATGTAAGCCGTGTGCTTCCAATGCATTGGAGCGGAGAATCCTGGTTGGTAGAGAGTGGACAGATGGATAATCGTTTGAGGGGAGGCTCGATGGTCCTTTGTTCGAGGGGAGGATTGTTGGGTATACGACCAAAGTCCCACATTGACTAGAAGTGGGGAGGATCATGGGTATATAAGGATGGACAAATATCTCCATTGGTATGAGGCCTTTTGGGGTAAAGCCCAAACACAAATCCATGAGGGCTTAGGCCCAAAGTGGACAATATCATACCATTGTGGAGATATGTGGTGTCCAGAGTCCTAACAATTTCTCCCCTTGAGGTTTGTGATGTATTATTAGGACAACCATACTTGTGGAAGTGACATGCTATGTATGAATCAGGGCCTCATGATGTTACTGTTACTTTGGGAAATAAGTTGTACAGGATAACGGAGGTAGCACTGCCTACCACCATCTCTTTGGTTACTGCAAAACAACGCAGTAAGTTCATTTCCAAAACCAGGAAATTTTCTTTCCTGATGATATGCGCTTGAGGAAAGAAGAAGATGGTGGCCACGACCTCCATACAAGTCCCCTCTGCATGACAACTACAGATGGACAAGGTCGTGGAGGAGTACGAGGACATCTTCACCTCCCACGCAAGGGTTCCTATGCACTGTCAAGTCAAGCACTCCATCGATCTAACCCCAGGTGCGTCACTGCCCAATGGACCAATCTATTGGCACTCCGTTCTAGAGAACGATGAAATAAACAGGCAGATTCGGGAGTTGCTATAGAAAGGTCACACCTGTCCGAGTTCATCACCCCGTGGGAGCCTGATCGTGTTGGTACAGAAGAAGGATGGGACTATCGGGCACTGAACAAGATAACTCTCCATAATAGGTACCCAATAACATGGATTGATGACCTCCTGGACCAACTGAAAGGGGAAAAATATTTCAGCAAGATCAACTTGAAGTCAGGATATCACCAAGTACCAATCGAACCCTCCAATGTGTGGGAAACTGCCTTCAAAGCTAAGGAGGGCATTTTTGAATGGTTGGTTATGCCTTTCGGATTGACAAATGCTCCTGCAACCTTCACGAGGCTAATGGATGACATTTTGTGGCCATTCACCAACTCATTTGTAGTGGTATACTTGGATGACATCCTGATCTTTAGCCAGAGTTGGGAAGAGCACCTCCACCACATCCCACAGGCTCTCCAAACACTGCGGCCACCCAAGTTATGTGCCAATCTAGAGAAATGCACTTTTGGCATGACCTAGGTTTAGTATCTAGGATACATTATTGATGAATAAGGGGTGCATGTGGATCCAGCCAATATCCAAGTCATTCAAGATTGGCCATATCCAACCACTCTGACAGAGCTCCGCAACTTTCTAGGTCTTGCCAACTTCTACTGCAGGTTCGTGTTGGGATTCTCTCATATCACTTGGCCCTTGAGTCAAGTCACCAAGGGAGGAGCGAAAGAAAACTTCTTTTGTTCTGAATCTTAACAGAAGGCATTCACAGAGTTGATAGATCGCCTCTACACGGCACTAATGCTTGCATTACCAAACCTACAACAACCATTTGAGGTTGAGACAGATGCCTCTGACTATGCTATTGGGGCAATCCTTACTCAACACAAGCATCTAGTGGCATATCACAATGAGACACTTTTAGACATAGTTCAGAAGTATCCCACTTATGACAAAGAGATGTATTCCATTATGCAGGCCTGCCAACAATGGAAGCATTACATTTTGGGGAAGGAAACAGTCATCCACATAAACCATCGACCCCTGCAGTTCATACAAACCCAAGGGAAATTGCAGAATGATTGCCATCAGAAGTGGTCCACATACCTACAACAGTTCCATTTGAATATCAAGTATAAGAAGGTCAGCACCAATAATGTTGCAGATTTCATTAGTCAACCACCGATCATGGCGTTAACCGTCGTGCTCAACTCTTATGGGCACGAGACTTCTGGTTGGCCACTTCTCTACCAAAGTGACCCAGAATTTGTCCAAACATACTGGACACTCTTGGAGGGTCAGCATGTTCCATATTTTCACCTCCAGGATTCCCTGTTATGCCACTTGGGTCACCTTTGTGTTCCTTCAAGTGAGCGTGCCAAGATGATATGGGAAGCACATTACAGTCGGGTTGTTGGGCATTACAGGGTCAAGAAAATAGTGGCAGTACTACAGAAGTATTTCCATTGGCTGAATCGTCGACAGGATGTTAGGAAGTACATTGGATCATGCACTGCCTGTGCCATTGCCAAACCGACAATCAAGAAACAAGGCCTCTATACCCTGTTGCCTACCCCTAGTCAACCTTGGGAATCCATCTCCATGGATTACATGTTAGGCCTTCCTTCCACTAAGCATGGAAATAACTGTGTTTTTTTGGTGATCGACAGGTTCTCGAAGATGGACATTATGGAGACCTGCAAGAAGAATATCACAACAGAAGCCACTACTAAACTCTTCTTTGAATGAGTGTGGGTACACTTTGGGATCCCATAGTCTATCATCTCAGATCGGGATAGCAATTTCCTCAGTACATTTTGGTCTAGTCTCTGGTCGATGTTGGACACCAAACTCACTAAGTCCATAGCCTTCCATCCTCAAACGGATTGCCAAATAGAGTTTGTCAATAGGATGATCGTACACATTATGCGCATGTACAACTCAAAGCATCCACGCACATGGAACAAGAGCCTCCCCTATGTTCAGCAGAGCTACAACTGAGCTCTTCACAGCTCAACTGGCCATAGCCCTTTTCAAGTGGGCTTGGGATTCAAGACACTATGTCCCATTAATGTGGCCATGCCTTTTGCAACTACTCACACAGATTTGCTCATGTCTAGTTCGAAACAAATAAGGCAACCAACTTCATTGAGCACATCCAACATATTCACCAGTAGGTCCATGACATTCGGGAGAAATCAAATGCCAAGTACAAGTAGCGACATGATCAACATTGGGTGCCCCACAAGTTTTAGGTGGGTGACAAAGTCTAGTTGCATTTGCAAAAGGAACACCTTATCAGAACCTATCAGAAACTTAGACCACTCCGATATGGTCTTTACACCATTACCAAGGCGGTGGGAGACACTGCATTTGAGATCAACATTCCCCCATTCCTTGGCCTGCACCTAGTGTTCAATATGGACCACCCTCAGCCATACTTTCCACCATTACTAGACACATCCGACATTGCAGAACAACTCACACACAGAGAGTTAAATCCAAATTGCATGGAACAAGTTACAACTGATCGGATCTTGGACACATAGATCAATCACACTTACCAATAGAATATCCAACTGTATCAAGTTATTAAAGTAGGCCAACTCCTTCACCAAGGCAAGTGGCTCACCAAGGACAAAGTTCAGCATAAGTTTCTTCATCTCATGGAGGAAATCAACGCAATGGGGACCACTACTTCCTATGGGGGGAGGAATGATCCAGGTAGATATTGGTGGCCACCTGCCAATTCTACTTGGACCCCCACCATTGTTTTTTTCAGCTTTTTAGTTTCCTTAATTGTAGCACAGTTTACTAATTTTTAGCAGTTTTTTAGGTCCTGAACTTCCGGAGCCATTTTGAGGCACTAAACGATGTTTTTTGGGAAACCTGGGAGCAACCTGGGTCCATGGACCAATTTTGCTCTTCCCAAAGTTGTAATTCTTAGATAGATATTTCTAACAATATATTGTGTGCGTCAAACGGAGATCATATGCCAAAGTTACGACCCCGGGAAGTTGATGTACCAATTTACCCAAATGGGGCCCACAATTTGGTGTTTCATCTTCTAGGGTTAGGTTTTTGGATGTTTAGGGTTTTCCATTGTTTCTCAACAATAAATAGGACTTCGAGCCTCATTGTAAGACAATTCATAGGCATTTAGCTGCCACATCTCTTCTTAGAGATAACCTACCATCGCCCTAGTTGGTTTATTTCCATTGCTATTTGTAAGCATATTTCAGTGTTTTACATTAATGAAATATAGTATTATTTCCACTGCATCTCTGTTTTTATGGTTATCTCTGTAATTTGTTGTATTCCTATTTAAATCCGGATCACACCAACATCAGGGGATCACCCCATATGAAATCCCAACTAGACATCACATAGTTTGGTGTGTGATTCCCATCCAATTCGATGGCCCAATTGACATTATCTTAAATATTTTCCTCAACTCTTGCTTGTCAACACAGGACAATGGTCTGCTTTGTCTTTCGAAATGTCAAGTTCATGTGCCTGGTGATTGCTACTATCACATGTGTCAATGGTTCTTTCACTGTAGGGGAAGAGGATGGGAGTGAGTCACAAGTTGGTTGGGAGGAAGCCCCAACTCTATTAGGAACACACAACACAACAAGACATGCATAGATTCTTGAAGAACAGTCCACACGGATGCGGAAATCACAACAAATAAGGGAAGATAACGCGTACAACACTTAGCGGATGATTCCGTGTGACTGCAATGGTTGTTATAGCAAATTTCATGTGAAAGGTTTGTCTAATGTCCGGGAGGGTAGCCAATACGGGCGAGATAGCGTTAACATCACATACAACACATTTTCATTAACATATATGTATTACAACAAGTTAATGAGTTCAAGTGTTAAACAAAGGTTAAAGAAACATGCATTACAAGAGTTCAAGATTAGTCTTACAACATTTACAATACATGTGTGAAAATGTGTTGGCCTATTAGCAAGCTTCTGAATAAAGTGAAAGTTCCAAGACACATCATTACACCATACATCAATAACCTAGTGGGTGGGGCATTGGAACCACTACTTACCCCTCAAAGAAAAGATTGCAGACTCTCGAGGCTATGTGTGATGAGCTAAGGTGAAAAGTACTTTGCATGTACAAATGAGGGGGTATTTATAGCCAAGGGTGAAACTGACCCTTGTGGCTATTCGACTACCCTCATGACTGTTTGACTTTCATGACTTTTCAACTTCACATGACTCTTCATACAACAAGTGGGTCTCTTGCACTTCCATGTTACATTACATTTAATGACAGTATGGCCCATAGTAGACATGTGGACGACATGACTCGACATGACAATGTTGCTACATTCGTGTTGTTGTTGGTGTTCATGTTGAGCTACAATGCTGCTGGATGATGGATGTCCTCATGGTGTGTCACAACTTCACCTCCACATGGAAAAGTGCATGAAGTCTTCGATGGTTGTCGGTTCACTTTATGCTGCATTCACACATTGCTACTTACTTGTATGTTGGTAAGCTTGATAGGTTCATTCATTCACAAAAAGTGCATGTTCGTCCGTCTGTCCATTCATGAACACATCTTGCATGTTTTCTCCTCCGTCTATGCATGAACACATCTTTGCATGATCATTTATTCACAAGGACATCTCTTTACAAACATCTTATGTTCATCTATTAGTGAACTTGTCCTTCTGCATGTGCTCCCTTGGTTCATCCCATCTGTCTTCATGCCATGTTTTTTTGTGTACCTGTGTCTACAGTCAATCATGACAAGACGACATCAAATCCATAAACCTCCTAGTCTGCCATGATGCATTATCATTCCGGATGTAGGTGACTAGGAGAGGTGACAAGGTTGTGAGGTGGGATGGAGCCTTTGAGCACTACTAATGAAAACTATGTAGGAGTCATTGGGTGAAAAAGATGGGCGATATGGATCGATAATTACTGTCCATGGGGTCTGGCTCAATTAACAGAAAAAACTGTACAATTTTTGGGAGGAACATTTTAGGATATGGGAAGGTTGGGCAGGAAAAATCTGTGCAGTTTCTAGAATGAGTGTGTAGTGGGAGGTTGGTAGCAAAAACAGTGCAATTCTTGAGGGGAACTGGCAGTTAGTTGTTGTGTCACTTGCAGCAAAAATTGTGCAATTCCTGAGGGGAATAAACAGTCAACTGCTAGGATCTTGGTAGTAAAAAACTACGCAATTCTTGAGGGGAACTAGTAGTCAGCTGCTAAGTCACTCATAGAAAAAAATGTGCAATTACTGGAGGGAACTGGCAGTCAATTGTAGGAGCTTGGCTGCAAAAACTATGAAATTCTTGAGGAGAACTGTCAGTCAGCTATCGAGAGCTACTGGCGGAAAAAATTGCATTGAAGCTGGGAAGCTGGCCCGCTGGTCACCTCTACGTAGTTTCTGAGCTGAGCAGACTACTGGGCAGTAGAGGACTTGCTCATGAAAACTGTGTAATTTTCTTGGTGAGAAGCTAGTCGACTGTTGGTAGGGCTGGCTAGAAAAACTACACAATTTTCTGAGGGAGACATGGAAGGGCACTTGGCATCTATCTGGCCTGTTTGCACAACATTCTCAGTCAGTGGAGCGGGCAAGGTCTACAATCTCTGCATAATTTTTAAGGGGAATAAGTCCCGAGGTGGCTACCTGTTATAGACATATTTGGGCACTGCAACCCCAATCACATATGTCCATAAACCAAGGGCTTCTAAGTCCCTAAAAGTGTTGTTTCATACCCTAAAGGAGCAAGGTCAGCTGATTACATCATCTACCAGAAGTTATCCCTAAAAAACTACTCAGAACTGGTCAAAACTGGACCATACAGACTGTTTAGTGCTAAGGGTGCAATGCATCTCACCTGCCACATGCAAAAAGTGCAATGCATACTGGAAAGCCCTTCTGTAGGGTACGATGAGCGAGAGCAGACAAATGGCAGAAGCAGTTTGCTAGGTGGAAACCTAGAGAATCTTCTAGAAGCTACTCATTCGACACTTGCCTCTCTGAATTCGCCTAGGGATGAGTAAGAGATCATGAAATCACCAAGTGGAACCAAGAACTATCAGAGAGATGACACTGATCAAAATCCCAGAAGCTAACTCACCCACTTGCAAACATCTATATATGGATCCCTCATCCTAGAGATCCAGAGGCTGAATTTTTTTATTTTGTAAGGAAGTGCTATTGATTTCTTTGTACAACATTGTATTGTTGGGTGATCTAAGCTTTTCATGAGGTGAAAAGGGCTTTCATGGTAGGAGGATGGCACTAGGTTAGACCAATGGGTTGTAATCCTCTCTTCTACTACTTCTATCAATAAAGCTATTTGATTTTTCCTCCATATTCTTGTGTATCTCTAAATCTTGTATTGATATATTCATTTGTATGGTTAATATACATCTGACCCTATATTGTTTATGGTTATAGATCTCTATGATTTGATGGTATTATGTTGCTTTGACTCTACTGGTGCTCTTTGAAGCGGGACAGGTAAGGAAAGAGTGGTAAAGTTATGTCAAAGGGGAAAGGAAAAAAGCAAGGAGCCAAGCGAAAGACTGAGGTTGGTACTCTCTGCTTCTTTCTCTTCTATCTCTCATAAAGGAAAACATGAGTGACTTTAGTTTGTTTGTTTCTAAGATAGCTACCCGTCTTAGTGGGACTAGTAGCTCTGAATGGACACTAGTTTTCCCAATAAAAAAATGGCGACCATACTTGGGAGCGAATAGCTTGTTTGCTTGTTTATATTTGTTTACTTTATAAACTACAGACGGAGCCTGAAGTTAAGCTAGCTTGCCTTGGAACTGCAAATTTCAAAGTAGATCAACGCTGCTTCAGTCTATCTCCAGGTTTTGTTTATAAACTGAACAACTGACTTGCAAACATCCTAAGTGCCCTAGTGGTAGCTCAAGTAACCTCATTAGATCAGCCCCTATACTTTTTGTTTACTGACTATCATTAGCTCAGCCTAAATCCCTAAACTAAGCTGCAAACTGTGACCAAAAACCAAGTTAAAGTCTCGTCCTTGGACCATTGCATTGTCTCCTTTTAACAGTATGGATGCATCACACCTCCCATGTGCAGTAGGTGAGATGCATCCCTATTTCCCTGTGTTACAGGTGTGATGATCAGATAAGATTGTTTCTGCCTCCAGATTTTGGTTTTTTCTTCATTCTCTTCAACTTTATTCAGGAGTTTTGCTGTCTATGATCAGTGTACCACTGTTGAAACTCCCTTCCTTTGTGTATTCAACCTCCATTATACAAAGAATTGTGAATGTTTTTATGTATTTTTCACCGTTTACAGTTCTCCTTTACAAAAAGTAGCTTAATCGAACTGTCGTCTTTTGATTTGGAAGTGTCGCAAGTGTCATTTCAGTCAAAGAAAAGAATCCTACTCTTTTTGATTGTCAATTACATTGTTACTCTTGAATTTGATTTTAATTAATAGTATTTCAAGTGTCGAAAGAAGTTTTCAAATTGAAGTTAAAAGTGTCATCTTAGCCTTCCTTTTCTTTTTTAAATTCGAAATCGCAAAGTGTCATCTTAGCCTTCCTTTCGTTTTTGAATTTGAAATAGCAAAGAAGTCTTCCTTTCATTTTCTGAATTTGAAATCACAAAGTATCATCTTGGTCTTCCTTTCGTTTTTTGAATTTGAAATCACAAAGTGTCATCTTCGTCTTCCTTTCATCTTTTGAAGAGAAAATTGTTAGTACTATCGCTTTGAGAGAAAATATAGTTCAGATTTGTATTTAGCATTCTTTTTGTCACTCACACATTAAGAAAGTAGAAAACAAATACATGCATGTGCATTTGCATTTAGACTGCTTGTTGATTTTGATTTAGGACAGTGCATCTAGTGTGTCCTCTCTACTCTATGTTGAAAGAATTTTGCTTCTCTTTCCTTAGTAGCTAGGATTTTCATTGCGAAAAGAAGAGTAAACGACTGTTTATCATCTTAGATTACATATTTAGGAATTGTATATCTACATCACGCGGTGAACCTTAAAGGAAAACTTCTTAAGAAAGATCAATTGTAAAATAAATCCAATGGACATAAAAATGCTTTGGAACCTAACGCACAACACTTAGAAGTCTAGGCTAGAGACGTATTCCAGTGTCATAAAGCCTGGTAACTATCACTTTCATCATAGGTTGGATGATTCCTCCTCTTTGAGAGGATAAGTGCCAGTATGGACTTGTGCTCCCACGTACCGTCGAGTATATATTGGGAGACCACAATAGGCTATATCCTTTATCCTAAGGAAGCCGTGTCGACCGCCCTATCGATCGCAATGCAATGAACACAGCATTCGGGAAGATTGACTGTCGTACTGTAAAAAGTATTCTGTAGTTTTGCGATTGGTTTGGTAATCCCTATGTCTAGATTTCTAAAGTAGTCTCTTTCATTCCTTTTCAAACTCCTTAAATGAAAAGGTCCATCTGAGCACTTATCACTTCAAGCTCATTAAAAATACAAGGCGACTAGAGTCATCTTTAGCTTTTTCTCGACTCTTAAAAATTGAAAAAGCAACTTGTTTCAAAGCGTCATAAAATTTATTTTAATTGGAATAACATCCTTGTTCCCTCATTGATCTTAGGTTGAGAAAATTGAGTCCACCAACCAAGGATTTCCCCTTGGGGGAAATCCTATTCCTTTCTCCTCTTGGGGAGATGTTGGTGCACCTCATATGGCCACATTGTCCCTTCCAGGACTGACAATTGGCCTGCTAGTATGGCTCTTCTTAACCTTTGTCGTTCAAAGCACCGTGATTCCTGAGCAATCAAATTAGCAACTAGATGATACTAGAGTTACCCCCCAACCTTCTACTTCATTTGTTTCTCCCTCTCCTTCTTCCTCTTCGCTTGGTGAAGTTGGTAAAACTAAAAACCAAGTAACTGAGAAGAAGAAGAAAGAGAAGGAGAAGAAGAAGAAGAAGAAGCCAACAGTGAAAGGGGGCAACCAAGCATCGTCTAGCGAAAATCCACACACTGCACCATCAAAACCTAAATCTCCATGTGTCATTTGCAAAGGGGACAACTATAATCAATATTGTCCTTGAATCCCACAGATCTTAAGGGACTGGTCTCCCTACTTGCACAATCCGGTGTCCTCAACGTCTGACGATCATGTTGAAAGTACACCGTCAACTAGTGAAAATGAAGTCACTAGACAAAAAAGAAGATCTTAAATTCCTTGTAGACTGTGTGAAGGCGATCATGCCATCCACTGTTGTCCCTTCCTAGATGAAGCTAAAAGAGTCTTGGATAACCATCCTGCTTCACCACTATGGCTTCCTCCTGGATACAAGAAACTCTTGCCGAGTCCATCACTAGTTGAAAATCTGACTGACACACCTTTGTTTTTGGTCAAAGCACCTATCATCTAAGGTAAACCCTCTGAGTCCACCCTGGACCAAAGTCAACAGGTCGAGAAAGCAGTCGACCCAATCTTTTCTTCAGAGGATCCGCCTTCAGATGATACCGTCACCCAAGAGAATGAGAACGACACCGTTAAAATTATTTTTGTAAACACAGACTCTGATGAACATGGGGGAAATATACCTGTTCCTTTACCACAGGAAGGAAGTTCATCAGATATTTATCTGGCCGTTTATTTGGTCCCACCTCCAAGCAATCTAGTCATTTCCTTCGATTGGAATCTACTAGGCAGACCCTGTCTACCATCTAATGTACCATTCCAAATCATAGTACAAGCTTTCAGAATGATCATGGTTGGTACTATCATAGATGAAGGGGATTTTGTGAGTATCCTTTCCTCAACTGCTTGGAAAGTGCTTGGTTCACCATCGCTTCTTCCTAAGATGTGAAATCTGACAGGCTTCGACAAAGGAACGAGTCCACCGTTAGGGATCCTTCCAAGTTTGCCTATAACATTGAGAAGGAAAATTGTCTACCTGAATGTAATGGTAATCCAAATACCTTTAGATTACAATCTACGCCTTGGGCGTGACTACATGTATAGCATGGGAGCTATTGTTTCCTCACTCTTTCGAGTGATGTGTTTTCCGCATGAAGGCAGAGTGGTCCAGCTCGTAGACCAGCTTTCATTCCCTGGCTCACACATAGCTAATAGTCAAATGCCATCCCTAACTGGTCTTTTTGCGCAAGGAATGTCTCATCAATCTCCAGTCTGTCCACCTGATGAGCGCGAGTGATTTGGTGATTGTGATTGAAACCCAGGAGGCATGCGCCCTGGTTTGCTTCGGCAGGAAAACCCCAGTTATAAGGTAGGTTTCCGCATAAGAATATGACTAGTTTAACACACTCGTCCATTTAGGAAAATGGGATTAGACTGGAATAAGATTCCTCTGTGAGAAGGTATGCCTTTCTCGACAGAGCCATGGAAGTGTTTTGTCTGCAAATTGAATGGTAACCTGGAAACTCTACTTCGTTATACCTGGGGGCATGCAAACCTTTTTGCATGCAAGTGAAAAGCGACCATTTATTTTCTTATTTTGTAGGTTCTTAACCCATTAAACTCGTTAGATTGGTCATTCCTAGCTTGCATAACAAAAGGCTCCAAAGCAATGTTTCAAATGGGGAAAGCTCCCTAAAAAATGAACCTATCGATGAGACATCCTTATTATACTACTAGCACAAGCAATTTTACACGAAGTTCAATCTCATTTAAAAATAAACCTAGCAATGAGAATATGTTCCACCAAAGTTGAAGCTCATTAAAAAATGAACCCACCTCCAGTAAATAACCATTGCGATCGCAATATTATCAGCTTTTGAGCCTTGGTCATGTTCTGACCATCACCTCCACTCTTTTTTAGCCAATCATACGCCTCCATTTGATTGTTTACCCCTTTTGAGGAACAACTGCGACGAGTGATCCTATTAGCCACCTTCTTTACACTACTGTGACTGAAAAAGTTTCAAACCTTACCTAGAACCAGCAGCTGTTCGAAAACATCACTCGTTCCTCAAAAAACGAGTCTCCTTTAAGCTCTTTTCATCTGACTCGTAAAATATGAAAACATTGTTGAGCAATTAGCCTCTCCAGCTCATTAAAGAAATTAGAAGTGATATCCCTCCTCCAGATTTTAATCTTTTTGGACGTAAGGGATCATTACACAAAAAGATTGAGTGCTTGTCTTGTTCGGCTCGTTAAAACTATCGAAAATTCATCCCTTTCATATTATTTTACACTTTTTCGGACTTAAGGGATTACATTATGAAAAAGGAATACTAGGGTTTCCTTTCTGTCCTTTTTCAGACTCTCTAAAAATGAAAAGAACCGAATTATCTTTGTCGTTAAACTCGTTAAAACAATAGCGACAAACTTGTCCATGTAAGAAAGGGCGAGTTTCATTGTCGCTAGACTCGTTAAAACATAATGACGGGTTTGCTCAAAGGGAAAATTATAGAACAAGCATATGTTATCCTCCTCAAGCTTCACAAAAATAAAGAGGTACTGGTCAGAAATGACTGGGGAAAAATTGGGAAGAAAACTTGAAGAAACTTTATTGGTAGCAGGTCGCTCTTGAACATGACACTTTCTCTCCATCACCATGATTGAGTCGGGTTGGGTTATTCCGTTCACCAGTCATATTACCATTGGTCCACCGTACCATCCATTTTTGGGGTTTAATGCTACCAATCCATTTCAGTGTCACTGATATGTTCAAGAGAAGTCGCTCAAATAATTCACCAACCTAGCTTGTGTCTCATCCACTGAAATACCTTCATGCTTCATTCTTTCATGACCACCACCTTGAACCTTGTATCATCAGATCATTTTCACCTCCACAAAATCATTTTCTTCGTTCTGTGTCGTAGATGTGGGATTCATTAATTCCATCCTACGATGGGTCACTCCTTGTCGACATCAGCTCATTATCCAGGAAGTCAACCTAGGAACAACCCTTTCAGTTCTTCGAAGCTTGCATGCCTCAATGGCAAGTTTCTCACTTCCGAAAATATGTTTACATTAATGGCCTTCAACCGAAATATTTTGCGTGGTGTTCAACATAGACTCATGTATTCACACCACATGAATTGTACTACAATACCTTGACAGTCATTATGATTAATGGTGATTCCTCTCGCGCCTGTTAATAGCTTACATCATTGGCAGGTAATCAGGCGATGTCTTTCCATGTTCAATGCCAGAACATCTTTTCACATGGATCGGCTTGTACTTCGGGCGAAGATTGAACGAGTTTTGAAGACCCCAGATCTAGTTTCATTCATCTGGGTTGCGATATATTCAGGAAAATAAAAACATCAAATGTACATCATTGTTGCACAGATAATCATCCAAGCCAAAGGATGATGGCTCTACCAGAATCATCAGTCTGCCACACAGACGGTTGTCTGTCCTATGAACATGAAAATGAATTTATAAAGCTGAGCATGGGAATGATCACCTTAGCTAGATCATGAAAATTTATGAAGATAATGTATTGTATTGTATCTTATTACAGGTCACTTTTTGGTTCGAAAAACCTCGGATCCTCATGATAAAGCATTTCACCCAACATCAAAAAGATTTACGACCTCGTGCTTTAGGGGGAAACTGTTATAGACATATTTGGGCACTGCAACCCCAATCACATATGTCCATAAACCAAGGGCTTCTAAGTCCGCTTCTAAGTCCCTAAAAGTGTTGTTTCATGCCCTAAAGGAGCAAGGTCAGCTGATTACATCATCTCCCAGAAGTTCTCCCCGAAAATCTACTCAGAATTGGTCAAAACCAGACCATACAGACTACTTAGTGCTAAGGGTGTGATGCATCTCACCTACCACATGAAAAAAGTGTGATTCATACTAGAAAGCCCTTCTGTAGGGTGCGATGAGCGAGAGCAGACAAATGGAAGAAGAAATTTGCTAGGTGGAAACCCAGAGAATCTTCTAGAAGCTTCTAATTTGACACTTTCATCTCTGAATTCGCCCAGGGATGAGTAAGAGATCATGAAATCTCCAAGTGGAACCAAGAACTATCAGAGAAATGAAACTAATAAAAATCCCAGAAGCTAACTCGCCCACCTGCAAACATCTATATATGGATCCCTCATCCTAGATATCCAAAGGCTGGAATTTTGTATTTTGTAAGGAAGTGTTGTTGGTTTCTCTGTGCAACATTGTATTGTTGGGTGATCTAAGCTTTTCATGAGGTGAAGAGGGCTTTCATGCTGGGAGGATGGCACTGGGTCAGACCAATGGGTTGTAATCCTCTCTTCTACTACTTCTATCAATAAAGCTATTTGAGTTTTCCTCCATATTCTTATGTATCTCTGAATCTTGTATTAATATATGCATTTGTATGGTTAATATACATCTGATCCTATATTGTTTATGGTTATAGATCTCTATTCTTTGATGGTATTATGTTGCTTTGACTCTACAGGTGCTCTTTGAAGCAGGACAAGTAAGGAAAGAGTGGTGAAGTTCTGTCAAAGGGGAAAGGAAACAAGCAAGGAGCCAAGCGAAAGACTGAGGTTGGTACTCTATACTTATTTCTCATCTATCTCTCATAAAGGAAAACATGAGTGAATTTAGTTTGTTTGTTTCTAAGATAGCTACCTGTCTTAATGGGACTAGTAGCTTTGAATGGACACTAGTTTTCCCGATAACACTACCGGGTCGAACTCTTCAGTTTACCAGTATGAAGGTTGGTCGATTTGCTTGCTAGCTGTGCAGCTTGAAATGGCTTGCTTGGTTCTTCTACGTTGTTTTGGGTGATAGTCAATCGATTCGATGGTGGGATGATGGTTTGGTTGTCAGAGGGGAATCCGGTCATCAGAATTTCAACAAAGCGACTAAGTGTGTGAACGAGCAAAAGATGCATACGTGATCTTGCAAACACACACTTACATGACTTGATGACGAGATGACTCAAACCATCCAGACACACATACTCAACATGACTAACCAACGGTGTAAGTGACAAGCATAACACTTGTGATTGATTGTTGGTTGACCGTGATGATGCTTGCACGACAGTGAATTTGACTCTTTGTGTGAGTGCGACAGATGTTTTCATAGTGAACACAATAAGTACACACAAAGTGAATACTTTGAGTATGACCAGAACATGGGTGCAAGAAGGGAAAATTTTAGGGGCTAATATTTGCAGATGGGCTAATTTTACATAATTTTTCCAAAAAAAGATTCGCCAATTCCCTTTTTTTTCTAAAAATGATTCGCCCCAATTTTATAAGAGAAAAAACAATTATCTTAAAAATCGCCAAAACATTAAAGATACTATATAAGACCATAAGAATTTTTAATATTTTTACTAAAATATCACCGAGAATTTTATAGTTTTCATATTATGGATTAGTGACTACACCTTGGTGAACCAAGGACTTAACGTATGCATAAGAAATCTCCCCAAATTTTATGCTGTGTATCACAGTATACAAGGAGGCCGACTCGGTTACCTATGGATGGGTAGCAACCTATAAGGGACTCCGAAAATATACCTGATGGTATGCGGAAATGCAGTCTATAGTAATGTTTCCTAATGTGTAACTGTTTGATGAGAGCATTCCCATATGCTTTTCATGCGTGGAGTGCCATCCAATATGTCACACCCCTATCTTGGTGGTAGTGTTTCAACCACACATAGGCAGGTGTGACACCGCTACACTTTTTCTTTTCACCAATACTAGAGTGTTTGGACTATGCCTAACTCCAACACTTTACCAAATTTCCAATTCTTCAAGTGTTAACAATGTAGCAGAATAATATTTAATTCAATTAACATTCAACATTTTCATTATGGAGCGGAAATCATAAATCATACAAATATACACCTTTACACTTGGGAGGGGAAACTCCCATAAAGTCTGCCTGTATCAGTGATATAATAGTAATGTACAAAAACATACAATTACAAGCCTTTACAAGTATTGTAATGCCAACTGCCTTGGCCTGCACAATCCACCAAAGTGTCGTGTCAAAACCTCACAATTGCCAGTTACTTGTTGCACAAAAAAATATAAGGAAAAGTCAAGTTTCCTTGCCTTAGAATAATTATGCAACTTTGCTTATTACAATGGTCATTCATCCCTGCTCCAGTCGTTCATCTTGGCCCACAATCATGCATCCTTTCCCAGGTCATTTAGCTCGACCCGCAGTCATTCAGCTCAACCCACAACTTTTTAGCCTTTCCTAGGTTGTTCAACTCATTCCGCAGTCGTTCAGCTCAGCCCACAGTAGTTTAGCATAGCCTGTGGTCATTCACCCTACCCCGCGGTCACTCAGCCTAGTCCACAGTCATTCAACCTAGCCCCTAGTCGTTCAGCATCGCTTAGGTTGTTCAGACCCACCTAGGTCATTCAACTCGGCTGGTAATCATTCAACTTTTCCCAGGTCGTTGAGACGTGCCCAGGTCATTTAACTTGGCCTGCACCCATTCAAACCCACCCAACTATGTGACTTCAAATTTTTGGTTTTCTCCTTATGTCACCCAAACTCCATCAAACTTCAGACCAAGTTTCACCCTTAATGTTTGGTGCTTGATTATGCCTTGAATTCTCTCCATCATGGCATATATATACATGTCTCCAAACCCAAGTGACATGGCAATCCATCGAAATATGCGTCTGCTTGCACATTTCTACGTCGACAAATATGGCTTAACTTGAGTAATCAATGGTGCATCAAGTTCTTCCTCTTTCACTGTCACATCTGAAACATCGTCCAATTTCAGTTCAACTACGGTAGGATCCATCCCACCAAGCTCATTTTTGTTATGTATCGCAGCTTCCTCCTCAACATGAGTAACATCTATGATCCACTCTTTCTCAAGAGTCGATCTCTTTTCAAGCACTTCTTCCTTTTTTCAAAGCACTTTTTGTCTTTCTTTCAAATTTTTCATCTTCCCTTACATATGGTCCACTTTCTCCATGAGTCGGTGGAACTCTCTTCTATTCATGTCAGAGATCCCTCCTTTATCATAAGCATGAAGAACTTCTCTTGTCACAAGAAATTATTCATTCCATTCCACATATTCTTGTTGAATATCATCCAAATCTACAAGTAGACTTCGCTCAGATTGACTTAGTCCCAAAGTGTGCCTCTGCCATTCTTCAAAGCTCATAATTCTTGTAAAGCCCATTTTTTGCAAAATAAACATGCTTCACAATATTCAATCTTCAACAACCCTTGCGGAAAGAGCCTTTGATACCAACTGCCACGCCCCTATCCTCATGGTAGTCTTTCAACCACACATAGCAGGGTGTAGCACCACTAAAATTTTTCTTTTCACCAATACTAGAGTGTATGGACTACGCCTAACTCCAACACATAGCCAATTTTCCAATTATTCAAGTGTTAACAATGCAGCAAAATAAAATTTACTTCAATTAACATTCATCATCTTCATTATGCAATGGAAATGATAAATCATACAAGTATACACATTTATACTTTGGAGGCAAAACTCCTGTAAAGTCTTCCCATAGCAGTAATATAACAGTAATGTATAAAAACATACAATTAGAAGTTTTTACAAGTGTTGTATTACCAACTTCCTTGGCCTACACAATCCACCTATTGAGGGTGCTGGACACGCCAACATCAGGGGATCACCCTAGCACTTTCCCAACTAGACCTCACACCATTTGGTGTGGGAGTCCCATCCAATACAATGGCCCGATTGTCGTTATCTTAAATATTTGCCTTAACTCCTGCTTGTCAACATAGGAGAGTGGTATTCTTTGTCTTGCGAGAAGTGAGATTTTCATGCCTGGTGATTGCTACTACCACTTGTGTCAATGGTTCTTTCACTGTAGAGGGAGAGGGTGGGAGTGAGTCCCAAGTTGGTTTGGAGGAAGCCCCAACTCTGTTAGGAAAACACAACACAACAAGACATGCACAGCTTCTGGAAGAACATTCCATATAGATGTGGGAGTCACAACACACAAGGGAAGATAACACGTACAACACTCAGCGAATGAGTCCACGTGAGTGCAATGGTTGTTATAGAAAGTTTCATGTGAAAGGTTTGTCTGATGTCTGGGAGGGTAGCCAACATGGTTGAGATAGTGGTAACATCATATACAACACATTTTCATTAACATATATGTATTACAACAAGTGAATGAGTTCAAGTGTAAAACACGGGTTAAAGCAACACGCATTACAAGTGTTCAATATTAGTCCTACAACAATTACAATACATGTGTGAAAATGTGTTGGCTTGTTAGTAGGCTTTTGAATTAAGCGAAAGTTCCAAGATACATAGTTACACCATACATCACTAACCCCGTGGGCAGGGCGTTGGAGCCACTACTTACTCCTCAAAGAAAATATTTCAAACACTCGAGGCTTGTGGGAGGAGCCAAGGTGAAAAGTACTTTGCATGTACAAATGAGGGGGTATTTATAGCCAAGGGTGAAACTAACCCTTGTGGCTGTTTGACTACCCTCATGATTGTTTGAATTCCATGACTTTTCAACTTTACATGACTCTTCATACAACAAGTGGGTCTCTTGGACTTCCACGTTACATTACATTGATTGAAAGTATGGCCCATAGTAGAGATGTGGACAACATGACTCGACGTGGTAGTGCCGGTACATTCATGTTGCTTTGTGTGTGCATTTATAGCTACAGAGATGTTGGGTGATGGATGTCCTAATTGTGTGTCAAAGCTTCACCTCCGCATGGCAAAGTGCACGGAGTCTTCGATCGTCGTTCGTTTTCTTGATGTTGCATTCACAAATTTCTCCTTTCTTGTATGTTGGCAAACTTGAAAGGTTTGTCCATTCGCGAAAAGTGCATGTTTGTTCATTTGTCCATTTGTCAACAAATTTTGCATGTTTTCTCGTCTATCCATCCGTGAACACATCTTTGCATGATCATACGCTCACGAGAACATCTCTTTACATACATCGTATGTCCATCCGTTGGTGAACATGTCCTTCTGCATGTGCTCCCTTTGTTCATCACATCCATCGTTGTGCCATGTTTGTTTGTGTACCTGTGTGTGCAGCCACTCATGACAAGATGACATCAAATCCATAAACCTCCTAGTCTACCATGATGCATGATCATTTCAGATGCAATTGACTAGGAGAGGTGGCAATGTTATGAGGCGAGATGGAGGCTCTGGGCACTACTGATGAAAACTGTGTAGGAGTCACTGGGTGATGAAGATGGGCGATCCAGATCGACAATGACTGTCCGTGGGGTCTGGCTCAGTTGGTGGACACAAATACACAGTTTTAGGAGGAACAGTACAGGCTGCAGGAAGTTTGGTCACACAAAATTTGCATTGTTTATGGAATGAGCGAGAAGCAGTAGCTTGGCAGCAAAAAATGCACAATTCTTGAGGGTAACTAGTAGTCAGCTACTAGGTCACTTGCAGCAAAAACTGTGCAATTCCTTAGGGGAACTCATAGTCAGCTACCGACAGCTTGGTAGCAAAAACTTCACAATTCCTGATGGGAAATGGCAGTCAGTTGTTGGGTCACTAGCAACAAAAACTGTGCAATTCCTCGTGGGAACTGGCAGTCAGCTGCTGGAGCTTGGCAGCAAAAACTACATAATTCCTGAGGGGAACTGTCTGTCGGCTACCAGGAGCTGCTGGTGGGAAAATTTTCATTGAAGCTGGGAGGCTGGCCTATTGGTCACCTCTATTCAGCGTCTGAGCTAAGTGGACTGTTGGGCAGCAAAGGAATTTCTCATGAAAACTGCACAATTTTCTTGGTGAGTAGTCGGTTGACTGTCGGGAGTCCTGGATAGAAAACTACACAATTTTTTGAGGGAGACAAGGATGGGCACTTAGTGTCTGTCCAACCTATCTACGCAACTTTATGAGTTAGTGGAGTGGGCAAGTTCTGCAGCCTCTGCGCAATTTCTGAGGGCAATCAGTCCCAGGGTGGCTACCAGGTCGAACTCTCTGGTTGACCAACATCAAGCTTAATCAATTTTATTGTAGACAGTGCAGATTGAAATGGATTACTTGGTAGACCCTAGAACTGTTTCCATTAGTCTCAACCTAAGATCCACTAAGGAGTTGTTTGACGGGGAGGATGTTATTCCATAATCAATTAATTGATTTTAAAAATTAAATACGCATATAAAACAAAAGGGTAATTAGGCATAAAGGTCTACCAACCAACCGTGAACTGCAATATACACCTTTGTGAACCAAGGACTTAACATACGTGCAAGAAATCTCCCCAAGTTTTGTGCCTAGTGTATCATGATATACAAGGACACCAACTCAGTTACCTATGGATGGATAGCAACCTATAAGGGACTCTGAAAATACACTCAATGGTATGTGGCAATGTAGTCTTTAGTAATGTTTCCTAATTGTAACCATTTGATGAGAGCATTCCTATATACTTTTCATGCATCGAGCGCCATCCAATATGTCATGCCCTTATCTTGGTGGTAGTGTTTCAACCACACATAGGTAGGTGCGACACCACTAAACTTTTTCTTTTCACCAATACTAGAGTGTTTGGACTATGCCTAACTCCAACACTTAGCCAATTTTCCAAATATTCAAGTGTTAACAATGCACTAGAATAACATTTAATTCAATTAACATTCATCATTTTCATTATGGAGCGGAAATTATAAATCATACAAATGTACACCTTTATACTTGGGAGGGGAAACTCCCATAAATCTTTCTGTATCAATAATATAACAGTAATGTACAAAAACATACAATTACAAGTTTTTACAAGTCTTGTGATGCCAACTGCCTTGTCCTACACAATCCACCAAAGTGTCGTGTTAAAACCTCACCCGACCCAGAAGTTTGGTGTTCTAAACACTCTTGCTATCAGAGCCCTTCAAATTTCTGACTCTGAGCATCTGAATGAAGAAAAGAAGCATTTAGTTTCAACATTTAAGAGTATAGGCTACAAAGAACAAGAGATTAAAAGAGCCATAGAGAAAGCTGAGAGAAGGTTGTCATCTCATGAACCTAAGGCTCAAGACCAACCACAGTGTGGTAAAGTTTTTCTACCTTATATCCATGGAGTTACAGACAAAATCGCTAAAATCCTAAAGAAGAAAAACATAATCACGCATTTCTCAGCCCCTGGAACGATTAGGCAAGGTATGAGGTCTGTAAAAGATGATATTGACAAACATCAGCTTAAAGGAGTCTATAAAATAGATTGCTCATGTGAAAAAAGCTACATTGGTGAAACAGGTCGCTCCCTACAGACGAGGCTCAAGGAACATGGCACTGATATTAGGAATGAAAGGTCTCGTACTTCAGCCTTGGTAGAGAACTCCTCAAAAACTAAACACCATATCTGCTTGGAAAACGCCTCAATTGTCGCAAGGGAAGAGCAGAATCATAGGCGAAAGATCAGAGAAGCACTTGAAATTATCAAACATCCTCATAATCTGAACAGAGACAATGATGTGGAGATTAGCGGGAGTTGGCTTCCCTTAATCAGGGAAATCAAGATCGCCAACACGTCCCAAGTATAGCATATCTTCTACCTTATCATTATCTATTAAAAAATTTCTTAACTTAAAAATAAATAATAACTATAATAATAAATAAGCGAATAAATTTATAATAAATAAATAAATTCTTAATAAATGAATAAATAAATCTTAATAAAAAGTTACTATTTTATTTATTGATATTATTTATTAATGATGTCGTAATATTACTTAATATTAATTAATATTAATTATCAAGTATTAATATTAACTTCTGTTCATTAATTATTAAGTGATTAATTAGGTATTTATTAGCGCTATTAATATCCATTATCATTAATAATATTGATTTATTAACATTATTAACATTTATTAATATTAATTAGTTTAATATATTAATTAATTTATATAGCAATTAATTAATATATTATTTATTATTAATATTAATTAATGTCAATTAATTATTAAGTGATTACTAATTTAATATATTAACATTATTAATTAGGTATTATTAATATTTTTAACTCTACTAATATCTTTTAACATTATTAATTTTGATTTATTAACATTATTAACATTTACTTTTATATTAATTAGCTTAATATATTAATTAATATAACAATTAATTAATATATTAATTATTATTAATGTTAATTACTGTTAATTCATTATTAAATGTTTATTAATTAAGTATTAATATTTACTAACTTTATTAATTAAGTATTATTAATATTTTAACCCTATTAATATCTATTAACTTTATTAGTATTGATTATTAACATTTATTAATATTTATTAATTTAATATATTTATTAGTTTATAACAATTAATTAATTTATTAATTATTATTAATATCAATATAATTTTAAATCAAATAACTTTAAATATGGATACAATATTCTTATTTCTCTAATCTTTAATACTATTATATAAAAATAAATAAGCATTTCCCAACTTGATTCATAATTAAATAAATGAATAAATATATAAATGAATAAATAAAATTAAAATAAAATAAAATAAAATAAAATTTATTATATTATCATATATTAAATAATTATTATTATTACCATTTAGGTTTTGAATTTTAAATTAATTTATTAACTCACCTGTAAATAAAAAAATTAATATATAAAACTCAAAAATAAAAATAAAAATAAAAATAAATAATTGAATGAATTATTAATTAATAAATTAATTAATAATAAATATTCAGCCGACATTCTGTTGATCCTAAAAAATTATTTTCCTCATTATTATTTATTTCCTTCTTAGCGGCTCTTCTTTTATCATCATTCATAAGCCCTGATGATGGATCCCAGTTGGGATTTGAAACGTTGGCATAAAAATGTTCATACTATGGATTCTTCGGTAACTGAGTCAAAAGATACAAACCATAGATCTCTTAAATCCAGAACATGTTGGATTGTTAGTAGGCTTCTGAATTAAGTGAAAGTTCCAAGACACATTGTTACACCATACATCACTAACCCCATGGGCGGTGCATTGGAACTGCTACTTACTCCTCAAAGAAAATATTACAAAATCTCGAGGCTTATAGGAGGAGCCGAGGTGAAAATTCATTTTCATGTACAAATAAGGGGGTATTTATAGCCAAGGGTGAAACTAACCCTTGTGGTTGTTCGACTACCCTCATGACTATTTGAATTCCATGACTTTTCAACTTTACATGACTCTTCATACAACAAGTCGGCCTCTTGGACTTCCACATTACATTACATTGATTGACAGTATGGCCCATAGTAGAGATGTGGACGACATGACTCAACATGATAGTGTCGGTACATTTGTGTTGCTGTTGGTGTGCATTTAGAGCTACAGAAATGTTGGGTGATGGATGTCCTCATGGTGTGTCACAGCTTCACCTTCGCATGGAAAAGTGCACAAAGTCTTCGATGGTCGTTGGTTTTCTTGATGTTGCATTCACACATTTCTCCTTGCTTGTATGTTGGTAAGCTTGACAAATTCATGCATTCATGAAAAGTGCATGTTCATTTATTTGTCCATTCATGAACACATCTTGCATGTTTTCTCATCTATCCATCTACGAACACATCTTTGCATGATCATCCATTCATGAGCACATCTCTTCACATACATCATATGTTCGTCCATTGGTGAACCTGTCCTTCTGCATGTGCTCCCTTTGTTCATCCCATCTGTCGTTGCACCATGTTTTTTTGTGTACCTGTGTGTGTAGTCACTCATGGCAAGACAACATCAAATCCATAAATCTCCTAGTCTACCATGATGCATGATCATTTCAGATGCAGTTGATTGGGAGAGGTGGCAATGTTGTGAGGCGGGATGGAGGCTCCAAGCACTACTAATGAAAACTGTGTAGGAGTCACCAGGTGATGAAGATGGGCGATCCAGATCGAAAATGATTGTTCCTGGGATCTAGCTTAGCTAAAGGACACAGATACGCAGTTTTTAGGAGGAATAGTCTAGGTTGCGGGAAGGTTGGGCAGGCAAAATCTGTGCTATTTCTAGAATGAGCGGGTAGCGGGAGCTTGAAAGCAAAAACTTCACAATTCTTGAGGGTAACTGGCAGTCAGTTGTTGGGTCACTTGTAGCAAAAATTGTGCAATTCCTGCGGGGAAATGGCAGTCATTTTTTGGGTCACTAGCAGCAAAAACTATACAATTCCTCGAGGGAACTGGCAGTCAGCTGCTGGAGCTTGCCATAAAAAACCGCGCAATTCCTGAGGGGAACCGTTAGTCGACTACCGGGAGCTGTTGGTGCGAAAAATTGCATTAAAGCTAGGAAGCTGGCCTGTTGGTCACCTCTTTGCAGCTTCTAAGCTGAGTGGACTACTAGGCAGCATTGGAATTTCTCATGAAAACTAAGCAATTTTCTTGGTGAGCATTCGGTCGACTGTTGGGAGTGTTGGTTGGAAAACTACACAATTTTTTTAGGGAGATAGGGACAGGTACTTGGTGTCTTTCCAACCTGTCGATGCAACTTTCTGAGTTAGTAGAGTGGGCAAGGTCTGCAACCTCTATGCAATTAATGAGGGGATTCAGTCCTAGGGTGGCTACTAGGTCAAACTCTCTAGTTGACTGGCATCAAGGTTAATCAATTTTATTGTAGGAAACACAGATTGAAAAGGATTACTTGGTGCTTTTGCATTTTTTCGGTGAGAGTCAATTAACTCGATGGTGGGGTGATGGTCTGGCTATCAGAGGGGAATTCGGTCATCAGAACTTCAAGAAAGCGACTAAGTGTGTGAACGAGCGAAAGATGCATACGTGATATTGCAAACACACACTTAAATGACTTGATGATGAGACAACTCAAACCCTCCAGACACACATACTCAACATGACTGACCAATGGTGTAAACGATAAGTGCAACTCTTGTGGTTGATCATTGGTCGACCATGATGACGCTTGAGCGACAATTAATTTGACTATGTGTGTGAGTGCGACATATGTTTTCATAGTGAACACAACAAGTACACATGAAGTGAAGACTTTGAGTATAACTAGAACATGGTCGCAAGAATGACTTTGACATCAACATTCAAAAACTTGGGTGAAATGATCAAGCAAGGTGGGTGCAAAGACTCACACGATCTCACAAGGTGAATACGAGTGTGGAAGTCATTAAGTGAAACTTTCAAGGGAGGCTCCAAAATTGGGTGCAAGCCAAAAATTTTGAGGGTGGTTGTATCCACAACATCTCTTGGCGACGCACTGGTAAAACACCAGCTTCTCTGTTTTGGTTCATTGATAGCATAGGACCTTGGTCATTCGGGGTGTATTTAATCATTGTGTAGCTTACTTTAGCTTCCCCACTTACCCCATGGACATACATGGTTCACCTTTTTCCAACTCAGTCAAACACAATCAAAAGTTCAACTTGATCATAGTGTTTCAAATTTGGGAAGGGTGATTTAGCTCGCGAGTTGAATATTTTCAATGTATAATTTTTCCTCTCTGGTGTTTCTCCACTGCCAGCAGGCTTCGAAAGTACCCTGGCAAAGTCACGTAGGAATACACACATTTCTCCACTGCTAGTGAGGTTAGTCAATACCCCAGTGGAGTTTCATGCTTCACCTCTCTATGCGGGAAGCCTTTCTCTTCTTTCACCTTTGTATTTTCAAGAGGATTGTGCATAGGCACTTATTTATTTTTGGGGCAGAAGAGGGATCCTGACTTATTGAGAGCAGAAGAGGTTGTTCCTTTAGAGAATCATCTAAGGCCTCTAACATAGGTTTTCTCATTTAGATTTTCCACTTTTCCATTTCTACTGGTTGGATAAGCTTGAACACACAGAGAAGAAGGCTGAGTATAGGCATGGGGTTTCCCAGTGTGGACATATGTTCATGGTTGGACCAAAAAACTTCCCTCACAAATGCATCGTATTTTCCGTTAAGACTTCATCTATTGAAGGTTATAACCAAGCACAAAGAATACAGACACAAGACTAGCGAGTGCTGCAGTGTCACAAGTTTCTTCAAATCTCAGCCACATACTCTATTCAAAAGCTAGAACGCAGTAGTTGGCAGCACTTATTTCCGGAAACAAAATTAGTAAGGTATTAAGAAAACAAAACAAACAAAAACAAAAATAGTAATAAAAGCAAACAAGGTGACAACAACAACAAGCAAGCAAAGCAAACAAGTCAGAAAGCAAACAAAAATGAAAACCAGAAAGCAAAGACAAGCGAAAAAGAAAACACTACTCCCAATCCTATGTTAAATGGTCGGGGTTACGTGAAATGAAATTTCTCGTGAAGCCACCATAGGTGTACTCGCAATCAACTATCGATAATTTGGTAGTAAAAACTTCGCAATATCTGAGGGGAATTGGTAGTCAGCTACAGGGTCACTAGCAACAAAAATTGTGCAATTCCTCGAGGGAATTGGCAGTCAGCTGCTTGAGCTTGGCAGCAAAAACTATGCTATTCCTGAGGGGAAATGTTACTCAGCTACTAGGAGCTCCTGGTGGGAAAAATTGCATTGAAGCTGGGAAGCTAGCTTATTGTTCACCTCTGTGCAGATTGTGAGCTAAGTGGACTGCTAGGCAACAGAGAACTTTCTCATGAAAACTGTGCAATTTTCTTAGTCAGCAGTCAGTCGACTATCGAGAGGGTTGGCTAGAAAACTACACAATTTTTTGAGGGACACAGGGACAGGCACTTGGTGTCTATCTGACCTGTCTATGCAACTTTCTAAGTTAGAAAAGTGGGAAAGTTCTGCAGCCTCTGCGCAATTTCTAAGGGGAGTCAGTCCCAAGGTGGCTACCAGGTCGAACTCTCTGGTTGACCATCATGAAGGTTAATATATTTTATTGTAGGCAACACAGATTGAAATGGATTACTTGGTAGACTGCAAAATTGTTTCCATTAGTCTCAACCTAAGATCCACTAAGGAGTTGTTTGACGGGGAGGATGTTGTTCCACGATAAATTAATTGATTTTAAAAATTAAATACACATATAAAATAAAGGGGTAATTAGTCATAATGGTTTACCAACCAACTATGAACTGCAATATACACCTTGGTCAACCAAGGACTTAACATACACGCAAGAAATCTCCCCATATTTTATGCTTAGTGTACCACTGTATACATGGAGGCCGACTCGATTACCTATGGATGGATAGCAACCCATAAGGGACTCTGAAAATATACTCGATGGTATGTGGCAATGTAGTCTATAGTAATGTTTCATAATGTGTAACTGTTTGATGAGAGCATTCCGATATACTTTTCATGTGTGGAGCACTATCCAATATGTCACGCCCCTATCTTGGGGGTAGTGTTTCAACCGCACATAGGCAGGTGCGGCACCACTACAATTTTTATTTTCACCAATACGAGAGTGTTTGGACTACGCCTAACTCCAACACTTAGCCAATTTTCCAATTCATCAAGTGTTAAAAATGCCGCAAAATAACATTTAATTCAATTAACATTCAACATTTTCATTATGGAGCGGAAATCATAAATCATACAAATATACACCTTTATACTTGGGAGGGGAAACTCCCGTAAAGTCTGCCTGTATCAGAAATATAATAGTAATTTACAAAAACATTAAATTACAAGTTTTTACAAGTCTTGTGATTCCAATTTACTTCACCTGCACAATCCACCAAAGTGTCATGTCAAAACCTCACAACTTCCAGCTGCCTGTTGCCCACACAAATATAAGGAAAAGTCAAGTTTCCTTCCCTTAGAATAAGTATGCAACTTTTCTTATCACACCGGTCGTTCGGCCTTGCTTTAGTTGTTCAGCTTGGCCCACAGTCGTTCAACCTTGCCCAAGTCATTTAGTTCGACCTACAGTCATTCAACTTGGCCCATAGTTTTTTAGCCTTTCTTATGTCGTTCAACTTAGTCTGCAGTCGTTCAGCTCAGCCCGCAGTTGTTCAGCCTAGCTCGCGGTCGTTCAACCTACTCCACAGTCATTTAGCCTAGCCCTCGGTCATTCAACATTTCCTAGGTTGTTCAGACCCACCCAGGTCATTTAGCTCGGTCCACAGTCATTCAACTTTTCCTAGGTCGTTCAAACCTACCCAGGTCATTTAGCTCAGCCCACGGCCGTTCAAACTCACCCAACTATGCGACCTCAAATTTTTGGTTTTCTCCTTATGTCTCCCAAACTCCATCAAACTTCAGACAAAGTTTCACCCTTAATGTTTGGTGCTTGATTATGCCTTGAATTCTCTCGATCGTGGCATATATATACCCATGTCTCCACACCCAAGTGTCACAGCCATCCACTGAAATATGGGTCGGCCTGCCAATTTCTACATCAACCCAGCCCCATCATTCAGTCTGCCAAGTCCCCTTAAGTTAAGTTGTCCAACACACTGTCACATGTCTTGGGGTGTGTTTTCCCATCGCACATGGGCATGCCCATCTGTCGCACAAAACCGAGAATGCCCTTCACAACTCATCGCACATAACTGAGAATGCCTCAACATGACTCATTGCACATAACCAAGCTCAGGCACTTGTCACACACATGGGCGCACCCAACTCGAATTGTCATATAAAACCAAGAATTCTACCCATTGTCGCACATAACTAAGTTTAGGAACCCGTCACATATAGGCACGCCTGACTTAGCTTGTGGGCTTGACATCCTCCCCCACTCTAAATAAGGTTGTCGTCATCAAAAACTCCATCATATAGAATCGCAAAGTGTCGCTAGCTCCAACATCTCCAAAATTTCCATGTTTTCCACCTCTGCTCTGTCATCGTATAAACCATAAAGGTTCATGACACCATGAACAAGAAAGTCTCCTCAATCCATGATCATCAACCACATCCGTCACAATCTCCACATGTTTCCCCACTGTGGAAGGTTGGTCCCTCCAACTCAGCTACATGCTATCATTGCAACATATATCATGTCAACCCCATCATGTATCGTCATTATGGGAACTACTTCCATGATACTCCAACTCAACTCAAACATATCTTAATACATTGTTGGACCCCGTGATACGAACTAGTTGGGTGATCGGTCAAACTGTCGTGCTCAAACCATGGGAATTCACCTCAGCATGCCATCATTGGTCATTTCTCTCAGCATCCCATCACAGCATCAACTCTATTTAGAATCCATCCCATCTCTTATCAAAGTATAAGGTAAGCCATGCGCAGGTCCATGAAGTAGTCTCCATCTCATTCGCAACATGTTTCCCATATGCTAGTGTCAATGTGATGCATATCAATCTTTCGAATCTATCCAAGCATCATCATCCATATGTGAGTGAGGTCCATCTCCTCAAAATGAAGATATCCTCTCATCGAACCAACTCTCAATGTGCCATATCCAGGTCCATGAAGCAACCCCCATCACATCTCTAATATGCCATACCTCAAGTCTATCAAAGGGACAAGTATACACCAGTCTCATCCTCCGTGTATTGCCCATGGTCATAAACCAATCAGCCACCATGTATCAAAGTTTTTAAGTATCACCTCAACCCATGCCCAAGTGCTATCACCAAGGCATCACCATCGATGAAATCCCATCAACTCCAAATAATATGAAGCCTCTATCAACTGCAACTATCTCAAGTCATCATGAACTCCTATGAATCATCTTCATCCAAAATCTTTGACAAGTATACATGTCTCGGTCCCAAGTTCCATTGCAAGATGACCCTTCTCTCCATGTGGTATGGATACCCACATAGTATGCTCACAAATCCAACTAGTCCATCACCTTGTTGTACAAAAGTGCACAACATCCCATCATCTCATCTATAAAATGTATCCATGTCGCACCAGCAAGTCCATCTGTGCAACATATCTACCTTGGCACTCCTCCTTGGATGTCCATAAGTGTCATCTCTATATAAGTGCACCTGCATAATTTCCCTTCATAACTTATGTCATGCTCTATCTACCCAACTCGATGTCCATGACTCAAACTACCCATGTTGTCTAAGAAAGTAGACTCATCTCAACATCGATCATCTCATCCTTGCCCTCAATTAGGTTTACTTCCCTTGGTCACTCAAACCACATATCACATCTTATCATTTGTCATATCATTGGTCCGTTCCATCATCGTTGCCTCCCCACTAAAGGTCCACCATGACTATCTCTTGGTCTCAGCCATGATGAAGTCCACCCAAGTATCATATCATCATAACTCTGGTGTACCCTCTCTCCAATCTATCCATGAGTCATGCCAGGAACTTAGTCAATTATGCATATGTCTAAAGCATGACCCATCCTCCACAATGATCAGCATGTTCCTCCCTTGTCACGGAAATTTGCACCCCTTACCATGAGGTCGCAAATTTCCCCAACAAGCTCTGCAACAATCAATGTTCCTTGCTTCTTTGCACAAGGTCTCATCATAGACATCCATCGTAAGGTATTACATTGCATCATAAAATTTTCTTTGTGCTTCCCTTCATATGGCTCATCCTCCAAAAGCTCCAATGAAACATAAGTAGTAATAGGAATACTTACTTTATCATGAGGCTCCTCCATGTGAGTGCCTTCATGCATCAATGTCTGCGTCATGCACGAATATGGCTTCACTTGAGTAATCAATGCTGCCTCAAGTTCTTCCTCTTTCTCTATCACATTTGCAACATCCTCCAAGTTCAGTTCAACTATGGTAGGATCCATCCCACCAAGCTCATTTTTGTTATGTATCGCAGATTCCTCCTCAACATGAGTAACATCTATGATTTGCTCTTTCTCAAGAGTCAATCTCTTTTCAAGCACTTCCTCCATTTTCCAAAGCACTTTTTGCCTTTCTTTCAAATTTTTCATCTTCCCTTACATATGGTCCACTTTCTCCATGAGTCGATGGAACTCTCTTCTATTCTTGTCGGAGATCCCTCCCTTAGCTAAAGCATAAAGAGCTTCTCTTGTCACAAGAAAGTATTCATTCCATTCCACAAATTCTTGTTGAATATCATCCAAATCTACAAGTAGACTTCACTCAGATTGACTTAGCCCCAATGTGTGCCTCTGCTATTCTTCAAAGCTCATAATTCTTGTAAAGCCCATTTTCTACAAAATAGACATGCTTCACAATCTTCAATCTTCAACAAGCCTTGCGGAAAGAGCCTCTGATACCAACTGTCATGCCCATATCCTCATGGTAGTCTTTCAACCACACATAGGAGGGTGTGGCACCACTACACTTTTTCTTTTCACCAATACTAGAGTGTATGGACTGCACCTAACTCCACCACATACCCAATTTTCCAATTCTTCAAGTGTTAACAATGCAGTAGAATAAAATTTACTACACTTAACATTCATCATCTTCATTATGTAGCAGAAATCATAAGTCATACAGGTATACACATTTATACATGGGGGGGAACTCCCGTAAAGTCTTCCCATTCTAGTAATATAATAGTAATGTATAAAAACATACAATTACAAGTTTTTACAAGTCTTGTGCTGCCAACTTCCTTGGCCTATACAATCCACCTGTTGAGGGTGCTGGACCTGCCAACATCAAGGGATCGCCTTGGTAAGAATTCCCAACTAGACCTCACATCATTTGGTGTGGGAGTCCCATCCGGTACGATGGCCCAATTGTCATTATCTTAAATATTTTCCTCAACTCTTGCTTGTCAACACAGGAGAGTGGTATTCTTTGTCTTGCGAGAAGTGAGGTTTGCATGTCTGGTGTTTGCTACTACCACTTGTGTCAATGGCTCTTTCACTATAGAGGTAGAGGGTGGAGTGAGTCCCAAGTTGGTTTGGAGGAAGCCCCAACTCTGTTAGGAAAACACAACACAAGAGGACGTGCACAACTTCTGGAAGAACAATCCACATGGATGCAGTAGTCATAACACACAAGGGAAGATAACATGTACAACACTCAGCGAATGGGTCCACGTGAGTGCAACGGTTGTTATAGCAAGTTTCATGTGAAAGGTTTGTCTGATGTCCGAGAGGGTAGCCAACATAGGCGAGACAACGGTAACATCATATACAACACATTTTCATTAACATATATGTATTACAACAAGTGAATGAGTTCAAGTGTTAAACATAGGTTAAAGCAACATGCATTACAAGTGTTCAATATTAGTCTGACAGCAGTTACAATACATGTGTGAAAACTTGTTGGCTTGTTAGTAGGCTTTTGAATTAAGCGAAAGTTCCAAGGCACATCTTTACACCATAGATCACTAACCCCGTGGGCAGAGCATTGGAGCCACTAGTTACTCCTCAAAGAAAATATTACAAACTCTCGAGGCTTGTGGGAGGAGCCGAGGTCAAAAGTCCTTTGCATGTACAAATGAGGGGGTATTTATAGCTAAGGGTGAAACTGACCCTTGTGGTTGTTCAACTACCCTCATGACTGTTTGAATTCCATGACTTTTCAACTTTACATGACTCTTCATACAACAAGTGGTTCTCTTGGACTTCCACGTTACATTACATTGATTGATAGTATGGCCCATAGTAGAGATGTGGACGACATGACTCAACATGACAGTTCTAGTACATTTTTGTTCTTGCTGGTGTGCATTTCAAGCTGCAGAGATGGTGGGTGATGGATGTCCTCATGGTGTGTCACAGCTTCACCTCTACATGGCAAAGTGCGCAGAGTCTTTAATGGTCGTTGGTTTCCTTGATGTTGCATTCACAAATTCCTCCTTGCTTGTGTGTTGGTAAGCTTGACAGGTTCGTCCATTCGTGAAAAGTGCATGTTTTTTCATTTGTTTGTTCATGAACACATCTTGCATGTTTTCTCGTCTATCCATCCGTGAACACATATTTACATGATCACCCGTTCACGAGAACATCTCTTTACAAACATCGTATGTTCGTCCATTGGTGAACCTGTCCTTCTGCATGTGTTCCCTTTATTCATCCCATCCGTCATCACACCATGTTTGTTTGTGTGCCTGTCTATGTAGACACTCATGACAAGATGACATCAAAACCATAAACCTCCTAGTCTACCATGATGCATGATCATTTCAGATGTAGTTGACCAGGAGAGGTGGCAATGTTGCGAGGCATGAAGGAGGCTCTGGGAACTATTGATGAAAACTTTGTAGGAGTCACTAGGTGATGAAGATGGGCGATCTGTAATGGCAATGACTGTCCCTGGGTCTGGCTCAGCTGGAGGACACAAATACTCAGTTTTTAGGAGCAACATTCCAGTCTGTGGGAAGGTTGGGCAGGAAAATCTGCGTTGTTTCTAGAATGAGCAGGCAGTGGGAGCTTGGCAACAAAAACTGCACAATTCTTGAGGGCAACGGGCAGTTAGCTACTAGGTCAATTGCAGCAAAAATTGTGCAATTCCTTAGGGGAACAGGTAGTCAGCTGCTGATAGGGCAGCAAAAACTTTACAATTCCTCAGGGGAACTGGAAGTTAGCTACTGGGTCACTAGCAGAAAAAACTATGCAATTCCTCGAGGGAACTAGGAGTCAGCTGCCGAAGCTTGGCAGCAAAAACTGTGCAATTCCTGAGGGGAACTGTCAGTCAGCTATACTGGTGGGAAAAATTGCATTGAATTTGGGGAGCTGGCCTATTGGTCACCTCTGTGCAGCTTCTGAGCTGTGTGGACTGCTAGGCAGCATAGGAATTTCTCATGAAAACTACACAATTTTCTTGGTGAGCAGTCTGTCGATTGTAGGGAGGGGTGGCTGGAAAACTACACAATTTTTTGAGGGAGACATTGATGGGCACTTGGTGTCTGTCCGAGTGTCTATGCAACTTTATAATTTAATGGAGTGGACAAGGTCTGCAACCTCTGTGCAATTTCTGAGGGGTGTCAGTCCTAGTGTGGCTACGGGGTCGAACTCTCTGGTTGACCAGCATGAAGGTTAATCAATTTTATTGCAGGCAACGCAGATTGAAATGGATTACTTGGTAGACTCTAGAACTATTTCCATTAGTCTCAACCTAAGATCCACTAAGGAGTTTTTTGAAGGGGAGGATGTTGTTCCACGATCAATTAATTGATTTTAAAAATTAAATACACATATAAAACAAAGGGGTAATTAGGCATAAAGTTTTACCAACCAATCGTGAACTATAATATACACCTTGGTGAACCAAGGACTTAACATACATGCAAGAAATATCCCCAAATTTTAAGCTTAGTGTATCACGGTATACAAGGAGGCCGACTCAATTACTTATGGATGGATAGCAACCTATAAGTAACTCCGAAAATATACTCGATGGTATGTGGCAATGTAGTCTATAGTAATGTTTCCTAATGTGTAACTGTTTGATGAGAGCATTCCCATATACCTTTCATGCATGGAGCACCATCCAATATGTCATGCCCCTATCTTGGTGGTAGTGTTTCAACCACACATAGGTATGTGCAACACCACTACACTTTTTCTTTTCACCAATACTAGAGTGTTTGGACTATGCCTAACTCCAACACTTAGCTAATTTTCCAATTCTTCAAGTGCTAACAATGCACTAGAATAACATTTAATTCAATTAACATTCAAAATTTTCATTATGGAGTGGAAATCATGAATCATACAAATATACACCTTTATACTTGGGAGGGGAAACTCCTGTAAAGTCTGCATGTATCAGTAATATAACAGTAATGTACAAAAACATACAATTACAAGTGTTTACAAGTCTTTTGATGCCAACTGCCTTAGCCTACACAATCCACCAAAGTGTTGTGTTAAAACCTCACAACTGCTAACTAGTTGTTGCCCACACAAATATAAGGAAAAGTCAAGTTTCCTTGCCTTAGAATAATTATGCAACTTTTCTTGTCACACTGGTCGTTCAACCCTGCTCTGATTGTTCAACTTGGCCCATAGTCGTTCAGCCTTGCCTAGGTCATTTAGCTTGACACGCAATCATTCATCTCGACCCACAGTTTTTCAGCCTTTCCTAGGTCATTAAACTCAGTCTGCAATCATTTAGCTCAACCCGTAGTTGTTCAACCTAGCCCGTGTTCATTCAGCTTGCCCCACGGTTGTTTAGCCTGGTCCATGGTTGTTCAGCCTAGCCCCGGTCGTTCTGCATCGCCTAGGTTGTTCAGACCCACCCAGGTCATTCAGCTCAGCCCACAGTCATTCAGCTTTTCCCAGGTCATTTAGACCTTCCCAAGTCGTTTAGCTCGGCCCGCGGCTATTCAAACCCACCCAACTGTGTGACTTCAAATTTTTGGTTTTCTCCTTATGTCTCCCAAAGTCCATCAAACTTCAGACCAAGTTTCACCCTTAATGTTTGGTGCTTGATTATGACTTGAATTCTCTCCATCGTGGTGTATATATACCCATGTCTCCACACCCAAGTGACACGGGCATCCACCGAAATATGGGTCGACCTACCCATTTCTACGTCGACTAAGCCCCGTCATTTAGTCTGCTAGGTCCAATTAAGTTAAGTAGTCTAGCACACCGTCGCACATCTTGGGGTGCATTTTCCCATCACACATGGGCGTGCCCGTCTGTTGCATAAAACAGAGAACGCCCTTGCACAACTCGTCGCACATAACTGAGAATGCCTCTACACGACTTGTCACACATAACCGAGCTCAGGTGCTTGTCCCACACGTGGGCGCATCTGACTCGACTCGTCACATGAAAGCAAGAATTCTACCCACTGTCACACATAACAGAGTTTAAGTGCCTGTCACATATAGGCACGGCCAACTCAACTCATGGGCTTGATATCCTCCCCCACTCAAAGTAAGGTTGTTGTCGTCGACAACTCCATCATATATCATCGCAAAGTGTCGCTAGCTCCAACATCTCCAAAATTTCCATGTTTCCCACATCTTCTCTGTCATCGTATAAACCATAAAGGTTCATGACTCCATGAACAAGAAAGTCTCCTCAATCCATGATCATCAACCACATCTGTCACAATCTCCACATGTTTCCCCACTGTGGAAGGTTGGTCCCTCTAACTCACCTACATGCTATCATTGCAACATATATAATGTTGACCCCATCATGTATCATGACTATGGGAACTGCTTCCATGATACTCCAACTCAACTCAAATATATCTCAATACAATTTCTGGACCCCATGATTCAAACTAGTCGGGTGATCAGTCCAATTGTCATGCTCAAACCATGGGAATTCACCTTATCATGCCATCATCGGTCATTTCTCTCAGCATCCCATCACAACATCAACTTGATCAAGAATCCATCCCATCTCTTATCAAATTATAAAGTAAGCCATGCGCAGGTCCATGAAGTAGTCTCCATCTCATCTGCAACATGGTGCCCATGATGCTAGTGTCAATGTGATGCATATCAATCAGTTGCATATATCCAAGCATCATCATCCATATGTGAGTGAGGTCCATCACCTCAAAATGAAGATATCTCCTCATTAAACCAACTCTCAATGTGCCACATCAAGGTCCATGAAGCAACCTCCATCACATCTATAATATGCCATACCTAAAGTCTCTCAAAGGGACAAGTATACACCTGTCTCATCATCCATGTACTACCCATCAACCCCAAATAATATGAAGCCTCCATCAACTGCAACTATCTCAAGTCATCGTGAACTCCTATGAATCATCTTCATCCAACATCTTCACCAAGCATACATGTCACGGTCTCAAGTTCCACTGCAAGATGCCCCTCCTCTCCTAGTGGTATGGATACCCCCATAGTTTGCTCACAAATCCAACTAGTCCATGGCCTTGTTGTACAAAAGTGCACAACATCCCCGTCGGATCATCTATAAAATGTATCCATATCACATTAGCAAGTCCATCCACACAACATCCCTGCCTTAGCACTCCTCCTTGGATGCCCATAAGTTTCATCTATATATAACTACACCTACATAACTTACGTCATGCTCCTTCTACGCAACTCGATGTCCATGACTCAAACTGCCCATGTTGTCTAAGAAAGGAGACTCATCTCAATATCGGTCATCTCATCCTAGCCCTCACTTAGGTTTAGCTCCCTTGGTCACTCAAACCATATATCACATCATATCATATGTCATATCATAGGTCCCTTCCATCATTGTTTCCTCCCCACTAAAGGTCCACCATGACTATCTCTTGGTCTCAGCCATGAAGAAGTCCACCCAAGTATCATATCATCATAACTATGGTGTGCCCTCTCTCCAATCTGTCCATGAGTTATGCCAGGCACTTAGCCAATTCTGCATATGTCTAAATCATGACCCATCCTCCGCAATGATCAACATGTTCCTCCCTTATCACGGACAATTGCACCCCCTACCATGAGGTCACAAATTTCCCCAACAAGCTCTGCAACAATCAATGTTCTTTTCTTCTCTACACAAGGTCTCATCGTAGACATCCATCGAAAGGTTTTCCATCGCATCGGAAAATTTTCTTTATGCTTCCCTTCATATGGCCCATCCTCCAAAAGCTCCAATGAAACACAATTAGTAATAAGAATACTTACTTCATCATGAGGCTCCTCCATGTGAGTGCCTTCATCCATCAATGTCTACATCATTCATGAATATTGCTTAACTTGAGTAATAAATGGTTCCTCAAGTTCTTCCTCTTTCACTGCTACATCTACAACATCCTCCAAGTTCAGTTCAACTACGGTAGGATCCATCCCACCAAGCTCATTTTTGTTATGCATCGCAGCTTCCTCCTCAACATGAGTAACATCTATGATCTGCTCTTTCTCAAGTGTCAGTCTCTTTTCAAGAACTTATTCCTTTTTCCAAAGCACTTTTTGCCTCTATTTCAAATTTTTCATCTTCCCTTCCAGATGGTCCACTTTCTCCATGAGTCGGTGGAACTCTATTCTATTCGTGTCAGAGATCCCTCCCTTAGCCAAAGCATGAAGAGCTTCTCTTGTCACAATAGATTATTCATTCCATTCCACAAATTCTTGTTGAATATCATCCAAATCTGCAAGTAGACTTCGCTCAGATTGACTTAGCACCAAGGTGTGCCTCTGCCATTCTTCAAAGCTCATAATTCTTGTAAAGCCCATTTTCTACAAAATAGACATGCTTCACAAAATTCAATCTTCAGCAAACCTTGTGGAAAGAGCCTCTAATACCAACTTTCACACCCCTATCCTCATGGTAGTCTTTCAACCACACATAGGAGGGTGTGGCACCACTACACTTTTTCTTTTCACTAATACTAGAGTGTATCGACTACGCCTAACTCCACCATAAAGCCAATTTTCCAATTCTTCAAGTGTTAACAATGCATCAAAATAAAATTTACTTCAATTAACATTCATCATCTTCATTATGTAGCGGAAATCATAAATCATACAAGTATACTTTGTCTTGCGAGAAGTGAGGTTTACATGCCTGGTGATTGCTATTGCCACTTGTGTCAATGGTTCTTTCACTGTAGAGGGAGAGGGTGGGAGTGAGTCCCAAGTTGGTTTGGAGGAAGCCCCAAATCTGTTAGGAAAACACAACACAACAAGACATTCACAGCTTCTAGCAGAACAGTCCACTCGGATTCAGCAGTCACAACACACAAGGGAAGATAACATGTACAATACTCAGTGAATGGGTCGACGAGAGTGCAACGGTTGTTATAGAAAGTTTCATGCGAAAGGTTTGTCTAATATCCAGGAGGGTAGCCAACACGGGCAAGACAACTGTAACATCATATACAACACATTTTCATTAACGTATATGTATTACAACAATTGAATAAATTCAAGTGTTAAACACAGGTTAAAACAACATGCATTACAAGTGTTGAATATTAGTCTTACAATAGTTACAATACATGTGTGAAAACATGTTGGCTTGTTAGTAGGCTTCTGAATTAAGCAAAAGTTCCAAGACACATCGTTATACCATACATCACTAACCCTGTGGGTGGTGTGTTGGAACTGCTAATTACTCAAAGAAAATATTACAAACTCTCGAGGCTTGTGGGAGGAGCCGATGTGAAAATTCCTTTGCATGTACAAATAAGGGGGTATTTATAGCCAAGGGTGAAATTGACCCTTGTGGCTGTTCAACCACCCTCATGACTATTTGAATTCCATGAATTTTCAACTTTACATGACTCTTCATACAACAAGTGGGTCTCTTGGACTTCCATGTTACATTACATTGATTGACAGTATGGCCCATAGTAGAGATGTGAATGACATGACATGACATGATAGTGCCATTACATTCGTGTTGCTGCTGGTGTTCATTTCGAGCTGTGGAGATGTTGGGTAATGGATTTCCTCATCATGTTCCACAACTTCACCTCCGCATGGAAAAGTGCACGGAGTCTTCGATGGTCGTTGGTTTTCTTGATGTTGCATTCAAACATTTCTCCTTGCTTGTATGTTGGTAAGCTTGACAGATTTGTCCATTCGTGAAAAGTGCATGTTCATTTGTTTATCCGCTCATGAACACATCTTGCATGTTTTCTCATCTATCCTTCCGCGAACACATCTTTGAATGATCATCCGTTCATGAGAACATCTCTTTACATACATCATATGTTCATCCGTTGGTGAACCTGTCCTTCTGCATGTGCTCCCTTTGTTCATCCCATTTGTCGTTGCACCATGTTTGTTTGTGTACCTGTGTGTGCACTCACTCACGACAAGAAGACATCAAATCCATAAACCTCCTAGTCTACCATGATGCATGATCTTTTCAGATGCAGTTGACTGGGAGAGGTGGTAATGTTGCACGGTGGGATGGAGGCTCCGGGCACTACTGATGGAAACTACGTAGGAGTCACTAGGTGATGAATATGGGCGAACTGGATCAAAAACGATTCTCCGTGGGGTCTGGCTCAGTTGGAGGACACAAATACGAAGTTTTAGGAGGAACAGTCCAGGTTGCGGGAAGGTTGGGCAGGAAAATTCTGCACTGTTTCTGGAATGAGTAGGCAGCAGGAGCTTGGCAGCAAAAACTACACAATTCTTGAGGGTAAATGGCAGCCATCTGCTGGGACACTTGTAGCAAAAACTATGCAATTTCTTAGGGGAACTAGCAATCAGGTTCTGATAGCTTGGCAGCAAAAACTTCACAATTCCTGAGGGGAACTGGTAATCAGTTGTTGATCACTCGCAGCAAAAACTGTGCAATTCCTTGAGGGAACTAGCAGTCAGCTGTTGGAGCTTAGCAGCAAAAACTGCTCAATTCCTGAGGGGAACTGTCAATCGGCTACCGAGAGCTGCGAGTGGGAAAAATTGCATTGAAGTTGGGAAGTTGCCTTGTTGACACCTCTTTGCAGCTTCTGAGCTAAGTGGACTGCTAGGCAGCAGAGGACTTTCTCATGAAAGCTATGCAATTTTCTTAGTGAGCAGTTGTTCGACTGTCGGGAGGGCTGGTTGGAAAATTACACAATTTTCTAAGGGAGACAGGGATGGGCACTTGGTGTTTTTCCGACCTATCTACACAACTTTCTGAGTTAGTGGAGTGGGCAAGGTCTACAGCCTCTACGCAATTTATGAGGGGAGTCAGTCCCAGGGTGGCTACTAGGTCGAACTCTCTAGTTGACCGGTATGATGGTTAATTGATTCTATTGCAGGCAACGCAAATTGAAATGGATTACTTGGTGCTTTTGCATTTTTCCAGGTGAGAGTCGATCGAGTTGATGGCAAGGTGATGGTCCGGCTGTAAGAAGGGAGTTTGGTCATTAGAACTTCAAGAAAGTGACTAAGCATGTGAATGAGCGAAAGATGCATACGTGATCTTGCAAAAACACACTTACATGACTTGATGATGAGACAAATCAAAACCCTCCAGACACACATACTCAACATGACTGACCGATGGTGTAAACGATAAGTGCGATGCTTGTGATTTATCATTGGTCGACCATGATGACACTTGAGCGACAATTAATTTGGCTATATGTGAGAGTGTGACAAATGTTTTCATAGTGAACACAACAAGTAAACACGAAGTGAAAACTTTGAGTATAACTAGAACATGGTCACAAGAATGACTTTGACATCAACATGCAAAAACTTGGGAGAAATGATCAAGCAAGGTGGGTGTGAAGACTCACACAATCTCATGAGGTGAACCCGAGTGTGAGAAGTCATCAAGTGAACCTATCAAGGGAGGCTCCAAAATTGGGTGCAGGCCAAAACTTTTGGGGGTGGTTGTATCCATTACAACACTTGACGACACACTGGTAAAACTCTAGCTTCTCTATTTTGGTTCATTGATATCATAGGGCCTTGGTCGTTCGGGGTGTATTGAATCATTGTGCGGCTTACTCCGGCTTCCCCACTTACCCCATGGACAGACATGGCTCACCTTTTGCCAACTCAGTCAAACACAATCAAAAGTTCAACTTGATCATAGTGTTTCAAATTTGGGAAGGGTAGTTTAGCTCGCGAGTTGAAGATTTTCAGAGTATAATTTTTCCACTCTGGTGTTGCTCCGGTGCCAGCAAGCTTGGACAGTACCCCGGCAGAGTCACGTAGGAATACACACATTTCTCCACTGCCAGTGAGCTTGGTCAATACACCAGTGGAGTTTCATGCTTCACCTCTCTACGCAGGAAGCCTTTCTCTTCTTTCGCCTTTGTATTTTCAAGAGGATTGTGCATAGGTACTTATTTATTTTTGGGGTGGAAGAGGGAACCTGAATTATTGAGAGTAGAAGAGGTCATTCCTTCAGAGAATCATGTAAGACCTCTGACTTAGGTTTTATCATTTAGATTTCCCCTTCTCCATTTCTACTAGTTGGATGAGCTTGAACACACAGAGCAGAAGGTTGAGTACAAGCATGGGGCTTCCGAATGTAGAAACAGGTTCATGGTTGGACCAAAAAACTTCCCTCGTAAACACATCGTATTTTCCATCAGGACTTCATCTGCTGAAGGTTATAACCAAGCACAGAGAATATGGACACAAGACTAGCCAGTGCTCTAGTGTCACAAGTTTCTTCAAATCTCAGCCACATACTCTATTCAAAAGCCATAACGCAATAGTTGGTAGCACTTGTTTCTGGAAACAAAAATAGTAAGGTATTAAGAAAACAAAACAAATGAAAACAAAAATAGTAATAAAAGTAAACAAAGTGAAAACAATAACAAGAAATCAAAGCAAACAAGTCAGAAAACAAAGACAAGAGAAAAAGAAAACACTACTCCCAATCCTTTATTAAACGGTTGGGGTTACGTGAAATTAAATTTCTAGTGAAGCGACCATAGGCGTACTCGACATGGAGACACGAGAGAGAAAATCTTGCCCATGATCCGAAGAATGTGTCACAACCACCCAACACACATGCTTACCTCTTCCGTGACTACCATGTTTCAACAAACCCCAGAGGCCTCTTGCAAGTGTGTGTTGTTCTACACCAAGTTTCTTAGTGAGTGCGAGGAAGGACAAAAGCTTGATACATGCAACACGACTCACCAAGTAAGATTTTTCCAACCATTTAGCGATTGGATCATAAAATTCGTGATGGTTGTTTTGATAGATTCGTGATCTTTGAGAAGATGGATTCCTACTTTGAGAGAGGGGATCACAATGGGAATTGGATATGGATAGAGAGATCTAGTCATTCTCATCAGTCATGCAAAGACAGTGAGGGTTTTCCATGGCCATCAACACAGGCCGAGGTGCCTCACTTGCTTGAAAAATCTAAGAATAAAAATGTTACATAGTGAAAATCATAGTGTGCAAAGCAACTGTCATTGGATGTAATGTTGGGAAAATGATAAACTACATGACAACCACCCAAGGTAGAAGAAAAATCAGACCAGTCGGTCGAGATTACAGATTCCCAGTTTGACACAAAAAAGAAATTTTTTTAACAATTGTGTGAACAATATGAATAAGGGAACCAAGTTCATTGCCCACTAGACATGATAGAACACCCACCTGCAACTGGTGAAAAAGTGTGTAGGAATCATGGCAGTCACAAAAACATAGAAAGGATGCCAACACTATGAATGTGTGAAACCAATTAGGGTGTGGTGAAATGAGAGTAACTTGATTTTCACAATAGGTTGTGTTCTCATCAACACACAGGGAGATTGCTGGTGTGATGAGTTGACAGATTTGACGTGCGAAATTTGTAAAAAGACCAAGGAGATGATTACGAGAGAGAACATCTGATAAGTATGATTCCAAATAAAGATAGTCTTTGAGATGATAAACTTTGTTGTCCCATGATTGAATGAGGGACGGACACTCCCAACCGGAATTATATGTAGGATAGGTGCATGAAGACGGCCATGCTGTAACGAACTCATGGATTTGATCATTAGAGAAAATCTGAAATTTTGAAATATCACACCTAGAATAGTAAATATTCTTTACACGGGGATCCATGTTGAGTAAAACCATGTAGGTATATGGATTGTGCGTGAGAAACGAGAAATGATTTGGTTTGGTGGGCTTACCAAAGTCGCGAGGTCCTAACATAACCATCAATGGACATTGAAGTGCCTTGACTCCCTGACACGTCCTGGAACTTTACAGAATTGAAAAATTGCATTTTGAGATGTGAACCAGAACATGCATGGCTTAAGGATGGTTTTTGTTACTGATTTCAAAACAGCTCTCAGGATGACAACCATCTCTGTCACAGGCTTCATCAAAATTTTCAACAAGATGACTTGATGATGAGTTGTCTTCATGCAACACACAAGATGTTGATGAGTGGGAAGAGTCCTGTGTGTTGAGACTATTTTCATTGTGGGTGACCTCATTACCTTGTTTCGATCGACGAGATAACTCATGGGATGAAGAAGCAAGAGAATGTGGAATATCTCTGATGCATCTTGATGCATTGTGAATGATAGGACACATGGGAAAGTGAGGTATAGAGGAAGTTTCAATATGGATGTCTTCTTTGACTAGTGCACACTCCAAATCTGTGTTACTATGTAGATGAGATGAGAGTAGATCATATGCTGAGCTTGGGTGTTCATCACAACATATGGAAGCGTGGGAGTGATTACAGCCCAATACTGGAGGTTGATCGAAAGGATTTATTGTGCATGATGTTTCACTGAGATTCATGGATCAAGAATAGATAAAGAAAGGAGGCTCAATGTTTTGAGAGGAATTGATTATGTCTTCATAGTCCTGATCCTTCATTTGTATGATGAGACTACCTTGCACATGACTGCAACATGATCAGCAACTCGAGAATCAAGAGAGTGCGCACAGCTAGCTTGTGAACCAGATTACTCAAGTGAGTCATGGTGAAAGTTGTCATTGCTTGTAGATGATGGAGAATGGAAGAGATGCAGATTAGACTCAAGACTTGGGTTATGAATGGTGATGTCCTCTTGTGGAATGGAGGTATGAGTTCTCACCATAGGCTTTCTGAACCTTTATGGAATTTCCTCCATTGGGATGGGAGACAACCAAGCAGATGGGTTGAGAACATGCTGCATAGATTTCTCAGCTTTACGACCGCTTCAAGGGGGTACCCTTTGTGCAAATTTTTTAGATTTGTGGTTGCTGCGAGGGGGAACCCTTTTCAAGACATGAGGTGCCTCATGATCTGCAAGAGTCGAAGAAGAAGGAAAATCAGGTGGTTCACCATTTTGGGAGACATGAACCAAGCATTTCAGCTCTTGGCTCATCAATTCAAGGTCCACAAATCGTTCAGGAATTTCATGACATAGGTCAAGGAAGTGGGTAGCAAAGTCCTCAACTGATTCACCAGGCTTCATTCTTAAACGAGAGATTATTTCATGACATCTTGGTGGTCACACTCATCGAAGGCTTGATGGAGCTCCTTGAGGAAAATGAGAAGGGAATGGATGGAAGCAGGTGGCAGGATATGACGCCACCAATTACCACGACCTTCAAGGGTCAGGAAGAAGAGTACGCAAACAAGCTCATCACTATCGATTTCATGAGATTCACATAAATGAGGAAAATCATAAATGTGCTCGGTTACAGACGTTTTGTCCTCACCATCAAACTTTAATAAGGACAAGTGATCAATAAGCTCATCAAGGACTAATCATTGATTGAGGTAGAAATGAGAGAAACACCCAATGAGCACAAATTGTGTATTATTCATTGGATAATAGATTCAACCCAGATGTATGGGCTCATCTTGTCATCTGGCCCTCCTTATAGCACCAAAATGTTGACAGTGCTGGACCCACCATGATCCAGGTGGATATTGGTGGCCACATACCAAGTCCACTTGGACCCCCACCATTGTTTCTTTCACGTTTTCAATTTCCTTAATTGTAGCATAGTTTACTACTTTTATCAGTTTTTCGAGTCCTGAACTTCTGGAGCCATTTTGAGGCCCTAATCGACATCTTTTAGGAAAACTAGGAGAAACATGGGTCCATGGACCGATGTTGCTCTTCCCAAAGTTGTAACTCTCAAATAGATCTTTCTAATTAAATATTGTGCGCATCAAACGAAGATCATATGTCAAGGTTACAACCCTGGGAAGTTGATGTACAAATCTACCCAAACAGGCCCACAATTTGGAGTTTCATCTTCTAGGGTTATGTTTTTGGATGTTTAGGGTTCTCCATTGTTTCTCAACAATAATTATGACTTCGAGCCTCATTGTAAGACAGTTTAGAGGCATGTAGCCACCAAATCTCTTCTTAGAGATAAGCTACCATCACCCTAGCTGGTTTATTTCCATTACTGTTTGTAAGCATATTTCAATATTTTACATTAATGAAATGAAGTATTATTTCCACTACATCTCTGTGTTTATGTTTATATCTATAATTTGTTGCGTTCCTATTTAAATCTGGATCAGTGGCATCAAAGCGGTTTGCTTTTTCTCTGTTTTTCTTTGCATGTCCCAACAAGGTCGGGGTATAAGGAGTTAGGGCTTAAACTAGTCGAACCTTTGCAAGACCAACCTTGGAAATCCCAACGGCCTCCCATGGCGAATGAAAATAAAGACGATGGGGCAGGATATCCTATCAAAATCTTGCTCAAAGAATCCCTCGAGCGACAAATGGATGCGATGATTCATAGCTTTGCCCAGATCCTTTAGTAGCTACCCAGGGGTGATGCATCGGCTTCCAACATCTACTCTGGAAATGCCACACCATTTAAGGTACAAGTTAATTTTGAAATCCCCATATTCGAGGGTCAGATAGACATAGATGTCATCAATAAATTGTTAAATCTACTAGAGGGTTAGTTTTATGTTCATGATTTTTCCAATCAGGAAAAGATTATTTTCACTCTTCTCAAAGCAGCTCCCCACATCAAGGACTGGTGGAAAAGCTACTGTGAGCAGAAGGCGTTATAGACATATTTGGGCACTGCAACCCCAATCTTATACGTTGATAAACCAAGGGCTCTGTAAACCCTAAAAGTGTTGTTTCATACCCTAAAAGATCATGGTCAACTGATTACATCATTCCCCAAAAGTTCCACCTGAAAAACTACTCAGAACTGGCCAAAACTGGACCATATTGACTACTCCACTATCAAGGTGTGATGCATATTGACTCCTACACTAGCCAAGTGTGATGCATACTGAAGAGGCCTTCTATGGGGTGTGATGAGTGAGAATGGACAAATGTCAGAGACAGTTTCCTAAGTGGATGCTCATGGAATCTTCCAGAAACTTCTCCTATGACACCTGCTTCTCTGAATTCGCCCAGGGATGAGTAAGAGATCCAAGAAATCTCCAAGTGGAGTGAATAACAACAACTGGAATGACACTAATCAAAAACCCAGAGATGACTCACACCCTTACAGACATCTATAAATGGATCCCTCATCTGAGAGATCTAGAGGCTGGAATTTGGTAATTTGTAAGGAAGTGTTGATAGTTTGTCTTTGAGAAAAGGCATTGTATTGTTGGGTGATCTTGCTTTTCTTGAGGTGAAGAGGGCTTTGATGTTGGGAGGATGATGCTGGATCAGACAGCTGGGTTGTAATTCTCCCTTCTATTATTAATAAATTTCTTTAAGTTTTCCTCCATACAATCGTGTATTTGTGAATGTTGTTATTTGTGAATGCCATTGTATGATCAATGTATTTTTGATTTTGCATTGTTTATGATATAATAGATCGAGATGCTTTGATCGTGTTTTGTCACTTTATCTCTACAAGTATTCATTGAGTGGGATAAGTGGGAGAAGAGGTGCAAGCTCTATCAAGGGAGAGAGAAATCAAGCAAGGAGTCAAGCAGAAGATCTAGGTTGGTCCCTTTTGTTACAGGGAAAAGTGTCTACTCAGAACTGCTTATCCCACTAAGGTGTGACAGTTGCCTAAGAAACAAAAAAAGTAAAGCTACTTTCATTTTTCCTTTATGAAGTATAGATAGAGAGGAACAAAGAAGACCAACCTCTGTCTTGCGCTAATCTCCTGGTTCGATTCCTATCTTCTTTGATAGTATTTCGCTACTTGTTCCCTTGCACGCCCAGCTTCACAGAGTACCTGTAAGATCACAGTAGCATAACACTATACAAAGACATGGATCTATAATCATAAACAATCTAGGATCATATGTAAAGTGACCATACAAATGCAGCAAACATCAATGACACAAGAGTATGGAGGAAAACTTGAATAGCTTTTATTGATAAACAAGAAAGAGCCAAGAGGAGTTACAACCAGTTGTTCTGACCCAGCATCAACCTCTCAGCAAGGAAGCCCCTCTTCACCTCATACAAAGCTTAGATCTCCCAACAATCTGATGTTTGTCTCAAGAAACCAACATCAATTCCTTACAATATGCAAAATTCCAGCCTTTGGATCTCTGGGATGAGGGATCCATATATAGATATCTATAAGGGGGATGAGTTAGCTTGTGATTTGATTAGTGTCTTCCCTTTAATAGTTCTTCTTCCACTTGGATATTGATGATCTCTTACTCATCCTTGGTCGAATTCAAAGAGGCAAGTGTCACGAGAGAAGTTTCTAGAAGCTTCCATTGCCTCTCCACCTCGCGTAATGACACTGCCATTTGTCATTTCTCACCCATCGCACCCAATAGAAGGGCTTTCTGAAATGCAACGCACCCACATAGTGTACTTAGGTGAGATGCAACGCACTTGGCCAGTGGAGCAGCTGAAATGATCTTGTTTTGACCAATTCTGAGCAGTTTTTCATGGAGAACTTCTGGGAGAAGCTGTAATCTGTTGACTGTTGTGGGGAAAAGTATCCGACTCGGAATGACCCTATCCCTACTCTAAGGGTGATAGTTCCTTAGCAACAACTGAAAGTAAAGCTTTGATATTTTTCCTTTATGAAAGTACAGAGAAGGAAGAATAGATTGACCAACCGATGTCTTTCGCTTTTGTCGATCCTGTCTTCTCTCTTTGCCTCTTGTTCCCAGCTCCTCGCTCCCTTTGCCGGCCCAGCTACACAAAGATCCTGCAAAAACAAGAGAGGGAAACTACAAGAAACATGTACTCATAACTGATGCATGGATTAGAATGGATCAAATATACAGATAAAAACAATACATCATTGCAATACAAGTATATAGGAGAACATCAAAGCTTTATTGATAGAAGAAAAAGGTTCTGAGAAGGTTACAACCATAAATGGCTCCAATCCAGCAGCACCTCCCCAGCAGCAAGAAATCTCCTCTTCTCCTCTATAAAAGCAATCACCCAATAGCTCTAACTGTAAACCAACAGCACTTCCTTGCTTTGCACAAAATTCCAGCCTCCCTAGACCTCATAGAAGAGCTCTATATATAGGAGATTTGGAGAAAGGATGAGTCAGCTTGAGACTGACCTAAAGCTGCCTTGTGTCCTCTCCCACTTTAGTTAATCTTCAGTTCTTGAGTCCACTTGGAGATCCTTGCTTACACATGGAGATCAAGTACCTCTTACTCATCACAGGGCGAATCCCTTGAACCAAGTGTCAGTTTGGAAGCTTCCTGGGCAATTGACACCTTGCAGAATGACTGTGCCACTTGGCTAATCTCGCCCAGCGCAGGTAGCCTTCATTGGAGTTGACTTTCAGCGCAGGTACAAGGAGGAGCAGTTGACATTCAGCGCAGTTGCTCAGTGGAGCAGCTGACATGATCCAAAAATAGCCTGTTTTTAAGTGTTTTCAGGTGGAGAACTGATGGGAAGTGCTGTGGTTTGCTGACCTTGTTCTTCTAGGGGTAAGAACAACATGTTTAGGGACTGAGGATCCCTGTAATTATTGACATTTCATGCTCCATGCTGCGAGGCACAAAAATGTCTATAACAGTTGCCCCCTAAAGTATGAGGCCGTTTATCGGGTGAAATGCTTTATCTAGAGGGTCCGAAGTTCATTCCAGTGCTGAGGAGGTGCCCTGTAATACAATACAATACAATACATTATTTTTCATTTTGTTTTCATGATCTAGCTGAGGCGGGCATTCCCATGCTCAGCTTTATAAATACATTTTGGTACATAGAACAGACGATCGTCTGATGGTAGACTGATAATTCTCTGCTGAAATTATCATCCTTTGAGTAGGATGATCATCTGCTGCAATGATGTACATGACAAATGCTTTTATATTTCCTGAATATGTATCGCAGCCCGGATGGATGAAACTAGATCCGGGGTCTTCAAACTCGTTCGATCTTCACTCTAAGTACAAGTCGATCCATGTGAGAATTTCGCTGAAGTCGAACATGGAAAGACATCGCTTGATTACCGGTCAGTGATGAAAACCGTTAACAAGCGTGAGAGGAATCACCGATAATGATAATGACCCTCAAGGTACTGCAGTACAATTCACGTGGCGTGAATAAAGGACTTGGCGTCGAACGCCACGCAAAATCTTCTGGTCGAAGGTCATTGATGTATACCTGTCGCCGGAAGTGAGAAACTTGCCATTGAGGCGTGCAAGCTTCAAAGTACTGATGGGGTTGTTCCTAGATCAACTTCTTGGATAATGAGCTGAAGTCGACAAGAAGCGATCCGTCAAAGGAGGGCCTTAATGAATCCCACATCAATGACACGGAACGGAGCTAATGATTTTAGTGGAGGTGAAAACAAACTGTGACATATGATTCAGGGTGGCGATCATGAATGGATGGAGGATAATGTACGGCAGTGGATGGGACACGGTTGACACTTTCAGAATGACCTCTCTTGAACATATAACGACACTGATGCGATGGATCGGTAGCATTACCCCAAAATGTGGATGGTTTGGCGAAGACCATGGTGATGAGACCGGTGAATGAAACAACCCAACCCGATGTGGTACGGAGGAAAAGTGTCATGTTCAAGAGCGACTTGCTACCATTAAACTTTGATGTTCTCCCAATTTTTCCCCAGTCATTTCTGACCAGTACCTCTTTATTTTTGTCAAGCTTGAGGAGGATAACATATGCTTGTTCTATAACCTGCCCTTCGGGCAAGCCCATCGCTATGATTTAACGAGCTTAGCGATAGGGAAACTCGTTCTCGTCTAAAGACAAGTTTGTCGCTATTTAATGAATTTAACGAGTCTAACGACAAAGATAACTCGGTCCTTTTCATTTTTATAGAGTCTAAAAAGGTACAGAAAGTCAACTCCAGAATTCCTTTTTCGTCATCTAATCCCTTAAGTCTGAAAAAGTATAAAACAATACAGAAGGGATGGGTGTTCGGTACTTTTAACGAGCCAAACAAGACAAGCGCTCGATCTTTTTGTGCAATAATCTCTCAGGTCCAAAAAGATTAAAATCTAGAGGAGGGATAGCGTTCCGGTCTTTTAACGAGCTGGAAGGCCAAAACTCGGCAAACTTTTCATATTTTACGAGTCAGTGAAAAGAGCTCAAAGAAGACTCGTCTTTTGAGGAACGAGTGATAAACAGGGATAGCAGCAGATTCCAGGTACAGGTTGGAATTTTCCAATCACGGCAGTGTCACAAGGATGGCTAGGTGAAATCACTCTTCGCAGCTGTTTCTCAAATGAGGTAAACACACAAATGGAGGTGAATGATCGGCCAAATGAACAGTGGAGGTGACGGTGCACAAACACGACCAAGGCTTTTATGGCTGATGAATTTACGATCTCAAAAGGTTATTTATCGGTTCATTTTTTCTGAATGAGCTTGAACTCTGAAGGGAAGCCTGCTCATAAACTTATGTTTATTTTTTAACGAGCATGAACTATGCGCTAAAACTGCTCGGATCTTGCGTTTATTTTTTAACGAGCATGAACTATGTGCTAAAACTGCTCGATATACCAGTCATAATAAGAACGCCTCCTGTGAGATAGCTATTTTTTAAGGAGCTTTATCTCACGAAGCTATGCTCCAATTTTGGCAAGTTTTTACCTTTGCCCCACAGGCTTTCTTCATGCAAGGTCGGAAACGGCTAATCCTACGAGTTTAAAGGGTTAGACCTACAGGTTTAAAGGGAGGACCTAAAAAATTTAAAAAATAAATAGTCGTCCCTTGCTTACATTCCAAAAGTTTGCATGCCCCCAGACATAGGATAGAATTTCGAGGCTGCCCCTCCTCTCCCCTACCTCTGCTTTTCTTTGGGTGTTCACAGCTACTTGTCATCTTGCCAATCTAATGTTAACGATACTAGTCTTCTCGTTATTTTAAGGGGTCTTATGCGGTACTCAGGCTTCCCGTCGGCCCAACTTTTAACGAACAGCTATTTGTGACAAGAGAAGAACACTACTCAAAGACAAAACATTGGTATTATTGAGGGAGGCTTGCTTCTTTCTTATTATCCGAAGAGGGTTCTATTTGCTGCCGCAAATCAATCTCTTTCTTCGGCGATGTCTAACATTAGGTTACTAAAAATGGTGGCCACCTGTTGTAACAATAGAATCTCTTTCTTTGGAGGCTGCCCCTACTTATCCTTCAAAACATATGTTTTAATGGGTGAGGCTTGTCTTCAAAGATGGTTACTACTTGCTACAGCAAATGGTCCTCATCCTCGGTATCCTGATTATCTAGACAAGGGGAGTGAGAAGCTAATTATCTCACTCGCATAACTTTGACAAAAGAATATTATTCTAGAACAACCCCTCTTCCATCCACGGACGGGGTACGGACTAGTCATATTCTTCTGCGGAAATTCTGCCTTATACCCGGGGTTTCTCCTGCCCGAAGCAGACCAGGGTGCATGACCCCTGGGTTCCAGTCTTTCTTTCCGAATCACTCGCACTCATCGGGAAGGAGGACTGGAGGTGGAGGTGAATCTTGAGTGAACAGACCATTTAGGATTGGTATTTGACTATTTGCGATGCGAGATCCCGGAAATGAAAGTTGGTCTACGAGCTTGACCATCCTTCCTTCGTGTGGAAAACACATTACTCTAAAGAGTGAGGAGACTATCGCTCCCATGCAATAAATATAGTCACGTCCAAGGAGTAGGTTATAATCCAAGGGTCCTTGGACGACCATCACGTTTAAATTGACGGTCTTCCCTTTCAATGTAACAGGCACATTGGGGAGGATTCCTAATGGTCGACTGGTTCCTTTATCAAAACCTGAGAGATTTCTTAACTCAGGTAAAAGCGCCGGGGAACCCAGTGCTTTCCAAGCAACAGAGGAAAGGATACTCACAGACGCCCCTTCATCAATGATAGTACCAGCCATAATCATTCTATAGATCTGGACAATGATTCTGAACGGTATACTGGCTGGTAACCGGGGTCTGCCTAGTTGATTCCAATCAAAGGATACAACCAGGTTGCTTGGTGGTGGGACCGAATATACGGCCGGGTATGACCCTGATGATGTTCCTTCCTGCGATAAAGGAATGGGCGCATTGCCCTGACGCTCATCAGAGTCGGTGCTGATGAAAAGAACCTGGATGGTGTCATCCTTATTCTCTTCAGTGAGGGTGTCGCATGAAGATGACTCTTCGGCGACGGTGTCATTTGAAGATGGGTCTTCAATGACAGAGTCATTGGACGATGAAACCTCTGAAGGAAGAACCGGGTCAACTGCCGTTTCGACCTTTAGACTCTCGTCTGGTCTGGATTCAGTAGGTTCATTCTCAATGACCGACACTTCAGCTGACCACTTGGGCGGGTCAGCTGGATTTTCAACTATCAAGGGATTAGGCGCGAGTTTTTGGTATCCAGGAGGAAGTCGTAACGGTGAAACCGGACGATCTTCCAAAACTCTCTTTGCCTCATCTAAGAATGGACATTTGTGGATGGCATGCTTGCCTTCACACAATACACAGGGTGATCTTGGTCTCCCTCTTCGTCCTTCACTCTCGCTAGTTGACGGACTGCAATCAACATGACTATCAGAGGTTGATGCTACCGGATTGTGCAACCTTGGGGACCAGTCCCTTAGTATCCGGGGAATACAAGGACAATCACGATGGAAGTGGGTCCCTTTGCAAATGACACATGGCGATTTAGGCCCGGTCGGTGCAGTGTGTGATTTTTTGTCAGCTGTCTCCTGCTTGCCCCCAGTCGCCTTCGCCATAGGCTCCTTCTGCTTCTTTTCTTTCTTCTTCTTTTCCTTCTTCTCCTTGGGAGGCTGACTTTTGCCAGCTCTACCTCGCGAAGATGAAGGATCAGAGGAAGTATTGTAAGAAGTGGAAGGCTGGTGGGTAGTTCTAGACTGTTCTGACTGTTGATTTGACTGCTCAGGATTAGTGGCGATCTGGACTACATTAGTTGAAAAGAGCCATACAGGGAGGCCGATTGTCAATCCTGGAAGTGACAATGTTGCCATATGAGGCGCACCAACATCTCCCCAAGAGGAGAAGGGATTTGGACTTCCGCCAAGGTTGCCTCCTTGGTTGGTGGGCTCCATACTTTTCAACTGAAAGATCAACGTGGGAATAACAGGTGATTTTGTTCCGCTTAAAATAAATTTTATTAACGACGCTTTTAGACACAAACTTGCTTTTTCATGTTTTAAGAGTCGAGAAAAAGCTAAAGATGACTCTAGTCGCCTTCGATGTATTAACGAGCCCGAAGTGACAAATGCTCGGTTGGACTTTTTCAGTTATAGAGTTTGAAAAAGGCCAAAAGAAACTGCTCTGGAGTTCTAGGCAGAGGGTGTGCCAAACTTTTCGCGAAACCACAGAATACGTTTTACGGTACGGGTGGTCGATCTTCGTGAATGCTGTGTTCACTGCATCGCGATCAGTAGGGCGGCCGACACGGCTTCCTATGGATAAAGGATAATTGCCTATAGGGGTCTCCCAATATATACGCGACGGTATGTGGGAGCACAAGTCCGTATTAGTGCTACCGACTCTCAGGAGGAATCACCCACCTTCGTAGAGATCGACAGTCACTATGTTTAACGACGCCGGAACACGTCTCTACCTAGACCTCTAGATGTTTGCGTTATGTTACAAAGCGTTGTTATGTAAATTGGATTTATTTTAATGTTGATCTTGCTTAGCAGTTTGCCTTTAAGGATCACCACGAGATGTATGTATACAACTTCCTAAATGCAATCTAAGATGAGAAGCAAAACTTTTCATTCTTTCAACTTTGAAAACCTTAATCTACTGAGGGAAAAGAAAGACATCAACTTTTCTCACAGATCATAGAACACACACTAAATGCACTCTTTCCTAAATCACATGCAAACTGTCAATAATGCACATGCACAATGCAGGTATTTCTTTTCTTTTTCCTTAATGTTGATGTAAGACAAAAAGGAAACTGTTGTATAACTTTGAATCTAATTTCAAGCGAAAGTAAACAAGCTTGTCCAAAATCAAAAGACACCTTAAGATCGACTTGTTTAGACACTGGAAATGTATAGATTCAAACCACAAAATGAAAAACAAACAAACTCAAACAGCCATGAACAGTAATAAAACTAGCTCTTAAGATCACAAAGACACTTTTACAGTTCAGGATCTAAGAGGCCACAGCTATACTGGTTTGCTTTTCACAATGGGAAACTGTAACTGAAACAAGAAATACTGAAAGAACAATCACAGTTTCATCACACAACTGAGGCGGAATAATGTCAAGGAAAGTTGGTTTACAGCAAGTACAAATGACAAGCAATCAGCAGCAAAATAACAGTGAAAACAGGGCCAAGACTCAGTGGGAAACCTCAGGAAGACATAGCCTAACTGGTTCAGCGCAGGCTCTGGTCTGTCAAACTGACTCTCAGCGCAGTTCCCGAAGGGAGTATCTGCGCTGAAATGCAGACTGCCTTTGGACAGCCTGCACTGAGACACGAGAGTTGCGTTTACAAGGGTTTCCGGGTCATAAAAAGCTCAAAAATTCACTGTTTTTGCTGAAATAAAAAGCTATAGGTCAAGTACAAGCTAAGGGATGATCAAGAGGATGAAAAGCTATCACAAAGAGCATAAGAGTCTTTTGTAGATCAGCTCTTCAAATCATGAATCTGCTCAGAAAATGAGCAAGAGTAGCAGCCCCTCTACTTCGCTTTTGATATAGTCAAAAGCTTTTCGATTTGGTACTCTTTGGTTCAGGAAATGAATAGCAAAGATACTACAAACACCAACAAGATACTAGGCTCCCCAGTGGAGTCGCCAGTTTGTTGTGGGGAAAAGTATCCGACTCGGAATGACCCTATCCCTACTCTAAGGGTGATAGTTCCTTAGCAACAACTGAAAGTAAAGCTTTGATATTTTTCCTTTATGAAAGTACAGAGAAGGAAGAATAGATTGACCAACCGATGTCTTTCGCTTTTGTCGATCCTGTCTTCTCTCTTTGCCTCTTGTTCCCAGCTCCTCGCTCCCTTTGCCGGCCCAGCTACACAAAGATCCTGCAAAAACAAGAGAGGGAAACTACAAGAAACATGTACTCATAACTGATGCATGGATTAGAATGGATCAAATATACAGATAAAAACAATACATCATTGCAATACAAGTATATAGGAGAACATCAAAGCTTTATTGATAGAAGAAAAAGGTTCTGAGAAGGTTACAACCATAAATGGCTCCAATCCAGCAGCACCTCCCCAGCAGCAAGAAATCTCCTCTTCTCCTCTATAAAAGCAATCACCCAATAGCTCTAACTGTAAACCAATAGCACTTCCTTGCTTTGCACAAAATTCCAGCCTCCCTAGACCTCATAGAAGAGCTCTATATATAGGAGATTTGGAGAAAGGATGAGTCAGCTTGAGACTGACCTAAAGCTGCCTTGTGTCCTCTCCCACTTTAGTTAATCTTCAGTTCTTGAGTCCACTTGGAGATCCTTGCTTACACATGGAGATCAAGTACCTCTTACTCATCACAGGGCGAATCCCTTGAACCAAGTGTCAGTTTGGAAGCTTCCTGGGCAATTGACACCTTGCAGAATGACTGTGCCACTTGGCCAATCTCGCCCAGCGCAGGTAGCCTTCATTGGAGTTGACTTTCAGCGCAGGTACAAGGAGGAGCAGTTGACATTCAGCGCAGTTGCTCAGTGGAGCAGCTGACATGATCCAAAAATAGCCTGTTTTTAAGTGTTTTCAGGTGGAGAACTGATGGGAAGTGCTGTGGTTTGCTGACCTTGTTCTTCTAGGGGTAAGAACAACATGTTTAGGGACTGAGGATCCCTGTAATTATTGACATTTCATGCTCCATGCTGCGAGGCACAAAAATGTCTATAACATTGACCTTGTTCCTTTAGGGGTTAGAACAACACTTTTAGGGACATAGGATCCATTGGTTTATGGACATTTCATGCTTGGGGCTTTAGTGCCCAAAAATGTCTATAACAGTTGCCCGCTAAAGCATGAGGTCGTTAATCTTTTGATTTCGGGTGAAATGCTTTATTATGAGGATCCGAAGTTCTTTCAAGCTGGGAGGAGACCTGTAATAAGATACAATACAATACATTATCTTCATAATATTTTCATGATCTAGCTGAGGCGGGCATTCCCATGCTCAGCTTTATAAATTCATTTTCATGTACATAGGACAGACAATTGTCTGAGTGTAGACTGATGATTCTGATAGAGCCGTCATCCCTTTGATTGGATGATTATCTGTGCAGCAATGATGTACATTTGATGTCTTTATTTTCCTGAATATATATTGCAGCCCGGATGGATGAAACTAGATCCGGGGTCTTCAATCTCGTTCAATCTTCACTCGAAGTACAAGTCTATCCATGTGAGAGATGTTCTGAAGTTGAACATGGAAAGACATCGCTTGATTACCAGCCAATAATATAAGTTGTTAACAAGTGCGAGAGGAATCACCGATAATGATAATGACCCTCAAGGTACTGCAGTACAATTCACATGGTTTGAATAAAGGACTTGGCGTCGAACACCACGCAAAATCTTTCGGTCGAAGGTCATTGATGTAAACCTGTCGTCGGAAGTGAGAAACTTGCCATTGAGGCATGCAAGCTTCAAAGTACTGAATGGAGTGTTCCTAGATCAACTTCTTGGATAATGAGCTGATGTCAACAAGAAGTGATCCGTCATAGGAGGGACTTAATGAATCCCACATCAATGACATGGAACGGAGCAAATGATTTTAATGGAGGTGAAAACGATCTAGTGATATAAGGTTCAGGGTGGTGGTCATGAAAGAATGGAGTATAAGTGTATTGTAGTGGGTGAGACATAGGTGAATTCTCTGAATGACTTCTCTTGAAGATATCGACGACACTGACGTGATGGATTGGTAGCATTAACCCCAAATGTGGATGGTATGATGGGACCATGGTGATGTGACCGGTGAATGAAACAACCCAACCCGACTTGGATGCGGAGTGAAAGTGTCATGTTCAAGAGCGACTTGCTACCAACAAAGTTTCTTCAAGTTTTCTTCCCAATTTTTCCCCAGTAATTGCTAACTAGTACCTCTTTATTTTTATCAAGCTTGAGGAGGATAACATATGCTTGTTCTATAATTTTCCCTTCGGGCAAACCCATCGCTATGTTTTAACGAGCCTAGCGATAGTGAAACTCGTTCTCGTCTATAGACAAGTTTGTCACTATTAAATTTTAACGAGTTTAACGACAAAGATAACTCGGTCCTTTTCAATTTTAGAGAGTCTGAAAAGGAACGTAAAGGTAACTCCAAAATTCCTTTTTCGTCATCTAATCCCTTAAGTCCAAAAAAGTATAAAACAATACAGAAGGGATGAATTTTTGATACTTTTAACGAGCCGAGCAAAACAAGCGCTCGATCTTTTTGTGTAATGATCCCTCAGGTCCAAAAAGATTAAAATTTAGAGGAGGGATAGCACTTCTGGTCCCTTTAACGAGCTGGAGAGGCCAATGGCTCGGCAATCTTTTCATATTTTACGAGTCAGTTGAAAAGAGCTTAAAGGAGACTCATCTTTTGAGGAACAAGTGATAAAATGGGTAGCAACTGATTCTAGGTAAGGTTTGGAATTTTCCAATCACAGCAGTGTTACAAGGATGGCTAGTGAGATCCCTCTTCGCAGCTGTTCTTCAAAATGGTTAAACAATCAAATGGAGGTGAATGATCGGCCAATGCAAAAGTGGAGGTGATGGTGCAAACACGACCAAGGCTTTTAAAGGCTGAAGTACTACATTCACGATGGTTATTTACCAGGGAATAGTTCATTTTTTAATGAGCTTAAATGCGGGGGGAAACATTTGCTCATGGCTTATGTTTATTTCTTAACGAGCTTGAACTATGCGCTAAAATTGCTCAATTAATCCAGTCATGTGATGAGAATGGCTCATATATAAAACGACAAATTTTAGAGTTTTGCCCCACATCCTTTCTTTATGCAAGTTAGGAAACGACCAATCCTATGAGTTTAAAGGGTTAGAGGACCTACAAATTTAAAAAATTAAATAGTCGCTCTTCGCTTGCACGCCAAAAGGTTTGCATGCCCCCAGGTATAAAACAGAATTTCAAGGTTACCCCTTCTTCTTTCCGCTAAAACATTTGTTTTACCGAGAGAGGTCTACCTCTTACAGGTTACCAAAGATTGTTCTATTCACAGCGTAAACAAAACACTTCTTTGGCGATGTTTATCGAAATAAACAAAGGTGAGTGGCAAGGCCTGCCAACTCACATAACTTTGACAAGAGAATCTTGTTCCAGAATAACCCCCTCTTCCAATCACGGACGGGAGTACAGACTAGTCATATTCTATCGCGGAAACCTACCCTATACCCGAAGTTTTCCTGCCAAAGCAGACCAGGGTGCATGCCCCCTGGGTTTCAGTCATGTCCCCCAAATTACTCGCGCTCATCGGGCGGATGGACTGGGGATTGAGACATTTCTTGCGTGAAAAGACCATTCAGGGATGGTATATGACTATTTGCTATGCGTGAACCGGGGAATGAAAGCTGGTCTACGAGCTTGACCACTCTTCCTTTGTGAGGAAAACACATTACTCTAGAGAGTGAGGAGACAATCGCTCCCATGCAATAAATATAGTCTTGTCCAAGGAGTAGATTATAATCCAGGGGTCCTTGAACTACCATTACGTTCATTTGAACAATTTTTCCCCTCAATGTTATGGGCACATTGGGAAGGATCCCTAACGGTCGACTGGTTCCTTTATCAAAGCCTGTTAGATTTCTCATCTCAGGCAAAAGCGATGGTGAACCAAGCGCTTTCCAAGCAGTCGACGAAAGGATACTCACAGAAGCCCCTTCATCTATGATGGTACCAGCCATAACCATTCTATATATTTGAACAATAATTCAGAATGGTACACTCGCTGGTAAACGGGGTCTGCCTAGTTGATTCCAATCAAAGGAGACAACTAGGTTGCTTGGAGGTGGGACCGAATAGACGGCCGGGTATGACTCTGACGAACTTCCTTCCTGCGGTCAAGGAATGGGTAAATTTCCCCCATGTTCATTGGAGTCTATTCTTACGAATATAATTTGGATGGTGTCATCCTTGTTCTCTCCGGTGACTGTATCATCTAAAGATGGAACCTCTGAAGGCAAGACCGGGTCAACTGCCGCCTCGACCTTTTGACTTTCGTCTGGTATGGATTTAGATGGTTTGTCTTCAATGATAGATGCTTCAGCCGACCACCTGAGTGGGCCAGCTGGATTTTCAACCAGTGACGGACTCGGCAAGAGTTTTTTATATCCAGGAGGAAGTCGTAACGATGAAACCAGATGATCGTCCAAAACTCTTTTAGCCTCGTCTAAGAAGGGACAACGGTGGACGGCATGATCGCCTTCGTACAGTTTACAAGTAAATCTATATTTTCCTTTTTGTCCTGGGGCTTCACTTTCACTAGTCGACGGTGTGTTTTCAACATGATCATAAGAGGTTGATGACACCGGGTTGTGCAAACGAGGAGACCAGTCCCTTAAGATCTGAGGGATGCAAGGACAATCTCTATGATAGTGGTCTCCTTTGCAAATGACACATGGTGATTTAGGCCTGGTCGGTGCAGTGTGTGGATTTTCGCTAGACAACACTCGTTTGCCCCCATTCGCTTTTGGCTCCTTCTTCTTCTTCTCTTTCTTCTTCTTTTCCTTCTTCTTCTCAGGTACTTGACTTTTGGCTTTACCAGCCCCATCAAGCGAAGAGGAAGGAGGAGAGGAAGAATTAGAGGAACTAGAAGGTTGCTGGGTAACTCTGGACTCGTCTAGTTGCTGACTCGATTGTTCAGGAATTGCAGTGTTCTGAACGACAGAGGTTGAGAAGAGCCATACAGGCAAGCCGATTGTTAGTCCTGGAAGCGACAATGTGGCCATATGGGGTGCACCAACATCTCCCCAAGAGGAGAAGGGACTAGGATTTCCTCCAAGGGGAATTCCTTGGTTGGTGGATTCCATTTTCTCAACCCAAGATCAACGTAGGAAAGGGTAATGAATATTCCGTTTAAAATAAATTTTAGACGCTTTGACACAACTTGTTTCTTCAATTTTTAAGAGTCGAGAAAAAACAAGAAATGACTCTAGTCTCCTTCAATTTTTAATGAGCTTGAAGTGACAAGTGCTCAGATGGACCTTTTTTGTTAAAGAGTCTGAAAAGGAACGAAAGGGACTACTCTGGAAATCTAGTTAGAGGGATTACCAAACCAATCGCAAAACTGCAGAATACTTTTTACGGTATGGCAGTCAATCTTCCCGAATGTTGTGTTCAATGCATTGCAATCGATAGGGCAGCAGACACGGCTTCCTATGGATAAAGGATTAAGCCTATTGTGGTCTCCCAAAATATACTCGACGGTACATGGGAGCACAAGTCCGTACTGGCACTTATCGTCTCAAAGTGGAGGAATCACCCAACCATCAGTGAGAACAACAGTTACCAGGCTTTACGACGCCGGAATACGTCTCTACCCTAGACTTCTAAATGTTGTGCGTTAAGTTCCAAAGCATTGTTAGATTCATTGAATTTATTTTATAGTTGATCTTGTTTATGAAGTTTGCGTTTCAGGATCACCGTGAGATGTAGATGTAATTCCTAAAATGCAATCTAAGATGATAAACAATCTTTTTATCTTCTTTGTGCAATGAAAATCCTAGCTACTAAGGAAAGAAAGACAGAATTTTCACAAAGAGCAAAGAGCACACTCTAAATGCACTTTCCTAAATCAAACCAATCAGACTGTCTAGATGCAAATGCACATGCATGTATTTGTTTTCGACTTTCTTAGTATATGAATGATAAGAAGAAAGTTGATGCACAAATCTGAATTTCTTTTCAAGAGACAAATATGAACAAGTCTCTTTTCGAAATCAAAAATGGAGACGATCATGTTATCACTCAGGTTGTCCCTGAAGGTTAAGAAAGGGATACGGCCGAGGTAACCACAAACCAACTTTGGACTGCAGGTTCTAGCCAACCTGCAATTAGAGAGGGCTCTCTCTTTTAGATTTAACTTTGTTTGAAAGGATTTTAGGCTAGGTCTTGGGTTCAGGGGGTTCTTTGTTTTTTTTTTGGTGGGAAAATTGATTCTTCAGGTGGAGAGGCAGTCTATAGTCTAAGTTTCTCGAATCATTGGGCGTGGAGTCAAGGATAAGAAAAGCTGTTATCTTTCTTTAAACAAAGTGAGGGGAGATGGAGCAGGATAGCTGAGGTCGAAGCAACTTTCAGGTTTCATGGATGGAAGAGATGCCAAGCAATGAGAGGCAGTTAAGAATCTCTCAATTGGCTTAACAGAGGAGATGACAGAGCGCTACCTAGGGGCAGTTAAGAATCCCTAGATAATTGGCAAACACAGGTAAATTGGGGTAAATATGAGCCGGGAGGAATTCATATTCATAACCAATTCATTGAGACGAAAACACAGAGAAATAGCAGAAATTGAGCATAGAGAGTGTTTAAACTTATTCTAGGCTATTCTTTCTTCCTGCTATTTAGATAATGGCAAACACATAGACAGAGAAAAGAGACACTTATTGCTTCAGGCCGCAGCGCAGGAATTCCATCTTCAACTCTTCAAAACATTCATCAACAACAGACAGTTCGTTCTCCGAGCTTTCAGCAATCTTTGATTATGGAAGAACTCAGGTGTACAATGCGAGTCTCTAATGAAATTCTCAATTGACCAACCCTTAAAACTATACAGAGGGTGGTATATATAGGGCAAAACTCTCTGCAGAGTTTCCTTTATTACATCTTGACCTAATTAGGTCATAAAAATGACTACTTGACCTAATCCTATCTGGAATTAAATGCAAAAAATCTCTTGAGCGGCGCTAAGGGTTTCCGTATCAGAAATAAGTGAATGATGTGGTCCTTGGTGGCTTGCTGTAGTGTCTTCTGCAATAAATATGCATGGGTTCCTGTCCCTTGAAGTCTGCCTGCATTTAAGTTTAAGCTTGTAATTTGAGTGCAGGAATGGGCTTTAGCTGCCTGATTTGACTTCCTGATGGGCTCATTAATTCTTAGCTGCTTCGAGCCACTAAAATATCTTTGGCTGATACTCTTTGACAAAATCTGGGCTGCTGATCTGATGTACTGCGGGTCTAATCATGAATTAATGGCCGCTGTTCGGCCTCTGCACCTTTGAAATTGTTTTCTGATCCTTCCGGAATGCTCTGTGAAGAAAACGGATCATCTCTGTGCCTTTTCGGGCTTCCTGGGGCTGCATGGAGCGAAGATTCCTTGAAGATTCCCTGAAGATTCTCCATTTTGGCCCAAAAAATACTGCGATGAGCGATTTGCTAGGCGCAAATCCTAGGCGCAAATCGCTCATCGAAAAACTGCCTCAGAATTCGATTCCCGGGCTCCGAAGTGCGATTTTCGCGCCTCTGCATCCAAAAAGCGCTGATGACATCAGCATGATGTCAGCATTGTACGGCGGGTGACGTCAACATGGCAACGTGGCGGGATGACATCAGCATGATGTCATCACATACGGTCGATGATGTGGCAGGTACAGTGGCAGGACACGTGGCAGTGACGTGGCAGGAGGCCACACAGGCAGGTGACTGTACAGGGGGTTGACGTGGGCTGGTGACGTCACCGGGCGGTAAGCGGTATGTGGCGCACCGCTTATGGAGGATGGTGGTTTCGGGGGGAGGGGCTCCGCCACAGCCCGATGTTTGACGCGTGGCGGGAGTACGGCGGCAAAACCGCCGAACTCCCGGACGTTAAAGGTCGGGCGCGTCGGAGATAAGGGTGCCCGCCAACCGTAGATCTGCGGGGCTGTGGATCGGACGGCTGGCGGCGGACGTGACGGGATAGGGGGTTAGTGGGCGGGAATATTTGCAGGAATATTCCGAATGTAATATGCACGGCTGATGGGTTATAAACTTTAGGAAGATGGGTTTATGGGTTTAAATAAAGGCGCAGGTTAATGTTTATGCACAGGAACTTTGGGTTAGGGACGAAATGTGGGTTTTACAATGGGTGAATTTTTACAAGGGGGAAGGTGAAAATATGGGTTTTTTGGGGGGTTAAGGGGTTAAGGGAGAGGTTACTAGCTGACTAGATGTCAAGCTAGCTCCTTAATGACACAGATGGGCTAAAAACAGTCCCAGATGGACTGAGATTTCCCGGACTTAGTAGAATTATATACATAGGGGGGATTTATATACATGATGTTAATAGGGGAAGGGAAAAACTGCTAGGGAGCTATATAATAAAGTTAACAGTTAATATGAAGATGAAGAGAGGGCGCTAAGGTGTGAGACCTTATGCCATTTGGGGAAAAGAAGGCTCACAGATGATGAGTGAGCAGTCCTTGAGTGAAGGAGATCCTCACTAAGGCAAATGTCATGGGGATGATGAAACTGAGAGGCTCAAGTAGATCTTGACCTCCTGGGGGATGTTAGTAAGTGACTTTGGGGGGAAATGAGAAGAAGGGGATGTTAATGAATCTTCAGCCTGAGTACCTACATGAAACTGCAAAAACTGCCTGATAGCTGTGATCAGAAAAGATAAGACATTGTGGAATACAAAATTGATCGCTAGTCATGATTCTGCCACATCAAAGCTACCTACCCAGCCTACTGTCCTAACATTTTTTCTTCTTTTTTATTTTTTGGGTGCACTTAGACTTGCAGACCCAGATTCACAATTTTTATTTTGCATTATCCTATCTAGATCTGCACTTATTTCTGCCAGGGCCCAGATTAGACAGTTGGGTCCCTTTGATTCTCTACCTATCTACAAATCTGCCAAGATTAAACTATTTGGACAGATGTCATTCTCTATATTCTAAAACAGGAAATTGAAACCTAGGGAGGCCAGGATTAGATGATCTGGACCTCCCTTTAAGAACTTCTTCAAAACTGGAACAACTCATCAAAATTGGAAACATCAGTAACATTTGAATTGGCATACTCTATTACTTCTTCTCTGGTTTTCTCCTCGGGAAATATGGAACCTTGCTACAAGAAAGATGACATATTTGGCATGCAAAAATGTCAATCATGAAATATGAAACCTGTTGCAACAGGAGGCTAACAGTGGCTCCACTTGGGGATGGCTTTTCCTTGTGAAAAGTCAAGAACAGCAGGTCAGACTGCCTTGGTCTTTGTTGTCACTGTAGACTGAAAAACTTCTTTGCTCTGGCTGTTTAGAAATGTGAAACTTTGTGACAAAACGACTTTCTCCTCAATTGAATCTTTGTGAACTGCTCAGCAACGCATTCTTTCTTCTGCGCGCTGTATTATTAGGTACAATCCTGCCAGAGAATATGTCTTTGAAAACATGGATTGCAATTTGATGTACTTCCTTCAGCTTAAGTGTGAAACAAATTGCTGAAATCTTTCCTCTTCTGTTAACCTTTTCTTGCCTGAAAATTTCAAGTGCAAAAGAGCTTCTCTTCGACCCGAATTGATGTTGTGACGTTGTTACTTTGGCTACCTTGCTTAGATTGATACAAAGATGGGTCCTTGAAAACTGGACAATCAGCACTGGCTGTGCCTCCATGAATTTACTACTGTTCCTTCAATAATCGGTCTGCTTATCAAAATGAATTAAAAATAGTGCTCATATATACACAATGTAACTGTACAAAGATATTTACAGGACTTTCATTGTTCTAACAACAAGGATCGTGATAATGTTTCAACATCCTGCCATTCATAGGGCCTTCTTCAACAGTGTTTTCCTCCATAGATTTGAGAAAATAGGTGTTGTTTCCTTGAACAGCAGAAATAATAAATGGGCCTTTCCACAGGAAATCAAACTTTGCATGTTTGCCTTTGTCTTCTCTTCTTGAGTCCCACTTTAAAACTTTGTCATTAATTCTGAAATCTTCAGCTTTAGCTCTCTTATCAAACATCTTTTTGAGCTTTTCTTGCAAAATCTATGCTCTGTCATATGCTTGTTCTCTGGTTTGCTGGAGATGGATCGTCTGATTAATTCTTCTTTGAATGTCATTTGGTTCCGCTTGAACCTCTTGTAACAGCTTGATGGTGGGAATGCCTAGGGATGAAGGAAATCTAGCCTCCATGCCGTATACCAGCTCATAAGGGCTCATTCCAATTGATCTTTTGCTTGAAAGTCTGTCTGCCCATAGGGCATTCACCAGCTTTTTGTGCCAGTTTTTCTTGTTTTCTTCTAGCATCTTCTTTATAATGTTGATGAGGCTCTTGTTAGATGCTTCAGCCAATCCATTGCCTTGAGGGTAATATGCTGTAGAGTGGCCCAGGGTGATGTGAAACTTATGGCAGAAACTGATCATTTTTTTGGACTTAAAGGCAACAGCATTGTCAGTGATGATTTTCTTAGGACAGCCAAATCTAGAAAGGATGTTGCATTCAAGGAATTGGATAATGATGGTATCATTGGTTTGTCTATAGGGAATGGCTTCAACCCACTTGGTGAAATAATCGGTGGCTGTTAGGATCCATTTGTGTTGGCCTGAGGAAGGGGGATGGATTTCTCCAATGAAGCCAAGACCCCATTGTTGAAAAGGCTTTTCGGTGGAGATTGGTTTAAGGGGCAGGGGCAATAATTTTCTCTTGCCTTCAAAAATTTGGCACTTATGACATGTTGTGGAAAATTTTTTAACATCTGCAAAAAGAGTGGGCCAGTAGAAACCAGCCCTCAGGATTTTGTCTGCTGTGGACTTCCAGTAGAGATGTCCTCCACAATCACCTGCATGGAATTCTTTCATGACCTTGTTGGTTTCATTCATGGTTAAGAAATTTAACAATATACCTTCATGATTTCTCCAAAATAATGCACCATCAACAACACAAAATCTCAAAGCTTTCATCTTCAAAAATCTTTTCTTTGTTCTGGACAATCCTGGGGGAGCACACAGGTTTAACAATACAAAGCAAATATCAGTGTACCAGGGGCATTGCAGAAATATTTCACTGATCTGTGGAGTCGCCAGCTCCGGTTCATTGTCCAGCTAGTTAATGTCTAAGACTTGAAAGTTTGTTTCGGACATCAGTTTAGCTAAACCTTGTCCCTTTATCAGCTTTGTTGGTTTTATTTCAATGTCGTATTCGAGGATACTTGCAATCCACTTACCTCTTTTGCCTTCTAATCCGTCTTGAGTCAGTATGTCTTTTACAGCAGCGTGTGGGATGTAGGCGATCATGTGTGAGTACAGTATATACACTCTAAAATCCTTGATGGCCTTGATAAGTGCGTAGGCCTGTTTTTCCATTATCGGGTATTTCAATGGGGCGTCTCTCAAGGCTCGGCTGAAAAAAGCAATTGGCTTTTCAGCTCCCTGTTCATCCTTCTGCAGCAGGACAACAGCTATCGTATGCTCGGATGCAAATGAAAATATGATGAAATCTTTGTCGAATTGTGGACTAGTTAGGACAGGGGTTTGAGTTAAGGCAGATTTGATACTCTCAAATGCTTTCTTAGCTTCCAGGGACCATCTTACCTTGGCATCTTTCTTTAGCATGTTGCTTAACAGTCTTATTAATTCAGCCATATTTGGAATGAATCTTCTCAAGAAGTTGATTTTCCCAAGGAATGCTTGTAGCTCTTTTATGTTTCTGGGGTATGGAATTTGGAGGATGGCTTGTATTCTCTCAGGATCAATCCTGATCCCATCTTTTGATATGATGTGGCCAAGTAATTTTCCTTCTTCAAGGCCAAATAAGGACTTCTTAGGATTTGAGGAAATTCCATATTTTCTACATGTTATGAAAATTTTCCTAAGATGCTTCAGATGTTCTTCATCAGATTTGGAAAATGGGGTCAAATCATCGAGGTACACAACTAAAAAATCGTGTATTTCTTTTGCAAATGCAATATCCATTGCTCGTTGGAAAGTAGCACCGGCGTTTTTAAGTCCAAATGGCATCTTCACATACTTAAATGTTCCCCAGGGTGTGGTAAAAGCTGTTTTGTCTTGGTCATCTGGGTGAACAAGTATTTGGTTGAAACCTGAAAATCCATCTAGTAAAGAGATTCTAGATGATCCCACTACTCTCTGCAATATGTCGTCCATTTTGGGCAAAGGGTAGTGGTCTTTTAAGGAGACTTGGTTTAAGTTTCTGAGGTCTACACAAAGTCTGATTTCACCTGTCTTTTTCCTTGTAGGAACAAGATTGGACACCCACTCAGAGAATCTGATAGGTGCTATAATGCCTGCTTCCCACATCCTTTTTACTTCTTTTTTAATCGGGGGAAGCAGCACGGGGTTGATTCTTCTCAGTTTCTGTTTGAAGGGCTTCTGATTGGGCTTCAATGGGATAGTGTGCTGAATCACTGATGTATCATAGGACTTCAAGTCCTCATAGCTCCAAGAAAATACGTCTTGAAATTCTTTGAATAAGTCAATGTACTTGGGCTTTTGATCGGGTGGCAAGTTTTTGGATAGTTTGATCATTTTTGGATTCTCTGGTGTCCCAATGTTGTGTTCTTCAATTTCCGTGTTTATTGGTTGCAATTTTGGTTTTCTGGGAACGTCATTAGAGTCAAACATGTCTTCTAGTGGAGTTAGCCCAGCGGGCAAAAAATTATCCTTTAGGTCAATGATTTCTACTTCTGTTTTGTCTATTTCTTCTGCCTGTGTTTGTCTTAGCTGTTCAATGTTTTCATTGTCAAAAACGGTTGGCTTCAGAATCAGTTTGGCTGTTGCAACATCTAAAGCTTGCTGGCTTTCATTTCTCTGCTATTCAGAATCTGTCATGGCATCTGTGTCAATGTGAATATTTGAGAATTCGTGCGCAAGGGTGAGGAAATTGTTAATCTGGGCATCATTCTCGAATACTTGCCAATCTCTTACATTATTTGGGACGGTGGGTCTATGTTTTATTTCGGCTGTGAAGTGATGATTCGGGTCGAAAGGGAGCTTGCATGTACTCGCGAAGCTGGCTAGGTTGTGCGCATGAATGTTGTGATTTTTGGAAATCTTGTCAAGCTTGAATTCAGTGAATGACTAGAGTATGTCAATAGCAGTTGTTCTGTAGGCTCTCATTCTATGGTCATTTGTAACAAAATTACCTTTTATCTGTTGTATGACTAGATCAGAGTCACCTAAGATAGATATTTTTACAGCACCTAGAGTTTTCAGCAGTTTAAGGCCTAACAGCAGAGCCTCATACTCTGCCATGTTATTTGTGCATTTGAAATTCAGTCTGTAGGCATGTCCTTCTGCATGGTTATCATATGTATTGTGAATCCAAACACTTGCCCCTTCTCCTAACTTGTTAATAGAACCATCAAACTCTAAGAACCATGTGATTTCTTGCTTGTGATAAGTGTCAAGGGATTGAGCTGTTTTAGGATTTGGCAGATTTAGAATTTATGTTTGGGCATGTTCTTGTAACATTCTGGTTGCATTTACTGTTTTGGCAATCTTTTTATTATGGGTAACCGTTTCTTCACTATTGTGCACTTGTTGTTCTAGAGCGAAAGGCTCCTTATTGGTGGGCAGATCCAAATCATCATTAAATAAAATGAAAGAATCCATATCGGAATGGATTGAATAAATGGGAAAATTTTCAGGCTTGCTTTCACTACTTACTACATATTTCATGAGCGTTTCTCTGTACAGTCTCTTTGGTTGCCCAAAGACTGAAATGGTAGCATAGGAAAGGTCTAATTGAAGGGATCCTTGAAGCTTCGCTCCCCATGATCTTGATAGGAGCATACCGTACTTGGGAGGAATATCAGCAACCACTACATCCATGAGAATGGTCTTGTTCGGATATTGGACTAGGGAAACACATAGATCTTTGATGAGACCTAGACATTTCACTTGACTTGAGTCAAATGAGTATAAATCTTTGTAAGGTCTTGTAATGTCGAGGTTCAGTTTTTCCATCACTGCTTTGGGCATAAGATTGTGTGATGCCCCTGAGTCAAACATAGCGTTGTGTAGAACTTTGTCGTGTATATGCAGACTGACATAAAAGGGTGGGACAGGTCCATAGGTAGATTTTCCATTAACCTCTGGGCCAAATAGCAGTTCAGGGGAATCATCCAAAACATTTACATCATCTTTATTTTCTGACATTTGCAATGATCTTTGAATTTGTTGCCTATACACATCGTGTTTAGCCAATTCTGAAAGGGGAATGGCTATCTTGAGTTTTCCAATCTCCGTTTCTAAACTAAAAGGCTTCTCCAAGGGAGTCTTGGTATTTACATTGGCAGTTTTTCCCTCTTCATTTGAATTCTCAGCAACTTGCTCTTGTTTATCAATGCTATGGGATGTATTTGCTTGCGGTTTGGCAATTTTAGGAGTACTTTTCGGGACGTTGTTTGAGTTTTGTTTTGAGAAAGGAGGTGTCAAAGGCTGCTCAACAGCAGGCTGCGTGTCTGTTATGTCCTCTACGGTCACTTGACTAGAGTTTGAGGCAGTTGTGTCAGCTGGTTGGGTTATAACAGCTGTGTTTTTAATCTTGTTGGGCTGTTTGGTTTCCTTCGTCTTGCTGGGCTCAGAGATATCGATGGTCCTAGTTCTGAGCTTATACTGTCTGTGTACTTCATATATAGCAGTATCATAACCTTGTTTAAAATCGAAAGATTTGCCAGTTTTAGTTTGAAATTGATTATCATCATGTTCATTTTGGTCTTCCTGTGTCAGGAAAGTTTGATGCTCGCCCTTTAGATCCATTACATTTATGTGATCGTCTTCTATAGGCTGACTGGATGTGGATCCTTCTACGTAGTTATCTTGAAAAGGGGGTCTAATATCCTGGTCTTGGTTAGGCCTACCAGCATTTATGTTCTATGTTTTCCTAAAATTCGGGTTTCTTATAGTGTTGGACTGCTGCCCTTCCCATGATGCTTTTCTCTCAACATGTTCTACTCTTTCTCCTAGTCTTTGCAGGCCATTAATGATAGCGTCAAGTTTCTGGTCAAAGGCTGAGGGTTCTTCCTTAAATGTGGTTCTCTTTTCCATTCTTGCTCTGTTTCGTTTGGCAATTAAGTTGGCTTCTACCGTGACAGCAACCTTTTGCGCATCTTCAAGGGTTGCTAGAGCTCTTTCTTTCAACTGATATGCCATATCAGGGTCAAAACCGTCGGGAAATTTGTACAGGGCTAAATCGGGTGGAGGTCTTAAATTCTGTGGTATCGCGTTATATACATTGTTGAATCTTGCACAGTACTCCAAAACGGTCTCTTGAGGACCTCGTTTGATTGTATCATATTCAGCTAGTATGTGCAGAGGATCTTTCTTTTTCTCCCATCTGTTGATAAAGGCTAGGTAAAGCTCATCAGGAGTGGTTATGGAATTTGCAGCAAGTGATCTGAACCAAGTTCTTACATCACCTGTCAGGCTCTGAACAAAAATTCTCATTCTCACGCTGTCATCATCTATTTCATAGTTCTCAAAATAGTCTTGCATCTTTTTGGCATGCTGAATAGCTGTGAAAGGGCCAGTGGAATCAAAATATGTGATTTTGGATTGGTAGTCCTGAGGTAAGGCTGCAGCGTTAGCAGGCAACTGCAGGGGTGCATATCTATTGGCCATATTGGTGGGGATAATAGGGACAACAGGAACGACTGGTACAACAGGGGTGATAGGAACGGTCGAAACAACAGTGGTTGTAATGGGAATATGTGCAGTGAATGAAGGTGTGAAAGGAGGGCTTTGAGATGTAGATGATGAACTAGGGGAAGCAGGGGTGGACCGGAATAAAACCTTAACAGGAGTTGGGACAGAGCTAGGGTAAGTTGCTTCAGGACTCAAATTAGCAAAATTTTCTTGTCTTTGTTGCTTCCTAAGGATTTTAGGGATTATGTTAGGGTTTTGGAAAATAGCTGGAGGATCTGGGTCTGGGTTTGACCTTGTATATCGCGGATTTTTCTTGGGAGCCAGCTTTCGAACTTGTTTTTTTTTGTGTATATTTTTTGGAATATTTTTGTATTTACAGGGGCCAGATAAGATTTTGGAATGGCTATGTATATCTTAAAACTAGCATGAAGATTGACTGAAGCAGCTTTTATCTAAACCTGTTAATGTAAAACAAAAACAGTTTCAAAGGCTTCCTGGCTGACATTCAGGCTTCATCTGTAGTTTTAGGAAATATACAGCAATTAGAAAATCAATTTCTATGAGGAATTCTTTTAACCTTCTTCGTGAAACTTTGTAAAATTAACTGAGGAAGCTCCCCAGCGGAGTCACCATTATGTTATCACTCAGGTTGTCCCTGAAGGTTAAGAAAGGGATACGGCCGAGGTAACCACAAACCAACTTTGGACTGCAGGTTCTAGCCAACCTGCAATCAAAGAGGGCTCTCTCTTTTAGATTTAACTTTGTTTGAAAGGATTTTAGGCTAGGTCTTGGGTTCAGGGGGTTCTTTGTTTTGTTTTGGTGGGAAAATTGATTCTTCAGGTGGAGAGGCAGTGTATAGTCTAAGTTTCTCGAATCATTGGGCGTGGAGTCAAGGATAAGAAAAGTTGTTATCTTTCTTTAAACAAAGTGAGGGGAGATGGAGCAGGATAGCTGAGATCGAAGCAACTTTCAGGTTTCATGGATGGAAGAGATGCCAAGCAATGAGAGGCAGTTAAGAATCTCTCAATTGGCTTAACAGAGGAGATGACAGAGCGCTACCTAGGGGCAGTTAAGAATCCCTAGATAATTGGCAAACACAGGTAAATTGGGGTAAATATGAGCCGGGAGGAATTCATATTCATAACCAATTCATTGAGACGAAAACACAGAGAAATAGCAGAAATTGAGCATAGAGAGTGTTTAAACTTATTCTAGGCTATTCTTTCTTCCTGCTATTTAGATAATGGCAAACACATAGACAGAGAAAAGAGACACTTATTGCTTCAGACCGCAGCGCAGGAATTCCATCTTCAACTCTTCAAAACATTCATCAACAACAGATTGTTCGTTCTCCGAGCTTTCAGCAATCTTTGATTATGGAAGAACTCAGGTGTACAATGCGAGTCTCTAACGAAATTCTCAATTGACCAACCCTTAAAACTATACAGAGGGTGGTATATATAGGGAAAAACTCTCTGCAGAGTTTCCTTTATTACATCTTGACCTAATTAGGTCATAAAAATGACTACTTGACCTAATCCTATCTGGAATTAAATGCAAAAAATCTCTTGAGTGGCGCTGAGGGTTGCCGTATCAGAAATAAGTGAATGGTGTGGTCCTTGGTGGCTTGCTGTAGTGTCTTCTGCAATAAATATGCATGGGTTCCTGTCCCTTGAAGTCTGCCTGCATTTAAGTTTAAGCTTGTAATTTGAGTGCAGGAATGGGCTTTAGCTGCCTGATTTGACTTCCTGATGGGCTCATTAATTCTTAGCTGCTTCGAGCCACTAAAATATCTTTGGCTGATACTCTTTGACAAAATATGGGCTGCTGATCTGATGTACTGCGGGTCTAATCACGAATTAATGGCCGCTGTTCGGCCTCTGCACCTTTGAAATTGTTTTCTGATCCTTCCGGAATGCTCTGTGAAGAAAACGAATCATCTCTGCGCCTTTTCGGGCTTCCTGGGCTGCATGGAGCGAAGATTCCTTGAAGATTCCCTGAAGATTCTCCATTTTGGCCCAAAAAACGCAAATCGCTCATCAAAAAACTGCCTCAGAATTCAATTTCGGGGCTCCGAAGTGCGATTTTCACGCCTCTGCATCCAAAAAGGGCTGATGACGTCAGCATGATGTCAGCATTGTACGGCGGGTGACGTCAGCATGGCGATGTGGCGGGATGACGTTAGCATGACGTCATCACGTACGGTCGATGATGTGGCAGGTACGGTGGCGGGACACATGGAAGTGACGTGGCAGGAGGCCACGCAGGCGGGAGACTGTACAGGGGGGTGACGTCGGCTGGTGACATCACCGGGCGGTAAGCGGTATGTGGCGCACCGCTTATGGAGGATGGTGGTTTCGAGGGGAGGGGCTCCGCCACAGCCCGGCGTCTGACGCGTGGCGGTAGTACGGCGGCAAAACCGCCGAACTCCCGGACGTTAAAGGCCGGGTGCGTCGGAGATAAGGGTGCCCGCCAGCCGTAGATCTGCGGGGCTATGGATCGGACGGCTAGCGGCGGACGCGACGAGATAGGGGGTTAGTGGGCGGGAATATTCGTAGGAATATTCCGAATGTAATATGCACGGCGGATGGGTTATAAACTTTAGGAAGATGGGTTTATGGGTTTAAATAAAGGCGCGGGTTAATGTTTATGCACAGGAACTTTGGGTTAGGGGCGGAATGTGGGTTTTATAGCGGGTGAATTTTTACAAGGGGGAAGGTGAAAATATGGGTTTTTTGGCATTTTTCGGGGTTAAGGGAGAGGTTACTAGCTGACCAGATGTCAAACTAGCTCCTTAGTGACGCGGATGGGCTAAAAACAGTCCCAGATGGACTGAGATTTCCCGGACTTAGTAGAATTATGGCTATAGTGCCAGGGAGGGGTACTTACATAGGGGGGATTTATATACATGATGTTAATAGGGGAAGGGAAAAACTGTTAGGGAGCTATATAATAAAGTTAACAGTTAATATGAAGATGAAGAGAGGGCGCTAAGGTGTGAGACATTATGCCATTTGGGGAAAATAAGGCTCACAGATGATGAGCGAGCAGTCCTTGAGTGAAGGAGATCCTCACTAAGGCAAATGTCATGGGGATGATGAAACTGAGAGGCTCAAGCAGATCTTGACCTCCTGGGGGATGTTAGTAAGTGACTTTGGGGGGAATGAGAAGAAGGGGATGTTAATGAATCTTCAGCCTAAGTACCTACATGAAACTGCAAAAACTGCCTGATAGCTGTGATCAGAAAAGATAAGACATTGTGGAATACAAAATTGATCGCTAGTCATGATTCTGCCACATCAAAGCTACCTACCCAGCCTACTGTCCTAACATTTTTTCTTCTTTTTATTTTTTGGGTGCACTTAGACTTGCAGACCCAGATTCACAATTTTTCTTTTGCATTATCCTATCTAGATCTGCACTTATTTCTGCCAGGGCCCAGATTAGACAGTTGGGTCCCTTTGATTCTCTACCTATCTACAGATCTGCCAAGATTAAACTATTTGGACAGATGTCATTCTCTATATTCTAAAACAGGAAATTGAAACCTAGGGAGGCCAGGATTAGACGGTCTGGACCTCCCTTTAAGAACTTCTTCAAAACTGGAACAACTCATCAAAATTGGAAACAGCAGTAACATTTGAATTGGCATACTCTATTACTTCTTCTCTGGTTTTCTCCTCGGGAAATATGGAACCTTGCTGCAAGAAAGATGACATATTTGGCATGTAAAAATGTCAATCATGAAATATGAAACCTGTTGCAACAGGAGGCTAACAGATCACAACACCTTACGATTTTGAAATGAATACTTTTTTTGACACTAGAAAAATTACAAATTCAGACCAAAAACAATAGTAACAGGATAATCGACTATCAACAGCAATCAAACTCTTTCCTACGATTGAAATCGACACTTGCGATAGTTTCAAATCAAAGGACGATAGTACGATTACACTACTTTTGCAAAGGAGAGCTGAAAATGACTCAACAAACACACAAAAACATTTACAGTTCTTTTGTACAAAGGAGGCAGAATAACAGCAAGGAAAAGGAGTTTCAAACAGACATATACTGATCACAGGAAGCAAAATTCAGGAATAGAACTAGAAAGAATGAATCACAGAAACCAACAATGCTCAAAGCCTAGTCTGATCAGCGCACCTGTAACACAGGGAATTTGAAATGCAGCGCACCTTCTCCACTCAAGAAGTGCGCTGAAGTTCAGACTCTCAGAACAGTACCTGCGCTGGGCCAGAAACGAGACTTTGCTTGGGTTCCGAGTCACAGTTTTCAGTTCAGTTCGTGGGTTTTGGCCGAGCAAAAAGTAATCAGTAACTCAACAATCAAGGGTAGATCTAAGGAGGATCTAAGAGCTATCACAAGGGCAATCAAAGAGTTTTTGAATCAATTGTTTAAATCATAAACAGATCCCCTAGATGGACTGAAGTAGCATTTATCTACTTTGCATTTGCTATGGCAAATGCAGTTCGAATGCTACCTGTAAGTTTATGAAATAGACAACAAGGAAGATAAACAAAAAAACTAATTCATCCCCAGCGAAGTCGCCATTTTGTTACAGGGAAAACTGTCTACTCAGAACTGCTTATCCCACTAAGGTGTGACAGTTGCCTTAGAAACAAACAGAGCAAAGCTACTTTCATTTTTCCTTTATGAAGTATAGATAGAGAGGAAAAAAGAAGACCAGCCTCTGTCTTGTGCTAATATCCTGGTTCGATTCCTCTCTTCTTTGATAGTCTTTCGCTACTTGTTCCCTTGCATGCCCATCTTCACAGAGTACCTGTAAGATCACAGTAGCATAACACTACACAAAGACATGGATCTATAATCATAAACAATTTAGGATCAGATGTAAATTGACCATACAAATGCAGCAAACATCAATGACACAAGAGTATGGAGGAAAACTTGAATAGCTTTTATTGATAAACAAGAAAGAGCCAAGAGGAGTTACAACCAGTTGTTCTGACCCAGCATTAACCTCTCAGCAAGGAAGCCCCTCTTCACCTCATACAAAGCTTAGATCACCCAACAATCTGATGTTTGTCTCAAGAAACCAACAACAATTCCTTACAATATGCAAAATTTCAGCCTCTGGATCTCTGGGATGAGGGATCCATATATAGATATCTGTAAGGGGGATGAGTCAGCTTGTGATTTGATTAGTGTCTTCCCTCTGATAGTTCTTGCTTCCACTTGGATATTGATGATCTCTTACTCATCCTTGGTCGAATTCAGAGAGGCAAGTGTCACAGGAGAAGTTTCTGGAAGCTTCCATTGCCTCTCCACCTCGCGGAATGACACTACCATTTGTCATTTCTCGCCCATCGCACCCCATAGAAGGGTTGTTTGAAATGAAACGCACCCACATAGTGTACTTAGGTGAGATGCAACGCACTTGGCCAGTGGAGCAGCTGAAATGATCCTGTTTTGACCAATTCTGAGCAGTTTTTCATGGAGAACTTCTGGGAGAAGCTGTAATCTGTTGACCTTGTTCCTTTAGGGGTTAGAACAACACTTTTAGGGACTTAGGAGCCCTTGGTTTATGTACATTTCATGCTTGGGTTTGTAGTGCCCAAAAATGTCTATAACACCTTTTCTCCTCTCTTATCTATCATACATAAACGAAATTGCAAATTTCTTTGACTGTTTGTTTCTAGGATAGCTACCAATCCTAGTGTGACTAGCAAATCGAAAAGACACTAGGTTTCCTAGAAACAAAATGGAAACTCTGCTACGGATCAAAGAGTTTGTTTTTTTTGTTGATTGTTTGTTTTATAAACTATAGACGAAGCCTAAAGTTAGCCAAATATCCTTCGAACTGCTTTTGCTCTGCAATTGCAAAGCAAATGAATGTTGCTTCAGTCAATCTCTGATTTAGTTTATGATTTTAACATTTGACTTACAAGCATTCCAGGTGCCCTTTTGGTAGCTCAGTAACCTTCCCAGATCATACCCCTATACTTTGTTCTTTACTGTCCATAATAGCTCAGCTTAACTCACTCAATTCAGCTGCAAATTTGAGCCAAAACCCAGCTCAGTTGCGCTCCCTGGCCCATCGCATTGTCTGTCACTAGAAGCCAATATGCATCACACTTCCAGAGTGTAGCAGGTAGGATGCATCCCTCTTTCTATGAAGCACAGGTGCGATGACTGAGTAGTCCTATTTCTCTCCTTGAACTTTGGGTTTTTTGTCCTTGTTTTCAGTTCTGTTCAATTGTTTTGTTGCTCATGAACAGTATCTCATTGTTGAAGCCTCCTTGATTTACATAGTTCAGCCTCCATTGATTAGAATTGGCCATTTTTTTTATGTATTTGTCCATTTGCAATTCGTTGTAGAAAAGTTGCCTAAATCAAACTGTCGTTTTGGTGAAAAAAGTGTCGTAACTATCGTTTTGTATCGAAAAGTGAAGTGTCGTTGAGTCTTCCTTCCTTGGATAGTCGATTAAACTTTTTGTCATTTATTTGATTTGATTTGTTGATATCTTGAAGTGTCAAAAGCATTCTTTATTCGAAATCGAAAAGTGTCGTTTAATTTTGAAGAGAAATTGTCGAAGTGTCACTTTGAAGAAAATATTTCAGACCTATACTTAGTTTTCCTTTTTGGCATTCTTCACATTAAAGGGAATAGAAAACACATACATGCATTTAGTGTTTGCTCTTTACTCTTTGTTTGAAAGAATTGTAATATTCTTTCCTTAGTAGCTAGGATTTTCATTACTAGAAATAAACAACGATTGTTTATCATTTTAGATTGCATATTTAGTAATTTTACATCTGCATCACGCGGTGAACCTCGAAAGACAAACTTCTAAGCAAGATCAACTCTAAAATAAATTTCAATGAACTTAACAACACCTTGGAACCTAACGCAGCACATCTAGAGGTATAGGCTAGAGACGTGTTCCAGCGTCGTAAAATCTAGTAACTATCGTTGTCATCGAAGGTTGGGTGATTCCTCCTCTTTGATACGACAAGTGATATCAAGGACTTGTGCTCCCCATACCATCGAGTATATATTGGGAGACCACAATATTCTTATATCCTTTATCCATAGGAAGCTATGTCTGCGACCCTGTCGATCGCAATGCACTGAACATAGCATTCGGGAAGATTGACTGTTGTACATAAGTCCTTGGTAATTTCTGTATAATTTATTACCAAAGGTGTATTTTGCAGTTTTGCGATTGGTTTGGTAATCCCTCTGTCTAGATCTCCAAAGTACTCACTTTTGTTCCTTTTCGACTCCTTAAAAGAAAAGGTCCATCTGAGCACTTGTCACTTCAGGCTCATTAAAAATCGAAGGGGACTAGAGTCATCTTTAGCTTTTTCTCGACTCTTAAAAATTGAAAAAGCAAAGTTGTGTCAAAGCATCATTAAAATTTATTAAATTTGGAATAACATCCTTGTTCCTTTATTGATCTTAGGTTGAGTTAATGGAGTCTACCAATCATGGAATCTGTCTTGAGGGGATTCGTAGCCCATTTACATATTGGGGAAATATTGGTGCACCTCATATGGCCACATTATCTCTGCCAGGTCTGACTATTGGCCTACCAGTGTGGCTGTTCTCAACCTCTGTGGTTCAAAATAACATGATTCCTCAGCAATCGAATCAGCATCCAGTTGATACTGAAGTTGACCCTTCACCTTCCTCTTCGTTTGTTTCTCCCTCCCCTTCTTCATCTTCGCTTGGTGAAAATAGTGATGCTAGTAACCAAGTGCCTGAGAAGAAGAAGAAAGGAAAGGAGAAGAAAAAGAAGAAGTTAGTTAAGCAAGGGGGCAACCATGAATCATCTGGTGAAAATCCGCACACTAAATATCCAAAATATCCTTGTCTAATTTGCAAAGAAAACCATTTTCATCGATATTGTCCTTGCCTACCGCAGATATTGAGAGAATGGTCTCCCCATTTACATCGTCTGGTGTTATCAACCTCTGGTGATCTTGTTGACAGCACACCATCAACTAGTGAAAATGAAATTCCTAGTCAGAAAGGAAAGGTCAGAACTCCATGTGGAATATGTGAAGGGGACCATTGTCTTCCTCGTTGTCTTTTTTTGGATGAGGCCAAAAGAGTCTTGCATAACCATCCTGCTTCACCACAGCAACTTCCACCTAGATACAAGAAACTTTCCCCTAGTCCTTTACTAGTTGAAAATCCGGCTGACTTAACTGAACCATTGGTCAAAACACATGTCATTGAAAGTAAATGTTCTGATTCCACATCGGACCAAATTCAACAGGTCGAAATGGAAATCGACCCAGTTTTGCCTTCAGAAGATCCACCTTTAGATGATATCATTCCCAAAGAGAGTGAGAACGATACTGTTCAAATTCTTTTTGTCACTTCAGAGCCCTATGAACTTGGGGGCAATCCACCCATTCTTTCACAACAGGAAGAGAATTCCCTAATTCCCGCTGCTGAAGGGGTTATTTCACCCATTTATTTAGTACCCCCTCCAATCAGTCTAATCGCTTCCTTTGATTGGAATCAACTAGCAAGATCTTTCCTTCCTTATAATGTACCATTCCGGATCATAGTACAAGTTTACAAAATGATCATGTCTGGCACCATTATAGATGAAGGGGCTTCAGTGAGTATCCTTTCCTCAACTACTTGGAAAGCGCTTGGTTCTCCATTGTTTATGCCTGGTAAAAAAAAATTGCCAGGCTTTAACAAAGGAACCAGTTGACCGTTAGGGATCCTTCCTAAGTTGTCGATAACTTTGAGAAGGAAAACCGTTCACTTGAACGTGATGGTAGTCCAAGGGCCGTTAGATTACAATCTACTCCTTGGACGTGACTATTTTTATAGCATGGAAGTTATTGTTTCCACACTCTTTCAAGTGATGTGTTTCCCACATGAAGGCAAAATTGTCCAGCTTATTGACCAGCTTTCATTTCCCAGTTCAAACACAGTGCCAAGTCAATCATCATCCCTAAATGGTCTTTTTGATTCAAGAGTGTCTCCTCAACCTTCATTCCATCCACCTAATTACCGCGAGTAGTCTGGTGAGTGTAACGAAGCTTAGGGGGCATGCACCCTTGTCCATTTAGTGGATGAACCCAGCTAAAAAAATAGGTTTCCCTATAGGTTATGTGATTGGTCTAAAACACCATTCACTTTTGTCTACGCTGCGGATGAAGCCAAGGAAGTGGAAGTGTTTTTTGTCTAACCATTGACAAAAACAATCCTGCTTAACTACAGTGATTCCCATATGGTTATTGGAGACTCTCTTTTTTCGATGCCTGAGGGCATGCAAACCTTTTTATGCAAGCGAAAAATGACCAATTTCATTTTTTAACTTTTTAGATTTTTTAGCCTTTAGTTTTTCAACTTCTTAGATTAGGTGATTGGTCTAATCCACCATTCACCTTCGTCTATTCAGTGGATGAAGCAAAGGAATGATTTTGTCTAAGCAAGTTGATGAAACCATCCTACCTAACCTTAGCAGTTCTTTAGCTTTGTAGTTCGGTCATTCCTAGCTTACATAAAAATGAAACTTAGCATATGTTATTGTAGAGTTCAAGCTCACTAAAATTGAACCTACCAATGAAGGACATCTTTGACTACTACTATGAGCATACTTTCTGCAAGGTTCGAGCTCGCTAAAAAATGAACCCACACTCAAATGAGTAGTGTTATCGTATGGTTCAAGCTCATTAAAAAATAAACCTACCAGAGCATATGTTCTCCCAGAGTTCAAGCTCGTTAAAAAATGAACCCACATTCGTAAATAACCTTTGTGATTGCCACTACATCATCCTTTTGAGCCTTGGTCGTGTTCCTGCCATCACCTCCATTCTTTTAGCTGATCATTATGCTTCCACTTGATTTTTTACCCTTTTGAGGAATAGCTGCGATGAGTGGTCTTATTAGCCACCCTCTTCACATCACCATATTTTGAGAAGTTCCAAGGTCACCCAGAACCAGTTGCTACCCTGAAATGACACTCGTTCCTCAAAAAACGAGTCCACTTTAAACCCTTTTCAAACTCACTAAATATGAAAAGATTGTCACGCAATTGGCCTCTCCAACTCGCTAAAGTGATTCGAAGCGCCATCCTCCTGTATATTTTAAAATTTTTAGACCTGATGGATTATCTCATGAAAGAGTTCGAGCGCTTGTCTTTTTCGGTCGCTAAAGTGATCGGAAAAGTCATCCATTTTGTATTATTTTAATCTTTTTCGGACTTAAGGGATTATGCTATGAAAAAGAACTACTAAAGTTTTTCTTTTCGTCCCTTTTAAAACTCTCTAAACATGAAAAGGACTGAGTTGTTTTTGTCGTTAAACTCATTAAAACAATAGCAACGAACTTGTCCACCCAGACAAGAACGAGTTTCACTGTCGCTAGACTCGCTAAAACATAGCGACAGGTTTTCCCGAAGGGCAAATTATAGAACAAGAAAATATTATCCTCCTCAAGCTTGACAAAAATAAAGAGGTATTGGTCAACAATTATCAGGGAAAAAGGGAAGAAAACTTGAATAATTTTATGGTAGCAGGTCGCTCTTGAACATGACACTTTCACTCCATTACCGAGATTGAGTCGGGTTGGGTTATTCCGTTCACCGATCATATCACCATTGGTCCTCCACACCATCCATTTTTGGGGTTAACACTACCAATCCATCTCATTGTCGCCGATATGTTCAAGAGAAGTCATTCAGAGAATTCACCATCTAGTTAATGTCTCATCCACTGCAATACCTTCACTCTCCATTTTTCATGACCCCCATTCCTGAACCTTGTATCATCAGTTTTTTTTCACCTCTAGAAAATCATTTGCTTCATTTGGTATCATAGATGTGGGATTCATTAAGGCCCTCCTATGACGGATCACTTCTTTTTGACATCAGCTCATTATCCAAGAAGTTGACTTAGAAACAACCCTTTCAATACTTTGAAGCTTGCATGCCTTAATGGCAAGTTTCTCATATCCAGCGATATGTTTACATTAATGGCCTTCGACCGAAATATTTTGCATGGTGTTCGACATCGAATCATATATTCACACCACGTGAATTGTACTATAATACCTTGAGGGTCATTATCATTATCAGTGATTACTCTCGCACCTATTAACAACTTACATTATTGGCTGGTAATTAGGCGATGTCTTTCCATGTGTGAGTTCAGGACATCTTTTCACATGGATCGACTTGTACATTGGGTGAACATTGAACAAGTTTGAAGACCCCGAATCTAGTTTCATCCATCCGAGCTGTGATATATTCAAGGATATAAAGACATCAAATGTACACAGAAGCTGCACAGATAGTCATCTAAGCTAGGGAAGATGACTCTTCATAAGAAGAACCAGTCTGCAACTGTAGATAATTATCTATCCTATGTACATGAAAATGAATTTATAAAGTTGAGCATGGGAATGCCCGCCTCAGCTATATCATGAAAATAATATGATGATTATTGTATTGTATCTTATACAGGTCACCTTCTAGTTCGAATACCTCGGATCCTCATGTTAAAGCATTTCACCCGACATCAAAAGATTTATGACTTCATGCTTTAGGGGGAAATTGTTATAGACATATTTGGGCACTGCAACCCCAATCTTATACGTCGATAAACCAAGGGCTCTGTAAACCCTAAAAGTTTTGTTTCATACCATAAAATATCATGGTCAACTGATTACATCATTCCCCAAAAGTTCCACCTGAAAAACCACTCAGAACTGGCTAAAACTTGACCATACTGACTTCTCCACTGTCAAGGTGTGATGCATACTGACTCCTACACTAGCCAAGTGTGATGCATACTGAAGAGGCCTTCTGTGGGGTGCGATGAGCGAGAATGGACAAATCTCTGAGATAGTTTTCTAAGTGGATGCTCATGGAATCTTCTAGAAACTTATCCTATGACACTTACCTCTCTGAATTCGCCCAGGGATGAGTAAAAGATCCAAGAAATCTCCAAGTGGAGCTAAGAACAACAAGTGGAATGACACTAACCAAAAACCCAGAGATGACTCACACCCTTGCAGACATCTATAAATGGATCCCTCATCTGAGAGATCTAGAGGTTGGAATTTGGTAAGTTGTAAGGAAGTGTTGATAGTTTGTCTTTGAGAAAAGGCATTGTATTGTTTCGTGATCTTGCTTTTCATGAGGTGAAGAGGGCTTTGATGATGGGAGGATGATGCTGGATCAGACAGTTGGGTTGTAATTCTCCCTTCTATTATTAATAAAGTTCTTTGAGTTTTCCTCCATATAATCATGTATTTGTGAATGTTGTTATTTGTGAATTCCATTGTATGATCAATGTATTTCTGATTCTGCATTGTTTATGATATAATAGATCGAGATGCTTTGATGGTGTTTTGTCATTTTGTCTCTATAGGTATTCATTGAGTGGGATAAGTGGGAGAAGAGGTGCAAGCTCTATCAAGGGAGAGAGATATCAAGCAAGGAGTCAAGCGGAAGATCCAGGTTAGTCCCTTTGCTCCTCTCTTATCTATCATACATAAAGGAAATCGAAAATTGCTTTGATTGCTTGTTTCTAGGATAGCTACCAATCCTAGTGGGACTAGCAGATCAAAAAGACACTAGTTCTCCTAGAAAAATAAGGATGAAAGTACATGCTCACTATTTTCAGCAGCACACACTTGGGATTCATTTCGAGATGCCATCTGTTAGAGCCTAGATTTACCTCAGGCTGAAAAGGTAAGCTTCTAGGTCCACATCAAACCACGCTCAGCCTCGTAGCCAGCCCTACGAGGACAAGAGAGGGCTCTCTCCGAGTCAATCTCAGTAAAAGATAATCGATGGGCTTGAGATGACTGAAATACAAACTAATTTTAGACTAGGTATGAAGTGCAAGGATTTAATTTGAGTTTTTGGGGGTTTTGTTGGAAAAAGGGAAAGGCAAATTTTGGGTCCGGGGATGAGGCCAAATTTTTGTAGAGTTCAGGTAGGGGCAAGATAGGCAGTAGTTTTGATGTTTTGGATTGAATGAATGGGTGGATCAGACTGGTGAGGAGCCAAGGAGGGAAATAATGTCTCAAGAGTCATCCTCAAACAGATGAAAACATGAAGAATTAAACAAAATATCCAGGCAGAGCATAGCAGTCCAATGAGTTCTACCTTAATCACTCATTTGTTTAATTGCAGAAGAAAAAAGAAGGGAAAATGATACACATAAACATCAGTGAACTTACAAATACATAGAGAAACACACCATCAACACATAGAGCCACATGGATCCCAACAAGTGCTACAAAACCCTGGTCCTTCCTTTGCCAAAATTGCAAAAATGAAATGTACAATAGAGTGCCAAGCAATCCCAAGTATCCAACCATGAAAATGACTTAGAAATTACATAACATAGACAAGCCAAACCTATTCCCTTGCCTCTAGGGGTCGAGCTCATCATTCAAGGAGCCGTTTGAACTAATTCTAAACAAGGAACTGAAATCTAGGTAGTCAAACAGCTTACCCCTATATGCTAGGAAACCAATTCATTCATTAAATTTTCACTTTTTAGTGAATGAATCTTCTAGAACAAGTAAATATGTGCCAAAATTACATCATAGTCATCAACTTACATCAAGATAGATCAATAATTACATCAAAAAGTAAAACTGGTCAAAACTAGGCGAAATTCTGAGCTGCTGAGTGAAAAACAGGCCAAAATCCTCTATGCGCCGTGACCAGAATCTCTATGCGTAGCACAAATTTTGGGCTGATTTTAAGGCACTTCCTGAAGTCCAAATTAAGTCCAAGATAGCTCGTTGGAAAGCCCTACCTATCTACTTTCCAACCCAAGTGGAATTTCTGGATTTGGATGTCATTTTCTCCTCCAAAACTTCAATCTCCCAAGACTGCTTCCTATGTGTCAAAATAGGGGTAGTGAGGTCATTTTTAGGGTGTTTTTGACCGTTTAGGCAACCCAGAACTTGATTAAATCCTTAGGTAATCCATGAGCATACATAAATTTTGATGACAAATCAAAAAATATCAAGTTTTCCTCCAGAAGGTGTCCCAATCATAAGCGCGCGCCAAGTGGCGCGGCGCATTGGGCAGAAAAGCTTGTTTTTGCTCAAAACTTTCTAGGTCCGCACTTCCTCTGTGTATTACCTACAGTCCTGCACCTATTGGTCATGTAACTAGCGGACCTGGCCACACTTTCTCTGTGGTAAAGGTGCAGACCACTGAGTGCACCGCCACTACCCAGGTGCGCTGCACATTTTTGCAGATGACCTTTGGAGGCCTTCCCGGTGTCCAAATTGGGCACAGGATAGCTCATTGGAAAGATATTTGAGTATAATTTCCGTCCCAACTAGATTTTTTCAATTTTGAGTTCATTTTCCTTGTCAAAAGTCAAATCTCCCAAGACTGGTCAAAATGTGCCAAATGAGGCTGTCTCAAGGCAGAGTGTTGTTGCAGTCAACTTTTTAAGGTGTTCCTCAACTCCAAATTGAGCTCATGATAGCTCATTGGAAATATTTTTTGTCTAGTCATCATTTTACTCATAAAGCAAGTCATTTGGCCAACCAAGCTAGGAGAAAACTTGATTTTCCCAAGGTCACTTCAGAGGTGCATCAATTCTCCCGAGGAAACTATATTTTTGACATTTCTATAAAACCATGACACCTGTGTAAAAAGGGAAGGAGTTTTTTCTTCCTTGGCCTGTTGTGGACAAAAACCTCTCTCAGTTTTCCAAAATTCATCTTTTCTTGCTCAGAAACATCATTTGAGTAAAACCTACCCCAATGTGTGGAACAGGGGATTTGTCGAAATGAAGCGAAATGAAGGGGATAGGGGGCTTCTAAATTCTTGAGGAAATTTTGATAGGTGGAGAGGGATGTTAGGAAATAGGATAAAGTGGAATTTCAAAGATTAAGTGAGGGGAAGGGGTCCAAAAGGGTTAAACACAAGCCTAGCCTAGAAAATAGGGTTTGTAGCAAGAAACTAGGGTTTGTGCGAAAATGAGGAATTCGGGGGGTCTCAGTGATGGGAAGTGTTTAAAAAGGTATATTAAGGATAGGGGAAGGTATATGAACACCAGGACACAAGTTTTGCTGATAATTTGATCGTCCAAGAGAAATTGCCTTCAAAACCCTAGGAGAGGGAAATGACCTTACCTAGGTGCAACTGAAGCATGAACAAGGTGTAAAATGACCCATTGGAACCTAACATGATGATGAAAACCCTCTTAATTATGGTACACTCAGATGAATGGTGACATGGACTGCAATTTGGACAATTTTGAAAGGAGTAAAAGCAAACCCTAGACCTAATGCCTAGTGACCAAATTTTGCTTGAAGACTCACTGAAATGACAAAATTTGACCTTGACACCTTAAAATCACTTTGTAAGAGCATATTTGATCACTGGAGGAAGGCTGCAAAGACTGACACTAACATTGGATCCAATGGGGATGGTAGCTCCTTGGAGGTGCCAAGAACCGCAGAGCTTTGGAAGAGCAGACGAGTGCCTTCATCCATTGGGCAATGGAGTCAAAAACTCAAGCTAAAATGTATGACTGAAAACCGACACAAACTAACTTAACAAAAAGACTAAAAACTGACTCACAAATGACTCATGACTGACTTAACTAAAACAAGAACTTACAAAGCTTATTGAAGGGCAGTAGCCCATCAAGATTTCAAATCATGATGACAACCACCTGCATAGTAATGAAATATGTACAATCATGTGTAATGAGCTTTCCCATGTAACCAATCCAGCAGATGGCTACATACCAAATTTCTGCTCTCACTTTTCTCGAGCAGGCAGAACGATGAACCTGTAGGAAACTCAAAATAACCACTGAAACCAAAGCTTATGATAATGAACCAAGAAATATTTATCTTTTCTAATGCTTGCAGAAGAATACCGAAGGGATCTTGAAAATCCTGAAGCACTGGCTTAGCTTGAGATCCAACTACAAAAATACAAGTACTCCCTCCATTTTGATCTGAAAGAACAATTGATTTCCGAGGGATAGGAATGCACAGAGAGGTATGTGCTTCTGCCATCTGAGTGTTAGCTATAGGTTCCTTGACCATGAGAAATCTTGGCATATTGTCTCTCTCAAGCTCATATTCCTCAACTTCATGGTCTAGGTCATTAATAAATAGAAAACAATCTTCAAGATCATCAAACATGACAGCCTTATCATCTTCATGAAAGAAAATATTATCTGTTTGCTGATCTATAACATTGATTACATGACCGTCATTGTTTTCAAAAGAGGAAGAAGTTTCATCGACACTTTCTTGACCATGTGTGCACTGCAAATCTTTTAGCTTGGGCTATAACATGACCTTTCAAGAGTTGATATATCTCATTTTCAGACAAAGAAGATAATGCTTTTTGTTTTCTTTTGCTCAAACAGTAATTGTTTTCATATGACATGGCAATCAGATTATCATTTATCACTTAATTATTGAAAGAAGAGTTATCACTTACTCGAACAAAGATCTCATTTTGTTTTTCATGGACTGACTGGATTACCTCCTCATGAAGGATGTGTTCTAATGAACTAAGAACGATCTCAACAGCAGAGCTCTCCTTCATGGGATTCATCACAAGGTATTCTTGAACGTCACTATCTAAATCTAGATCTGAAATAGATGACTTGACTTTATCACCTTCTGAAATCGAAACTTGACTTTCCTGCATATCGTCTTCCTCTATGGACAGATCTGAAACAAAACCTTCTCTTTCATCATTTTCCATTGTACCAAGATCTTGATCCTGCTGAAAAGCTTCCTGAGCATCTTGATGGGAATCCTCTAGGTTCTTTCATGTTGCTGAAATGGATTCTCATACAAGGCTTCCATGATCTCATCATCCATGAAATCATCATCTTCATAATATTTCTCAAGGCTTTCAATAAAACTATAAGCATGTTTGCAACAGTCCTAAACTAAATTTAGTGATGGATAATATTCTTTATACCTTTCAAAGAACATGGTATGAAAATCCTTCAAACAATAAATACAAGCAGGCGAAAAATTTTCATACCAATATTAGGCTTCACCTTCCAGAGTGGCCATGAATATCTCCATCAAACAATCTTCAGGAAAATCAACCTTCAATTTGCGTATATGTATGTGAAATCTAACCAAATGTAAGGCAGCATCCTTCCTATCATCATCTTTAAACATAGGCAAATTCTTTTGCCAATCTACCTTGGGAATTTTATTTGGAAAACCTGGAATGTGATCTCGGCTCATGGGAGCGTATCTTCTTGCAACCTGTTACATCTTGAAAATCTTAAAGCTACTGATCTTCCTGTAGTGGAGTCACCATGAAGCATTGATTTTTGGATTTTTCAGTGAATGGAGTCGCCAGGTGAATGATTTCAGCCTTCTTATGTCTGATCGTTGTCCACCATCAACAATCAGATCTGAACTTGATACATGTACTGGGAAATTAACAAGTTAGATGTCACGTTTACAAGCTAGACCGGAGATTGACTAAAGCAGTGTTTATCTAATTCCGCTAATGCAAAGCAAAAGCGTTTCGAAGGATACCTGGCATAACTTCAGGCTCCGTCTGTAGCTTATAAAACGAATGACATCAACAAGCAAACCATTTTCGTCCCTAGTATGGTCGCCACTATGTTAGAGCCTAGATTTACCTCAGGCTGAAAAGGTAAGCTTCTAGGTCCACATCAAACCATGCTCAGCCTCGTAGCTAGCACTACGAGGACAGGAGAGGGCTCTCTCCGGGTCAATCTCAGCAAAAGATAATCGATGGGGCTTGAGATGACTGAAATACAAACTAATTTTAGGTTGGGTATGAAGTGCAAGGATTTAATTTGAGTTTTTGGGGGTTTTGTTGGAAAAAGGGAAAGGCAAATTTTGGGTCCGGGGATGAGGCCAGATTTTTGTAGAGTTCAGGTAGGGGCAAGATAGGCAATAGTTTTGAGGTTTTTGATTGAATGAATGGGTGGATCAGACTAGTGAGGAGCCAAGGAGGGCAAGAAGTTCTCAAGAGTCCTCCTCAAACAGATGAAAACATGAAGAATTAAACAAAATATCCAGGCAAAGCATAACAGTCCAATGAGTTCTACCTTAATCACTCATTTATTTAATTGTAGAAGACAAAAGAAGGGAAAATGATACACATAAGCATCAGTGAAATTACAAATACATATAGAAACACACCATCAACACATAGAGCCACATGGATCCCAACAAGTGCTGCAAAACCCTGGTCCTTCCTTTGCCAAAATTGCATAAATGAAATGTACAATAGAGTGCCAACCAATCCCAAGTATCCAACCTTGAAAATGACTTAGAAATTACATAATATAGAAAATCTAAACATATTCCCTTCCCTCTAGGGGTCGAGCTCATCATTCTAGGAGCTGTTTGAACTAATTCTAAACAAGGAACTGAAATCTAGGTAGTCAAACAACTTACCCCTATATGCTAGGAAACTGATTCATTCATTAAATTTTCACTTTTTAGTGAATGAATCTTCTAGAACAAGTAAATATGTGCCAAAATTACATCATAGTCATCAAGTTATGTCAAGATAGATCAATAATTACATCAAAAATTAAAACTGGTCAAAACTGGGTGAAATTTTGAGCAGCTGAGTGAAAAACAGGCCAAAATCCTCTATGCGCCACGTCCAAAATCTCTATGTGTAGCACAACTTTGGGGCTGATTTTAAGGCATTCCTGAAGTCCAAATTGAGCTGAAGATAGCTCGTTGGAAATCCCTGCCTGTCCACTTTCCAACCCAAGTGGAATTTCTGGATTTGGATTTCATTTGCCCCTACAAAACTTCAATCTCCCAAGGCTGCTTCCTGTGTGTCAAAATAGGGGTAGTGAGGTCATTTTTAGGGTGTTTTTGACCCTTTAGGCAACCCAGAACCTGATGAAACCTTAGGTAATCCATGAGCATACATAACTTTTGATGAAAAATCCAAAAATATCAAGTTTTCCTCCAGAAGATGTCCCAATCATAAGCGCACGCCAAGTGGCGCGGCGCATTGGGAAGAAAAGCCTATTTTTGGTCAAAAATTTCTAGGTCCACACTTCCTCTGTGTATTACCTACGGTAATGTACCTATTGGTCATGTACCCAGCGGACCTGACCGCACTTTCTCTGTGGTAAAGGTGCAGACCACTGAATGCGCCGCGCCACTACCCAGGTGCGCCACACATTTTTGCAGATAACATTTGGAGGCCTTCCCGGTGTCCAAATTGGGCGTGGGATAGCTCATTGGAAATTAATTTGAGTCTACTTTCCAGCACAGCTATAATTTTTCAATTTGGAGTTCATTTTCCCTGTCAAAAATCAAATCTCCTAAGACTGGTCAAAATGTGCCAAATGAGGCTGCCTCAAGGCAAAGTGCTGTTGCAATCAACCTTTTAAGCTGTTCCTCAACTCCAAATTGAGCTCATGATATCTCATTGGAAATATATTTGTGTCTAGTCATCATTTTACTCATAAAACAAGTCATTTGGCCAACCAAGCTAGGAGAAAACTTGATTTTCCAAAGGTCACTTTAGAGGTGCATCAATTCTCCCGAGGCAACTGTATGTTTTACATTTCTACAAAACCATGACACCTATGTAAAATGTGAAGGAGTTTTTTCTTCCTTGGCCTATTTTGGACAAAAACCTCTCTTAATTTTCCAAAATTCATCTTTTCTTGCTCAGAAAAATCATTTGAATAAAACCTACCCCGATGTGTGGAATAAGGGATTTGTCGAAATGAAGCGAAATGAAGGGGATAGGGGGATTCTAAATTCTTGAGGAAATTTTGCTAGGTGGAGAGGGATGTTAGGAAATAGGGGAAAGTGGAATGTCAAAGATTGAGTGAGGGGAAGGGGTCCAAAAGGGCTAAACACAGGCCTAGCCTAGAAAGTAGGGTTTGTAGCAAGAAACTAGGGTTTGTGCGAAAATGAGGAATTCGGGGGGTCTCATTGATGGAAAGTGTTTAACAAGGTAAATTAAGGATAGGGAAAGGTGTATGAACATCAGGACACAAGTTTTGCTGATAATGTGACTGTCCAAGAGAAATTTCCTTCAAAACCCTAGGAGAGGGAAATGACCTTACCTAGGCACAACTGAAGCATGAACAAGGTGTAAAATGACCCATTGGAACCTGACATGATGATGAAAACCCTCTAAATGATGGTACACTCAGCTGAATGGTGACATGGACTAACATTTGGACAATTTTGAAAGGAGTAAAAGCAAACCCTAGACCTAATGCCTAGTGACCAAATTTTGCTTGAAGACTCACTGAAATGACAAAATTTGACCTTGACACCTTAAAATCACTTTGTAAGAGCATATTTGATCACTGGAGGAAGGATGAAAATACTAACACTAACATTTTCATGAGGTGAAGAGGGCTTTGATGCTGGGAGAATGATGTTGGATCAGACAGCTGGGTTGTAATTCTCCCTTCTATTATTAATAAAGTTCTTTGAGTTTTCCTCCATACAATCGTGTATTTGTGAATGTTGTTATTTGTGAATGCCATTGTATGATCAATTTATTTCTGATTTTTCATTATTTATGATATAATAGATCGAGATGCTTTGATGGTGTCTTGTCATTTTGTCTCTATAGGTATTCATTAAGTGGGATAAGTGGGAGAAGAGGTGCAAGCTCTATCAAGGGAGAGAGATATCAAGCAAGGAGTCAAGTGGAAGATCCAAGTTGGTCCCTTTGCTCCTCTCTTATCTATCATACATAAAGGAAATCACAAATTGCTTTGATTGCTTGTTTCTAGGATAGCTACCAATGCTAGTGGGACGAGTAGATCAAAAAGACGCTAGTTTTCCTAGAAACAGAAGGATGAAAGTATACGCTCACTATTTTCAGTAGCACACACTTGGGATTTATTCCAAGATGCCATCAAGGAGAAATACTACCCTGTTGGAAGCTATGATAATCAATACATAATGTTGACCATGCTGCGGCAGGAGAGGGACCAAGACATCCCAGAGTTTACCAATATTTTCCATACCCTTCGCACATAGTTGGGTATCAAGGATTTAGAGCAGCATTTGGTACTCAAATACCGCGTCTGCCTGCACAAGTACATCCAATAAGAAATAGAATTCTTGAACATCACCTTGGTTGGAATGGCATACCGATATGTCGTCAAGGTAGAGCAAAAGTTTAAACAAAAGAAGCGGGACTTTTGATCTACGAATCTGAAGCAAGGGAAAGGTGCCCCCAAACCAAGAAACAAAGGACAAATCCAAGGCGAGGTGGCCCATGACAACCTGCCAAAGCTGTAAGAAAAGAAAATCATCGTGAAGCCGAAAAAGGACACAGGAAAGTGGTGTGAGTTCCATAAGAGCTCCACTGACAACACAAGTGAGTGTCGGGCCAAGCACTCATTGGTGGCCGAGCTAAAGGTTTCAGAATTAGATGCATGTTCTGAATCTGAATCAGAACCCGACAAGGGGAATGACAAAGGGAAGTAGATTATCGATGTAGAACCCAACACCACTGTTGCCACCATGAAGATACAGAAGGAGGAACCCGAAGATCCAGAGGAGGAGGATCATCTCTTCCACTCCTAGATGTGGATAAAGGGCTCCTCGCTATAGTTCATCGTCGATAGTGGGAGCCAAAAGAACCACATTTCGGCAGAGGTTGTGAAGCGACTGGGCTTACCGACCATAGCACATCCACAACTGTACACCATCAAGTGGCTTCACCAAGGACAGGATCTTCGCGTGATCTAGTAGTGTCGCCTTCCATACAACATCAAGCCCTTCATGGATGAGGTATTGTGTGACATTGCTCCCCTTGAGGTTTGTGATCTATTATTAGGACAACCATACTTTTGGAAGAGACATGCCACGTATGAATCAAGGCCTCGAGATGTTATTGTTACTTTGGGAAATAAGTTGTACAGGATACTGGAGGTAGCATAGCCTACCACCATCTCTTTGGTTACTGTAAAACAATGCAGTAAGCTCATTTCCAATACTGGGAAATTTTCTTTCCTGATGATATGCCCTCAAGGAAAGAAGAATATGGTGGCCATGACCTCCAGACAAGGCTCCTCCACACGACAACTATATATGAACAAGGTCGTGGAGGAGTACGAGGACATCTTCACCTCCCCCGCAGGGGTTCCTTTGCACTATCAAGTCAAACACTCCATCAATTTGACCCCAGGTGCACCGCTACCCAATGGAACAATCTATCGGCGCTCCATTCCGGAGAATGACGAAATTAAGAGGCAGATTCAGGAGCTGTTGTAGAAATGTCACATCTATCTAAGTTCATCACCCTATGGGAGCCTGGTCATGTTGGTACAGAAGAAGGATGGGACTATCGAGTGCTGAACAAGATAACTCTCCATAATAGGTACCCGATCCCACAGATTGATGACCTCCTGGACCAACTGAAGGGGGAAAAATATTTTAGCAAGATTGATTTGAAGTCATGATATCACTAGGTACCAATCGAACCCTCCGATGTGTGGAATACTGCCTTAAAAGCTAAGGAGGGCCTTTTCGAATGGTTAGTTATGCCTTTCGGATTGACAAATTCTCCTACAATCTTCATGAGGCTAACGGATGACATCTTGTGGCCATTCACCAACTCATTTGTAGTGGTATAATTGGATGACATCCTAATCTTTAGCCAGAGTTAGGAAGAGCACCTCCACCACATCTGATAGGTTCTCCAAACATTGCGGCAACACAAGTTATGTGGCAATTTGGAGAAATTCACTTTTGGCATGACCCAGGTTCAGTATTTGGGATACATTATTCATGAACGGGGGGTGCATGTGCATCCAGCCAAGATCCAATTCATTCGGAATTGGCCATCTCCAACCACTCTGACAAAGCTCTGCAACTTTCTAGGTCTTGCCAACTTCTACCGCAAGTTCGTGTTGGGATTCTCTCATATCACTTGGCCCTTAAGTCAAGTCACCAAGGGGGAAGCGAAAGTAAAATTCTTTTATTCTGAATCTCAACAGAAGGCATTCACAGAGTTGAAATATCGCCTCTACATGGCACCAGTGCTTGCATTATCAGACTTGCATCAACCATTTAAGGTCGAGACAGATGCCTCTAACTATGTTATTAGGGCAGTCCTTACTCAACACGGGCATCCAGTGGCATATCACAGTGAGACACTTTCAAACACAGTTCGGAAGTATCCCACTATTGAAAAAGAGATGTGTTCCATTTTGTAGGCCTGCCGAAAATGGAAGCATTACATTTTGGGGAAGGAAACAGTCATCCACACAGACCACCGACCCCTGTAGTTCATACAGACCCAAGGGAAATTGCAAAATGATCGCCATCAGAAGTGGTCCACATACCTGTTATAGACATTTTTGGGCACTACAACCCCAAGCATAAAATGTCCATAAACCAAGGGTTCCTAAGTCCCTAAAAGTGTTGTTCCAACCCCTAAAGGAACAAGGTCAACTGATTACAGCTTCTCCCAAAAGTTCTCCATGAAAAACTACTCAGAACTGGTCAAAACTGGATCATTTCACCTGCTCCATAGGCAAAGTGCGTTGCATCTCACCTAAATACACACAGTAGGTGCATTGCGTTTCAAAAAGCCCTTCTATGGGGTGCGATGGGCGAGAAGAGACAAATGGCACTGTCAATCCGCGAGGTGGGGAGGCATGGAATCTTTCAGAAACTTCTCTTGTGACACTTTCCTCTCTGAATTTGACCAGGGATGAGTAAGAGATCATCAATCTCCAAGTGGAAGCAATAAATATCAGAGGGAAGAAACTAATCAAATCACAAGCTGACTCATCTCCCTTACAGACATCTATATATGGATCCCTCATCCCAGAGATCCAGAGGCTGGAATTTTGCATCTTGTAAGGAATTGTTGTTGGTTTCTTGAGGCAACATCATAGTGTTGGGTGATCTAAGATTTTCATGAGGTGAAGAAGGGCTTACTTGCTGAGAGGATGATGCTGGGTCAGAACAATTGGTTGTAACTCTCTTGGCTCTTTCTTGATTATCAATAAAGCTATTCAAGTTTTTCTCCATACTCTTGTGTAATTTATGTTTTGTGCATTTGTATGGTCAATTTACATCTGATCCTAGATTGTTTATGATAATAGATCCATTTTTTCGTATAGTGTTATGCTACTTTGATTCTATAGGTACTCTGTGAAGTTGGGTATACAAGAAAGCAAGTAGCAAAGTACTATCAGAAGAGAAAGGAATCGAGCAAGGAACCAAGTGCAAGACAGAGGTTGGTCTCCTTTATTCTTCTCTCATCTATCTTTCATAAAGGAAAACGAAAGTAGTTTTACTTTGTTTGTTTCTAAGGTAGCTACCCGCCTTAGTGGGATTAGCAGTTCTGCATAGACACTTTTCCCTGTAACAAAATGGCGACTCCACTGGGGAGCGAATAGATTGATTGTTTATCTACATTTGTTTACTTTATAAACTTACAGATGGAGCCTGAAGTCAAGCCAGCTAGCCTTCGAACTGCATTTGCTATGCAAATGCAAAGTAGATCAATGTTGCTTCAGTCAATCTCTGGGTTTTGTTTATGAACTAAACAATTGATTTACAAACTTTCTAATTGCCCTCGTGGTGGCTCTAGTAACCTCCTTAGATCTACCCCCATGCTCGATTTACTGATTACCACTTGCTCGGCCAAAATCCCTGAACTGAACTGCAAACTGTGACCCGGAACCCAATCAAAGTCTCGTCTCTGGTCCAGCGCACTGTCTATTTTGTGAATCTCAAATTCAGCGCACTTCCTGAGTGTAGTAGGTGCGCTGTATTTCAAATTCACTGTGTTACAGGTGCGCTGATCAAACTAGGCATTTTTCCTAAATTTTGGTTTCTGTGTTCACTCTTTTAGATCTATTCAAGAGTTTTTCTGCCTGTAGTCAATACACCCCTGTTTGAAACCCCTTTCCTTGTTGTTATTCCGCCTCCATTGTGCAAAGAACTGTAAATTTTTTTATGTTTTTGTTGAGTCATTTTCAGTTCTCCTTTACAAATAAGTAACGTAATTGTACTGTCGTTTCTTGATTTGAAAGTGTCGCAAGTGTCGTTTTTAGCCATAGAAGAGAATCTGATTATTCTTGATAGTCGATTACCCTGTTACTATTATATTCGATCTGAATTAATAGTTTTTCTAGTGTCAAAAGCAATTTTTCATTTCCAAATCGCAAAGTGTTGTCATTTTCTTCATTTTGATTTTGAAAAGAAACTTGTTAGTAATTGTCGCTTTGAAAAATAATTCAGATTTGCACATTAGCTTTCTTTTTATCATCCACATATTAAGAAGGCCGAAAACAAATACATGCATGTGCATTTGCATTTAGACTGTTTGATTGGTTTGATTTAGGAAAGTGCATATAGTGTGTGCTCTATGATCTTTGCTGAAAGAATACTGTCTCTCTTTCCTTAGTAGCTAGGATTTTCATTGCACAAAGAAGATAAAACGACTGTTTATCATCTTAGATTTCATTTTAGGAATTGTACATCTACATCACACGGTGAACCTGAAAGGAAAATTTCTTAAGCAAGATCAACTATAAAATAAATTTAATGAATCTAACAACGCTTTGGAACCTAATGCACAACAACTAGAAGTCTAGGCTAGATACGTATTCTGGCATCGTAAAGCCTGGTAACTGTTGTTCTCACTGTTGGTTGGGTGATTCCTCCACTTTGAGACGATAAGTGCCAGTACGGACTTATGCTCCACATACCGTCGAGTATATTTTGGGAGACCAAAATAGGCTTAATCCTTTATCCTTAGGAAGCCATGTCTACCGCCTTATCTATTGCAATGCACTGAACACAGCATTCGGGAAGATTGACTGTCGTACCGTAAAAAGTATTCTGCAGTTTTGCTATTGGTTTGGTAATCCCTCTGCCCAGATTTCTAGAACAGTCCCTTTCATTCCTTTTCATACTCCTTAACGGAAAAGGTCCATCTGAGCACTTGTCACTTCAGGCTCATTAAAAATCGAAGGTGACTAGAGTCATCTTTTGTTTTTTATCGACTCTTTTAAATTGAAAAAACAAGTTGTGTCAAAGCATCTAAAATTTATTTTAAACGGAATAATCATCACCTTTCCTACGTTGGTCTTAGGCTGAGAGAATGGAGTCCACCAACCAAGGAGTTCCCCTTGGAGGAAATCCTAGTCCCTTCTCCTCTTCGGGAGATGTTGGTGCACCCCATATGGCCACATTGTCACTTCCAAGATTGATAATTAGCTTGCCCGTATGGCTTTTCTCAACCTTCGTCATTCAGAACACCGCAATTCCTGAACAATCAAGTCAGCAAATAGACGATTCCATAGTTACCCCCCAACCCTCTACTTCATCCAATTCTTCCTCTCCTCCTTCCTCTTCGCTTGATGAGGCTGGTAAAGCCAAAAATAAAGTACCTGAGAAGAAGAAGGAAAAGAAGAAGAAAGAGAAGAAGAAGAAGGAGCCTAAGGCGAAAAGGGGCAACCAAGCGTCGTCTTGCGAAAATCCACACACTGCACCGACCAGGCCTAAATCGCCATGTGTCATTTGCAAAGGAGACCACTATCATAGAGATTGTCCCTGCATCCCTTAGATCTTAAGGGACTAGTCTCCTCTTTTGCACAACCTGGTGTCGTCAACCTCTGATGATCATGTTGAAAGCACACCGTCGACTAGTGAAAGCAAAGCCCCTAGACAAAAAGGAAAGTGCAAATTTCCTTGTAAACTGTGTGAAGGCGATCACGCCGTCCACCGTTGTCCCTTCTTAGATGAGGCTAAAAGAGTTTTGGACGATCGTCTGGTTTCACCGTTACGACTTCTTCCTGGATATAAGAAACTCTTGCCGAGTCCGTCACTAGTTGAAAATCCAGCTGACCCGCCCAGGTGGTCGGAAGCATCTATCATTGAAGATAAACCATCTGAACCCATACCAGACGAAAGTCAAAAGGTCGAGGTGGCAGTTGACCCGGTCTTGCCTTCAGAGGTTCCATCTTCAGATGATACAGTCACCAAAGAGAACAAGGATGACACCGTCCAAATTCTTTTCGTAAACACAGACTCCGATGAACATGGGGGAAATTTACCCATTCCTTTACCCCAGGAAGGAAGTTCGTCAGAGTCATACCCAGCTATCTATTCGGTCCCACCTCCAAGCAACCTAGTTGTTTCCTTTGACTGGAATCTACTAGGCAGACCTTGTTTACCAGCTAGTGTACCATTCTGAATCATTACTCAAATATATAGAATGGTTATGGCTGGTACCATCATAGATGAAGGGGCTTCTGTGAGTATCCTTTCCTCGACTGCTTGGAAAGCGCTTGGTTCGCCATCGCTTTTGCCTGAGATGAGAAATCTAATAGGCTTTGACAAAGGAACCAGTCGACCGTTAAGGATACTTCCCAATGTGCCCATAACATTGAGAGGGAAAACTGTTCAAATGAATGTAATGGTAGTCCAAGGACCCCTGGATTATAATCTACTCCTTGGACGAGACTATATTTATTGCATGGGAGCCATTGTCTCATCACTCTTTAGAGTAATGTGTTTTCCACACGAAGGAAGAGTGGTCAAGCTCGTAGACCAGCTTTCATTTCCTGGTTCACACACGGCAAATAGTCATATACCATCCCTAAATGGTCTTTTCACATAAGGAATGTCTCATCAATCCCCAGTCCGTCCACCTAATGAGCGCAAGTGATTCATGGGACATGACTTAAACCCAGGGGGCATGCACCCTGGTCTGCTTCGGCAGGAAAACTTCAAGTATAGGGTAGGTTTCTGCGAGAGATATATGACTAGTCTGACACTCCCATCCATGATTGCAAAAGGGGGTTAGACTAGAATAAGATTCCCTTGTCAAATTTATGTGGGTAGAGATGTTTGCACCACTCGCCTTTGTCTATTTTGGTGGGCATCGCCGAAGAAGTGTTTTGTTTGTGGTGCAGATAGAACAATCTTTGGTAACCTAAAAGAGGTAAGCCTTTCCCGATAAAACAAATGTTTTGTCGGTAGATTGAGAGGTGACCTTGAAACTCTATTTTATACCTGGGGGCATGCGAACCTTTTGGCATGCAAGCGAAGAGCGACCATTTATTTTTTAAATTTGTAGGTCCTCTAACCCTTTAAACTCGTAGGATTGGTCGTTTCCTAACTTGCTTAAAGAAAGGATGTGGGGCAAAGCTTTGAAAATTTGTCGTTTTTATATATGAGACATTCTTATTATACTACTAGATTAATCGAGTAGTTTTAACGCGGACTTCATGCTCGTTAAAAAATAAACATAAGCAATGAGCAAATGTTTCCCCTAGCGTTTAAGATCATTAAAAAATGAATCAATTTCTGGTAAATAACCATCGTGAATGTAGTACTTCAGCCTTTGAAGCCTTGGTCGTGTTCTCATCATCACCTCCACTTTGTATTGGCCGATCATTCACCTCCATTTGATTGTTTACCCCTTTTGAGGAACAGCTGCGAAGAGTGATCCTGTTAGCCATCCTTGTAACACTGCCATGATTGGAAAATTCCAAACCTTACCTGGAATCAGCTGCTACCCAAATTTATCACTCATTCCTCAAAGACGAGTCTCCTTTTAAGCTCTTTTCAACTGACTTGTAAAATATGAAAAGATTGTCGAGCCATTGGCCTCTCCAACTCATTAAAGGGACCAGAAGTGCTATCCCTCCTTTAGATTTTAATCTTTTTGGATCTAAGGGATTATTACACAAAACGATAGAGCGCTTGTTTTGTTTGGCTCGTTAAAAGTATCGAAAATTCATCCCTTCCATATTGTTTTATACTTTTTCGGACTTAAGGGATTAGATGACGAAAAAGGATTTTTGGAGTTTCCTTTACGTCCCTTTTCAGACTCTCTAAAATTGAAAAGGACCGAGTTATCTTTGTCTTTAAACTCGTTAAAACTTAATAGCGACAAACTTGTCCATAGCAGACAAGAACGAGTTTCACTATCGCTAGGCTCGTTAAAACATAGCGATGGGTTTGCCCGAAGGGAAAATTATAGAACAAGCATATGTTATCCTCCTCAAGCTTGACAAAAATAAAGAGGTACTGGTCAGCAATGACTGGGGAAAAATTGGGAGGAAAACTTGAAGAAACTTTGTTGGTAGCAAGTCGCTCTTGAACATGACACTTTCACTTCGCATCCAAGTCGGGTTGGGTTGTTTCATTCACCGGTCACATCACCATGGTCACATCACACCATCCACATTTGGGGTTAATGCTACCAATCCATCATGTCAGTGTCACCGGTATGTTCAAGAGAAGTCACTCAGAGAATTCACCTATGTCTCGCCCACTGCAATACATTTACACTCCATTCTTTCATGACCGCCACCCTGAACCTTATATCACCAGATCGTTTTCACCTCCATTAAAATCATTTGCTCCATTCCATGTCACTGATGTGGGATTCATTAAGGCCCTCCTATGACGGATCACTTCTTGTTGACATCAGCTCATTATCCAAGAAGTCGATCTAGGAACACCCATTTCAGTGCTTTGAAGCTTGCATGCCTCAATGGCAAGTTTCTCACTTCCGGCGATAGGTTTACATCAATGGCCTTCGACCGAAAGATTTTGCGTGGTGTTCGAAACCAAGTCCCTTATTCACACCACGTGAATTGTACTGCAGTACCTTGAGGATCATTATCATTATTGGTGATTCCTCTCGTGCCTGTTAACAGCTTACATCATTGGCTGGTAATCAGGCGATGTCTTTCCATGTTCGACTCCAGAACATCTCTCACATGGATCGACTTGTACTTTAAGTGAAGAACGAACGAGATTGAAGACCCCAGATCTAGTTTCATCCATCCGGGCTGTGATATATATTCAAGAAAATAAAGACATCAAATGTACATCGTTGCTGCACAGATAATCATCCAATCAAAGGGATGATGGCTCTACCAGAATCATCAGTCTACACTCAGACGATTGTCTGTCCTATGTACATGAAAATGAATTTATAAAGCTGAGCATGGGAATGCCCAACTCAGCTAGATCATGAAAATATTATGAAGATAATGTATTGTATTGTATCTTATTATAGGTCTCCTTCCAGCTTGAAAGAACTTCGGATCCTCATGATAAAGCATTGCACCCGACATCAAAAAGATTAATGACCTCATGCTTTAGGGGGCAACTGTTATAGACATTTTTGGGCACTGCAACCCCAAGCATAAAATGTCCATAAACCAAGGGTTCCTAAGTCCCTAAAAGTGTTGTTCCAACCCCTAAAGGAACAAGGTCAACTGATTACAGCTTCTCCCAGAAGTTCTCCATGAAAAACTACTCAGAACTGGTCAAAACTGGATCATTTCACCTGCTCCATAGGCAAAGTGCATTGCATCTCACCTAAATACACACAGTAGGTGCGTTGCATTTCAAAAATCCCTTCTATGGGGTGCGATGGGCGAGAAGAGACAAATGGCACTGTCAATCGGTGAGGTGGGGAGGCATGGAATCTTCCATAAACTTCTCTTGTTACACTTGCCTCTCTGAATTCGACCAGGGATGAGTAAGAGATCATCAATCTCCAAGTGGAAGCAAGAACTATCAGAGGGAAGACACTAATCAAATCACAAGCTGACTCATCTCCCTTACAGACATCTATATATGGATCCCTCATCCCAGAGATCCAGAGGCTGGAATTTTGCATCTTGTAAGGAATTGTTGTTGGTTTCTTGAGGCAACATCATAGTGTTGGGTGATCTAAGCTTTTCATGAGGTGAAGAACGGCTTACTTACTGAGAGGATGATGCTAGGTCAGAACAACTGGTTGTAACTCTCTTGGCTCTTTCTTGATTATCAATAAAGCTATTCAAGTTTTCCTCCATACTCTTGTGTAATTTATGTTTTTTGCATTTGTATGGTCAATTTACATCTGATCCTAGATTGTTTATGACAATAGATCCATGTTCTCGTATAGTTTTATGCTGCTTTGATTCTACAGGTACTCTGTGAAGCTGGGTATACAAGAAAGCAAGTAGCAAAGGCCTATCAGAAGAGAGAGGAATCAAGCAAGGAACCAAGTGCAAGATAGAGGTTGGTCTCCTTTATTCTTCTCTCATCTATCTTTCATAAAGGAAAACGAAAGTAATTTTACTTTGTTTGTTTCTAAGGTAGCTACCCGCCTTAGTGGGATTAGCAGTTCTACATAGACACTTTTCCCTGTAACAATACCTACAAAAGTTTCATTTGAATATCAAGTATAAGAAGGGCAGCACCAATAATGTTGCAAATTTCATCAGTTGACCACCAATCATGGTGTTAACCACTGTGCTCAACTGTTATGGGCACGAGACTTTTGATTGGCCACTTCTCTACCAAAGCGACCCAAAATTCGGCCACACATACTAGACACTCTTGGAGGGTCAGCATGTCCCATATTTTCACCTCTAGGATGCCCTGTTATGCCACTTGGGTCACCTTTGTGTTCCTTCAAGCGACCGTGCCAAGATGATTTGGGAAGCACACTACAGTCGGGCTGTTGGGCATTACGGGGTCGAGAGAACGATGGCAGTACTACAGAAGTATTTCTATTGGCCGAATCTTCGACAGGATGTCGGGAAGTACATCAAATCATGCAACGCCAGGGTCATTGCCAAACCAACCATCAAGAAGTAAGGCCTATATACCCCGTTTCCTACCCCTAGTCGACCTTGGGAATCCATCTCCATGGATTACATGTCAGGCCTTCCTTCCACTAAGCATGGAAATGACTGTGTTTTTGTGGTCATCGACAGGTGCTCGAAGATTGCCATTATGGTGGCTTGCAAGAGGAATATCACAGTAGAAGCCACTACTAAACTCTTCTTTGAAAAGGTGTGGGTACACTTCGGGATCCCACAGTCTATCATCTCAAATCGAGATAGCAGGTTCCTCAGTACATTTTGGTCCAATCTCTGGTCAATGCTGGACACCAAACTTACTAAGTCTACAACCTTCCATACTCGAACTGATGGCTAGACAAAGGTTGTCAACAGGATGATCATACACATTTTGTGCATGTACAACTCAAAGCATCCATGCACATGGGACAAGAGCCTCCCCTATGTTCAGCGCAGCTACAACTGGGCTCTTCACAGCTCAACCAGCCATAGCCCTTTTCAGGTGGGCTTGGGATTCCAGCCACTATGTCCCATTGATGTGGCCATGCCATTTGCAGCTACTCACACAGATTTGGCTCATGTCTAGTCTGAAATAGATAAGGAAACCAAATTCATCAAGCGCATCCAACATATTCACTAGTAGGTCCATGACATTCAAGAGAAATCAAATGCCAAGTACAAGCAGTGACATGATCAACATTGGGTGCCACACAAGTTTCAAGTGGGTGACAAAGTCTGGTTGCATTTGCAAAAGGAATGCCTTACCGAAACCTATCAGAAACTCAAACCACTCTGATATGGGGAGATAATGCATTTGAGCTCAGCATTTCTCCATTCCTTGGCATGCATCCATTGTTCAATGTGGATTGCCCTCGGCCATACTTTCCACCATTACTAGACACGTCCGACATTGTAGAACAACTATCCAGATTGCATGGAACAAGTTGCAACTGATCATATCACGGACACATAAATAAAGCACACTCGCCAACAGAATATCCAACTATATCGAGTTGTCAAAGTAGGCCAACTCCTTCACCAAGGCAAGTGCCTCACCAGGGACCAAGTTCAGCATAAGTTCCCTCATCTCATGGAGGAACTCAATGCAATGGGGACCATTGCTTCCTATGGGGGAAGGAATGATCCAGGTGGATATTGGTGGCCACCTGCCAAGTCTACTTGGACCCCCACCATTGTTTCTTTTAGCTTTTGAGTTTCCTTAATTGTAGCACAGTTTACTATTTTTAGTAGAACTTCCGAATCCATTTTGAGGCCCTAAATGACGTTTTTTTGGGAAAACTAGGATCAACTTGGGTTTATGGACCGATGCTGATCTTCCCAAAGTTGTAATTATCAAAAAAATATTTCTAACAAGATATTGTGCGCATCAAATGGAGATCATATGCCAAAGTTACAACCCCGCGAAGATGATGTACCAATTTACCCAAATGGGGCCCAGAATATGGCGTTTTATCTTCTAGGGTTAGGTTTTTGGATTTTTAGGGTTTTCCATTGTTTCTCAAGAATAAATAGGCCTTTAAGCCTCATTGTAAGACAGTTCAGAGGCATGTAGTCACCACATCTCTTCTCAAAGATAAGCTACCATCGCCCTAGCTGGTTTATTTCCATTGTTGTTTGTAAGCATATTTCAGTATTTTACATTAATGAAATGAAGTATTATTTCCACTGCATCTCAATGTTTATGGTTATCTCTATAATTTTTTGTGTTCCTATTTAAATCTAGATCACGCCAACATCAGGGGATCACCCCGTATGAAATCCCAACTAGATCTCACACCGTTTGGTGTGGGAGTCCCATCCAGTACGATGGCCTAGTTGACATTAATTAAATATTTGCCTCAACTCTTGCCTGTCAGCGCAGGAGAATGCTCTGCTTTGTCTTGCGAGATGTCAGGTTCGCATGCCTGGTGATTGCTATTGTTACTTATGGCAATGGTTCTTTCACTATAGGGGGAGAGGGTGGGAGTGAGTCACAAGTTGGTTGGGAGGAAGCCCCAACTCTGTTAGGAACACACAACACAATAGGATGTGCATATATTCTAGAAGAATGGTCCACACGGATGTGGAAGTCGCAACACACAAGGGAAGATAACATGTACAACACTCAGCGGATGATTCCGTGTGATTGCAATGGTTGTTATAGCAAGTTTCATGTGAAAGGTCTGTCTAATGTTTGGGAGGGTAGGAAACACAGGCAAGACAATGTTACCATCATATACAACACCTTTTCGTTAACATATATGTATTACAACAAGTTAATGAGTTCAAGTGTTAAACATGGGTTAAAGCAACATGCATTACAAGTGTTCAAGATTAGTCTTACAAAAGTTACAATACATGTGTGAAAATGTGTTGGCCTATTAGCAAGCTTCTAAATAAAGCGAAAGTTCCAAGACACATCATTACACCATACATCGCTAACCCAGTGGGTGGGGCATTGGAGCCACTACTTACTCCTCAAAGAAAATATTATAGACTCTCAAGGCTATGTGTGAGGAGCTAAAGTGAAAAGTGCTTTGCATATACAAATGAGGGGGTATTTATAACCAATGGTGAAACTGACCCTTGTGGCTATTCGACTACCCTCATGACTGTTTGACTTCCATGACTTTTTGACTTTACATGACTCTTCATACAACAAGTGGGTCTCTTGGATTTCCATGTTACATTACATTGATTGACAGTATGGCCCATAGTAGAAATGTGGATGACATGACTCAACATGACAATGTTGGTACATTCGTGTTGTTGTTCGTGTTCATGTTGAGCTGTAGTGCTACTGGATGATGGATGTCCTCATGGTGTGTCATAACTTCACCTCCACATGGAAAAGTGCACGGAGTCTTTGATGGTTGTTGGTTCACTTGATGTTGCATTCACACATTGCTCCTTGCTTGTATGTTGGTAATGTTGATAGGTTCATTCTTTCAAAAAATGTGCATGTTTGTCCGTCCGTCCGTTCTTGAACACATCTTACATGTTTGCTCCTCTGTCTATCCATGAACACATCTTTGCATGATCATTTGTTCGCAAGCACATCTCTTTACAAACATCATTCGTTCGTCTATCTGTGAACCTGTCCTTCTGCATGTGCTCCCTTTTTTCATCCCATCTATCTTCATGCCATGTTTGTTTGTGTACCTGTGTCTGCAGTCAGTCATGATGAGGCGACATCAAATCCATAAACCTCCTAGTCTACCATGATGCATGATCATTTCGGATGTAGGTGACTAGGAGAGGTGACAAGGTTGCGAGGCGAGATGGAGGCTCCGGGCACTACTGATGAAAACTGTGCAGGAGTCACTGGGTGATAAAGATGGGCGATCTAGATCAACAATTACTATCTGTGGGGTCTGGCTCAATTGGAGGACAAAACTATACAGTTTTTGGGAGGAACATTCTAGGATACGGGAAGGTTGGGCAAGAAAAATCTACATAGTTTCCGCAAAGAGTGGGAAACAGGAGGTTGGTAGCAAAAACTGTGCAATTCTTGAGGGGAACTGGCAGTCAGCTATTGGGTCACTTGCAGCAAAAATTATGCAATTCTTAAGGGGAATAGGCAGTCATCTACTAGGAGCTTGGAAATAAAAAATACGCAATTCTTGATGGGAACTGGCAGTCAGCTGCTAGGTCACTAGCAACAAAAAATGTGCAATTACTGGAGGGAATTGGTAGTCAGTTGTAGGAGCTTGGCAGCAAAAACTGTGCAATTCCTGAGGGGAACTGTCAGGAGCTGCTGGTAGGAAAAATTGCATTGAGGCTGGGAGGCTGGCCTGTTGGTCACCTCTGCGCAGTTTCTGAGCTAAGCGGACTATTGGGCAGTAGAGGACTTGCTCATGAAAACCGCGTAATTTTCTTGTTAAGCAACCGGTCGACTGTTGGGAGGGCTGGCTAGAAAAATTGCGCAATTTTCTGAGGGAGACAGGGACGGGCACTTGGTGTCTATCTAGCCTATTTGCACAACTTTCTCAGCCAGTGGAGCGGGCACGGTCTACAACCTCTTCACAATTTTTAAGGGGAGTCAGTCCCGAGGTGGCTACTGGGTCAAACTCTTCAGTTTACCAACATGAAGTTTGATCGATTTACTTGTTATTTGTGCAGCTTGAAATGGCTTGCTTGGTTCTTCTGCATTGTTCTGGGTGATATTCGATGGCAGGGTGATGGTTTGGTTGTCATAGGGGAATCCAGTCATCAGAACTTCAACAAAGTGACTCAGTGTGAGAACAAGCAAAAGATGCATACGTGATCTTGCAAACACACACTTACATGACTTGATGACGAGATGACTCAAACCATCCAGACACACATACTCAACATGACTGACTGATGGTGTAAGTGTCAAGCACGACACTAGTGATTGATCGTTGGTCGACCATGATGATGCTTATGCGACAATGAATTTGAATCTGTGTGTGAGTGCGACAAATGTTTTCATAGTGAACACAACAAGTACACATGAAGCAAAGACTTTGAGTATGACCAGAACATGGGTGCAAGAAGGGAAAATTTTAGGGGCTAATATTCACAAATGGGCTAATTTTACATAATTTTTCCAAAAAAAAAAAAATCGCCAATTCCCATTTTTTTCTAAAAATGATTTGCCCAGATCTTTTAAGAGAAAAAACAATTATCTTAAAATCACCAAAACTTTATAGATACTATATAAAACCATAAGAAGTTTTAATATTTTTACTAAAATATCACCAAGAATTTTATAGTTTTCATATTATGGATTAGTAATATTCACCAATGTTTCTAATCTTTAGGATAAATTTCCATCCTTAAAATTTTCCTTGATTTCAAGCATGACTTTGACATCAACATGCAAAAACATGAGTGAAATGATCAAGCAAGGTGGGTGCGAAGACTCACACGAGCTCACGGGGTGAACCCGAGTGTGTGCAATCATCAAGTGAAACTCTCAAGGGAAGGTTCGAAATTGGGTGCAGGCCAAAACTTTGGATAGTGGTTCTAGCCACCACAACACCACCAAAGTGCCATCTCGCAACGTCATAACTACCAGCTACTTGTTTCCCACAAAAATATGAGGAAACCTCAAGTTTCCTTTCCTTAGAACAATTCTCTAACTTTGTTGTCTCATCGATCATTCAACCCCACCCTAGTAATTTAGCTCGGCCCACGACCATTCAATCTTACCTAGGTTTTTCAGCTCGGCCCATAGTCATTCAGCTCATCCCGCAATCGTTCATCCTTGCCTAGGTCATTCAGCTTGGCCCACAGTTGTTCAACTTGGCCCATAGTCATTCATCCTAACCCACAGTTGTTCAGCCTAGCTTGTGGTCATTCAGCCTGGCCTGCGGTCGTTCAGCCTCACCCAGGTCATTCAGACCCGCCCAAGTCGTCGAACTCGGCTTGCACTTGTTCAGCCTCGCTCAGATCATTCAGACCCACCTAGGTCATTCAACTTGGCCCACGGCCGTTCAGACCCACTCAGCTCTACGACTTCAAATTTTTGGTTTTCTCCTTATGTTTCCCAAACTCCATGAAAATTCAGACCAAGTTTCACCCTTGATGTTTGGTGCTTGATTATGCCTTGAATTCTCTCCATCATGGCATATATATACCCATATCTCCGCAGCCAAATGACTTAGTCGTCCACCCAATTATGGGTCAACCTGCCCATTTCTACGTTGGCCCATCCCAACTGTTCAGTCTGTCGAGTCCACTTAAGTTGGGAATTTCTGCCCATCACACATGGGTGCTTCTGTCCGTCGCACAAAACCGAGAAGGCCTCTGCACAACTCGTCACACATAACCGAGAATGCCTCCACACGACTCATCACACATAACTAAGCTCAGTCATCCATCACACACATGGATGCCCCAGACTCGACTCATCGCATAAAACTGAGAAGTCTACCCACCGTCACACATAACCGAGTTCGAGTGCATGTCACATATGGGTGCGCCCGACTCAACTCAGAGCCTGACATAATATACCCGAAGGTACGCAGAGTACGATCCTATACACTTACTTATTTGGAACAAGATATCACCCCTAATGTCACACCCCTATCCTAGCGGTGGTCTTTAAATCATACATAGGTAGGTATGACTTTACTACCCACTTTCTTTTCACCAATACTTATGAGTATGGGCTATGCCTAACATTCAACACTTAGTTATTTTTTTTGTTTACTTCTACTAAGCATTCTTCATTACAGAGCAAAATAACATTTACATCTCCATCACCATATCATAAATATGCACAGATGAATACTTTATTCTTAAATGAGAGGGTCAACTCCTTGAATATTAGAGTCTGCCCCAATATAATAATTCAATGTTTTTACAAATACATTTACAAGTACAAATTTGCTAAGAAACTCCAAATTTCACCTTAGCAAACTTTCTAACTTTCAGTGGTTTCGGCCTACTCGTATTGGGTTGCCCACCTCACCAAGTCGAGTCACCCTTCATTCAGCAGTGCCCACCTTCAATTCATGCAACTCGTCTCACTGTGCAAAGGCGCCCACCTTGGGTCGCGACATCCTCCGCGTTTAGACTTCCCCGCTACACAGTGCAAAGGTGCCTACCCCATAGGGTCGCCCTCCACATTTAGCCTTGCCACACCGTGCAGCTCATCCACACCGTTCCTCCGTGCAGAACCACCCAATAGGGTCAGTTCATATAGCCATGCCTGAATCATTTAGATTTATGCACACCTGTAGCTCATTACGTTCAGAGCCACCTGTGCCCACTATTTAGCTCGCCATCCTGTCCACTGTGCAGACCCACCAAACTGGGTCGAGTCATTCGCCTGCACCCACGAGTCGGGTCATTCTACCACACCCGTGGGTCGGGTCGCCCATCTTTGTTGGGTCGTCTGCACCCACCACAACTCGAGTCAACGCGCTTAAATAACCAAACAGTCTACCCTTATAATGAACAAAAACTCACCTATGTGATAAACCTGCAACTCGCACTTCCTCCGACTCGACACTTCAACCCACCTGTCTTCCTGTGCCTTGCCTCAACCCAATGCCTTAGCTCTTGGTAAGTCACAATTGCCTTGGACGATTGTTTCTTAAACTCTGATTCATGATTCTCTCCAACTCACCATCTCTTATATATATGCATCCTCCATGTGTTATGGTGGGTCAACTTACCCCAGGCTGTCCATACAAATCGCACATGAAAATATAAAATAACTCGTCGGCCAACCGATATGGGTCCGCTTCCACACGTCAGCTTGCCCAGGGTGTCCAACTCCATATTGTTGGAAATACTGAGAGGGGGGTGAATCAATATTTCTTACTTTATTTTTACTTAATCTAGTGATTTCCAAAAGCATATATAGATATGTATATGTATACACAGAAGAAAGAAATCAACAGCTGGAATTAATGGTTTTATTAAAACTCAAGATAATGCAATGAAATAAATACAATATAAGTATATATCTATTTGTGAATAGTTGCCAAGCTCCGACTTGGACTTCAGTGAGGCTCCAACCTCAAGAACACCAGCTCTGTTTTGCAGTGGTTTTGCACTTAGGAGCACCAACACCCAATGACTTCATTCCTGTTCAGTTCTGAGGCTCCAACCCAACCTTGGTATAAACTGGTATGCTGCTACACCCTATTCAGCTGAGGTTCTATCACTCCTACTCTCTTGCCTCTGCTACTTTTGTTGCCTCTACAACCTCTGGTGCTTTTGTTTCCTCTTCTGCCTTTGCTGCTTCTTCTACCTCACACTCTGGTTCTTCACCACAATAATAGCACCAACAGTTCTTTGTTTTTACTGTTTTATACATTCCCATGCCTCTATCCATTCGTTTATGCTTACACGGCCTCTTAGGCTTCCTCCTCGGTTGCTGCGGCTTCCTCTATGTTGTGCAAGTTCATTGACTTTCTAAGGACACGTAGATTCATTTGAGAGGTCCAAAACTCCACGGAGAACACATCTTACTGGTTATGACTGTAACAGCGCTCCTTTGACAATGATTGTGGGCCTGCGCAAAGTTTTATCTTTGGTTTAAATAGAGGCGTTATGCCCCAATCACACTCTCCATCGATATGATACACCCCCCTGGATCATCAAACCAGTTACGGACCAGTTATCATAGGCCTTTCAGCCTAAGAACCTTGCGCAGGCCAAAACCACGATTACACAGGAAAACACAGGCAAAATAGCGGAAATGACTGAAGTGTGGACTTCAGGGTGTGTTACACCCGTGTTTATTTCTGCATTGGGTCCACGATTAAATCACAATCAGTGATTCATGACTCCTGGGGATCCTTTATATTTTGGACCCATGACTCCGCCAATGGCCGACAGTCGATCCTCCATTGCTTCGATGAACCGGATGTGATGTGGTATTAAACCATGGTATATATACCCGTCGGGTCCACAGCCTTATCGCAATCGACGCTTTCATGTAGCAAGGCTTCTCGGCGTACACTCTGCGATGGATGTAATGAAGGTTAATTCATATTGTAATGTAGCAGCGGGTCCACATGTGTTCATCACAATCGGGGGTTGCCCTTGGTGGAGGTCTGATGCGATATCGCTATCGGCGATCGCACATCACAAAGGTCCAGGTCTAAACCTTAACATAGACCACTCCTTTATAGCGATGTGATATGAGGTACCAGACCCGATATGTCTCAGCACTCCTGTGTATAAGGTTTCAAGTCCGCAATCCACCTCTGATAGTGTATTTGCTTGTATATGTATAGTTATGCCCGCCGATAGTTTTAAAGCATATATACCCAAGTCCTTCTTCCTCCGTTTGCATTAGATGCATATATATATGGTTTTTCCGATGGGTAAATACATATATGTATACACGTCTTGCATCCATCTACTTCCTTCATTTCTCCTCCATTGCTACTCCGATGGCTCCCGATGACCCTTTTAATTGCATGTATATAAGCTCTCTGATGACACTGTTTCTCTGCTTCCTTCGTTTGCTCTGTGTGCTCCTCTTCTTTGGCATATATATATGACATATACATATATGGCTCCTCTATAGCTCTGATATCTCTATTTTGGCATATATTTGAGTTCTGATCCTCTTGGCTCCTCTTCGCTCCATTTGCTGCTCGAATATTGTCATATTGACATCAATGACAATCTATGTCCAAAAATCTCCCCCTTTGTTATTGATGGCAATATTCTTCTGCTCTCCCCCTTTGACATCAATGGCAAAGGAATGCATACGGACTCCCCCTTTCAAACTGCTCCCCCTGTCCTGCTACATCTTTATGAATGAACTTGAGTGATGATAAAGAGATAACCCCCATCTTTTGATGCAGATGTTTGAATGCTTCTCGAGGAAGAGGTTTTGTGAAAATATCATCTACCTGTTCCTTAGTACTGATATATTCCAAGACTATGTTTTGTTCAGCTACTTGCTCACGGAGGAAACGATACTTGATTCGTATGTGTTTGGATCTTGAGTGCACCACTGGATTTTCGATGAGACTGATAGCACTTGTATTGTCACAATAGATGGTAATCGGTTAATTTGTACATATGTCGACAACTTTTAGAGCTTCCTTCATCCATAATATCTGAGTACAACAGTCTGTTGCATCAATATACTTGGCTTCGACTGTGGATAATGATATGCATGACTATTTTTTGTTGAGCTAGGATACTAAACAGTCTCCTAGGAAGAACACATTTCCACTAGTACTTTTCCAATCATCTATACTTCCAGCGCAATCAGTATTAGTGTATGCAGTGACAGTCAGTGTTGAGCTCTTTGGGTACCAAAGACCGAAATCAGAAGTTCCTTTGAGGTATTTGAGAATTCCTTTTACAGCTAATAAGTGGGATTGTTTGGGAGTAGATTAAAATCTTCCCACCATTCCTACTGCCTACATTATGTCTGGTCTTGTAGCTGTTAAGTATAGAAGGGCTCCAATCATTAACCTGTAATGAGTTGCATCTACTAGAGGGGAGTCATCATCTTTGCTCAGTTTTTAGTTTGTGGTCATAGGTGTGCTCATGGGTGCACAGTCCTCCATTCCATATTTTTTTGGGCATGTCTTTTAGATATTTGGTTTGAGATATACACAATCCTACTCTGGTTTGAGATACTTGAAGTCCAAGGAAGTGGAATAGCTCTCCTATCATTGACATCTCAAACTCTTTTGACATGCTTTGAGAAAATTCATAGCTCATTTCATCATTATTACTAGCAAAAATTAGATCATCGACATAAACAAGAGAAACTAGTAACTTACCTTCATCTGTCTTTATGTATAGATTACTTCCAGCCACTCCCTTTTTGAAGCCTTGTTGTTGTAGGTAGTGATCCAATCTTGCATACCAAGCTCTAGGAGCTTGTTTCAACCCATTTAAAGCTTTTTTCAACTTACAGACTAAGTCCTTTCCTGCTGTTAGATCAAAACCTTCTAGTTGCTCCATGTAGACTTCCTCCGTGAGTTCCCCATTTAGAAATGTTGATTTCACGTCCATTTGATAGATTTTGAATCCTTTTGAGCAAGCAAATGCCAAGAACATCCTGATAGATTCCATACGGGCCACTGGTACTAATGTCTCTTCAAAGTCAATTCCTTCAATTTGTGAATAGCCTTTGCAGACAAGTCTTGCCTTGTTTCTGATAACCTGTCCTTCCTCATTCATTTTATTTTTGAACAACCATTTGGTTCCTATTATGTTTTTGTCCTTTGGACGAAGTACCCATTCCCATGTCTTTTTCTTCTCAATTTGGGACATTTCTTCTTCCATGGATTTTACCCAATGAGGATCCTTACTTGCTTCTGCAAATGTTTCTGGTTATATCATAGATAGGAGAGCAATGACTTTTCTCTTGGGTGTGATTGTTATCCTTCTTCAGGTCTGCACACCTTCATCTCTATCACTAATGATCTGCTCTTCTGGATGATGTCTTTGGACATACTTCATCTTTGAAGGGGTATTAGGTGGTTCTCTTTCCTCTTCTTCTTCTTCTTCTTCCTCATCTATTTCTTCTTCTTTAGGTTCTTCTTCTTCAATGAGAAATTCATCTTCATGTTCTTCAATTTCATTTTCTGGAAGATCTTCATCAACCTTTACATCAATGCTTTCCACTATTTTCTTTAGTCGATAATTGTAGCACTTGTAAGCCTTGCTCCATGTAGAGTATCCAAGAAATATCCCTTCATCAACCCAAGAATCAAACTTTCCGGGCGAGCCATCATTTATTTTTATGAAGCACTTTCTTCCAAAGATCTTGAAGTACTTCACTGAAGCAGGTCTTCCTTTCCATAGCTCATAAGGATTTTTTTCACAATTTGGTCTTAATTGAGTTTGATTCAATGTATATATAGTTGTCCCTACTGCTTCTCTCCAGAATCTAGGCTATAAGTCTGCTACTAATAGCATTGTTCTTGCCATTTCTTGGACTGTTCGATTTCTTCTTTCAACTACCCCATTTTGCTGAGGTGTTCTGGTAGCAGAGAATTCCCTTTTAATTCCATGAATATAACAGAACTCACTAAATTTGTTTGATGTGAATTCTCCCCCTTGGTCTGTTCTGAGGCACTTAATTTTTTAATCCTTTTCATATTCTACAAGGGCTTTTAGATTCTTAAAACACTCAAAGTTTCAGATTTAAACTTTAAAAAACATATCCACATCATTCGATTATAATCATCAACAAACAACACAAAGTACCTTTCTCCTTGGAGTCCCTAATTTCTAGTTGTCCCACACACATCAACATGGATGATCTCCAAGGGCTTCGATGTAGAGAGCTCCTTTGTCTTGTGGCTGGTTCTGGTCTGCTTTCCATGTTGACATGGACTACATACTCCTTGATTTGGTTTGAACAGCCTTGGGATGTCTCGTACAACTTTGATCTTGTTGATATTGATCAGATTTTTGAAGCTTGTATGTCCAAGTCGCTTGTGCCACAACCAACTCTCATCTGTCTAACTCAAGTAGCATTTATTTTCTTTAATCTTGTTCAGAATGTAAATGTTGTCTGATGTTCTCACCCCTTTTATCACAAGTTCCCCTGAGGCAGAGTTCCTTATTTCACAGTCTTTGGTGCTGAAAACAACCTTATGTCCTTGCTCATAGATTTTGCTGACACTCAGGAGGTTGTGGTTGAGTCCGTCAACTAGTAGAGCATCTTGAGCTTTTCCTTTTCCATTGATCAGAGTAACTATTCCTTTTCCTACAATTCTGCCAGATCTGCTTCCAAAGGACCCATTCCCTTCCTTTTTTCTCAGTGAGACAAACTTCCTTCTATCTCCTGTCGTGTGTCTAGAGCACCCACTATCCACAAACCAATGGTTTCCATTATTTTGAGCATATAGAGCCAGGCCACATTTATCCATGCTGAGTTCTTGCTATTCGTCTTTCTTCCTTTGAGTGGGTAGTCTTGTTCATAGTGTCCATTATTGTAGCAAAAAGAGCAAATCAGATCAAATTTGTTCAAGGGATCAAATGAATTGAAAGTTTTGATTTGTCCCTGCCCTTTGGGGGCATATGAGTTGATTATTCAGTCCTTTAGCTTTGTCTTTTCACTTCTGTGAGCCATAAAATGTCTGGCTTGATGACCGAAGTTTTTACATTGAAAGTAGTGTCCAAGAAAGATGGTTTTGTACTTGTTGAAGCAAACACAGTTTGAGTTGATTTCCTTCCTGGGAATTACTCCTCCCTCGTTCTTTGGATTTGCGATGGGCCCTTAGTGGAGTACAGGTTTGTATTTGTTGTAGTGTCCATGATTCGACTCCACATTTTTCTTTGGAGTAATTCTCTCTTCATTCTTGGGATCTGGGATGCACTTTTGATAACATACTTTTTCATCTTTGGATTGTAGGAAAGTGCATCGACATAGCTTTTCGCACTATTCTTGGTGCTTGAGGATTCTCCTTTCAAACCTATTCCAGACTTGTCATGTTGAAGTTTTTGATTTTTCATAATAGTCTCAAGTATTTGAGAGCTTTTACAGCCCTTTTTAATTTTCTCCAACTCCTTTCTCAGAGACACTATTTCGGCCTCACATTCTTCACAAGTCTCTTCTTTTTCTTTAAGCTTTGCTTCCAAGAGATCTTCTCTCCTTCTTAATTCCTCATTTTCCACTTTGAGAGAAATGATTTTGTTCCGTAGTTTCTCATTTTCTTCAGTGGCACTTATTAACAGTTCATCTACATTTCCTTCTAGCCCTCAGTCATCGTCATCTGCAAGTGCCATGCATAATGTTTCTTGGCTCTCATCATGATCACTTTCCTCATCTGATTTATTTTTGATGACCATCAACTCATCCTCATTAGACTCATCTTTCTTGGAGAATAAGTTTTTCTTATTGAACCCTTTCTTTTTGTGTGCCATTCTTTAGAATTTCCTTCATCATCACTGTCATGTTTATGAGGACATCTTGATACATAATGACTTATTTTACCACATTTAAAACATATAAGAGGATACTTGCCTTTAAGCTTAGATCCTCTCTTTAGTTTTCGTACAAATTGAGCCAATTCGAATTCCACATCTAACTCATCACTACAGTCATTCCTTTCTTTCCCCTTCTTTGACTTTGAGGCCTTGAATGTTGCATCTTTGGAGCTTGGGCCACCTTTCCTCATTTCATAGGCAGTGAGAATTCCATGGAGTTCATCCATTTTGAGGGTATCTAGATCCTTTGCTTCTTCTATATCGCTTATTTTGTAGTCAAATCTGTCTGGAAGACACCTTAATACCTTTTGAACAATGGTACTTTCTTCAATTTTTTCGTCCAATCCTTTCAAGGAATTTACCACTTTAGCTACTCGGAGGAGGTATGCTGCAATATCTTCTTCATCTTCCATCCTCAAACTTACAAATTGTCTTATGTGAGTTTGAAGCTTTTCCTTTTTGGCTTTTGAGTCTCCATCATACAAGCCAACTAGCTTCTCCCACGTTTCTTTGGCAGAGGTGCAGTGCATGACTTTTGTAAACTCGAAATCAGTGATTCCACTAGTGATGGAGTTGAAGGCCTTTGCATTTTTGATGTAGGCTTTCCTCTCGTCTGGGTCTGTTGGAAGAATGGAAGTCATTTGGTATACATTTTGAACAAAATTCCAAACTTCAGGTCCAAGGGACATTAAGTAGTAGGTCATTATTTTCTTCTAGAAACCAAAGTTAGTGCCATTGAACAAAGGAGGTCTTCTTGATGCTTCGTGATTTCTCATCATGGTTGTGGATCCTTCTTCATGCTGTTAAGATAGTATGAAGAAGCCGACTCTGATACCAATTGTTGGAAATACTAGGGGGGTGAATCAGCATTTCTTACTTTTTTTTTATTTGTTCTAGTGATTTCCAAAAGCATATATAGATATGTATATGTATACATAGAACACAGAAATCAACAGCTGGAATTAATTCTTTTATTAAAACTCAAGATAGTGCAATGAAATAAATACAATATAAGTATATATCTGATTGTGAATAGTTGCCAAGCTCCAACTTGGACTTTAGTGAGGCTCCAACCTCAAGAGCACCAACTCTATTTTGCAGTGGTTCTGCACTTAGGAGCACCTACCCCCAATGACTTCAATCTTGTTCAGTTCTGAGGCTCCAACCTCTTGGATCCAACCCAACATTGGTATAAATTGGTATGCTACTACACTCTATTCAGTTGAGGTTCTCTCACTCCTACTCTCCTGCCTCTGCTGCTTCCGCTACCTCTACAACCTCCACTGCTTCTGCTGCCTCTTCTGCCTCTGCTGCTTTTGCTACCTCACACTATGGTTCTTCACCACAACAATAGCACCAACAGTTCTCTATTTTTACTATTTTATACATTCCCTTGCCTCTGTCCATTCATTTCCGCTTACACCGTCTCTTAGGCTTCCTCCTCAGTCGTTGTGGCTTCCTCTGCATTATGCAAGTTCACTAAATTTCTAAGGACACGTAGATTCATTTGATAGTCCAAAACTCCATGGAGAACACATCTCACTGGTTACGACTGTAACATCGCTCCTTTGACAATGATTGTGGGCATGCACATTTGTCTTTGGTTTAAACAGAGGCGTTATTCCCCAATCGCACTCTCCATTGCTCTGATACACCCTCCTGGATGATCAAACCAGTTACGGACCAGTTATTATAGGCCTTTCAACCTAAGAACCCTGCGTAGGCCAAAAACACAAGTACACAGGAAAACATAGGCAAAATAGTGGAAATGACTGAAGGGCGGACTTCAGGGTGTGTTACACCCGTGTTTATTTCTGCATCAGGTCCGCGATTAAATCGCAATCAGCGATTCGTGACTCCTGGGGATCCTTTATATTTTGGACCCATGACTCCGCCAATGGCTGGCGGTTAATCCTCCATTGCTCCGATGAACCGGATGTGATGTGGTATTAAACCATGGTTTATATGCCCGTCGGTTCCATAGCCTTATCGCAATCAGCACTTTCATGCAGCAAGGCTTCTCGGCGTGCGATCTGCGATGGATGCGATGGAGGTTAAGTCATATTGTAATGTAGTGGCGAGTTCGCATGCGCTCATCACAATCAGGGGTTGCCCTTGGTGGAGATCCAATGCGATATTGCTATCAGTGATCACACATCGCAAAGGTCTAGGTCTAGACCTTAACATAGACCACTCCTTTATAGTGATGCGATATGAGGTACCAGACCTGATATGTCTCAGCGCTCCCGTGTATAAGGTTTCAAGTCCGCAATCCGCCTCCGATAGTGTATTTTCCTGTATATGCATAGTTTTGCTCACCGACAATGTTAAAGCATATATACCCAAGTCTTTCTGCCTCTGTTTTCATTAGATGGATATACATATGGTTTTTCCGATGGGTAAATACATATATATACACATCTTGCATCCATTTGCTTCCTTCATTTCTCCTCCATTGCTCCTCCGATGGCTCTCGATGACCCAGTTTCTTTGCTTCCTCTGTTTGCTCTGTGTGCTCCTCTTCTTTGGCATATATATATGACATATACATATATGGCTCCTCTATAGCTCTGATAGCTCTATTTTGGCATATATTTGAGTTATGCTCCTCTTGGCTCCATTTTCTCCTCGAATATTGCCGTATTAACATCAATGACCATCTGTGTTCAACACATATATCGGCCCAACTCGTTGGTTTTTTGACACTTCATATAAACTAATCATGTGTGTGCCCATACTTAGTTTATTTTCCGCTTCTCTGTTTTTTGACTCGCCAAGTAACTCGTCACACCATCGCACAACTTGTTGGTGGAACATTTAACTTAATGCTCCTTATCATCGTATCACCTTTAATTGACCTTGTACATCATCGCAAAGTCGACTCGTCGCACATAACAGAAGATGTCTCCCACTATCATCGTCGCACATGAGCGCAACCAGTCTCAGATCGTAGTCGTGACATACTCCCCCACTCTGAATGGTTGTTGTCCTTGACAACACCATATCAGAAACCACCATCACTAAGACTGAAAATCCATATATGAGTACCCAAATGTGTGCACCTCTACCTTGCCTCATGCCATCGATATGCCAAACTCTATAAGAAAATCATGTGTTGGATCCCCTCGTGTTGGTGATTAGTTGGGTAGCTAATCCAATCGTACATTTCCTCCACAACAATGCATGTTCCCTACATCATCATGACTCATATCTGCACACTGCTGCCAATTGTATCCATGTCACCTAGATGTTTTCTCAAACCATTACAGACTCACTACCATGAGTAGTTAACAATGAGCCACATCCCCATTTCAGTCTAAGAAGAGAGGGAGGAAGTGGAGGTTGAAGGCTCTCCCTTTTCCTCAGCTAATAGCTCAATCCACCTGTCTGGATCTTCTTCATCCAATCTCTATATGTATGCTTCCCAACTCTCCATCTAAATCTCAGGTCTATCATCTCCAACTCTTTCCACTGCCTCTATTCTACTTGATAGATCCAAGATAGTATCAGACAATGCTCTAATCACATGTGACTACTCCATAAGTTTTTCCTCTGTACAAGACAACCTCTTATAGACTTCTTCATCTCGCTTGACTTCCTCCACATTCATCGCTATCAACTTACATTCGGCTTTCGTAGTTCCTATGGTTGGTACACCAATGGGATCATCATCACGCTCGTCATAAATGTACAACTTCTTCACGTGAGGTACTATCATAGCTTCAAACTCTTTCATAAATTCCATACCCAGTACAACTTCATAGTCATCTATCCACATAATCATGAAGTCGACTTTCCTATTCCATTCACCTATGCTCACATCCACTTTTTCTGCTACACCGATCACTGAATCTGGAGGACAGTTCATTGCTTTCATCTATTCTTGAACTGGTATAAATTTCAGCCCAATACTTCGCTTAGTTTCTTCACTCATGAAGCTATGAGTTGCACCACTATCTACCAAAGTGAGAATAGTGTCATTCCCAATCTTCATCTCCACATATTCTAACTTGTTTCTTTCAAGATCTCGTCATGAGGCTACCTTCATAGCTACTGCAGCTCCCAAAATCTTCATCACTCTAATGGATGTTTCTTCCTTCTTCTTCTATGCATCGAATTGTGCTACTACTGCCACTTTCAGTCCTGAAGGAAAATTCTTCGCCATATGTGGTTATTCACAAATCCAACACTTCAGAGGCTTCTTCATCTTCGAATTGTCATTCAATCTCGAAGGCTCTTCTTTTGTAATATTCTCTTTCGGTTTATCTATTTTCTTCTTTCATTCTTCAATTCCTTCATCATAATTTTCTACCAAGTGATCAATCGCCACAAATGCTTCCTCTAGTGTCTTGATCTTCTACCTCTTCACCTCATTGTGTGCCCAAGGTTTCAATCCTATAATGAAATTTAATACCTTGGCATTCTCTAAAATATCAGGTAAATCCAAGATCGCACTCGAGAACTCTCGTTCATATGCTTGTAGGCTTCCTGTTTTCTATATATATTTAATCTTCATCCTTGCATCCCAAGTCTCATTGTGTGGGCTAAAATGAGTCTGCAAAGCATTCTTCATGTCATCCAAAGAAAAGATTTATGCAGCATCACCATTGGAAATTTGATCCATTTTCCTCTGCCACCACATCTTAGCATATTTTGTCAAGAATTGAGCAGCTACCTTCACTTTGGCCTCATCATCAGGTATACCCAAATGCTCCAAGTATTGCTCCATATCCCGTAATAAATTTCCAAGATCTTTCGCACTCCTCATCCCATCTTAATATTCGGGTTCTTTGACCTTCACATGGGCAAATGCGCCAACAGAACCTTTCCCAACTAATTTTTCAAAACATCTATCTCATTTTGAGCATCGTCAAGTTCCTTCTGCAACTTCAAGATTTCTTCCAAACTTTGATCCCTTGCAGCTCCAACGTCCTTGACTTCTTTCTTTGTTTACGCATACAATTATTATGTATACTTGGTGGGCTCCAGTATTGTAGCAATAATGCTACAACTCTTGGAGCTTCCTTCTCTAATTTTATCAACCCGGTAGTTCGTAACAAACTTGGAAGCGACGGTGCTGTATGCACAAGTACTAGCTCTTGTCGCAGCTGTCACTTAGTCAGCTGGCACAAGTCCGCTAGGGCTCAAGCCAACTTCTATGAGCTCTCAGAAGAAGCTTTTTAACCAATGAACGAAAGCTATCTCAAAGGAAAGTTAACCTACTGTAGGAAGGAACTGAAAGCCAACAAGAATCGCAAACCCTAGCAAACCCTAATTCTACCAGCTAGTCCTACTGATGCGAAGATGGGAATGCAAACTACTGAGAGAGATGCCATTGCTTCTAGGAACGTGAGATGCATGTGTCTAGACTACTTTGATCTAAAGAAAACATATTTTTGTATTTTTGTTCAAGTTGTTGGAATTATTATGCGTGTGCTTCTAACTGGGTCTTGACTGTGCAGGGATAGATCAAGGGGAGGAATGCTTGGAAGAGGTCAGGGAGGCTCAGAGAGGGTCTAAGGAATCCCCAGCATCCCTTCAGAGAGTTTCACAAAGTTGGATGCCAAGCAACCGTGTTTATGAGCTTCTACAGGAAGTCTGCAAGGGATTCTACAGGATGTTCAGAATTTCTACAGGAAGTTCAGTAATTCCTACAGGATGTTCTACAATCAGATTTTTGGGTGATGGATGAGTAGAAGAGGCTGCATGGATGGATAGGGAGGTAGGAGGGGAGCTTGAAAGGACTCAGTGACAGAGAGATGAGATGGAGAGGGGGTGTGCTAAGCTGGTTGGTCTAAAGAAGAGTAGAGGGAATGGAAGGCCGAAAAGGTAGGATAACGTGGGTGATAGAAGAGTTGGGAGGCAAGTGGTCTAACTGGGAGATGAGTAGATGGCCTAGGCATGGTTTAGAAGGATAAGGGAGTGAGGGAGTAGTACTGCACAGTGTAAATGAAACAAATCATCTGCGTCTTGTACATAACCGAGATTTCATCAACCTATTCCAACTGTTTTAATAAAACCAAAGAACAACAACGTTATTTCTAAGGAAAATCATGCATGGTGCTGAAGCAAAGACTCATTCCACAAGATCTAAACGCATGGACACTTCCACAAATGAAAATATTGCATCAAAGATTGCATGAACATGTGAAACAATGTTTTTGGTGGGTGGCACGGTCTGCAATTCCAGTCCCTAAACAGAGGTGAAAGTGAGTGTGCAGTCAACCCTTTTTGGAACTCTTATTAACTCCAATCTCCTTACTCTAATCTAAACTACTGAAGCAACTCTGTTCATAAAACTAACCTACTTAACCACATCAAGAAATTCAACTCAGCAAACTGCGTTTCCAAATGCATGTACAGGAAAAGAAATACAATGCTGAAAGAAAGGTAACAATACAAAGGAAGGATGCCTTTTGCTCTCAGGTTGGGCCCAACCCCGAGAGCTATGGCTCCTTTAAGAACTCAGAACTGAACTCAAATCTGCCTGCTTTTCATTAAAAGATAATAGTCATAAGTCAAATAACATGCCAAAAATGGCTTACAAAAGAGCAAAACAGAGCTATCAGCTCGTAGTTTAGAATATGCAACAAGGTTTCAAAAGTCCCTCTCGAAGGCTACAGCCTCATCATTTATACATTACGAGGGCCAAGCTAGGCTCCTAAATTAGTGGGATTTGGCTGACCAAACTAAGAGTGATCTGCTACTTCCTCAAAATCCGTTTGGCTGCCTTCTAGCTCGGTGGTGGTGGCTGTTGGAGCTCGGAGTTGGAGTGAAGATCACGAGGAAGGCCATTCAATGCTGTGGACAACCTTCCTACAAAATCTCAATCCCATCTTGGCTGTCTCCTAGCCCTCATCTGCGTGGTTTTGCTCCATTAAATGTCAAAAAAACCTGAAATAAGCATGTGTTAGCCACCTAGGAATAGTGACTGCCCTCATTCGTACAAATGACATAAATATACTAAAAAATGATGCATAAGTTATGAAAAATGAAGGGTTGAGCAAGGGTAGTTAGGCCAAATGAGCCCAAAATGTTACCAAATTTGGGGCTCATCATCACCCCCAGCTAAAATGATTGCTCATCCTTGAGCAACTAATCCAGCTCCTTGTCCTTCATTGCCTTCACTGCCACCCTCACATCCCAAGCTTCTGCAGTAGTGTCCTCCTTACTGACATGGAACCCAGCCTTTCTTTCCACCTCTTCCCACTGTTCATGCTCATCTTTCTCTGTGCTGCCTTCCATCAATCCTAACAGCAGAGGTGGGCTTAGCTTGAGGCCAATCCAGCTGGCCTGGAGGTTCTGCATAGATTTCTTATAGAGGGGTACCCGTACTAGAGCTTCCCTCATTCGAGTTGGAGTATGATATTCTCTGATTTTTAGACTGTGGGCCAATGTATTCCATTGGCAGGTGCAAGCTTGAACACAGTTGTCCCCTAACAGTCTCTCCATATCCTTGAAATGCGCTATGGCCTGGGCCTGCTGATCCATATATTTCAATAAAGCTTGAGGGTCGGTGGATAAGTGTTGGTGTGCTGATATTAATGCAGTTGGATCCCCTGGTTCTGCTCTAATTAGTAATGGCTCATTCAGCTCTCGGTTCATGACTGCTTTGGCTTCTGCTGCTCTTTTGTCTTCATGGTTCAACCATGAGGCAAATGCCATTAACTGCATATCCCCTAAGACCGTGTTGGGATCCCATGAAGTCACATTAGGAAGGGCCAAATTATGGAGGTAGAACTCCGATAGTTTGGCCTTATCCTCTGATGAACTGGTATTGCATAATTCAGTGAACTGCTGCGGGTCTTGGAGCTAAGAGATACCCCTTTACGCCAAGGTATTGATTTGAAATTGTAGCCACTAGTCTCTCAGGTACAGGCCATAGGATTTGGCCAGTTGTCTGCATTGTATAGCATCCATGGCCCAACTGGCCATGCAGGCCAATTGTGCCTCTTTCTGCTGCAGCTGCTGTCTGAAAGCTTGTACCTCAATTTGCGCTTGCAGTTCTGTTTCCTGTAGATGCGAGGTTGGCTCCCCAAGACCATCTTGCAACCCTTCTCTACCTTGTTGTTCTGCTGTGATGTCCCTTGAGGATGTGCCCGTTCCTCTCCTTAGCTCCTGTAGCTGCAGTCTAAGTTTTTCGTTCTCTTCCTGTAGGAACACCCTCTGGCAATTTGCCATGTGTTTAGCCATAGCTAATTCCTTTGTTGCCTCCTTGAGTTGCTCCTCCAAGGGGCCTATGTCTGCCACACCTTTTGATTTGGCTATTTTCATCCACGTGTGGGTTCGTACTCTCTCTTCCTCCAATGCAAAGAACAGTGGCACAGTGAATTTCTGTGGTATAATTTTGCCAGCTTCTAAGAAGTTATAATATGAGCTCAGACTTGGCTGAGGGCTAGGCTCCGGAATATGCTCTTTCTCTTCTTCTCTTGGTGGCTCTACTTTGTCTTCCCTTGGTGGTGATGAGGGTGCTTCTCCCTCCATCCTCTCTGTCTCCTTAAGCCAAGCTAAGGTTTCTTGTAGAGCAGCCTCAGCATCCTATAGCCGGGCTTTTGAGGCCAACTGGTCCAACCTCTCTTTCCAAGTAGTTGTTTTCGGGCTCCCCCTCTCATAGGTGACTGATATCTTTGAGGGGGAGCTCTCCCTGGGAAAAGTAGGGGGGTCCTCTATAGTAATTGGGCTGCTGGATGGAGGCTGTGGCTTGCTCGTTTTGATTCTCACACTTCTTCTAGCTTTAAAATATAGAGCGGCCTCCCTCTTTCTCTTTTCCTTTGGCTTAGGAGGTGTACTGAGGGCGGCCAGCACGGCTACTGCCTCCCTTGCAAGAATGTCGGCTTTCGTTTCTTTGGGTTTTCCTTTCTCAGGGCTTCCTGTAGAAGGCCCTTTATCAGCTGATTTCTGGCTTCCTGTAGAAGCCGGTTTTGGTTTTCCTGTAGAAACAGGTGGCTCCGTTTTAGTTTTTTTTGCTGAGTGTGTTTTGCTTTTTGACATGGTCGAGGCTGCCGTCGAGGTGCCTTTACTGACGTTGACCTGCTCAGTCTTTTCCACCCTACTTTGTAATCTTTTCTCTCTGGCCATCAACATGGGTGTATCATCCTTCTCCTTGGCACCCTTTTTCTCTTGTTTCTCCTTTTTCTCTTTCTTCGGTGCTTTGGATATGGGTCTCTGGCCTTTTTCTTTCCTCTCTATGGGTACTGACTCCTTCTCCTCACTGCTGGAGGAACCAAGCTCTTCAGTCAACATTTTTATATCGCCATCCTTAGTCAAATTCTGGAAGGTTTCCCACGAGAGAGGGACTTTGTATGTGTGGAGTGCATCCTCCACGAGGAGCTTAATGAGCCCGTGATGAGCTACCTGGTCTGGTGTGCCTTCTCTCAACTTGGTGGCACATTCAGTCATAGACTGCAGTAGAAAGTAGGGAATACTTAGTTTGTTTTCTGCAGGTAGGTCCATCTGATGCCTTAATTCTGTGAGTAGCCGAAAATGGTACCCATACACAATGCTAAACCGTCCTTCACATGTGATGTATTTCATAATTTGGAGGCTAACTTCGCTCCAAAGTGGCAGTAAGCTAGTTCTGCGAACCCCGTTCTTATCTTCTGAGAATTGCTCCTCTGGTGGGAAGAACTCTTTTTTAGCCTTTTGGCCTAATTTCCTCTCCTCCTTGTCCCACGGTACCCCCATTGGGAGCTCAGTGACTCGGCTGATGAATTGTGGGGTGAGCCTGAGACTCAAACCCCTGAAATTGACAGTAGCCAGTGTTTTGGATTTTGGCTTCAGAGCTCGCAAGAACTCCTCTGCCACCTCATCATCATATCCTTGCAATTTGTCGCAGAACGACATCCATTGCGTGTGAGTGAACAGCTCTACCACCTCAGGGTTCTCCCTTAATTTCTTTGAGTCGGTCGGTTCTTTTCTGATGAAACCACCCGGCATGGTGAAAACCTGCTACGTTAGCTGGAGGTGGCGGGTGCGTATTCAAAAACTAGCCTTTTGGGACAGAGCGTAGGATCACGCCCCTGCCACGCACACAATTCGCGAAGACTATCTACAGATGAGCCTTAACAGGTCTTAATTACAAATCACATCCTGTAGAAAACCTTGCATACACCTCGACGACAATTCATGCAAACGGAAGACAATACTTGCAACTTTTTATGATCAGACTGTAGAACGTCGACTCCACCACCTTCGAAACCAATTGCATGGGAGGCACAGGTTCGGCTTACCTTTTTAATCCGCCACCTTTGACGTGAAGAGACCAATTTTCCTCGTGGCAGTGAGCTTCCTGTAGCGGAGCTTTCCTGTAGAAGCAGCGCACGGGTTCTGGAGAGCACTGCAGTGGTTCTGCACCTTCTGTGCTGCTACCAGACGTTCGAACAGGCCGAAGACTTGGAGTATCGAGCTTCAGAGGAATTCAGATGCTCACTCGACTTCTAAACAGCTGATGATAAATGCATGGGGTGGCGATCTAGCCGATAGATTTGAATCCGGCGGAATTCGTGGCGCGGGGGTGAGCTGTCCCTGCCGGACCGTTGGACGACATCATCTACTCATTCCACTACAAGTTCCCTGACTGTTGCATCATTCTCTGCAGATCCGCCGCCGTCATTTCTGTTAAAACGCGCTTCTCCCTGACTGGACGGTTCTCACGTGTCCACTACCCGTTCTTCTTGCCACGATCATCACTTTACACATCCGACTAGACCATCTGACTGGTCGACGTGGCCAGTCGAATGGCCATACGACTGCTCAACCCATTCATTTCATACTTGCAAACATTTCAAAGTATTATTCATGTAATTCGACGAAAGAAAGGGCGAGGCACTTACCTGTGCGGCCGCAACATGATTTTCCAGGGTTCAGGACGATGATGATTGGATTTGCTTGCTGCTGCTATTTGCACAGGCACGGTGGTTCCTCTTCGCAGGCTGCTGATGACGAAGCTTATTACCTGGCTGCGGGTGGTGCATGTGCCTGCTCTATTATTGCATGTTGCAGGCGATTTAATGGTGTACACTCTAGCTGGATGAACTGCTACGGGATTCCTGTAGGATGTCCTGTAGCAGTTTTTCCTCCTCGGGTGCATGCTGAACGGTGAAAACAGTGGCATCACGATCACGCTCGCAGGGCCCTTGGATAGATGTGATGAGTATTGCATGGCATCTCGGCATCTTTTTTTCATTTGAGAATCACTTCCTCTGGATAATTCAATGATCTGTTTTGATTGTGCATGTGTTTTCATTGCATGGCAACTGGGGTGGTAGAAGGAGGTGACAGAATTGTATGATGGAGAAAATAGTAGCTTGCATGCCTCCATGCCGAACCTTGGTCGTTAGATCTCCCCACACCATTAGTTCTGGGCCGTCCAAAACTTCTACAGGAAGTTTCCTGTAGAAATACAGAACTTCCTGTAGAAAGTCTGTAGCTTCCTGTAGAAGACTAAGCTGTGATGAAATCGTGCCCATACCTTGGAGAAGATGAGTGTTTTTGGAGGGGGTGCTGGTGAGGTCACCTGGTAGCATAATAAGGACCCTTGTCTTTGAGTTGAGGGACCTCTTTTCCTTCATAGAATACCTGCAACCTGCATGCATTGCCACATTGTGAACTTGTTGTCCCTGTTTTTTTTTGTTGTTTGTTGTTGTTTTTTTTCTCTTTTTTTTTTTTGAAAGACAGCAGGGGTGCCTCAATGAGGTTTTCACCCTTGCCATCTGCCTTAAGCGCCTCATAGAGGTTTTCACTCAAGGGTCTTTTTCAAATCTCTTTTTTCTTTTTTTTTTGAAAGACAGCAGGGGCGCCTCAATGAGGTTTTCACCCCTACCATCTGCCTTGGGAGCCTCAGAGAGGTTTTCACCCAAGGATCTTTATTTATTTATTTATTTATTTATTTTAATTTTTTTAAATCTTCAGGGTATGCCCAAAACAAAGGCAGAACCCTTCTCTATGACCAGCACGGATTTTTCCATAGTTTTGATGAATTCTTGTCTTGAGAGAGGTTTCCTGTAGATCTTCAGTCGATGCCCATTGACAAGCATGGGGATGGCCTCCTCATCAATGGTCCGAATAAGAACAGATCCATTGTCATGACATTTTTCCACTGCATATGGTCCCAGCCATCTGGTTCTCAGCTTCCCCTTGAAATCTTTATGCCTGGAATCATATAACAGCGCCCAATCTCCCGGCTGAAATTGCTTGTCATTGAGGTGTTGGTCATGCCACACCTTCCTCTGAAGTTGAACCACTTCTGAGTGAAGAAGGGCCTGCATTCGGTGCTCGTCCAGTCCATTCAGCTGCAATAACCTTTCTTGTTGGGCATGGCTGAGATCTAGGTCCAGCTGAGCTGCCATCCTCAAAGTGTTGTATTCAAATTCAATTGACAGCAAAGCTCTCTTCCCATAGACCAGCTCATAAGGTGTGAAGCCGGTTGTGGTCTTCCAAGTGGTGTTGTAAGCCCATGTGGCCTCAACCAAGCGATCTGCCCAATCTTTCCTGCTGCTACTCACCACCTTAGTCAAGATCCCTTCCAATGCTCTATTGGTGACTTCCACCTGCCCATTTGCTTGGGGATGATAGGGGGTGGAAGCCCTATACTTGATTTTGTGATGAGCTAGTAGGTCTTCAATTAAGTTGGAGGTGAACTGGCTTCCTTGATCAGTGACTAGCTCTCTTGGGTAGCCAAATTTGTAGAAGATGTTTTCTCTTAAGAACTCAGCCACCTTTTCTTCTGTCGCTGCTTTGATTGCCTTGGTTTCTACCCACTTTGTCAGGTAGTCGGTGCACACAATGATGTAAGACCTTTGTCTCGAAGGAGGGTTGATTGGACCCACAAAATCCATACCCCACTTCTCAAATGGCTCAAGAGTCACTTGAGGCTGGAGAGGCATTTCATCCCTTGGAGTCGGTTTCCCCATCCTTTGGCATCGATCACATTGGCTGATATACCTTCTGACATCTTGATGAAGCGTGGGCCAATAGTAGCCTGCCTGCAGGATTTTGAAGGCAGTCCTCTTTGCTGCAAAATGTCCTCCACAAGGCCCATCATGACAGGTGTGGAGGATATCAAAGACTTCCTCCTCCCTTACACAACGCCTTAAGATCTGATCAGGGCCAAGCTTGAACAGGTTGCCCCCGATCCAAGTGAACGAGGCACTTTTTCTAACGATTCTGCTCTTCTCTCTGGAGGATAGGTGCGGAGGGAACTGTGCTGAAACAAGGTAGTTTGCTATATCAGCAAACCATGGAGAGAGCACTGAAATAGCAAACAGATGTTCATCAGGAATCTGGTCATCCACTGTTCCATCCTCATCTGCAGATAAATCCAATCTAGACAAAAAGTCAGCAACAACATTTTCTTTACCTGGTTTGTCAATGATAGTCAAATCAAACTGCTGCAACAAAAGTAACCATCTAATAATACGAGCATTCACATCTGGTTTATTCATTAAATATCTAATCGCAGCATGATCAGTATGTACAAATGTTTGATAGCCAGTGATATAATGTCGGAACTTGTTCAGTGCATGGACCACGGCCAAGAATTCTTTCTCAGTTACAGTGTAGTTCAGTTCTGCCTTGGATAAGTTTTTGCTAACAAAGTAAATGGCATATGGAAGTTTTTGTTCAACTTGTCCTAAGGCTGCCCCTATGGCTTTGTTCGAGGCATCAGTGTGGATGTGGAAAGGTAGGGCCCAGTTTGGACCTCTCAAGATTGGGGCAGACACCAACTTGTCCTTTAATTCATTCAGAGCCCTCTGACAATCGTCAGTCCATTTAAATTCCACATCTTTTGCCAAGAGGCCAAACAATGGCGAGGCTAGCTTGCTGAAGTCTTTAATGAATCTCCTATAATACCCTGCTAATCCTAAGAAACTTCGGACATCTCTTACCTTTTGAGGAGGTGGAACCTTCTTGATGAGAGCAATTTTGTTAGGATCCACCTGTAACCCTTGGCAAGAAATGGTATGGCCCAGCACGGTCCCTTCAGTCATCAAGAATTCACACTTTTCAGGACTAAGGGACAGGTTCATCTCAATGCACTTGGTTAGGACTTTTCCCAGATTGGACAATGCCTCCTGGAAGTTGGACCCATAAGGAGTGAAGTCATCCATATAGATTTCCACCGCATCGTGGACCAGCTCAGAAAAGATGCTCAAGACGGCTCTCTGGAAGGTGGCAGGAGCATTGCATAGTCCAAAGGGAAGAACTCGGTATGCAAAGGTACCCCAAGGACAAGTGAAGGTGGTCTTATCTTGGTCTTCCGGGCTGATTTGGATCTGGTTATACCTGCTAAACCCATCCAGGAAAGAGAACAACTTCTTTCCTGCCAGTCCATCCAACACTTGATCTATGAAGGGTAGAGGAAAATGGTCTTTCTTGGTAGCTTTGTTCAGTTCTCGGTAGTCCACACAGATTCTCCACTTCCCATTTTTATTGGGAACCAACACCAAAGGGGACACCCATTCGCTATCCGAGATGGGGTAAATGAATCCGGCATCCAACAGTTTTTGCAATTCTTCCTTGACGATGTCCTTAAGGGCTGGATTCATTCTCCTCTGGGGTTGCCTAACCGGTTTACAATCCTCTTTGATGTAGATGTGATGGGTACAGACCGAAGGATGGACTCCTTTCATCTCCTTATAGCTCCAAGCAAAAGCATCTAGATGACTGGTCAACAGACTACACAGCTCCTTTTCCTGGGAAGGAGATAGGGAGGAGCTGATCTTTAACGTTCTCTCAGGGCTGAACTCCACATTTTTGACTCTGGGAGTGACAGGGTTGGTCGCACAAAGGTCCACTAAGGTGCTGGCTTGGGCATCCTCCACCAATTCCTCTAAGGACAGTGCACTGGGAGGTGGATTCTGGATCAAGGTCTCAATCAAATCATCCTCGGTTGGGGAATCTCCCCTAGTGGTGTCTAGGGTGCACAAAGGTGTTGAGTACACCTCATCCTCTTCTCCTTCCTCCAACCAGAGTGGTAAGTCATGCTCTAATGAGGGTTGGGCAGGAGGGTATAGGACTAGCTGCTTGGACATAGGACCATTTTTGATGGTCATGTTTCCTGCACGGCAGCTTATGTAAGCATCTGCAGTGGCTAACCAAGGCCTTCCCAAAATAAGAGGATATCCAGTAAGCTTTGCCTTTGGTTGCAGAACCAAGAAATCGGCAGGGTATTCCCAAGAGTCAACGGAGACCAAGACATCCTCTACAATCCCTTCGGGAGTCACGGTGGAGCGATCCGCTAGTTGTAGGACTGTCGAGGTCTTTCTCAAGGAACCCTGAAGGTTCAGTTTGAGCATGGTATCTCTGGTCATCACGTTAATGGCAGCCCCCAGATCAATCAAGGTATGAGGTATGATGGTGCCATTGATGTGGACATCTACTACAGGACTCCCGGGATCTAGATACTTTGGGCAGATGACTTGTCCCAGCATAAGGTCAGACAGTTGTCCTATGACATTGATGGTTGAAGCATCTCTCTTTCGCCTGCCTGGGTGTCTGAAACACTTTTCCTTAACCAGTTTGTTGTATATCGGTACATCTTTGATGGCTTGGAGAAGTGGTATTTTTACACACAACTGCTTGAGTTCTCCCAGAAGCTCATCCTCCTCTGGGTTGGGTTGTGTGGTGGTCGTTAGTCTCTCAGGAAAGGGTGGAATAGTCTTTGGTTCACTTTCCTGTTTATCTTCCTCGTCCTCTGGGGGAGGAGGTTGGCGATCCGGAAGAGTCTTTCCAGATCGCAGATTGATCTCCTGGATCTCCACAGCATAGGTAGGGCATGATGTTTCCCTAGTATATACCTGTTGGGCCTGTCTGTTGTTGGGGTTCGGGTTCGGTTGAGCAGGCATTTGAGGTTGCCTTGGAGGAGCGGGAGGTAATGGTTGTGGTTGAACTGGTGGTGGAGGCAAAATGGCGGGAGGAGTATTGTACTGGGGCCTCCACCCTGACTGAGGTGCATTCCACTGAGGCTGTGGCTGGGCATGTGAGTGATATGAATGAGTAGTGGGTTGAGTATGGTACTGAGGTGGGTAAGACCATGGACGAGGCATAGACCAGGAAGGATGAGCAGGGGGACCCCAGGAAGGCATAAGAGTAGATTGGTTGGGGTTGTAATAAGCTTGGGGTGTCCCTTGCATCCCCTGTTGGTAAGGTCTAGGTCCTTGTGGCCTCCTTTGGTTGAGGAAATAGAGAGGTTCAGTGGGGGCTTCTGTCCCTTGATACATGGCTTTAAGCCCAGGTAAGGTTGGACATTGGTTTGTGGGGTGGTCCTCCTCACAAACAAAACATACTTCAACCGAATGTAATGGGCATTCGTTCTTAGGGTGTTTCCTTGTACACCTAGGGCAGAAGATAGCCAAGGCCCTCTCAGCTTCTTCTTTCTTCTGCTGGATTCAGAATGTATCAAGTTGCATGGCAATGGTCTGTCTCACCTCACTCTTGAGATCCTCTAATTGATTTGCAAACTCATGTTTGGAGAAAGGAATACCAGCTGAGAGGAGGTTTCCTCTACCTCTTTTCCGGGCTTCCCTAGAGTGATTTCTAAACACAGTTTTTATGTCATCATAAGGCAGTTGGTAAATATCTCCTCCAGCTAACATGTGAAGGGTATTTAAGAGGTCTTTAGGAACTCCTCGGAGCAGGACCAACTTGAGGGATTCAGGGTCAAGTGTGCACCTGGCCCATTTATAGCTAAGTTGGAACCTTTCCTCGTAATCCTCTAAGCACTCATCATTTCCCATGGTCATCCGAAAGATTTCTCCCTTGGTTTCCTTGGACCTACAGTAGTCCCGATATTTGGTATTGAAAGCTTGCTGCATCTGAGCCCAAGTGGTGATACTGTTCCCAGGTAAGCCCATGAACCAGCGTAATGTTGCATCCTTGAGGGTTGAGGGGAAGAGTTTCAGCTTCTGCTCATCTTCAGTATAGTCATAGGTTCGACAAAGGACAGCAAACTCAAACAGGAAGGTATCAGGATCTTCAGTAGTCAGTCCATGGAAGTGAGGTAAAGCGGAGGGGCTAATGTTCTTCATTTTCATGTCCCCATTGGTCTCTCGGATGGGGAAGGCACCTTCTATTCTCTCATCTTCTCCCCTATTGTCAGCCATAGCTTCAGATGGAGTGGTCTCTAACTCTTCTTCTACTATAGGATCTTCGTATATCTCAGGAGGTTCACCTATAGGCTCTTCTGGAACACTGTCACCAAAGAAGAGGGAAGGGTGACTCAGTGATGTGGTGGGGGTGTTGGGTAAGAATTTGCCTGTTTTATCTCGATTCCTACAAGGCATGAAATGGAAAGACTTTTGATTGCTTTTGTTTTTTTTTTCTGGTACCTGCAAAACTGAAACAGATTGATCTACAACTAACTATCTTGCTGAAATGAAAATGCAGAATTGAAGTGAAAGCAGGAAAGAACTAATCTACTTTGCTCAAATGAAATTGCAGGAATTGAAATGCTAGTCTACGCTTGCAGAATTGAAATGCTAATCTACGCTTGCAAAAATGAAATTGCGGAATTGAAATGTTAATCTATGAAAGCAGGAAATGTCTATGCTACTTTTGCAGAATGGAAATGAAATAAACTACTTAGCAGAAGGCGAGAGTAGGAAAATAAAAGAAAAGCAACAATTACTAATACTCTGACGCTTCCCCGGCAACGGCACCAAAAAGATGGTGGGCTCCAGTATTGTAGCAATAATGCTACAACTCCTGGAGCTTCCTTCTCTAATTTTATCAACCCGGTAGTTCGTAACAAACTTGGAAGCGACGGTGCTGTATGCACAAGTACTAGCTCTTGTCGCAACTGTCACTTGGTCAGCTGGCACAAGTCCGCTAGGGCTCAAACCAACTTCTATGAGCTCTCAGAAGAAGCTTTTTAACCGATGAACGAAAGCTATCTCAAAGGAAAGTTAACCTACTGTAGGAAGGAACTGAAAGCCAACAAGAATCGCAAACCCTAGCAAACCCTAATTCTACCAGCTAGTCCTACTGATGCGAAGATGGGAATGCAAACTACTGAGAGAGATGCCATTGCTTCTAGGAACGTGAGATGCATGTGTCTAGACTACTTTTATCTAAAGAAAACATATTTTTGTATTTTTGTTCAAGTTGTTGGAATTATTATGCGTGTGCTTCTAACTGGGTCTTGACTGTGCAGGGATAGATCAAGGGGAGGAATGCTTGGAAGAGGTCAGGGAGGCTCAGAGAGGGTCTAAGGAATCCCTAGCATCCCTTCAGAGAGTTTCACAAAGTTGGATGCCAAGCAACCGTGTTTATGAGCTTCTACAGGAAGTCTACAAGGGATTCTACAGGATGTTCAGAATTTCTACAGGAAGTTCAGTAATTCCTACAGGATGTTCTACAATCAGATTTTTGGGTGATGGATGAGTAGAAGAGGCTGCATGGATGGATAGGGAGGTAGGAGGGGAGCTTGAAAGGACTCAGTGACAGAGAGATGAGATGGAGAGGGGGTGTGCTAAGCTGGTTGGTCTAAAGAAGAGTAGAGGGAATGGAAGGCCGAAAAGGTAGGATAACGTGGGTGATAGAAGAGTTGGGAGGCAAGTGGTCTAACTGGGAGATGAGTAGATGGCCTAGGCATGGTTTAGAAGGATAAGGGAGTGAGGGAGTAGTACTGCACAGTGTAAATGAAACAAATCATCTGCGTCTTGTACATAACCGAGATTTCATCAACCTATTCCAACTGTTTTAATAAAACCAAAGAACAGCAACGTTATTTCTAAGGAAAATCAAGCATGGTGCTGAAGAAAAGACTCATTCCACAAGATCTAAATGCATGGACACTTCCACAAACGAAAATATTGCATCAAAGATCGCATGAACATGTGAAACAATGTTTTTGGTGGGTGGCACGGTCTGCAATTCCAGTCCCTAAACAGAGGTGAAAGTGAGTGTGCAGTCAACCCTTTTTGGAACTCTTATTAACTCCAATCTCCTTACTCTAATCTAAACTACTGAAACAACTCTGTTCATAAAACTAACCTACTTAACCACATCAAGAAATTCAACTCAGCAAACTGTGTTTCCAAATGCATGTACAGGAAAAGGAATATAATGCTGAAAGAAAGGTAACAATACAAAGGAAGGATGCCTTTTGCTCTCAGGTTGGGCCCAACCCCGAGAGCTATGGCTCCTTTAAGAACTCAGAACTGAACTCAAATCTGCCTGCTTTTCATTAAAAGATAATAGTCATAAGTCAAATAACATGCCAAAAATGGCTTACAAAAGAGCAAAACAGAGCTATCAGCTCGTAGTTCAGAATATGCAACAAGGTTTCAAAAGTCCCTCTCGAAGGCTACAGCCTCATCATTTATACATTACGAGGGCCAAGCTGGCCTCCTAAATTAGTGGGATTTGGCTGACCAAACTAAGAGTGATCTGCTGCTTCCTCAAAATCCGTTTGGCTGCCTTCTAGCTCGGTGGTGGTGGCTGTTGGAGCTCGGAGTTGGGGTGAAGATCACGAGGAAGGCCATTCAATGCTGTGGACAACCTTCCTACAAAATCTCAATCCCATCTTGGCTGTCTCCTAGCCCTCATCTGCGTGGTTTTGCTCCATTAAATGTCAAAAAAACCTGAAATAAGCATGTGTTAGCCACCTAGGAATAGTGACTGCCCTCATTCGTACAAATGACATAAATATACTAAAAAATTATGCATAAGTTATGAAAAATGAAGGGTTGAGCAAGGGTAGTTAGGCCAAATGAGCCCAAAATGTTACCAAATTTGGGGCTCATCAATACTCATATTGAATTTTGAGGTCTTCAGAGTCTTCCTTCAACTTTGTGTGCATCTCTCGATGCTCACCCTACTCGGCCTTTACTAAAGTTACATCAGAAGCTAATTCCTCCATTTTATCCATTTCCCTATCCATGAAAATTGTTTCAGCATCCCTACTAGATTCCCCCATCATAACTTGAGGTTCTTCCACTTGATCAGCCATCAGTTTTGTTTGTGATCTTGTTGAGACCATAAACTTCTTCTATCACTCAACTTAGCCCTTCACCTGTCCCTATCGAACTTTCCAAAGCCCTGTGGAAAGTCCAATACCACCAGTTACAAACCACAGGTATATCTTCTTGACTTTAGCTTTCTACAATTGTTCAAAATCCCACGAAATCTGGACCTCTGATACCATTTGTCATACCCCTATCCTATCGGTGGTCTTTCAACCACACAAAGACAGGTGCAGCACCACTACCCACTTTCTTTTCACCAATACTTATGAGTACGGGCTACACCTAACATTCAACACTTAGTTATTTTTTCCTTTACTTCTACTAAGCATTCATCATTACACAATGGAATAACATTTACATCATCATCATCATATCATAAATATGCACAACAGAATACTTTATTTTTAAATGGGAGGGGCAACTCCCTGAATATTAGAGTCTGCCAAAATATAATAATTCAGTATTTTTACAAGTACATTTACAAGTACAACTTTGCTAGGAAACTCCAAATTTCACCTTAGCAAACTTTCCAACTTTCAGTAGTTTCGGCCTCCCTGTGTCAAGTCACCCACCTCACCAGTTCGGATTGCCCTTCATTCAGTAGTGCCCACCTTCATTTTGTGTAGCTCATCGCACCATGCATAGGTGCCCACTTGGGGTCGGGTCGCCCTTCGCATTCAAAATTTCTCGCCACACCCTATAGAGGTAACCACTTCACCATATCGCCCTCTACATTCAGCCTTGCTGCACCGGGCAGCTCGTCCGCACCGTGCCTCTATGCAGACTTGCCCAACCAAGTCGGGTCATGCAGCCGCACCTATGTTGTTCAGAGTTACCGTACACCTGCATCTCGTCACATTCAGAGCCGCCCACACCCACCGTTCAACTTATCGGCTTGTCCACTATACAGACCCACCCAACCGGGTTAGGTCATTCGACTGCACCGGCGGGTCGGATCACCTGTGTCCACTACAGCTTGGGTCACCCACGCCCAACTCGTCAAACATTCCACCCTTCTACTAAGCCATAACTCGCCCATGTTCTAAACATACAGCTTACTCTTACTCTGACTCGGCACTTCGACCCACCTGTCCTCCTGCACCTTGGCTCAACCCAATGCCTTCACTCTTGCTAAGTCATAATTTACTTGGATACTTGTTGCTTGAAATATGATTTATGATTCTCTCCAACTCACCATCTCTTATATATATGAGTCCTCCATGTGTTATGGTGGGTTGGCCTACCCCAGGCCGACCATATAAATCGCACGTGAAAATATTTAATAACCCGTCGGCCAACCGACTTGGTTCCACTTTCGCATGTCAACTCACCCAGGGCATCCAACCCCACACTTTGGCCCAACTCATCAGTTTTGAGACACTTCATATAAACTTGTCATGAATGCGCCCATAATTAGAAAATATTCCACTTCTCAGTTTTTCGACTCTCCAAGTAACTCGTCGCACCATCACACAACTCGTCGTTGCACAACTTGTTGGGGGCATGTTTAACCGAATGCTCCCGCTCGTCGTGTCACCTTTAACTGAACTCTTGCATCGTCACAAAGTCAACTCATCACACATAACTGAAGATGTCTCCCACCGTTTCCCATCATACATGACCACACCCAGTCTCAGCCCGTGGTCGTGGCACTCGGGATGCAAAACTGGAAAGCAATGACAGCTCCTACATTTAACAACATCGAACATGTCTCTAGCCTAGACCTCTAAAATTTTTGTTTAATGTTACAAATTCTCTCTAGGTTGATTAAGGTGAATTTTAGAGTTTATATTGAATTAGATTTTAATTTTGAGGCTCAAAATTTGATGTCACCTAAACACACCTATGATGCAACTAATATGAAAAAAATAACTCTTTTCATTTTTTATGAAATCTATGTAGTGTAGGGAAGAGGTGAAAACAACTATGCAACAATCATGCAACAAATAGGAGATCCCTAACTAGATATTTCAATTCCACTATCCAAATTCAATTCAAAGCATTAAAAGATTCCAAACCATGCAATGTAATCTATGCATGATTCCCTTGAAAACTATGTGAATGTAAGATATACAGATTTTCCTTTCCTGCCGTGAAAATGAGAATTCTAACTGTGAAAATGTGATCTATGGAAGATAATTCTTCAAAACAAACACAAGAGGATTCCTATGAAATCAAACATAATTTGAGATTTCATGAATAGAGGACTCAAACTGAAATTTGATGAAAGTTTTAGAAATCAAAAGAGATGACACTCAAAGGAAATTAACACTCATACACAATTCAACCCCCCCCCCCCACCCCACCGAACATTCGAGGGGGAGATTGTTTTGCAAAAATGAAAGAGAAAACACGCAATTTCATAGTAGGGAATTCCCATTTCACACAGAAAACCCTAGATGAAAATGAAAATATTTTTCTTTTCAAGACACCTAATATTCGAAATGAATAGAAATAAGATGCAAAGTCCAATCACTAATTCAAATGCACTTTTCAGAATGAGGACAAGAACAACAATTCATCCAAGCTATCAATGATCAAACAAAACAAGTTTGCAAGTGACCTAATGACAAGAAAAAATAAAAATCGAAACCAATTCTTACCAAAGAAAATCAAACACAAATGCAAACCAAATGGAGGCTTCGGAGAGAGTGCAAGACACTCAAGACTCAAGTAAGGTCAACTGGAAGTAGGTTGATCAAAGCAACATTGAGCAAACAAGGAAAATTTTGTGCAAAAATAGGGATCAACGCGGGTGCAAAAGAGGCACCAGTGATTTGAAACACAGTAATAGAGAGGGTTCAGGTGGGGTGAAACACTCTGTCACCAGACTAGAGGGTGTGTTGGTCCTAGGAAAGAGGATTTTGACACACAAATTGCAAACAAGACCCAATGACATCACTTCCTAGCTTTGTTCTTGGTTGTTTAAAGCAAAAAGGTCTATGAAAGAGGTAAATCAAACAAAATGGACAAAGAAACAACAGAGGGAATACATCGTTCCCCAGTATGGTCGCCAATTATTGATGTGGAATTTATGACTGTGGATAGAAATATCTCCCCTACGTCTAGTGGCTAACCTAGAACAACAAAAAGATAAAGGACCCGATGTTTTCCTTAAATTAAGTAGATGAGAATATGAAACCTAGTTGGAATATTCACTCCTTATTTGGCTTCAATGCTCTAATCCTAGTCCCAGCTACCAAAATTAGAACCTCCACAACTAGAAAATACAAGCCAAAAAACTATGAGATCTATGTAGCATCATTTATCTACTTTATTCAACATATCAACATGGTATTGAAATATACGAAATAACAACATCACATATAGGAAAACAAAGAAATCTTTGTATTGATATAAATGGAGTGAGTTACAACCATAAATAGGTGTTGATATTATAGAAGAGCTCCTCCAAGATGTTGACTTGTCCTTCCTTTGTCACAATGTGTACCTGCAATCACCCTAAATGCATGAAAGGATAACTCTCACAAAAACAGAATAAGGGTAGAATCACTCTCCAAAATCCAACCCCTTGCATATGGAAGGTTGTAAATATATAGAGGAGTGAGGTAAGTTTGGAGTTCTTATCCTTTTACAAATCTTAGGATTGAGATCCACTCTTGATGGGAGGATGAGATCTAAGGATAAGGGATGTAAACTCCAAGGTAGGATAGGATAGGATCTAAAATTTTTATCTGAGGTAAATGGTTAAAAAAAATCCTGGAAGCGTCTGGAAATGAAGGCCTTGAGATTCTCTCTCTTTTTCCCAAATTTCTAGAACCAACACAAGTGCAAAGTGGAGCAACCTGTAGGTGATAAACGTAGGCCACAGTGGAGAAACCTGTAGCTGAACGTTATCCAGCAAGAGGCTAGAGTGGGTTGGTCCTAAAACTGGCTCAAATGATGCAGTTTAGGGCAGAAACACTAGGAAATGAGAGATTCATGCATAGGGATTTTTTCAATGATATAAAGGGGGAATAGGATTTGAATGTTCCCATTAGGAGTTTGATTGATCATATGTGAAAAAATAGCCTATAACAGGGTGAACCTACTCAGGTACTATGGTATTGTGTCTCCGTTCTCCATCTTGATCTTCCAAATCTTGTCCTTTAGTTCTAGCTTCCTGTGGTCATGGTTGTTCTGAAACATGTCTGTTAAGTCTTGCCACATTACATATGGGGTATCCTTCCCTCTCTCACCTCTCCTTTTTTATTAGTTTTTCAAATTTTTAAGCACCTAATCTCTAAATATTGGAGTAGGGGGGAATTTGGAGGAGTGAAAATCTCAGACTTTATTTCTATCTCTCATTTAATTATTTTGGATGATCTATTGGCTTATACATCAGGCTCCCTTCAAGAACTCACTTCTTAAATAATTCTCTGGTATTATTTTGCAAAGTTACGTGTATGGAATTTAATGTTTTTAAATCCTATATTATGTTCAATGGGTAGTCTACATAGGCAATGCAAATAGCTCAATGAATCTTTCCCTTCTCTATTAGAGATGTGTATAATGGCCTCAAATATCTTTGATTTCATTTGAAACCCTGTAAATACTATAATAATGACTTGTTTTGACTCTTAAGAAAGTCGAAGGAAGAATTCTTTGTCTAGGAAAATTATTTTCTATCTAGAGGTGGGCATTTGATTAATGTGAAAATGGTTTTGTAGAACATCCTCATTTACTAGAACTCAATTATTGTTATTCCCAAATGGTTCCTCAATCAAACTTAGAAAATAAGCTTATGATTTTTATGGACATGTTCTAGCAACCACAAGGGCATCAAGTTGGTAAAAGGGGATAGTATTATGGCTCCCAAAGAGTCAAAGGATGGGTCCTCAAGAGATTCATCTCTTTGTCAAGACCCTAGTAGACAGGAATTTGTGGCACTTAAAGAGTGGCCCTTCACTTTAGTTAAAATCCATACAATATAAATAATTTTTTGATATGTCAATTTCAAACTAGTACAAGACTATTAATAAGTTTTTCTCTGGTTCTATTGTCTGGAAATCCATGGTGAACGCTTTCCCATAGGTTGGTCAATGGCAAGCATGGAGAGAAAGGAATGGAGTATTCATTAGAATAGGTTGGAATCCTTGGTATGGAGTTGGGGACAATTATAGACTTTCTTCTCTCCTCGGATAGGGATTTAGATGGAACACCATCATTGTTTTGACTGATGTTGCCACACAATCCCCTCAAATTAGAGGTAGATAGGGCTAAAATTTAGCCATGGATTTGGGATTTGAAGATGAGTTGATGTTGGAATGGGAAAACTATGTGAACAAGCTTCTTGAGGCATAGATTCTCCTAAGGGACAATGTTGAAAATTCTCTATGTTGGTCAAAAAAACCTCAAAATGGAGAATTCATAGCTAAGATTGGATATAACACATGGATTGAAGGACACTTTACTATTTCCAAATCCTGGTGGTGGAAGTTTATTTCAAAGCTAAAAGCCCCGCTAAAATCAAACTCTCCTCATGGTTGGAATTCAACAACAAATTCTTGACATGGGATAGATTACCATGGGGGATCCACTGGGGTAGCAATAACATACCATGTGGGTTCATATTGGGGAATATATATTGATGAAAAAATAACAAAATATATTGATCATATAATACGGGGTAAAGGATTTTAATATTGGTAAGTATAAAAAATGGAACTCAAAGTTAATGAAAAAATATAAAGTGATATAAAAAATGCTAATGAAAAAATGGAAACCTACCATATCTAGTGAAATTAGGGTTTTTTTAATTGGGAAGGCGTATTGGGTTCGTATTGGTAGGGGGTTAAATAATGTGATTTTTAGAAGTATTTTCGAATATGTTGTCAAATTAAGGGTATTGTTTAATATACCATGAATGCACATGCTATGTTAGAGGTTCATTGAGTGAAGCCCCCATGTAAATTACAGAGAAGGGGGTGGTATGGTCCTAGTTATTGTGCTTTATGAACTGTATAGGAGGATTCACATGAGAATTTATTCTTACATTGTGAATACAAAAAATAGATATGCACAAGTCGGTGGTCAAATTTTCATCCAAAATGCAAGTGGTCAAGCCCCTCATTGGTTGATTTTTACAAATTATGGTGGAAAGACAAAGAAGGAGAAATTAATAACAACCTAGCATGCCTACTAATCTCTCATGACTATTGGGCCAAAAATCAAAGTATTTTTCCAAGGAAAAACTATCCCTCTAGATATGTGTTCTACCAAGATCATTGCCTTGGCTGAGGAATATGAAATAGATTCGAAGCATCCATGTCTCAAAATTCTAGTCATGCGCCTTTTAGATGTCAAATGTCCATGGGGGTTCTTTGATGGAACCAACCAAGGCCAACCTCCCAGGTGCAGGGTGGGAGTGATCCTGTATATCGCCCATGATCACTTTAATAAATGAAGATATGTGTGACGTAGAGGTTTGAACAACAAAGTAGAATTTGTGGCCTTATGGATACTCTTGAAGTTGGTAAAGGAGACAGGAATATTGTGAAATGAGTATTGGGGGACTCAAAACTAGTAATATATTGGAAAAATCACAAGGTAGAGGTCAAAATTTTAGAGTTGGATTCTTTATTAGATAATATATCAGATGAAGCCAACTCCTTTGAGAAAATAATATTCTTTCATATTCTTTGTGAGTTGAATACAAAGGTTGAATCTCTGTTAACATAAGTGTTGAAGCTGCTAGTTGACTCTATTAACTATCATGTTATGATGGATGGGGAGGAGGTAGATTCAATGGGGACCAATCCCTATTTCTAATTCAAAAAGTCTTATTAGTTTTGTAATTTAAGAATGATGACCAAGATGGATGTATTTTTGGGACTGGGTTGGGTACTTGTAGAAAAGAATGAAGAATAGGTGCAATAATCATTTTTGGAGTCTTTTTGAAAGTCTGATATAGTTAAATACAATTCGGACTGATCTTTGTATATTTATATTATATAAATACATATATTTTTTGTGATATGTGTGTCTGTGTGTTTAACATGTATGATGTTATATATTCATGTATAAGGTCAATATAGTCAATATTTGTCATGTCACTTACAAGAATTGGACCTGGGTGGGGAGGATTTCGTACCTTCCAACCACCCGCGATAATACCAATTGACATTATAATGTCAATTGGGATTATCGCGGGTGGTTGGAAGGTACGAAATCCTCCCCACCCAAGTCCAATTCTCGTAAGTGACATGTGTGTGTGTGTGTGTTTAATAATGGTAAATTATTTTAATATCTAAAAATATTTCAATTTGTCTTTCTATTTTACATTTTGATCCCTTTTTAGGTATATTTTGAGTCATTTTTATTTGAATTCAACAAAGATTAGTTAGAATTGTAAGTTTAAGTTGTGTAGTCTACAAAATCCAACTACACAATGGGATTTTCAAGTAGTTGAATATATTTATACATTCAAAAATGCTATATATATATATATATATATATATATATTATCAAATATCTAGAAGTACAAAAAGTTTGTTAAATTTTTACACTTCAAAAATTTGATCTCTCAGCGTTAAGATAAATCCATACTCATATTATAAATCTACATGTTATAAATTAAGCTCTTATTATAAGTTTAAATATATTCTATTACTCATAATTTTTATAACCTAATAATATATACTTATTACCCATTATTTGAGTAAATTAAGAAACTAAATTACACTTCAATTATAGTATCCCCAATTGAGTAAATTAAGGAACTAAAGTACACTTCCAATTATAGTATCCTTATAATACACTAGATGATTAGTGAATGCTTTGTGTTAGAGTCCTATAGTGATAGGATTCATAATTTTGAATTTGCTAAGGTTAAGCCTTGTAATTTTGTACATACCTTTGCTTTCTGCAAATGTTTTCCATATTAAAAATTAAAAAATGTAAAGAGGTTGTGTCCTAAAAGAAAAATCAAAGGACAAAAAGAATAAGAAAATATCAAAAAATGAAAATATATGAACCCCAAACACAAAAATATATCATGAAAGTGTGCAGGTCTAAATGCCACTAGTATTTTACTTCTTCTGCAAATAATGGTTGTGTGGAACTTATCATACATGCCACAACCCATGGTAGTCAAATTGCTTAATCTTGACTATTTTATGCTTTGAATTTTATGTTTGTAGTTAGAGAATAAAATCTGACCAAACAGCTTAATCTTGGCAAATCATTAGATAGGTAGAGAAAATAAAAGGAACTCATCAGTTTAATCTGAGCCCTTCGAAGATATAAGGTTAGAAGTAGATAGTTTGTTTTATAAAATAAAATGAAAGAAAAAGATCTGCTAGCTTAAATGCACCCAAATAAGTGAAGAAAAAATGTTTGGGTAAGTAATGGGTAAGAAGAAGAAAGGTTGCTAAAGTATAAAGTTGATTGGACAAAAGTACATTTATCATGCTTAATCATTTGTTCCAATGTGCATAAGCAATTAAGAAAACAAAAGCAGAGGTTTACAAGTTGATTTAATTTACTTCCCCTCATACATTTCATCCATATACTTACTAATTTCCCCATCCACATGTTCTAGTACTAAAAATCCTTCAAGTCATAAAGGCTCAGAGCATTTATTTGACTTTTGGTGGGACCGGACCCTCGGCTTAATGACTTACGGACATCAAGTGTCAGAATTCCCTTCATAAAAGTCATTTCCCTTCATTACCCTAATAAAACTCATTTTCTAAGGTTAAACTCCTTTTGTCTATGAAAAGTAAACAACCCCATGTTAAATTCCATTTCATTCAAAATACCACAAAAGATTTTATCCTAAGTATAAGTGTATGCGAAGAAAATGCACAAATATTACGTTATGCTTAGTGGTATGTTCACTCCACTCATTTCATTTCATATTAACTTTTAACATAATAAAATAGCTGCCTATATACCTTTTCCCATATATAAATAAATCCCTTATGTAATACCCCAAACCTTAGTTAAGCTATAAACTATACTTTTATCCTATATCCCCGACAAAACCCTCTTAACTCACCATTTCTCAGTAAAGTTAAGATAATCAGTTCATTAAACCCTACCCGATCAATTAATCCCATGATTAACTCCAAAATAATCCTAAACCACTAAGGATTAAAATCCCAGGCCCCCCCGAAACCTTTTCCCATTTCATCCGTGCATCTTTGTCACCCTATTGTCGTCCGATCATCAGCGCCCAAATCCAATAGTCCACAACCATATCAGGTTCACCTGATGTCCAACCTTTACCCACCCGATAAAGTGGTTTTGCCTAGTCCCCCATTTGTTACGTGCCAAGTGCTAACATAGATCCGGTGACCTCACCAAAATACCGCCTCCTCCATAAAAGCGACGCGATGGCCTCCGATACCGCCTCGCCACTAAACCCGAAACCACTCACTATTCATAATATAAAATTCCACGCCAATTTACTCATTAACCGTTAAAACCCTGAAAACCCTCATTTTCACGCCTTTTACTCAGTTACACAGCGAAACCTATCAAACCCTTCTGATGCCACCCTGAGCCTCTAAGACATGATTTCACCATGGATTCCCTCCCGAACACGTTCCAGACTCTGTCCACAGTTCTTCCCTGTTTCAGTACAGCCACCAATCACCTCCTCATAGACCTGTGTTTTATTAACAAATTATTGTGTTTTACAGGTGATTAGCAGAAGACCAGAGCTTGAATAAACAGTTTTGATACTAGTCACAAAAATTGTTTACTCCAAGACTCAAAAGGAAATCTATTTAAAAAACTTCATTCAGGGAAACAAAACAGTGATACATAGAAAGGAGTAACAAATCATTCTCACAGAGACATTGACTGTTAAAACAAAGGAACCAGACAAAGCATATAGTCAAAAGACAAATAGATCAAACATACAGAAAGTAGATCAATATCCATTACCATATGTCGATACATATAAAAAACTAAATAATTTACTCTTGAAATACACAATAAAAAGTTAAAATGTACAATAAAAGTAAAAGCACAGTAAAGGATATTGACAGGTCATCAAAGTAAAAGTGTATCAAATGAAAGAGTATCAGTAAAAGTGTATCAAATTGTAAAATCAAAGTGAAGAAAGATGAAAAAACATAGCAGTCAAGGTAAATAGTAAAAGTAAACATGGAGGTAGTAAGGGTTAAACAGAGATGAAAACACTTTCACCAGCAACAATAACTTTTATCCAAAGTAAAGGTAAAAATAATTAAAAGGAAATTAAGGTTAAAAGAGGAAATCAAAATAGAAATGGTACATTTTCCACAAATTTCCTGTTTAAGTCATAAGTGTGCAAAAACTATTGTGGCCAATCCAATATGCATTTTGAGACAATTGAGGAGGTTTGTGTTCCTAAAAAGTCAACATACAAAACCCTATCTCACTTTTTACACAGGTATTACAAAAGGGGGGATAAATGCATATCTTCACAACCTATTTTTCAAACTGTGCAAAGTCCTGTTTTTGACATATTTTTTCCGTGAATATTATGAACAACTAGAGATGACTTTTGGGAAACTGGAGAGGTTTATCTCAATAACATACTTATCAACAATAACCTCTTTCACGTTTTACATACCTATCTCGGATTGAGATATACAAAGTTATCACTGGGCCCTAATTTTGCAGAATTTCTGGGGCAAAATGCACAAAGGAAGGAGGTAGTAAGTGACTTGGAAGCCTCATCATCAACTAAGAGTTGCTATCAAATTCGAATTTATCTTCTTTGTCTCCATCAATCCATAAATATAGTGCCAAATAGATTCATTATTTTTTAGTGTCCTTTATTTAAGTTCTATTAATGTAAAATAATTTGAGATATTTGTAAAACCAACCTTGATATTTTTTCAAGATATTTCAGTTTAGAATTTGTATAAGTACTTATTCATTTGAAGTATTTTGGGGTGGAATACACTAGACATTTTTATATTTTTTTTATCAGAAGACCTGGAAAGCCATTGTATCATTTCCTGAGCCAACAAGCTGGATTGATGAATAAAGATCAGACATTTCAAAGGATTCATATGTTAAGAAAATTTCAGACAAGTATTCTCATGTGTTGTTGTCATTTTTCTCAAGTTATTCATAATCTTTAATTTTTTCCAAATATAAATGTTATAACTGGAATACTACTTCAGAACTGGTTTAATTACACTTTGTCTTAACAGTTATGCATTTGAATGTTTTCTTCGGATATTTAAATTAAAGAATTCTTAATTTCTCTTTGGTTTAAATTGATTTCATGAATATCCAGATTAAAGGATTCTTAATTGCCCTTTGATCTTGATTACCCTTTTCTTCCTCGTTCATTATCCAGGTCTGAGAACCCTTAACTGCTTTCTCACCCCGAGTGAAACCCTTTCACCCCTCTGTCTCAAAGATCTGAAAAACACTTTGCTATATTTCCCTTTGAAAGTTCAGTTTAGTGAGTTAATCCAGTTTTGCTTCCTTATTGTTTGACTCCATAGCCCAATGGTCTAAAAGACATCATTTTATCTATCTGTCTAAGCAAATCCCACCACCCAATCTCAAATACAAATCAAAATCCTCTTGAACATTCATAACAGGCATAAAATCACATAACTAAAACAAAGTTAAATTATAAAGACAGAGCCCTCTCTGAGCATCAGGAACTCCTGATCTCTAAAAGTGGTTTTTAGTTACCTTGGTGATTTCTTTCTTTAACCTTGAGAAAATACTGAGTGATAACATAATGGCGACCATACTGGGGACGATTAACATTTTCCTTAGAAATATTTTACAGGTTCAGATTTGATCTATGATGGTGGATAGTGATCAGACACACAAAAGTTAAATCATCCACCTGGTGACTCCAAATCAATTTCCCAATCAAGACTCCTCTGGAGGAATGAACCTGAAAGAACAATATGGGAAGATCAGGTTTATAATTTGGATTGCTATCCAAGACATCATAATTTTTCTCATCAAGAAGATTTTTCAATGTATATTATATTTTGGAGAAGATCTTAGATTAGTTTTTAATTATTTTCCTTTGAAAATTGTAAATATAAAATCTCCTTACACATTTGAGCAACATTCTTCTGAATCTTATGATGATCATTTTCCAATCAAGAAATCTCAAATAATCAAGAATGATCTTACAATCCCTTTACATATTCCTATACCTTGGAAAGTTCTAGATAGGTATAAGCCACTCATCTTACCTCCTATACTCCATGTTTTCCGAAACAATTATTACAAGTATCTCCCTAGGTTTGATTGAGAAGATGATAAAATCACTACCTAAAATCACTTCCCAAAAACATATTCAAGGTTTTGAGAATTATCTGGACTTATTTGAGATTGATGAAGATGATGTTAGAATCACACTTTTTTCTCTCTCTTTGCAAAGTAGAGTAAATAGTTGGTTCAAGAATCTACCTATTGCAAGCATCTCAAATTTCCAACAATTTGTCAAATTTTTCCTTGATAGATGGATAATCAAAGTTAATCTTTTTGTGATCATCGGAGAATATAATCAGTTAAAAAGACAACCAAATGAAACAATACAACAATTTTCTGATAGATCTAATCAAATCTATTATTCAATGCCATCAAATATAATACCTCCTCCTGATTCAGCTCTCTTGCATTATCCAAAAGCATTTGATCCAGAGATAGAATTTCAGCTAAGAGAAAGAAACCCCTCAACACTCAAACAAATGTAGAACATTGCAGTGGATGTAGAAGTTAATATACAAATTAGAAGAGAAAATTTGAAAGTAGGAGCATAGAAGAACAACATTTCATAAGTAAAACTTGACATTTTGGTAAGAAAAATAGAGGAAAGGATACAAAGGATCATCATGAAAAATAAGCTTTTTTCAAAATCACCATGACACATTTATTTCACAAAAAGAAGAGGTTGATATCCATGAATAAATTCCTGCTAATTCCAACTACCATAGATCAGAAGATAGATCTATAGAGAAATATGTGGAGAAGCAATCTCCTGATCTAATGTGTATGTTGGATGACATTACTTATTTTAATAATTTGCCTAAATATGATCAGTATGATGATAATTATGTTCTTCAAATCCAAACTAACTTTACAGAGAAATCAGAAACTAGTTTGGGAAATAAAGAAATTCAGTTTCAGCGGCTTGAAAATAATGATCATCTTATTCATATCAGTTATGAAAGTGAGGAAGAAAGAGTAGAAAAATTGGAAATAAGTGAAGCTTCTTTGCCTCTTTGTTTTGCTTCATTTCAATTCATCAGAGAAAACTTTAAAGCAATCAAAAATCAGCAGTCTTTAGGTATTGATATTGATAATAAAGAAGACAATGAAAATCTTAATCAGGATTCTTCAGTTTCACAAGTGCAGTTATCAAATTCTATTGGGACGTCTGATCAAATGACACAAGAAAGTTCTATACCACTATGTTGTGAATAATTTCAATTTTTAAAGGAAATATGGTATAATATCTCCAAATAAAAGAATGAACATCATGCAGAAATCCATGAACTCTCATTAAAACCCATATTTCATAGGTTGCAGCAATCCTTCCACATCTTTTATGATCCAATAGCTGATATGTTACATGATGAATGCAATTAGAATTTTTCTCCATTAACTAACTATGAGATTCAAAATCAAGATGAAAAAGGTTTCAAGAGATAGACATTTCAATCAATAGAAATATCATCACAAAGCTTATGTGAAAATCTACAGCGTAGATGAAAATGACATTTCACTTTCATGGCATGGAGGCCATCGAGAACAATTGTACAATTGCCCATATCAGTTAAAAATTAGTGTATATATTGGGGAAGATCCTTTTGTATAGTTTCTAGAGTCAACAAAGGAAATCAAGTATTTCCTTATATTTTTATTTGTTGACAAGGTTATAATTGGCTTTAGAATCTCAGTTTAATCACAAACAAGCACAAGCAGCAAAATTCACCAATGTATATGATGCTTGAATGGTTGCCTTGGTTGTTTCATTTTACCTAACCAGTTGTTCGACAACTGATTAGCTTAAGTAGGTAGGATTTCAGTTTGAATAAATTTAGTTTTTCAGCAGCAAGTTTATTTCAGATAAGATTTCAGTATAGAATGTGTCAGATTTCAGTTTGCAGAAAAGGCTATGATTTTAGTTCAAAATTTTTAGTCACAGAGATTATACAATAAGGCAGAAATCACAAAAGAATAGTTTACAATGTAACTTCAGTCACAATTCAAAGGCTACTGATCTTAAAGTTCTTGACATTTCACCAGGAAATGCCATCCCCATGTGGCGCCACTATTAGAGTCCTATAGTGATAGGATTCATAATTTTGAATTGGCTAAGGTTAAGCCTTGTAATATTATACATACCTTTGCTTTCTGCAAATATTTTCCATATTAAAAATTAAATAATGTAAAGAGGGTGTGCCCTAAAAGAAATATCAAAAGACAAAAAGAATAAGAAAATATAAAAAAAACAAAATATATGAACCCCAGACACAAAAACAGATCATGAAAATGTGCAAGTCTAAATGCCACTACTATTTTACTTCTTCTGCAAATAATGGTTGTGTGCAGCTTATCATACATGCCACAACTCATGGTAGTCAAACTGTTTAATCTTGACTATTTCATGCTTTGAATTTTATGTTTATAGTTAGAGAATAAAATCTGACCAAACAGCTTAATATTGGCAGATCATTACATAGGTAAAGAAAATAGAAGAAACTCATCAATTTAATCTGAGCCCTTTGAAGTTATAAGGTTAGAAGTAGATAGTTTGTTTTATAAAAGAAAATGAAAGAAAAGGGTTTACTAGCTTAAATGCACCCAAATAAGTGAAGAAAAAATGTTAGGGTAAGTAATGCATAAGTAGAAGAAAGGTCGTTGAAGTATAAAGTTCATTGGACAAAAACACATTTATCATGCTTAATCATATGTTTCAATGTGCATGAGAAATTAAGAAAGCAAAAGCAAAGGTTTACAAGTTTATTTAATTGACTTCCCCTCATTTATTTCATCCCTATACTTACTCATTTCCCCATCCACAAGTATGTTCTAATACTAAAAATCCTTCAAATCATAAAGGCTCAAAGCATTTCTTTAAATTTTGGTGGGACCGGACCCTTGGCTTAATGACTTATGGACATCAAGTGCTAGAATTCCCTTCATGAAAGTCATTTCCCTTCATTAACCTAATAAAACCCCTTTCCTAAGGTTAAACTCATTTTTCCCATGAAAAGTAAACAACCCCATGTTAAATTCTATTTCATTCAAAATACCCACAAAAGATTTTATCCTAAGTATAAGTGTATGTGAAGAAAATGCACAAATATTACGTTATACTTAGTGGTATGTTCACTCTACTCATTTCATTTCATATTAACTTTTAACATAATAAAATAGCTCTCTATATACATTTTCCCATATATATATATATATATCCCTTATGTAATACCCCAACCCTTAGTTTAGCTATAAACTATACTTTTATCCTATATCCTCAACAAAACCATCTTAACTCACCATTTCTTAGTAAAGTTATGATAATATCTTCTTTAAACCCCTCTCTATTAATTAATCCCATGATTAACTCCTCAATAATCCCAAACTACCAAGGATTAAAACCTCCCCCCCCCGAAACCTTTGCCCATTTCATTCATGCACATGTGTCACCCAATTTCCGTCCAATCGTCAGCGTCCAAATCCAACGGTCCACAGCCATATCGGGTTCACCCGATGTCTGACCATCACCCGCCTGATAATGTGGTTTTGCCTAGTCCCCCATCTGCTGTCAAGCACTAACATAGATCGAGTGACCTCGCCAAAATACCACCTCCTCCATAAAAGCAATGTGATGGCCTCCGATACCGCCTCCCCACTAAACCCAAAACCACTCGCTGTTCATAATATAAAATTCCGTGCCAATTTACCCATTACCTGCTAAAACCCTCATTTTCATGCATTTGACTCAGTTACACAGCGAAACCTATCTAACCCTTCCAGTGCCACCCTGAACCTCTAAGACATGATTTCACCATGGATTCCCTCCCGAACACCTTCTGGACTCTATCTACAGTTCTTCTCAGTTTTAGTATGGCCTCTGGTCACCTCCTCACAGAGCTGTATTTTGTTAACAAATTGTTGTATTTTGCATGTAGTTAGCAGAAGACTAGAGCTTGGATAAACAATTTTGATACTAGTCACAAAACTTGTTTACTCCAAGACTCGAAAGGAAATTTATTTTAGAAACTTCATTCAGAAGAAGAAAACAGTTATACACAGAACAGAGAAAGAAATTATTCACACAGAGACATTGATTGTTAAAACAAAAGAACCAAACAGAGCATACAGTTAAAAGACAAATAGATCAAACATACAGAAAGTAGATCAATATCCATTACCATATGATAATACACATAAAAAACTAAATAATTTACTCTTGAAATACATAGTCAAAAGTTAAAATGTACAGTAAAAGTAAAAACACAGTAAAGGATATTGATCGGTCATCAAAGTAAAAGTGTATCGGATGAAAGAGTACTAGTGGAAGTGTATCAGATTGTAAAATCAAAATGAAGATAGATGAAAAAACAACGTATTCAAGGTAAACAATAAAAATAAACATGGAGGCAATAAAGGTTAAACAGAGATGAAAACACTTTCACCAGCAACAATAAAGTTTATCCAAAGTAAAGGTAAAAACAGTTAAAAGAAAATTAAGGTTAAAAGATGAAATCGGAACAGAAATGGTACATTTTCCAGAAAGTTCTTGTTTAATTCATAATTGTGAAGAAACTATTGTGGTCAATCCAAGATGTATTTTGCGAAACTAGAGGAGTTTTGTGTTCCTAAAAGGTCAATCTACAAAAACCTATCTCACATTTTACACAGGTTTTACAAAAATGGGGATAAATGCATATCTTCACAACCTATTTTTCGGACTGTGCAAAGTCCTGTTTTTAACATCTTTTTACAGAGAATATTGTTAACAACTAGAGATGAACGTTGGGAAACTGAGAGAGGTTTATCTCAATAACATATTTATCTACAATAACCTCTTTCATGTTTTACATATCTATCTCAGATTGAGATATACAAAGTTATCACTGGACCCTAATTTTGCAGAATTTCTGGGGTAGAATGCACAAAGGAAGAAGGTAGTAAATGACTTGGAAGCCTCATCATCAGTTAAGAGTTGCTATCAAATTCGAATTTATCTTATTTTTCACCATCAATCCATAAATATAGTGCCAAATAGATTTATTAGTTTTGAGTGTCATTTATTTAAGTTTTATTAATGTAAAACAGTTTGAGATATTTGTAAAACCAACCTTGATATTTTTTCAAGATATTTCAATTTAGAATTTGTATAAATACTTCTTCATTTGAAGTATTTTAGGGTGGACTCTACTAGACATTTCTATAAACTTTTTGATCAGAGGACTCAGAAGGCCATGTATCATTTGTTGAGCCAGCAAGCTGGATTGATGAATAAAGATCTGACATTTCAAATGATTCAAGTGTTAAGTGAATTTCAAACAAGTATTCTCATGTGTTGTCACTTTTCTCAAGTTATTCATAATCGTCAATGTTTTTCCAAATCTAAATGTTATAACTAGAATACTGCTTCAGAACTTGTTTAATTACACTTTGCCTTAATAGTTATGCATTTGAATGTTTTCTTCTGATATTTAAATTAAAGAACTCTTAATTTCTCTTTGGTTTATATTGATTTCATGAATATCCAAGTTAAAGGATTCTTAATTACCCTTTGATCTTGATTACCCTTTCCTTCCTCATTCATTATCCGGGTCTAAGAACCCTTAACATCTCTCTCACCCCGAGTGAAACCCTTTCACCCCTATGTCTCAAAGATCTGAAAAGCACTTTGCTATCTTGCCCTTTGAAAGTTCCCTTTAGTGAATTAATCCAGTTGTGCTTCCTTATTGTTTGACTCCATAGCCCAATGGTCTAAAAGACATCATTTTATCCATCTGTTTAAGCAGATCCCACCACTCAATCTCAAATACAAATCATAAACCTCTTGAACATTCATAACTAGCCTAAAATCACATAACTAAAACAAAGTTAAATTATAAAGAGAGAGCCCTCTCTGAGCATCACATAGACTAGGTCCTGATCTCTAAAAATGATTTGTAGTTACCTCCGTAATTTCTTTCTCTAACCTTGAAAAAACACTGAGAAATAACACTTTACAAATAAATCTCTTTTGCATGCTATTTCTATTCGACCAATATTTTCAATATGTATTTTATGTACTTATTGTTGTTTTCATATTTTTACAATTAACCATCACGTTATGGTCTCGCTTACGGTTACATCAATTTTCGCTTTTTAAGAACACTCTTATTTAAATATACCAGTACGAAAGAAATTTAGTTACATTTTCAAATTTTAGATAGAGCGACTAATCTTAAAGAATATAAAAATTACACGCATTATAAAACCTTCATTCAAAGCTAATCGAATTTAAAATGATATCAAATATATTGTCACATTCTACACATCCACTATATATTGTGATATGTTTATTTGTTTCTCACTACTATGGCATTTCAAATCAAATTCAGAATCAATCAATGTTCATATTATTTTGAAAAGGATGATCATATATATCAAATTTCATAGATTTTATAGAAATCATCCATCAACGATAAAATTAATAATTTTGCTTAAATAATTATCATATTTATTTTCAATACAAACGGAATGAGTATTAAAAGAAATAATTATATCTTTTTAATAAATTAAATTAAGAAAAATTCATATGTGATTCGTTAAAAATATATATATATATATATATATTATAAATAAAAAATTATTATACTAAGGTGTTTTATATTATATTGAGTTGTTTTACAACAAATATGATAGGTATATTGTAAAACATTTTGTAATGTAATATAATGTTGACTATATGAAATTATTTAAAATTAAAAAATAATAACGATATATAAGTTTGAGTTATTAAAATTAAAAAAAGAAAAATTGTATAAAGTTTGAATTAGTTATTTGATGGTATTTGTTTACAAGTCTATAGTATTGCATAGCTCATTATGAAATGAAAGAGCATGAATTTACATTCATCTTAACTCAAAGCTTATCTATCTCTGCATTTGGTAAATCACGATAAATGTAATATATCTATATATATATATATATATATATATATATATATATATATATATATGATATTATTCAATTTTACATAAATGTTTTCAATGCTAGGAATATAATGTAATTCACCAACTACATAGTATTAATATTATTGTGCAAATTGCATAAACTTACACAAGTTGAGATGGAGGTTGAAATAAATCACAAGACAACCCAATTAATAAATTATGTCCATATGCATGTCTTTTTTGGAATTCGACTTTCAAGGTTTTAATTTAATTATCACTAATTATTAGGTGGATGATAGGGATTTAAAATCCATAAAATATTCTAGAATATTTTTAGTAGTATACACAAATAAATCACTAAGATTTATTTCCAAAATACTTATTTTTTTGTCCTTTTAATTAAATTCATTACTTAAAAAGATGGTCATACATGAATGATGGTTTTTTGGGCATGTGGTATTGATAAACCATGGTATTGTAACGAAGCTTATTTACAAATTAAGAATCTCCATGGTTAAGAATATTATTACATGTTTTTTTAAATGTATATATGTATAACTTATATTAATTATTTTTATTATTAATAAATTTTATTATTATTATTTTAAATAAAGTTATAATTTTCTTTAACTCCTATGATTTTTTAAATTTAAACAAGTTAAGATGTATGATGAATTAAATATATTGATGTTTATTATGGATTGATGCCTATAGGCAGTTACCAACCATTTAATTACATTGATATGCATGTCTATTTCGGAATTGGGCTTCCGCATATTTAGTTTAATTATCATTAATTATTAAGTAGATTGTAGAGATTTAGCCTCCATAGAACTAGAATATTCTTGGTAGCATACACAAATGAAATGCTGAAATTTATTTCCAAAGTAGTTATGCATTTTTTTCCCTTTAATTTAAATTTATTAATTAAAAAAAATGTTGTAAAAAACAACTGTCATATGAAATAAGTTATGATTTTTTGGGTATGTGGTATTGATAAACCATAGTATTAGCCCATAGTATTGTAACAATGCCTATTCACATATTAATAATCTCCATAATAAAGTGGGATTAAATCTCCATGGTATGAATCTTGTTATGTTTTTTTTAATGTATATATGTTTAACTTATATATTAGTTAATTCTTATGATTTTCTAAATTTTAGCAACTTGAAACGTATGATAAAGTAAGTGTTTGGATGTTTATTATGGATTGATGTAAATCTCCATTTATTAACCATTTAATATATATGGTTTCATTAGTAATATTGTAATTAAAAGCACATATATTCAAATATATTTATAAGATGGATTAGTATTATTTTTATATTGAAATTTAAGAGTTAGAACTTATATGTATAAGAGTTAATTTAAATGATATAATTAGAAGGAGAAAATAATAGATAGTGATATTTTTTAAATAAAAATAAGATATATTAGATTAAAATGGTTGCAACATAGTAATGATAAAAAACATACAAATTATATTAATATAGAGCTTCAAATAAAAATGGCAATTTTCACTAGTCACATGATGAGAGTGTTTTATGAATATCTAGAATTATTTCATTCCAACTATTCCTACAAGTACTATGCTTAATAAAAACACTTTATGTTCTAGTAACTTTAAAACCATAATTGACTACTAGACTACATGATAATTTCATTCAAACTATTCCTACAAATGTGATGCTTAATAAAAACACTTGGTGTTCTAGTAATTTTAAAACTGTAATTGACTACTAGACTGTATGATAATTAGTGGTCTCCTCTTGAAATATATTAGAAGGAAGACAATTCTATCAATCAACCTACATGCCCTCTTTCATTAAGTCACTATCTCTACCTCTTTAAAGTCAACCTGAGTGATCTGAAAATGGAATGTACTTGTTTAAGGGTGCAAGGTATCCATTCTCAATAATTTCAACTGTGAGCTAGACACTCCAAATGACCTCTAAAAATGTATAAACTTCTTATTTCTTATACAGAGATAGACTGTAGGGGCATTCACCGGACATGTCACCTCTAAAACGAGGATGAGTTCCAGAGGCTACCTGGCCCTCTACAGGCTCTGCCTAAAGAAATAACCAAGTAAACACTTAGAAGTCTTTGACATACACATACTTGAAGTTTAAGGTCTTGCGGAATGAGACAAGTAACTTTCTGTAGCTGAAAAGATGATTATGTGTGTATGCAAGTTATATTTATTTGTTGTTTAATACTTTATATCAGTTTTGTTTAGCATATCATATTCAGCAAATAAAGACATCAAAATGATAAAGCATTTCACCCCCTCCTGGGCTACATCTGTTGGACCAAGCCTCTCCAACTAGGCTTGTCCTCTTGTATTGAAATTGCTACAAAGGCTGATACAAGAATATGGGTGTCTCAAAGGACAGATCTGACTGTAAATACAGAATCAGAAGATAGGATTTAGCCAAACATGCTCTTTCCCAAACACTAAACAGTGAATTTTGTACCTTATACAGTACTTTCCCTAATTGGCCCTCGTGGCTCTTTAAACTTGCATGGAGAATTTCGAGGTGAAGATGACCTCAAATGGTTCTGAAACCTCTGCCATTAGACTCAGAAGGTCGAAAATAGCATACATAGGCTTTTGAATCACCTAAAACAGATGAACATAGCCCCCAAACAGCTCATGCACTGAAATGGCCCTAGTGGCCCTGAAAGCTTCCCTGAAGCTAAACAGTGAGAAGAATGCCTCAAAAGGAAAAACGAGCTGCAGAAATGGATTCAGATGGCTGGAAAACTTTAGGAATGACCTTCGTTCCACATTCACGGGCTGCACAATTCCCAATGCCGCTCCCAAACTGATTTGGCCCTAGTGGCTCCTGGAACTTCCACGAAGCTAAAACACCTGAAAATGACCTCAGATGGCTGTGAAACCTATGCCAATGGATTCAAAAGGTTGAAAATACCCAAAATCAAAAAAAAATTCGTCCAAAACCGACTTTCCTAGCCAAAGTTATGGCCATTTAAAGTTTCTCCAGTTTGCCCCTAGAAAAACTCCAGCTAACTTTAGTTAACTCCAGTTAGCTCCGCCAATTATGGCGGGTCCGCCAAATTTGGCGCTCCTGCCAAAAATTCCGCCAAGACTGCAGTTACATTTAATGTTCATGTGACCGTTTCCTCGGATTGCGTGCCCGGCGGTTAGTGCTGGCGGTTGGGTTAAGCCCACGGTTTTCGGGTTGTGGTCATATGGTGGGGGGCTAGCGCTTAGGGGCTGGCCCCCTTCATTTCCCGCCCAAACTCATTTTCAAACCTTATAAACATTTTGCTCAGCAACTTAAACACATCTGTTGCTCATGGCGCAGTGGTAAAGCGTGGTAGTGTTGTGAGTCTGGTTGCGTGTTCAAACCACACCGCCTCCACACAAATTTTAACATGCCTCACATAGATTCGCTGACGTCACCCAGGGCCACGTGGCGCCCTCTGGGCTTGCCACGTGGCAGCCTCTGATTCGCTGACCAAAAAGAATATTTCAAGGAATATTATGTGGAATATTCCTTTTTTAATTTTTTTTCAAAAATTCAAAATTCTAATGTTACTGAGAAATTCTTCTTTTTGGCATAACTTTCTCATACGGCGACCATTTTTCGAACCGTTTGCGGCGCCGGAATCGGGAAGACGAGAAATTTCCAGTCGTTCAGGTTTCAATCAATTCTGAAAACTTTCATTTTTGACCATTTTATGACACTTGGTCCTAAGCCCCTGATCACACCTCCCAAATGAGAAGGCTTTTGGTCCCCAAAAGCTCACTGAATCTTTGAACTGAACTGTACAGCACTTGAGGAACATAAATATCCTCTTCCATTCAGCCAAAAGAGCATACTTATGCCAAAATGTCCTGCCTTGCCAACTGTCGTCATGGCAACTTTTCGCTGCATAAGCCAATCTCTTGTCGAATCTCGACCAAGCTTGTTCGCCAGACAAACTGAAAGTTTACAGAAACCAGCAATGAAACTTGCTTATATATGAGCTGAAATCTTTCTCTAAACATGTGGGTTTGCCACTGTCACAATTCCCATCCATGGCACCTCTGCTCCAAAAGAAGAACCGCCTCCCAAATGAGAAGGCTCTTACAAAGATGAAATACTTCATCATCTCTCCCCTTTACAATCTTGGAGATCAAATTAACTTTTTCCAAGTCAATATTACATTACATGCATGGTTAAAAACAAAGTAATCAACCCTTCAAGTTAATCACACATACATGTTTAAAAAAAACAAGGAAATCATCATGATCCCTGTGCACATGCATATCATTCTCATGCATGCAGTTTATCCTTCAACTTTCTCTTAAGTACAATCATAAGTACAAGATCCTCGATCACATGTACATGTACTTTCAAAGCTGAAATGAATATAACTTTCGCTGCAATAGAGTGAGTCTCATACTCAGCTTTCCATCCTGCAACTTGCATTCCCTTAACAAAGAAATGCATTCAGTCAAAAGACATGCAACTTTAATTGGATAAGAATTCTAACCATTTCTTACCAATCCATTTCAAAGGTGCTTCCTTTAACTGCACATCGATCTCAACATGTGTATCATCCTGACACATATCAATGATGGAAACTTCCTTCCCATTCTTGCCATACTCTTGCTCCAATTTCTTTAACTTTTGTGGAAGCATTGTTGGATTCAGAGTCCAACACCTTTCAGCAGTATGTCCATGCTTATGGCAGTAAGTGCAACACATGTTCATCTTCTTGATAGCATGATTTACATTGTTCATTGGAACTTTGGCTTCTTGCCTCCTTTCCTTCAAAAGTTTCCTGCATGTTGCCATTCTTTTCCAACATCTAGAAACACTATGGTTAAACAAACCACAAAAAGAACATGCAATTCTTTTCCAATGCTTGTGTGGAATTTTTCCATGCTTTACATGATCAAAGGAAATATGATTGAAATCAGATTTATACCTTTCTCTTTCACCTTCATTACCTTCATGAGGAGGTGAATCAAATGAAGAAGAAGCTCCTTTTGGAACACCATCAATCCCTTCAATGGTTTTAGAGCTTTTACAATTCTCTTGTTCAAGTGCATGCTTATGCACACCTTCTTCTTTCAAGGTAGGTTTCAAACTATTGCATTCCTCAAGGATACAACCTTTACAACCTTGAGATAAAGAACTGGAAATGAAACTCCTTCTAGGAAATGTTTCAATTGCCTTCATGGCTACTTTGGAACTTTCTCCATAAGATTGTCCATAACCAAGACCCAAATTCTTAGGCCTTACCTCAACCATTATTGGCTCAACTATACCCTGTGCATGTTTGCCCAATCCTTGTCCTTCATATCCCATTTTGGACATCAACTTGGACCCTATGCCTCTGGTATGTTTCTCAAAAGAACCAACATAAACATTCTTATAAGAATTTGAAGACAAACTAGAATAGTTTACCTCTTCTTCAAGCTGATACTTGGCTAAGGCTTCTTTGGCAACAACGAGTTGTGTCTCCAACTCATGCATCCTTTCTAGATTCATGTTTGCAATATGAAGTTGGCCTTCCATTTCCTGCAATTGGTTAGAAAGCAACTGCTTCTCTTCCCTCATGGAATTCAACTGCTCTTGGAGTCTAGAGCTCTGTCTTTCATCCTCATACATTTCTCTCACCATATTCATCATGATGAAAAATTCTTGCTTCAAGCCTTCATCAAAGAATCTTGTGAAGGAGGACGATTTTGAGAACTCACTTATGGAAGTTGTCATTGTAAAATAAACAAAAGAGCTTCAGCAACTCAAACAACAAGTAGTTTGCAGAATAATGAAGCAGTCAATCTTCAACACTGCTTAAGACACCTTTCAAGCTACACAATAAAGCTAGTGATGTCAGTCAAGAAAACCTAGTGCTCTGATACCATCTGATCTGAAAATGGAATGTACTTGTTTAAGGGTGCAAGGTATCCATTCTCAATAATTTCAACTGTGAGCTAGACACTCCAAATGACCTCTAAAAATGTATAAACTTCTTATTTCTTATACCGAGATAGACTGTAGGGGCATTCACCAGACATGTCACCTCTAAAAAGAGGATGAGTTCCAGAGGCTACTTAGCCCTCTACAGGCTCTACCTAAAGAAATAACCAAGTAAACACTTAGAAGTCTTTGACATACACATACTTGAAGTTTAAGGTCTTGCGGAATGAGACAAGTAACTTTCTGTAGCTGAAAAGGTGATTATGTGTGTATGCAAGTTATATTTATTTGCTGTTTAATATTTTATATCAATTTTGTTTAGCATATCATATTCAGCAAATAAAGACATCAAAATGATAAAGCAGTTCACCCCCTCCTGGGCTACATCTGCTGGACCAAGCCTCTCCAACTAGGCTTGTCCTCTTGTATTGAAATTGCTACAAAGGCTAATACAAGAATATGGGTGTCTCAAAGGACAGATCTGACTGTAAATACAGAATCAGAAGATAGGATTTAGCCAAACATGCTCTTTCCCAAACACTAAACAGTGAATTTTGTACCTTATACAGTACTTTCCCCAATTGGCCCTCGTGGCTCTTTAAACTTGCATGGAGAATTTCAAGGTGAAGATGACCTCAAATGGTTCTGAAACCTCTACCATTAGACTCAGAAGGTCGAAAATAGCATACATAGGCTTTTGAATCACCTAAAACGGATGAACATAGCCCCCAAACAGCTCATGCACTGAAATGGCCCTAGTGGCCCTGAAAGCTTCCCTGAAGCTAAAAAGTTAGAAGAATGCCTCAAAAGGAAAAACGAGCTGCAGAAATGGATTCAGAAGGCTGGAAAACTTTAGGAATGACCTTTGTTCCACATTCACTGGCTGCACAATTCGCAATCAAGCTCCCAAACTGATTTGGCCCTAGTGGCTCCTAGAACTTCCACGAAGCTAAAACACCTGAAAATGACCTCAGATGGCTGTGAAACCTGTGCCAATGGCTTCAGAAGGTCGAAAATACCCAAAATCAAAAAAAAAATTCGTCCAAAACCGACTTTCCTAGCCAAAGTTATGGCCATTTAAAGTTTCTCCAGTTTGCCCCTAGAAAAACTCCAGTTAACTCCAGTTAGCTCCGCCAATTATGGCGGGTCCGCCAAATTTGGCGCTCCTGCCAAAATTTCTGCCAAGACTGCAGTTACATTTAATGTTCATGTGACCGTTTCCTCGGATTGCGTGCCCGGCGGTTAGTGCTTGCGGTTGGGTTAAGCCCACGGTTTTCGGGTTGTGGTCATATGGTGGGGGGGCTGGCGCTTAGGGGCTGGCCCCCTTCATTTCCCGCCAAAACTCATTTTCAAACCTTATAAACGTTTTGTTCAGCGACTTAAACACATCCGTTGCTCATGGCGCAGTGGTAAAGCGTGGTAGTGTTGTGAGTCTGGTCGCGTGTTCAAACGACACCGCCTCCCAGGGGTTAAATTTGACGGGTGACCCTACCCGTCAAGGAATTTTTTTATGACGTTTTTATTTTTAAACTGCCCATCATATGACTTTTAAAATTTATTTGTACAAGTTTCATCTAATTTCAAATTGTACTCATAATTGTTCAAATTTTTCATTTTTTGTTGTACAATTCGGCTCAAATCTCATTGCTACACTTTGTTTTGAGACCTGCTGATCAAATTTTTCTGCAAATTTTCCAGATTGTTCAAATGTTCTGAGTTTTTTTGTTTAAAATGGAAATACTGATAAAATAGATGGGAAATATATATAGAAACAACAAAAAATAATATTATGAAGTGAAAAAATATATATTCATAATTACTTTCACATGAAAATAATGAATGTTAATATTGTTGCAATAAATTTGACAAAAATAATTCACTCACAGCTATCATGTTTTCCATTTGAGTCACTACCAATTTACAGTGACAGAAATTCATGTCAGCTTCTGGACACACAGAAATCAATAAACCCTGACCACACATGTACATGATACTGATAAATTTGCATGCAAAATAAAAATACTGGTGTGTTTTTTTAATCATGGAAGGAATGAGTGGACATTGAGAAGGCCGACAACACCGAATGTAAAGATTGTGGACGGTAAATCCACAATTTCCAGTAGTGGATGTTCAGCGAAATCTCAGAAGCAAACAAATCCATTTATGGCTGTTTACAGGCTTATAGGTGAGCAAATCAAACTGCATTGAAACCATTTTTATCTTATATACAGATTCGGCTCTATAAGGACAGTTTGGCTGAGTAACATGAAAACACTGTTAAAAACTTAAATATGTATTTTAACTTTTGCAAATTCTCGAAATGCTTCATCGGTGAATTTTGAAGAATTTTTTTCATTACTTGATCAATAATTTGTCCAAAATTTTAAAATTGCACCTGTAATTCCTTCAATTTTTTGCTATTTCCGCAATGATTGCACTCTAAAAGATACAATGCATAAAGTAAATCAAAGATACAATGCATGAAGTAAATCAACATCTGACCCTAGCGGAGAAGAATTTACAGGAGTCCTCAAAGCAGCCTCTGATAGGTTGAAAGAGTAGCCTGACTGTTTAGCATGTGCAGCAGACAAGATGGGAGGACATTACAAAGTAAATATGGGCTATAAATCAGAATATTTGCCATTCTCATGATGTTGGAAGTGAAACTTTAGGCTCCTCCCAAATACAGAATTTTCCTCTGGTTGATCCTAAAATTATCTGGGATTACCTACAAAAGGGGTCTTGGCAAGGACCTGGTATTTACTGTTTATGTAAGAAAAGCTCCAAAAGTGTCATGCATCTCTTCTTGAACTGTCACTTTACCAAGGAAGTGTGGAATCTGGAGTGACTCTGGAGTCTGGACAGCCTCACAATGTCACAGTTGTGGAAAAAGAAGCTGGGAAGGAGAATCAATTGAAGCAACCCTGGAAACCTGGTTCAAACACAATGGGGCCAGAAAGAACCACCAGTCCCTGCCAGCTTTTGTCCTATGGGAAATCTCGCTGACAAGGAATGAGGCCTTGTTCCAACTTCCAAGACAAAGTAATCTCTGCTGGGAACCTTCCCTAAATTTAAGACAGCCTACCTTTGCTACCAAAAAGTCTCAAAGCAAGAAAAACTAAAGAAATCTAGCAGCCCCAGACAGCTCTCCTAAACTTTAATACTCCTCATGGATTCTTCGATGGTGTAGCAAGCAAAGTGGAGGTGGGGGGATTCTGATTCTTCCAGAGAATCTGAACACAAAGCCAATCTCCTTTGAATGTGGATTAGGTGCTGCCACAAATACTTTTGCAGAAGTAAAGGCTAATGAACCTAGCAAGAGGAGGAGGTCTCAGAAACCTAAACATATATGGGGATTCCAAACAGGTTATTGACTGGATGCAGAGCTCCAAAAATCAGGTGTTCAATTACAGGGGTGCCTCGAGTTTGCAGAAGAACTAAAGAACACCTTCATTTCTGTATCCTTTCACCACATCTACAGAGTATAACCAGGAAGCTGATACTTTCTCAAATCAGGCACACAGAAGAGAACATGGTTCCTTGCCGATCAAAGGATCAACTGTGGGTGGGGGAGAAATCCATCCACCTAGACAAATCGAATACTGTTAAAGAATACTCCAGTTGAGCATGAAGCTATTTTCAGTCCATCTCTGATGATTGCAGGTTTTCAGAATCTTTCTTTGAGGCCAAAGTAGTAGCTCACAGACTAGTACTTTATCCAGTCTGGCAATACTCTTTCATTGTATATGAAGAAAATACCAGTGCCGCCTTTGCAAAACGTGTTCCTTGAAAGACTGAATAAACAAGTCATATATATATACTCACTCACTCTAGATTAATGATGTGGAGTAGACTTCTGATAACTTTCTGTATTTTAAGTAAACAGACGGTCACCGTAAAGGGAACTTCTGTTGGTGTGGGTAAAGGATTAGTTATAAAAGATAAACTTAGTAAATTTCCAAGAGGCAGACCAGTGGAGAGGAGAAGATTGGAAGTGGAATCTGACGAACAGTGGTATTTCTTCGTCTTTTCACGCGAATTAATAAATGCCTTACAACATTGTCAAATTTACAGGGATTTTGCATTGCAAATCATAAACTTTTATAATATGCGAAATTTCAAAGGAAACTTGACGTCTTGATACGGTTCAGGTCAAAGGTTCGAATCAGAGAAAAAAGATTGAGATATTTCATTACGGAAAAGCATGCCTGTGCAAGAATACTGGGACAAAGAGAGCTCAATGACAAACTACGCTTAAGGAAATCCGTTTGGCAGTTTACTTTGAACACCTTAGCACTCAGAAGGCACATATCAAAGCTTTAAACTGTGAAGTGAAAAGGTCGTCTGTAAATGCATAACACTTGTCATTAGATTGTATTTCGATACGGGAAGAAAAGACAAACAACAAGCAAGCAAAATCTTTATTGGCAGCTGAAAGCAAAGCGAGGAGCATAAAATGATGTTTCTACGATCTGGGAAAATGACAGCGAATCCTTCGTTCTGCATTTGTTAGCAAAAGAAGATCAATATTAGACGAGACAATGCATTTATGGTTTCCCATGGAAAATGTGTATCGAGTTGAGTAGAGGAAAGATGTTCGAAAATGGGCTATTACATTAGCTTTTCGAAAGGGTGAAAACTTTACAGGTGCAAATATGGTAGCCGCTTTTCTTCCCACAAAAATGTTCACTGGATTTCCATTTATAATACAGGTAAAGTTTTTACTAGTTTCGCTCATCATTTCAAACACAAAAGAAGGGAAAACTCACGAATAATGCATGTTTAAAATATGAGACGACTTACCAGTCAACAGTTTTTCGTCACGAGAGAATTGGTGATCCCTTGTTTCCCAATCGCTTGTAGAGAAGCCGAAACAACTCTTTGCAGAAGCTCTGAACCACGTTTTAGAACCGGCAACGAGGTGCGTTCGATGGCAACAAATATTTGGTCTGAACCACGTTTTAGAACCGGCAACGAGGTGCGTTCGATGGCAACAAATATTTGGTCTGAACCACGTTTTAGAACCGGCAACGAGGTGCGTTCGATGGCAACCAATATTTGCTCTCAACCACGTTTTAGAACCGACAACGAAGTGCGTTCGATGGTGGGAACGGGAAGTAGGTGGGAATAAACCACTGTGGCTTTATGGCATTAAACTATGTCATGACTCATCGCAGATTCGCAGTGCCGACGAATCTGTACTTCATCGATAGCCATATTTTCAACGTACAACAATGCAGATGCCTGGATGCGGATATATATATCAAACAATTATTAAAAAAAACTTAAAACTTTTCATTTTCAAACATGCCCGTCATATTGACGTTATTAAAAATTAATAGCAAGTTACCCCTGATGCGCATATTTGAAATTAAAACGTATTTTACGTGTAAAAAACCTAAAAACGGGCATACGGGCGTCAAATTTAACCCCTGCCGCCTCCACACAAATTTTAACATGCCTCACATAGATTCGCTGACATCACCCAGGGCCACGTGGCGCCCTCTGGGCTTGCCACGTGGCAGCCTCTAATTCACTGACCAAAAAGAATATTCCTTGGAATATTCTTTGGAATATTCCTTTTTTAAATTTTTTTTCAAAAATTCAAAATTCTAATGTTACTGAGAAATTCTTCTTTTTGGCATAACTTTCTCATACGGCGACCGTTTTTCGAACCGTTTGCGGCGCCGGAATCGGGAAGACGAGCACTTTCCAGTTGTTTAGGTTTCAATTAGTTCTAAGAACTTTAATTTTTGACCATTTTACGACACTTGGTCCTGAGCCCCTGATCACTGAGCCAACTTGATTGACATTTGTTAGTTTTGAGATATTGTAGAGGAAATAGTTGTGAATATTAAGAACAAAATTTATAAACATGTTACACTATGTTTCAAGAACATGCAATTTATACCCTTGTTAGGATAGATTGTCATACTTTGAGAAACACATAGATGTCTGTTTTCATGGATATTCGAGGTAACTAATAATAGGGTTTTTTTGTTACTTTGAATAGTCCCTTCATTTTGTCACAAAGTTCTTAAAACTTCTTATGATTTTGTATAATCCATACATTTTGAATGCACAACAAGAGTAATACAAGTGGCAGAGTCACATGGGAGACAAACTCACCAAAATTGTTTCCAACATAGAGTAGTTTCTAAAATCCATAGGGAAAGAAGAAATATCACCAGGATTCCACACTTCTAGAGATTTTTGTTCCATGAACTAAGAATTCAACAAGGGTTGAGAGTGCTTTTGTGTGGGAGCCAAACTTACTAGAATTATTTCCAACACACCTAATAGTGGCTAAATTAAAATAGAAAATAAAAAAGACCATTGGGACACTACCCTTACATAAAATTCTGTTACTTGAACTTGAAATGCAAGTGCACTCCAACAATTAGAGAACCCCATAAATTAACCACTAAAAATACCCAAAATTTGCAACCCATGGACAAAAATCCCAATGCATTAACTAAACAAACAAGTAATCTCTTACGAGGGGAGTAGCATGTTTGATTGAGAATTCAAGAGCCACATCAAATCCCCCTACCCCTACCCCTCCCCCCCCTTTCGATCAAGAAGCCATACATAGGGAATCAAAAGGTAAGATGACAATTAATTATTCCATGCAACAAAGGTGAGGTCATATCCTTAAAGGTTATTTTCACACTCTTGAGAAATGAAATGAGATTTGTTGAAAGATGTGCCTTTTAATGAGGATGTGACGAGGCTTGTGATTCAAATATAAACTTGGGGGATACAACAAGAGCAGCATGCCCCAATTTTTGACATGAAACCTTGTAAGCAAGAGCTAGCTTCATTGAGTAATTGAATGATATGATAATTGTGTCTCTCTAAAAAAATGAAAGAATGAATCCTCGCTGAGAGTCTTAACTTCATTGTTGATTTTTATGATGGTTAATGTTAGCTTATTGTTAAATATAGTTAAATCTATGTCTATTGATTTGATGATGACACTTGAGTCTCCAATAATGATCAATGATTTTATGTTAGAGTTCTTTGTGAAGAAAAGGCCCTAAAGAAGAGGATATTCCTTAGTATGGTTGTTTGTAAATGTTCCTAATCTCCAAGCAAAATCATATTCCATTTTTAAGTATGGATGAATTCTAATTATTTTACTTTTTTTTTCCTTTTATCGAAATATAATGATCAAATCCTTTATGAAATCATTATTTCATTGCTGAAATACATTTTTGAATACATAAACTAATTTAAAACCATATAAAAACATAATGCAACTAGCTTATAAAAATTTAAAAACTAAAATATATTATTTCATTTTTATTTTTATTTTCCAATTACTCATCCAAAAATATACTCAGTAAAAAACCAAATTATAAAACATTTAAATTAAACTTTCTTTAAAAGGAAAAACCAAATTATAAAATATTTAAACTAAACTTCCTTTATATAAAATATATTATAATATATTCCCTTAGAGGTAAAACCCCTTTTAAATTAATAAGGTTATTACATATCAATAACCATGTTAAACAATTTTTTTTAATTTAAATTAACAATTTTACTGCCCATTAGTGGCAATGTTAGACCATTTCTTTTTTACCATTTTTTTATGTTCACACTAATTAAGAACATACTACATTTTGTAAAACTAAACTAAAAATATGCACATTGCAAAATACATAATACAATCTAATAAAAAACTAAAAACGTTTGACTTTGAAGTAACAAAGTTAATAAACTATTTAGAAACGTGGTTTGCCATCAGTTTTTTAGTAAGTCTGTCTTTGTTCGTTGTCTAACGTGCACCGAATACGTAGTATTGTTACTCACGTTAAATATCATTGTTCAATATTTTAAGCACACTTAAACTTAATTACGTGTTAATGGACATAATCATTCAAAAAAAAATGATTATTTTTTTTATTAAAATATAATTTTTTTTACGAATTAAGATTATTTCCGTAAAATAAATTAAAAGTTTGTAGAAATTTTATTATGTTTGCTTTAACATGTTGAATGCACATTGCTGAATAGATTTGTTTGTTGATCCTTAATAATTTAGTTGACTACAATGTTTAATTTTATAAATTATTAAAGTATTTTTATTTTAATTAAAAAACAATTTATTAGCATTTGATTAGTTTAAAAGTTTGGGTGTTTTATTTTAGCTTTTTGGATATGTCTACCATGTCACCCATTTAAATATTTTCTATAACTCTCCATCTAAATAAAATTATAATATTTTATAAAATTTTAAATATAAAATAATAATTTTAAAAATATTTAATATTCTCCCCCAGAAAATTAAAAATATTTTAAATCATAACTCACGAACACCATATGAATTTCTATTTTAGATCTATAATTTTATGCTGTATATTAATTTTTTTATAATAAAATTATTAAAATATATATATTGAATGTTACCGGTTTAAATTTCTACTAAATTTAAATTAGTTTGGTATTTAATTTTTTTATATAAAGTTACTTATTTTTTCCACTAATTTAATGTAAAATTATTTCATATAAATTATCTAAATTATCTAATTAATCTAGTTTAAATTTTTAAATCTTATTTTAGTATATATGTACGTTTAAATTAATTTAATTTTTAAAATATTTTTACATATATATTTTTAAAATTATTATTTGATTTTTTAATATAATATTATATCACATGATGTGATAGCATTTTATTTTTATAGTAATTTTTAAATAACACTTAAAATAAGATGGTTTAATTTTAATTTTTTTTTGGGAAATAATTTTTGCAGATCAAGTGCTCTATGAAGGAGAAATTGGTGACTGCAAGCTAGGGTTTGGTGACCCTAGCGAACACTGACAAACCTTGAAGGCCTTACACGAATACACCAAGTTTGCATCTGACAGGGGCAATGCAAGCTCTAGAGGGGGGTGGGGGGGAGATCCCCTCCTACCGTAGTGTAGCTGTTAGGGAATCAAGTGGGAAAAATTACCACTAGTTCAGTCCCCCTGAAGTTGTCGGCCCTAGTACTGGTCCCGTCCTTGGAGCCCAGTGGCAGGCATGAAGTCGTGGGCAATGCTTACCTTATGCAATAAAGAAGCCCCGTTTCGTAATCCCGGCGAATAAATTGGAGAAATATCACAGCTACATTTAGGACCATGCGATGATATGCAAATTCATTGGAATATGGTCAATGCAGAAGGATCTAATAAAATGGATACAACAGAAATGGAAGCCAAAAGGTCGTATGGAACTCAAATTGGGGGCCGGAGGATTCTTTACTGTAATCTTCTCAAACTTGCAAGATAAGGAAAGGGTTTTTTGAAAATGGCCCATATTTCTACCATAATGCAGGTCTCTTCATGTGATACTGGGAGGAATGCTATAACCCAAACAAGGAGAAATTTCTGGCAACTCCTGTTTGGGTTTGTTTCTTCGATCTTCCAATGGATTTCTGGGATCCAGAAATGCAGGAAGGTATTGGCAACTCAATTAGCAGATTTGTGAAAATAGTAAAATCTACCCGTAGGGGAAGATACAGCTCCTACGCCCATATCTATGTCTATATGAATATATCGAAGCCCATCCCTGACTCAGTGGAACTGGAGTACCAGGAAGAGAATTGCGAACAAACCCTAGATTATGAGCACATATTGTTTCGCTGTCACCGGTGTCATGAGTATGGCCATCTCTATAAAGCATGTCTGTTGAACTAGTCTGGCCTGGAAGACCTAAAGGCAGAGTAGGAAAAGAACCCCCCACAAGAAACAAATGAGGCATTCGAAGAGGTTATGCACAAAAAGAAGAACATAAGGACGCAAAAGAACCTAGGATCTAACAAACAAAAGCAAATGGAAAACAACAACATATATGAGGTGCTGCAACAAGAAGGGGAAACCTCAAAAGAGACTAAACTAACAAAGAATCAGGATCGGATAGGGGAAGTGATCCAGCCAAATCTATGACCACACCAAAGAGGAAAGCCCAAATAGAATTGACAAAGAAAGAGGAATCAAAACCAATAGATCTTATTGAAATGGAGGTCAATGCCGCCAGGGAGGAGTTGAGCACAGAGGAAGTGGTTCTAAAAAGACTCTTGAATGAATGGGGGCACCTAGATTAAATATTTATCCCAGAAGACCAAAAGAAATTGTACAAAGAAACGTTCCAACATTATATGGTTAACCAACGATAGAGATAGAGAGATCTAGTGGAACAACTACGCATGGAACAAGACAACTCATAGGAGCAGCATATCTGAAGCAAAGCGGGGGAGAAAAGGGGACAGAGAAACTTGCAAGAGTCAATACAAATACTGGGAGAGATGTTGGTTAATACGGGAAGGGTAACACTGCTCTCAGCAGTATTCCAACAACTCCACAAAGTTTCCCAATGATAGTTATCTCTTGGAATGTGAGGGGCCTCAACAGCCAAGGAAAGCAGAGATACTTACAAGAATGGTTGAAAAAGGAGAAGCCATAGATCGTGCTTCTCCAGGAAACTAAGGTATCAAGGGAGAAAATAGGGGATATAATTAGAAGAATCAAACCAAATATGAAGCAGTAGCACTAGATGCAAAAGGAAGTGCATGAGGAATGGCTATATTGTGGAATCCCACGGAGGCAATGGTAGACTATTGGATGGGTATGTCGCACATCTTGTGAGGGTGGTTTCGCAACATTGGAACCAGGGATTGTATTCTTTTATCAGCGGTATTGTTATGAAACCAACTCACAAAAAGATAGAAAAGATAGATGAACGCCTTAGAAATAAGCATCTTCGAGGGGGAAACCTCCTTTACATTACACAAATGAACAATTCTTGGATGATTCAAATGAAAAAACCTCCTTTCTATATATAGGAGTCTAAGGGGTCACAATATAACCAAGCTGACCTAACAATAATAATATAAAGGCACAAAAATAACAATAGAGGGATTCTATGGGGCACAATAATAACAATATGGGGGCAATAGGGGCACAACAATAACAACAAGGGATACAACAACAATAGTAATGGGGGAATCACTAGTATTATAGAGACCTAACATGCCCCTCTCTTTCAAAAAAGTGTTTCCCTCAATGCTTGAGTAATTCTGGTTGCTTCTATATAAAATTCTCATCCTCCCATGTGGAATCTTCAACGGGTAAGTTCTTCCACTTGATGAGATACTCTAAAATTGATTGATTTCGTAGCTATCGAGTTCTTATTTCTTTGACTTCTTCATGTTTCAATATGATTTTTCCTTCCTCATCAAGTTTTGGCAATATTGTTTGAACTGGAAGCTTGTCACTTATAAACTTCTTTAAGAGTGAAACATGGAAAATTGGGTACACTCGAGAAGCTGCAGGAAGCTCCAATTTGTATGCCATAGTACCTATCTTTTGCAACACCTTGTACAGACCATAATACTTTGGTGATAATTTATTATCCTTCTTAGCTTGCTTGAGGGACATTTGTTTATATGGTTGTAGCTATAGGAATACCCAATCACCTACATCAAAACTTCTTTCACTGCGATGTTGATCTGCTTGCTGTTTCATTCTATTTTGTGCCAAGGTGAGGTTATCCTTTAAGAGTTGGAGAACTTGTTGTTGATGATCGATGTGATCTTCCACTGCTTGAACCTTAGAATTTTCTCTTAAATATGATGCAATGGATGGTGGATGATATCCATAAAGTGCCACAAATGGGTCATTTTTGTTGCAGTATGGAAGGAAGTGTTCTACCACCATTCAGCCAGAGGCAGCCATTTGAACCATTATGCCTGTTTATCAGATACAAAGCAACGAAGATATCCTTCCAAACATTTGTTTACTATCTCAGTTTGCCCATCAGATTGAGGATGATAAGATGATCTATGAGTTAACTGAGTACCAAGACAAGAAAATAATTGTGTACAAATATTTCCAGTGAAAATGGGATCTCTATCACTTACAATAATCTTTGGGTTTCCATGTAGATTTTGAATTGTTTCCGTAAATGCAGTAGAAACTGTACTCGCTTTAAATGGATGAGATAATGAACAAAAGTGTGCATACTTGGTAAGTTTGTTAAATACCACCATGAAAACACTCTTTCCTTCGGACTTGGGTAAACCTGTGATAAAATCCATTGAAACCTCCTTGCCAACATTGGCTTGGAATGGATAAAGGTTGTAATAGTCTTGGGGTCTTAATTGTTTCAACTTTATTTTGTTGGCAAACCAAACATTTTGCCACAAACTTTTGAATATCCAATTTAAGGCCATCCCAAAAAAAATCCTTCTTAACCCTGTGCTAGGTTTTTAGAAATCCTGAGTGCCCTCCTAAGGGAGAGATGTGCAATTCCCTAAGAATATTTTGTTTGAGTTGGGAATTCTTACATAGGTATAACTGATCCTTGTATGATAACGAATCATTTTTCTTTCTAAATGTATCAGATGTACTTGGATCTTGTTGTATTTTTTGAATGAGTTCCCACACTTCCTCATCATTGTTCCATTCATCCCTTGCTTCGTTTATCCAATCTAGTTGGATAATAAAAATGGTGCAAAGAAATTCTTCCACATCCTCAGCCTTTCTTGAGAGTGCATCTGCCACAACATTTTGCTTCCCTTTTTGTAGATGATTTCAAAGTCATAACCCAACATCTTTGTGACCCATTTTTGTTGCTCTTCTGGAGATAATCTTTTTTCTAAAAAGTATTTAAGACTGTCATGATCTGTTTTTACCTTGAAGTGTCTTCCCATTAGGTAGGGTCACCATTTCTTAAGTGCATGTAGTATTGCCAACATTTCCTTCTCATGAATAGCTTTGTGTAAATACTTTCCTTTGATTGGACGACTTTCGAAAGAAATGGGTCTTTCTTCTTGCATTAAAACAACACCAATTCCATTTCCCGAGGCATCACATTTCACAATAAAGGTTTTTTTGAAGTTCAGTGTAGCTAAGACTGGTGCTTGGCACGTTGCCTCTTTAAGATGTTCAAAGGCCTTTGTTGCTTCTGGAGTCCATGAAAATGCATCTTTCTTAAATAATGTTGTTAGAGGTGCTACTATCCTCCCATAATTCTTAACAAACTTGCGATAATACCCCGTCAACCCGAGAAATCCTCATAGATGCTTTATGGATATGGGGATTTTCCATCCCTTAATGGTTTTAATTTTGCCAGGGTCTACCTTAACACCTTCATGAGATACAATATACCCACATATTCCACCTCTTGTACTCCAAAGAAACATTTGGAGATTTTTGCATATGATTGTTTCTCCTCCAATAGTTTGAGCGCCATGTCAACATGTTGGACATGATCCTTCCAAGAATTGTTGTAGATTAGTATATCATCAAAAAATACTAACACAATTTTTCTAAGGGTTTGAAAATGGAATTCATCAAACCTTGAAATGTAGAAGGTGCATTAGTAAGGCCAAAAGGCATGACCAAAAATTCATAATGACCCTCATGAGTTCTAAATGTTGTTTTTGGAATGTCTTCAGTCTTCATTTTGATTTGATGATATCCTGAACGAAGATCCAACTTGGTGAAGTAAATTGATCAATGCAATTCATCCAATAATTCATCAATGATAGGAATGGGAAATTTATCTTTAATAGTGAGCTTGTTGATCTCCCTATAATCTGGACACATGTGCCATGATCCATCCTTCTTGTGAACCAATACTACTGTAGCAGAGAAAGAACTTTGACTAGGTTGAATTATACTAGCCTCTAGCATTTCTGCAACCATACGTTCAATGTCTCTCTTTTGGACATAGGGATATCTGTAAGGCCTGATGGTTGGAGGAACACTTCCCAGAATCAAATTAATAGCATGATCATGATCACAAATAGGTGGGAGGCCTTTGGGAGTCTCAAATACCTTGGAATGATTGTCCAAGAATTTTTGGAGATCTAGAGAAATGGATGATTTCGATGTGGGAACCTCTAGTGAACATAATTGTACAATTATGCCTTGTTCTTCTTTCTTTATAAGCTTTTTCATTCTATTAGAGCTGATTATCTTTCCCAATTTCCCTACGATACCCCTTAATTCAATTTCCTTTCCTTCTGAAGATAATTTCATGAAAAGTTCTTGAAAATTAAAATCTATTGTACCCAAGGATTGTAGCCATTGGACTCCTAGTACAACATCAACACCACCCATTGGAATGGAAAGCATTGGGCTATTCAATACATATTCTCCCATGGATAGCTTGGTATTATGGCACTTTCCTGAGCAATTTATGGTTCCTCCACTTGCAACCATCACTTGACACTATGGTGTTGGATATAGGAAGAAATTCAATTCCTTGGCTATCTTACAATGAATAAAATTATGGGTACTTCCTGAATCAATAAACACTTTTACCTTTTTCTTCTTGATATGCTCTTCTATCTTAATAGTTTGAGGAGTGGTAATTCCAACCAATGCATTACAAGATATGGTCGGATTAATTTCTTCTTTTTCTAGGGTTTCTTCCTGGTGTATATCTTCCTCTTTTGACATTTCTTGTGCTTTTCTTTCTCCTCCTCACAATCTATGTAAAATAATTTCTTCTCTGCACACTTATGACCTTTAGTGTATTTGCTATCACAACTGTAACAAAGCCCTTTTTCTCTCTTTTCTTCCAATTGTTGTGGTGTCAATCTTGTATTTTGTGGATGGCTAGGGGCAGCAACACTTCCATATTTATGATTGTGAGCGGTAGGCTTCCTTGTTTCCATAATTTTGCTTTCCATTTTTCTTGCCAACCTGAATGCCTTCTCCAATGAATCTGGTTCCCAAAGGTGAACCTCATGTTGGACATTATCTTCTAAAGTCCCTATGAACACATCAATCCTATGCTCCTCTGGAATATCTTTTACCCTTATATTCAATTTTTGTAAGTCCTTAATGTGCTCCATCATTGAACCCTTTTGTTTGAGATTTATCAATTGGCTAAAAAAAGTGTTGCTTTTTGTATCCTCATAATGTGCTATCATTTCATACATAGAAATAGCCCATGTGAAAATTGTTTACTAGAGCAAAGCCATTGATACCATACAAACTAATTTGGTTCCAAATATAAAGTTGCCATGCGTACTTTTTTGTGTTTTGCACATTATGGAGATCGAAAAATTGCTCCATCTGTAGTATCCATGTTCCAGGATCCTTGCCATCAAACTTCCTCATATTGATATTTGGAACATGGTTCTTTGATCCAACGTTAGAGTCTATGAAATCATGATTAACATTTATTTTTTTCTCATCATGAGTTCCCTTTCCTACCCTTTCGCCATTAGTAAGCATTTCTTGTAAAAACTTTGTCAAATCTGTCTTCAAATTTGTCTGCAAATATTCCATGCCTTTCTTTAAATCATCCATCTTAGCTTCCACGCCATCCATCTTAGCTTCCACATCGTCCATCTTAGCTTCTATGCCTTTCTTTAAACCATCCATCTTAGCTTCTATGCCTTTCTTTAAACCATCCATCTTAGCTTCTATGTCTTTCTTTAAACCATCCATCTTATTTTCTGTTACTTTTTGTGCGAGTGAAATTTGTTGCATTTGGTCTCATAATTTTGATATATTATGTTGCATTTCTTCCTCTTCTTCATGAGTCATGCTAGAGCTTTTAGGTTGCCTACTAGGTGTTTCTATTTTCTTTCTTCAAGGCATCATTTACTGATAATAATGCTTCACTATGCCCTTTGAATTCCTTCAAACTAATTTTTCAAACCAATCTTATGAATTTTTTTTTTAAAAACTACACACCTTTTTTCACTTTGTAGGAGCTCGATCTTGAATCTGATGTATCTCTGTAATTTTTGATCTCCCAAGTTTTAATTTGCTTCCTATGGTAACCCTCTAAGTAATATTTCTAACCCTGCAAGTCTGATCAATATTGGATTCTCCAATGAAGAGTTATGCCAAATTTCCCACGATGACCTGAGTATATACTAGTTCAGTAGAACGAACTTGTATGATGTTTTGTGCATCACTATTACAACCTAAAGTTTTGAAAATGATACCCAAAAAAACTACAGTCCGTCCTCTTTCTATAACTTCTTACACAAATTCAATTTGATGCTCAGAGTGAAATTTATGATGATTTTCCCAAGGTTACCTGTTTGGAATGTAATTCTGGAGCTTGCAAAAACCCTAAATTCCTCAGGTCATATCTCCGACAATATAACGAGACAAAATCTGAAATTTGGATCAAAGGTTTAGAGCGATTTTGTCTCAAATTGGATTTTTTTTAGCTTCTCAAACATCACCGAAAAAAAGTTATAGCGAAAATTCCACGATGACCTGTTTGGAGCAGTGAAACCCTAAAATCCAAAGCTCTGATACCAAATGTTATGAAACCAACTCACAAAAAGATAGAAAAGATAGATGAATGCCTTAGAAATAAGCCTCTTCTAGGGGGAAACCTCCTTTACATTACACAAATGAATAATTCTTGGATGATTCAAATGACAAAACCTCCTTTCTATATATAGGAGTCTAAGGGGTCATAGTATAACCAAGCCGACCTAACAATAATAATATAAAGGCACAAAAATAACAATAGAGGGATTCTTTGGAGAACAATAACAACAATATGGGGGCAATAGGGGCAAAAAAATAACAATAAGGGATACAACGTCAATATTAATGGGCGAATCACGAGTATTGTAGGGACCTAATAGGTATATGGCCCTCACACTCTAAGGGAGAAGGAAAGCTTCCTTCAAATTATAAGGAAACTGAGTCAGATGCATACAGAAAAATTACGGCTGATAGGGGGGACTTCAACCCATAACTTACAGAGAAAAAATTAGGGATAAGAAGAGAAGAACCAGAAATGGAATTGTTTAGGGACATGCAAGCGAATTTTTAGTTAGTCGACATTCCTACCATTAATGGAACACACACTTGGAATAATAGACTGGGAGGAGCTCATCGGGTGGCCTCAAGGTTGGATCAATTTTTGGCAACCAACGATTTGATAAGCATAGATGTTTTCTACGAAGCCTCAATTCTACCATGCTTGGGCTTCGACCATTGACCTATTTTTCTACAAGTATACCTAAAACACGGGCAATGAAACCATCCCTTTCAGTTTGAAGCATTTTGGTTACACGATCCCTCCTTCCTTGACAAAGTGAAGGACTGGTGGACCTCGAGTGCTAAAAATGGAGAAATGTTATGGATACATTTCAACTACATCTAAAAGAGCTCAAGAGAAAGATCAAGAAATGTAAAAAATAATAATTTGGCAATATCCAGCATGATCAGGAATGGCTCTAGGCACGAGTGCAACAAGTCCAACAAAAAATGATAACAAACGGGTGCTCGAGCTCCTTAGTAGAGGAAGAGGGAAAACTTCTGGCCAGGATTGAGGAAAGTAGCAAACAAGAGGAAATTTTATGGAAGCAAAAATCGAGGGTTCAATTGCTCCGGGAGGGAGAAAGAAACACTCATTTCTTCCATAAATCTATGATACAACATAGCCAATATAATTGAATATTTTCCCTGAAAGACCCAGGAGGAAACCGATTGCTGCAAAATGAAGATATGGAAAATCAACTAGTTAACCACCTCCAAAATATCTTGTCAAAGCTAAAGCATGATAGATTAGAATCTATAGATCATATTACGAGGCATATACGCCAACCAGTCAGTAGAGTTTAGAACTTATCCCTCCTGATATTTGTCACATTCAAAGAGGTGGAGGAGGTGGTCAAGGGACTGGTAAAAAACAAAGCACCAGGACCGGATGGATTCACAACAAAATTATTTCAAGTAACTTGGTCAATTCTGGGTAACGACATGTTGGAGGTGATAGAAGAATCCAGAAGGACAAGAAAGGTACATCCAGCCCTCAACTCTACCTTCATAGCTTTAATTCCTAAATATGATCTCTCTAAAGAGGATCAAATATTTAGGCTTATAGCCTTTTGTAATGTCATATACAAAATCCTCTCAACCGTTATGGTAAATCGTCTTAAATCGATCCTCTTGGATTTAGTCTCCCAGGAGTAGACTAGCTTTGTCAAAGGCCTAGTAACAACCCAAGAAGCCATGCATTCCCTCAAAAACCTCAAATCAAAAGGTATGATGATTAAGTTGGACCTATATAAAGCCTATGGCTACCTGAGCTCGACTAACATGTTGCATATTCTGCAAGCCTTTAGTTTTGACCCCCGTTGGATCCACTGGATTTCCTCCTTTATATCAACCCTTGTGTTCTCTATCCTGCTCAATGGAGCCCCCACTCAAACATTTAATGCCACTCGGGTGCTTAGACAAGGCGACCCGATTTCCCCTTTCTTGTTTATCTTAGTAGTTGAAGGCCTGGGGCAATATGTCAAAGCGAAGGCTCAAGGAGGGTAATTTAAAGGATTGCACATGTGCAGGAATGATCTCCCATTAACACATCAACAGTTTTTTGATGACATCATGATGTTCTTCCAAGATACCCTTAGAGAGGCAAGGTCTCTCCTATCTTTCCTATAAGACTTCATGAACACCTCAAGAACTCAGATCAATAAAGAAAAGTCAAATATTTTTTTCCTCAACACTATTGTTCAATCACAAGCTTTCCTGGCTAGAATTATGGGCTTTCGAATAGGCACCCTTCCCTCAAAATATTTGGGTATCCCAATTATTTTCAACCCCCTCTAAGTGTCAAACTGGAAGGCTCTCCTCGACTGAATTCAAGGTTGTCTTCAGAATTGGATCTTTTCAGCTCTTAATATGGTGAGCAAATTTATCCTCCTGAAAGTGGTGCTACAATCAATCCCCATTTACCATCTCTGGGGTCTAACCGCACCCAAAACAATATGCAATGAAATGAAAAATATCTTCAGGAAATTTTTATGGCAAGGGAAACAAAAAACCAAGAAATGGGCCCTCCTTTCTTGGAACTGGTTAATCAAGCCCAGATTAACATGGGGTCTCAGACTTAGGGATCCCTATACTCTAAACAAGGTCATGGAAGAAAATCTATGGTGGATATGGATCCAGGGAGGAACTCACGTATGGAAGTTAATTTGGGAAAGGAAATACAGAACGCCAACATTGATGGAAGGGAGACTGAGAAATCAGGAAATAACAAGGGGATCAACCATATGGAAGCTAGCAGCAGAAAACTGAGATCTGATAAGGAACCACAATTTCTGGGCATGGGGGGGATAAAGAAAGGTTCTAGAAGGATGCTTGGCAAGAGAGGGAAAAACCCTTCAGTCAACATGACCTTGTGGAGATATTCCTATTCACAAACTGGCCAACAAACTTGACTGTGAATAAATTCTGGGAAGCGGATTCCAGATCAACCTGGAGAGAGTGGAATAGTAGACAACACTGGCCGAATGCACCAGAATCCCCCTAATGGGTAGCATATGATAAAGAGGTCAAATCCAGAAGACTAACGATCTCTAGAGGCACGACCATCATTAGATGGGGATACAGGAATAAAGGTATGTTTATAATACAAGGGGGATATCAACTTAAAGCAAAGCACTAGTAGGAGTATTATCTACCTATCTGGGGAAGAATATGGATGGGATAGCTATGGATGAAGGTATCCTTATTCCTCTTGTTGGTTTCACCATGGTAGAGCTCTTACGTGGGACTAATTACAAAAACTAGGGGTTCAAGGACCTTGAACTTGTAGTATGTACGAGGCACGAATGGAAATGATGGAGCATCTCCTAAACTCAAGCCCTTTTAGCAACCAAATATGGTAGAATAATGAAATCCTCTTTGGCCATTCAGACCGAGATTGCTCAAGCATGAAGGCAACAATGGAAAATTGGATAAAAGGAATATATAAGAACCCCATCCTCAACCGAACCTATGACATCTCTCTAGGATTCCTCCTTTGGGCAATATGGAAAGAAAGGAACCAAAGGGTATTTAAAGATGAAAAAATAGTGTAATGGAGGTCTCGAAGACTATTAACCAAAACATCCGTGAAACCATTCTAACAGAGAAATGGTATCCAAAGGATTGGGGAACACCAACCCAGGAGGGTCAAATCCTGGAAATGCTCAACTTGTCTCCACAAATGCTAATGCCCGATTCATGGAAATATGAAAAACCCCTCCCATTCAATCCCCCTCACACTTCACATGTCGTCCTCAGGAATTCATAAAATTGAACTTCGACGGAGCATTTAAAGGAAATCCTAGTGAAGCTAAATTTGGAGGTATATTCAGAGCTCACCAAGGTCAGGTAGTTTGGTTGTTCACATCAAACTGTGGAATCACAAGTAATAACGAGGAAAAAATAAATGCAATCAAATATGGATTGGTAATTGTAAGAAGGGAAAGATTTCGTATATTCGTGGTGGAAGGTGACTCCACCCTCATGATAGATGTTGTTAAAAAGCTTCAACAGGGTACACACTAGGAAAAAGTAAGTAAGAGGTGGAGAACAGAAAGGTTAGTTCAGGAAATAGGGGATCTCATCCAAGATATAACATACTTGATCCCGGCACATGTACGTCATTCAGGGAATGTTGCAGCCGATTTCCTCGCAAGCTGGGGATGCGGTAACCTGGGAAAGAACCTCAACATCTCTTGGAATGGGACAAACCAGGTAAAAGGTATGGAGGCTCTGAGGGAGATTTTGTAAAAAGACAGTGATGGAAGTCAGGGCACCCGATCGAGATGTGATAGGATGGGAGATCCCTAGGCAGATCGTTGACATGTGTAAGAAGAAGGAGGATAGGGCTGGCGAGCGGCCCACCCAAGGACCCCACACATGTGTGGCATTAAGAACTGGGAGAGGATGGCCACAAGTGGCAATTGCCTTGGGAAGGAAAATTGTTACACAAGGTGATATATGAGTAAGAAAGGTCATCAAGGGTGCTAGAGTTTGCATGCATGGTCTGAGGAGGAACTTGCCCGCGGGAGACAAGAATGGTAGTAGGGGGTGGAACTTGTCTGCGGAAGGAGATATTGCCACCACTGGCAGGAATACGCCACAAACTCTTGGAGGGAAACTTGTATGTATTTCAAGCCCTCTTTGTTCTAGATATGGAATCTATGCTGCAAGAAAGGAGGCTGGTTTGGCAAAGAATGGTGATGGTTCCGTATTTTTCTAGTGGAATTTGGTTCAGTTCTCTGTTGTTGATGTCCAACATTTTTATTTCTATATTATATGGTAACTTGTTGGAAAAAATGGGCATGCATGGAGGGTTAGGGTCTTCTCTTGGTACTCGGGTTGTAAATTTTACTCCTGCATTCATCAAAACTAGGTTTCTAGGACCTGGGAGGGACTGAGGCAACCGTGAGTGTCTGCGATCACCTGGAAATTCTCTAGGCTAGAGAGGAAAGAAAGGGGAGTCTTGGGTCCAAACCACTTGCATGTCTTTCCGGTCTGGTTTTGTCTAGTCTTTGGGTGATCTTCTCATCGAGTGGGCTAGGAATGGGGCATTGAGGCCTTATAAAATAGGGGTGTCCAACCTAACTACCATTGTTTGGCTTCCAGGAAAATCTCTTTCTAAATGGGCCATTAAAGGGGATTCAAGGGACCCTAACCCTAGTGCAACTTTCAATTATGCAATGACGTGGTTAATTCCATGGAGCCAAAGACCTGGCAGGGTCAAGGGTAGAATGACAAGTTGGAGGGAGGGAATGTTATCAATCCTAGGTATGCCCTTAACCAACCTATAAGCGAATTCCGTCAAGGTCGGGTTATATGGAAATTTCAAGGTCCATAGGGGCATGAATGGTGAGCCAGGGTCACCAAACCTCAGCGGGTCTATTAATTGAGTTAGATTGTGGTCTCCCACATGCATCCTAATACCTGAGTGCTCCAACACCTGTGATTTTTTCAAGCTGGTTATGGCAGTGCTTAAACAAGGAATCCACAGGTTTGGTTGGACCAAGGGGAGAATTGAGAGCCAGAGGGAAGAAATTCATATAAGCCTGGGTATAAGGAGGATAAAGGCAATTGATGAAGGGGTTAGTGGGAATTCTGGTTACATTCCTCAAACCTGGAAATGTGACTCAATAATTGTGCTCTACAGGGAATGGTCAGATGGTAACACCGACATTTGGTTTGGTTTTAATTTTTCTTCTTACACTACTCTTTCAGATCTGTGTAATCTCTTTCCCCCTTCGACTTCGGCGCCCTTGCTCCAGGATAAGGAAAGAGTTTGGGAGTGGTCGTGGTTGGAAGGAACTTTGAACAAAGGAAAAATGGTGAAGGCAAAAGCAGGGCAAGTGATAAGAGGATGTCACCACAACTGTAAACAGACTAACAGCAAAAGGAAAATGTTGGTGGCCTCGACCAGCAAGACTCAGTGGAAGAGAGGCAGGAAAACATGGGAGGAAAATATGCAAAACCACATGCATGCATATTGTGCTGAAGTAAAATTATAAGTGCGGACACGAATGAATTCCTCTAGCCCAATAATGGGTCTAACCACAACAGATACATTTCTTAGATAAGAATCAATCAAGAGGGCCTACCTCTTGATCAGGTATCCTGCTTGATGATGTCCTCACTTGCTCCCTCCAAAAATCTCTCGCTTCCTTCTTCAAGCTCCTAAAACAAGTAAACAACAACAACACGCAAACATAATAATAGACAAATTGCAATTCAACCTACTTAATGAGTCAAGGAGCATTAAGACACGTATATGTAATATTACAAAACATGTAGGAAATCAATCGATAGTTGCATATATTAATATCAAAGATAGATTACAACCATTCATCTTGACGTCGCAATCTTCCTCTGACAAGACTAGGTTCCCACACACTTCTGCTAGCACTTCATGATGGCTTCAAACAACGATAGTTTAAAGACTCTTCCCTTTCAGCTTCACTCCAAACCAAACACACTTCTCCCTCACACAACTAGATGACTACAACTAGTAATAGCTTGCTTGTCTAGTATATTTACACTTAGCCAAAACTCTAATTATGATTTTCACACTAGTCACTAGTTTGTGCTTAGGAAGAAGAGAGGTTTATATAGGAAATATGGATGGGAGATGGATCCTCTTCTCATGGGAGAAGGAATTATCCCTTGAGGTAGTTCCATCATTATAGGGGAAAGGAGCCCAAACTTTCATCTTCAACCCCATCCGGCCAAACCATTTACGAGACTTCTGTTACGGAGCTTCTAGATATGGAAGCTTCAGCTCTAATTTAAAAAACTTTCCATAACAGGACCGGCGCGACTAGAACACAGCTTAGTCGCATGGATTGGCACGGGGAATAGTGCTAGTCTCTAAACATTGGCATGGGGGATACAAAGGTCATTAGCGTCGATCTTGTAAATTGGGAAAAATAGATGTTTCAAGGGAAATGGTGCAAAAGCGAAATGATCTGCTCATGAAGAGGGACATAATGGGAGTTTCTCCATAAAGGAAAAGCATGTGGGGTTTATTGTAGAGGTCCTCCAAGATCAAGGAATGGGGAGTACAAGGACAGTGACAAAATGCTGCGTAACAGCTACCCCCTAAAGCGTGAAGGCCAAACTAGAGTGAGGAATGAAATGCTTTATAAATCAGTGCAGGGAGCCAGTCTGCCGTCGGAATACCTGCAAACAAGTATAGATACATACATATAAACTGAGATCTCTATCAAATGATACATGAATCAGTTCATGGACGCAACCATCCAGAGAATGATCATGTAAATGGATCTAGGTATGGGCACAGCCATCCGTCAAAGAGGATCATAATGAAACCAAGGTATGGTCGTAGTCATCCAATAACGAGAAGGATCACATATGATAACTCATGGTCTGATCGCAGGCAACCATCTGAAAGAGACATGCATATCAACATAACCATGTCACACTACTTCGCAACTTGGACTTTCGTGATCTGAGTCTAGGGTCTTGCGCTCCAACACGACCCAATCAAAGTACAGACCCTAGCATGTGAGTAGATGTGTTGACGTCTAACATGATAGAAAGTCACTTAATTACTAGTCAATGATGTAAACTATTAACAAGCGCGAGAGAAACCACCAATAATGACAATAGACCTCAAGGTATTATCATCACAATTCACGGAATGTGAATACAGGAACTGAAGTCAAACACCTGTGAAATCACTTGATCGAAAGACAATGATTTGACCTTGTCATCGAGTGTGAAGAACTTGCCATTGAGGCATGCAAGCTCTAAGGTACTGGAAGGGAGTCTCTCGATCAACTTCCCGTGTAATGAGTTGATGTCGATGAAAAGTGACCATGTTGAAAGAGGGGAATAATGAATCCCACATCATCGACGCGAGACAAGAGGATGCAAAATGATTTTGGATGATACAGAGAATCATAGTTAAGTGTAACTGAAGAAGGATAACTCTTGAACATATCAATGACACAACTGGAAGTTTGGTAGCTTTTGGATCCATAGGATTGGTGGTCATGATGACGTGGTAGAGATCAAATGCAAGGAAAAAATAAAAGGCCCAAACCCAGGAAGGTCAATGATACAAAGGAGGATATCCCAACCCGACATGAAGCAAAGAGTGTCATGTTCAAGAGTAAGCTACCGACACGACTCGATAGATTTCCAAATTTTCACCCCACCATTTCTAGCGAGTACCCCAAATTTTTTCAATCCAAGCTTGAAGGGGATAGCATATGCTTTCACTGTAAGTTCATCCTTCAGACGAATCTGACCTAGTAATTTTAACGAGCCCTAGGCAAGAGAAGCACGTGTTCGTCATGGTGACGAATCCAATGTCGTTTAATAGATTAACGAGTCTAATAAAGGTGTAACTCGATATCTTTTTCATGTTTAGAGAGTTTGAAAAGACACGTAAAAGAAAACTCCACATGATCCCTTTTCGACGTTTGTGTCTCTCGAACCCGAAAAGGTAGAAAACAAAACTTGAGAGAACTGCTTGACCATTTCAGTCAAGGAGTACATTTTTCATGAACAGTGCCTCCTAGCCTGAAAAAGGGGTAAACTTATACTGGGCACACGACATTTTGCATCCGTTAACAAGTTTTAAATGACAAGTGCTCGGCCATCTTTTCATTTTTAAAGGGTCGGAAAAGAGCTGAAAGCAGACCCCCCATTTTTATTCTCTTTAATGAGTCAAAAAGGGAAAAATACTTGGCGATCTTTTCATACGAGTTTAACGAGTTGAGAAAAGAGTTGAAATATGACTCATCACTATCATCAAACATCCATCACCTGTCACTGCACGAGTAAGGCAAAGCGTATTATCGAGTCCTTGAGGAAAAATAGGTCAAAAATATTTACAAAACCTGATATTTTCATGAAAAAATGAATAAAAAGGGGAAAAGTAAATATATTTTTACCATTTACTATTTTACCTTTGCAGTGAAGACTTTTTACCCACTTTTGCCCTAGTTTTTCCAGAGCAGATTGCAGGAGATCCAAGAGGTCAATCGACGAGCCGTCAGTTCTAGGTAACAGCGGAAGCCCTGAGCTCCATTTTCATGCTATTTATTTATGATTTTAACAATTTTTTTGGATTTTTAGGGAGGTTTTTAAGAAAACATTTCGCCCTCAGTCGGCGTGATTTCCGGGCACATGATCATGTCGGCTGAGGGTTATTTGTATGACCATTTGCGTAGACCAGCGCGAATGTTTCTAAAACATGCATGCTAGCACCATGGAGAGGGAAAAAACAAATTTTCTCAAGAACTAACCATTAAAACTTGATTTTTATGTGTCAAAATTGATGATTGACTCAAATAAATGGCTTTTGTAGGAGGGAAATTGCCAAAAATAGTGGATTGGAAGGAAAGAGAACACGAAGATGTGGACACCCAAGCAATGAATTATCCAAATTTCATGGAGGCTTTGAGGGCTTGCGAGCTCCTCAAATTTTTCCTTACACCAGGGATGCAGGCCCAACCCGAATTGCTTCGGTATTTGATAAGCCTTTGGGACATCAATCATGAGATTTTTGTGATTGGGGACCAGGAGCTAGACTTTACAACTTCAGACATCTACTTCATCACTGGTTTGTCTCGTAGATGAGAGCCAGTGAATTTGTATGGGTTATGTCCAGTTGGAACAATCATATCTTCCCTGCTTCCCGTGCATTGTCTTGAGGCCCTAAAATCCAAAAATGGGAAGATCGAGATTTCCAGTGTGTGGGATTTGACACTTAGGGTGCTTCTGTTGACCATCAATAGAGTGGTGGGGTCCCAGGTGGAACATGAGACTAATAAGTTGAAGTTACTTTATGCTATTGACTGCACAGCTCCTACGATATTCAACTAGGTAGAGGCCATGAAGATGTACATCAAGCGCCAGTTGTCTAAGGCCAAGGCGGGAAATCTGAAGCAATTTCGCTTCGGATCAGTACTCATGACCTTTTTCTTGGAATGAGTGTCATTTTTCTAGTATCAGTTGACTGAGGTTGATCCTCCCACGCCACGTCATCTATGGATGGCCCGCTGGAGTCGTTTGATGCCCAGGATCACTGGGGGTCAGCAGATGTCCTACCGACTAGCATTCTTTTCGTGGCTATGATGACAGAAAATCGTCATGGAGGACTGGCCATACAGTGACACTGATTTCCGTGGAGACCTGGATATGCCCTTGCCAGATGGGGAGGACTTCGATGACGAAGGTAAAAACCAAACCAAATTTTTTATTTTGATGTTTTTTAATTATTTTTAGTATATGCATGCTTATAACATTTCTCTTGTGTATGCAGATGTTGGACCAGAGCAGCCAACGGAGATGTCCTTGATAGCCAGGCGCTATCCTCGTCCTATTGATGATGTCGCCCCTTATCAGGAAGGGAGCGGTAACGAGGGGAAGATTGCGAGGAACCTCGATGGGTTGACTCACGGTATCCCTCAATATGCTCGGATAAGAGACATGCCTCGGCGGTACGAGAGGCACACAGTGGGAGTCTCAGATTGGATCCTGTTATGAAACCAGCTCAAGAAAAGATAGAAAAGATAGATCAACGCCTTAGAATTCAGCCTCTTCGAGGGGGCAACCTCCTTTACATTACATAAATGAACAATTTTTCGATGATTCAAATGACAAAACCTCCTTTCTATATATAGGAGTCTAAGGAGTCATAATATAATCCAGCCGACCTAACAATAATAATATAAAGCCACAAAAATAACAATAGAGGGATTCTATGGGCACATTAATAATAATATGGGGGAAATGGGGGCACAACAATATAAATAAGGGGTATAACTACAATATTAATGGGGTAATCACTAGTATTATAGGGACCCAAAATGCCCCTCGCCTTCAAAAAAGTGTTGTCCTCAACGCTTGAGTAGTTCTGGATACTTCTGCATAAAATTCTCATCCTCCCATGTGGAATCTTCAGCAGATAAGTTCTTCCACTTGATAAGGTACTCTAAAATTGATCGATTTCGTAGCTGTCGAGTTCTTGTTTCTATAACTGCTTCCGGTTCCAATATAATTTTTCCTTCCTCGTCAAGTTCTGGCAATATTGTTTGAACTGGGAGCTTGTCGCCTATAACCTTCTTTAAGCATGAAACATGGAAAACTGGGTGCAATCGAGAAGCTGCAGGAAGCTCCAATTTGTATGCCATAGTACCAATCTTTTGCAACACCTTGTACTGACCATAATACTTTGGTGATAATTTATTATCCTTCTTAGCTTGCTTGAGGGACATTTGCTTATATGGTTGTAGCCGTAGGAATACCCAATCACCTACATCAAAACTTCTTTCACTGCGATGTTGATTTGCCTGTTGTTTCATTCTATTCTGTGCCAACACGAGGTTATCCTTTAAGAGTTGGAGGACTTGTTGTTGATGTTCGATGTGATGTTCCACTGCCTGAACCTTAGAATTTTCTCTTAAATATGATGTGATGGATGGTGGTTGATACCCATAAAGTGCCATAAATGGGGTCATTTTTGTTGCTGTATGAAAGGAAGTGTTATACCACCATTCAGCCAGAGGCAACCATTTGACCCATTGTGTCTGTTTATCAGATACAAAGCAACGAAGATATCCTTCCAAACATTTGTTTACTATCTCAGTTTTCCCATCAGATTGAGGATGATAAGATGAGCTATGAGCTAACTGAGTACCAAGACAAGAAAATAATTCTGTCCAAAAATTTCCAGTGAAAATGGGATCTCTGTCACTTACAATAATCTTTGGGTTTCCATGTAGCTTTTGAATTGTTTCCATAAATGCAGTAGAAACTGTACTGGCTTTAAATGGATGTGATAATGCACAAAAGTGTGCATACTTGGTAAGTCTGTCAACTACCACCATGATGACACTCTTTCCCTCAGACTTGGGTAAACCTGTGATAAAATCCATTGAAACCTCCTCCCAACGTTGGCTTGGAATGGATAAAGGTTGTAATAGACCTGGTGTCTTAATTGTTTCAACTTTATTTTGTTGGCAAACCAAACATTCTGCCACAAACTTTTGAATATCTGATTTAAGGCCATCCCAAAAAAATTCCTTCTTAACCCTGTGGTAAGTTTTTAAAAATCCTGAGTGCCCTCCTAAGGGAGAAGTGTGCAATTCCATAAGAATCTTTTGTTTTAGCTGGGAATTCTTACAGAGGTATAAGCGATCTTTGTACCATAACGAATCATTTTTCCAGCTAAATGTATCAGACGTACTGGAATCTTGTTGTAGCTTTCGAATAAGTGCCCACACTTCTTCGTCATTCTTCCATTCCTCCCTTGCTTCATTTATCCAATCTGGTTGGATAATAGAAATGGCACACAACAATGCTTCCACATCCTCATCCTTTCTTGAGAGTGCATCTGCCACCACATTTTGCTTCCCTTTTTTGTAGATGATTTCAAAGTCATAACCCAACATCTTTGTGACCCACTTTTGTTGCTCTTCAGAGGATAATCTTTGTTCTAAAAATTATTTAAGGCTATCATGATCCGTTTTTACCTTGAAGTGTCTTCCCATTAGGTAGGGTCGCCATTTCTTAAGTGCATGGAGTATTGCCAACATTTCCTTCTCATAAATAGCTTTGCTTAAAAACTTTCCCTTGATTGGACGACTTTCAAAAGCAATGGGTCTTTCATCTTGCATTAGAACAGCACCAATTCCATTTCCTGAAGCATCACATTCCACAATAAAGGTTTTTGTGAAGTCCGGTGTAGCTAAGACCGGTGCTTGGCACATTGCCTCTTTAAGATGTTCAAAGGCCTTTGTTGCTTCCGGAGTCCATGAAAATGCATCTTTCTTCAATAATGTTGTTAGAGGTGCTGCTATTCTCCCATAATTCTTAACAAACTTGCGATAATACCCTGTCAACCCAAGAAATCCTCGCAAATGCTTTATGGATGTGGGGATTTTCCATTCCTTAATGGCTTTAATTTTGCTAGGGTCTACCTTAACTCCTTCATGAGATACAATATGACCCAAATATTCCACCTCCTGGACTCCAAAGAAACATTTGGATCTTTTTGCATATAATTGTTTCTCCTCCAATAGTTGTAGCACCCTGTCAACATGTTCAACATGATCCTTCCAAGACTTGCTGTAGATTAGTATATCATCAAAAAATACTAACACAAATTTTCTAAGGAATGGTTTGAAAATTGAATTCATCAAACCTTGAAATGTTGAAGGTGCATTGGTAAGGCCAAAAGGCATGACCAAAAATTCATAATGACCCTCATGAGTTCTAAATGCCGTTTTCAGAATGTCTTCAATCTTCATTCTGATTTGATGATATCCTGAATGAAGATCCAACTTGGTGAAGTAAATTGATCCATGCAATTCATCCAGTAATTCATCAATGACAGGAATGGGGAACTTATCTTTAATAGTGAGCTTGTTGAGCTCCCTATAATCTGGACACATGCACCATGATCCATCCTTCTTGTGCACAAATACTACTGGAGCAGAGAAAGAACTTTGACTAGGTTGAATTATACCAGCCTCTAGCATTTCTGCAACCATACGTTCAATTTCACTTTTTTGGACATAGGGATATCTGTACAGCCTGATGTTTGGAGGAACACTTCCTGGAATCAGATGAATAGCATGATCATGATCATGCATAGGTGGGAGACCTTTGGGAGTCTCAAATACCTTGGAATGATTGTCCAGGACTTTTTGGAGATCTGGAGAAATAGATGATTCCAATGTGGAAACATCTAGCGAACATAATTGTGCAATTACACCCCTTTGCTCCTTTTTTAGAAGCTTTGTCATACCATTAGAGCTGATTATCTTTCCTGGTTTCCCTGCAATACCCCTTAATTCAACTTCCTTTCCTTTCGTAGAAAATTTGATGAAAAGTTCTTGAAAATTAAAAGCTATTGTACCCAAGGATTGTAGCCATTGGACTCCTAGTACAACATCAGCACCTCCCATTGGAATGGAAAGCATTGGGCTAGTCAATACATATTCTCCCATGGATAGCTTGATATTATGGCACTTTCCAGAGCAATTTATTGTTCCTCCATTTGCAATCATCACTTGACACTCTGGTGCTGGATATAGGAAGCAATTCAATTCTTTTGCTACCCTACAATGAATAAAATTGTGGGTGCTTCCTGAATCAATCAACACTATTACCTTTTTCTTCTTGATTTGTCCTTCTATCTTGATGGTTTGAGGAGTGGTAATTCTCGCCAATGCATTACAAGATATGGTCAGATTTATTTGTTCTTCATCTAGGCTTTGTTCCTGGAGCATATCCTCTTCTTTTGACCTTTCTTGCTCCTTTTCTTCTTCCTCTTCACAATCTATGTAGAATAATTTCTTCTCAGCACACTTATGACCTTTAGTGTATTTGCTATCACAACTATAACAAAGCCATTTTGCTCTTTTTTCTTCCAATTGTTGTGGTGTCAACCTTATAGGTTGTGGAAGACTAGGGGCAACAACACTTCCGTCTTTATAGTTGTGAGTGGTATGCTTCCTAGTTGCCATAATTTTGCTTTCCATTTTTCTTGCTAACCTGAATGCCTTCTCTAATGAATCAGGTTCCCAAAGGTGAACATCATGTTGGATATTATCCTTTAAAGACCCTATGAACACATCAATCCTATGCTCCTCTGAAATATCTTTACCCTTATGTTCAATTTTTGGAACTCCTCAATGTGCTCCATTATTGAACCCTTTTGTTTGAGACTTATCAATTGGCTAAAAAAAGTTTTGCTTTTTGTATCCTCATAATGTGCTATCAATTCTTCCGTAAAAATTGCCCAAGTGATAAATTGTTTATGAGAGCAAAGCCATTGATACCATACAAACTGATTTGGTTCCAAATATAAAGTTTCCATACGTACCTTTTGTGTGTTTGGCACATTATTGAGATCGAAGAACTGCTCCATCTGTAATATCCATGTGGCGGGATCCTTGCCATCAAACTTCCTCATATCGATTTTTGGAATATGGTGGGTCTTCGATCCAAAATTAGAGTCTATGGAATCATGATTAACATTTATTTTGTTCACATCATGAGTTTCCTTTACAACCTTTTCACCATTAGTAAGTATTTCTTGTAGAAAATTTGTCAAATTTGTCTTCAAATCTGCCATGTCTGTCTTCAAATCTGTTCTCAAATCTGTCTTCAAATCATCCATCTTAGCTTCCATGCCCTTTATCTTAGATTCCACGCCATTTATCTTAGATTCCACGCCATTTATCTTAGCTTCTGTTAGCTTTTGTGAGCATGACATTTGTTGCACTTGTTCTTGTAATTTTGATATATCATGTAGCATTTCTTCCTCTTCTTCATGAGTCATGCTAGAGCTTCCAGGTTCCTTACTAGGTGTTTGCATTTTCTTTCCTCGGGGCATCAGTTACCGATAATAATTCTTTACTATGCCCTTTGAATTCCTTCAAACCAAGCTTATGCAAAAATTTAAAAAAGGAACTACACACCTTTTTTCACTTTGTAGAAGCCTGATATTGAATCTGACGTATCTCTGTAATTTTGGATCATCCAGTTCTGAAATTTTGACCTATAGTAGCCTTCTGAGTCCTCTATCCAATGCCACAAGTCTGACCTAAATTGGTTTCTCCAAGGAAGAGTTATATGAAATCTCCCACAGTGACTTGCTTATAGACTAGTTCAGTAGATCAAACTTTTACGACGTGCCACGAGTCATTGTTTCGACCTATGGATCTTAAAAATGCATACAAGGAACTACAGTCTGTCATCTTTCTATACCTTCTTACGAAATTTCAATCCGATCCTCAGAGAGAAAGTTATGACGATTTTCCCCAGGTCACCTGTTTTGAATGTAATTCAGGAGTCTGCAAAAAGACCAACTTCCTCAGATCATATCTCTGAAAATATCGCGCGAAAAGCTTTGAAATTTGGACCCAAGGTTCAGCATGATATCTTCTCAAATGGGTTGTTTTGCGACTTCTGAAACATCACAGAAAAAGAGTTATAGCGAAAATGCCACGATGACCTGTTTGGAGCAGCGAAACCCTAGAATCCAAAGCTCTGATACCAAATGTTATGAAACCAGCTCAAGAAAAGATAGAAAAGATAGATCAATGCCTTAGAATTCAGCCTCTTCGAGGGGGCAACCTCCTTTACATTACATAAATGAACAATTCTTCGATGATTCAAATGACAAAACCTCCTTCCTATATATAGGAGTCTAAGGAGTCACAATATAATCCAGCCGACCTAACAATAATAATATAAAGCCACAAAAATAACAATAGAGGGATTCTATGGGCACATTAATAACAATATGGGGGCAATGGGGGCACAAAAATATAAATAAGGGGTATAACTACAATAGTAATGGGGTAATCACTAGTATTATAGGGACCCAACAGATCCACCGATTGTTGAGAAGCGTAGTACGAGTTGTCTCATGCTATCATGACCACCACGTTGAGTATTTCCTAGGTCCAATACGTACATATTTTTTGAGGCCTGCATGCCACGGATGTGCGAGGCCTGCGAGTCATCGATGTTATTATGGACATACATATTATTTTTGGGGTTTTTATGTATCAAACATTCTCACATATGTATATATGTTGTATTTTCCTGTTTATTATGGTACAAATGGTTTGTCTTATCTTTTAAATGTTTTGCAAATGTCTATCCAACACGTAAATAGCTAATGCATCAGTTGATGTATTCATGCATCTAGGAATATGATGATATGTAATATAATCAAAATGTATTTCCAACAGACGGATACAGATATACATTCGTAATATTTGAGGTTTCCTGATGGAATATTTCCCGTTGAGTTGAAGGACGACAAGCTGTGAATCCAAGTTGACAACCAATTCTCTGATGCCAAGAGAGATGGCTTCTTATAACAGTTCGATGACCACATTGTATTCAACAATGTTGTTGGTTTTATGACCTAGGTAGATATCTCAAAGGTCAATCAACTCGTCGTTAGGGTTGTATATAGCCCATGCCGTAGATGATAGGTTTCGGGTACTTCAGCAAGCACCATCGGTGAAACCAACATGAGGAACTACAGACATCTGCAAAGCAAGAAAAGCATAGTAAACAGGAGGGTTGTTTGAAAACTTTCACACAAAACCATGTTGTACAGAAATGAATCACACACTAATGTACATAAGTAACCATGCAAGATGACCTAAGCATAGTACTTTTTGAGGTAAAGCCCATTTCGGGGCTTATCGAGAGGATTTCCTTCATAATCAATAAGTTCATAGGCTCCTTTCTGCAAAACACATTTTACAATATAGGGCCCATGCCACATAGGTTCAAACTTGCCTGCCCCCAGCTTATCATTAGCTTGGTCATATAGCAGGACCAAATCACCCTCAGAGAAAGCGCAAGGGGAGACTGACTAGTCAAAATGGGATTTGACCCGTTTCTTTTGTGCTTCGATGACCAAGGTAGCGAGATGGCAAGTCTCGTCCAGTCATTCTAAATATAAGAGTCATTCCTCTTGAGGTGATGTTTTAGGGAGGAGTTCAACAGCTAACTTAAGTGAAGGAATCTCATATTTAATTAGCAATGTTGCTTCCAGACCATAGACTAACTGGAATGGTGTTAAACCAATGGTGTCTTTGGTTGAAGTTCGGTAGGCCCACAGAGCTGAAAAAAGAATGAGATTCCAATTTGACTTGTGCATCCTAATAGTACACTGAAGCATAGTGACCAAAATTTTGTTCACGACTTCAAATTGGTCATTGGCCTGAGGGTAATATGGGGTGGAGCCATCATGGCGCAAGCCCAATGCAGATGTCAGTTCTACCATCATGTAATCTCTGAAATGGGAGCCATAATCTGTGACAATGGCTTGGGGTACGCTAAACCTGGAAATAACATGGTTAAAAAGGAATTGAGTCACCGTCTTACAATCTTCTGAATATGTAGGCATCACTTTGGCCCATTTGCTGAAGTAATACACAGCAACGATAATGTAGCCATGCCCCCCAGACGAACGAGGGTTACATGTAATATAACCGATGCCCCATTGGCAAAGGGACCAATGATAATGACAAGGTGTAGGTGAGCCGATGGGCGCGCATCTTGCATTGGTAGATTTGGCATTCGTGACACTTGCAGACAGCAAGAATGTAGTCTTTGAAGATGGATGGCTAGAAATAACTAGCACGAAGGATTTTATGAGTTGTAGCATAACCAGACATATGACCAGCAAATTCCTTAGAGTGGTAATCATTGAGAACTCTTTCACCCTCCTCAATCATGAGGCATTGGAAAAGAATAGAATTGACACCGACATGGTATAAGGTATCACCAATAATACGGTAGGGTTGAGAATGATGCCGAATCCTTCGATGATCATCTTTGGTCAACGAGGACCGAAACGTGGAGGTTTAGAGATACACGATGATATCACTATACGATGTATCAAGGGTGATAATCAGGAAAAGGATCTCATATGGGAGTTGTTCATCTGCACCAGCAAGGGGAGCTTTGGAGGGAAGGGAACAAATAAATTCTGTGAAAACAAGTGACTTCTTAGATTTTGCCGTAGTGAAGAACAAATCAAATTCTTGCAGGGTAACGATCCATTTAGAACACTTTCCCTCCAACAACTGACAAGTCAGGATGTAGGTCATAGGGTTGCATTTAGAAATCATTATAGACATTTGTAAGAGAATATAATGCCAAAAACATTCAACGGCCTGGACAGCAGCCAAAGCCAACTTCTCGACATGTGCATAATGCATTTCAGTGTCGAGGAGATTCCAAATCAGGTAGTAGATCACGTGCTCAACACCTTCGTCATCGTCTTCAACCAACACCATAGCTATGGTGCTAGGGGATACGGCTAGGTAAAGGAAGTATTCTCAATAATAGTCTGGTGGATGCAACAGAGGAGCATTTGTGAGGATAGCCTTAAGATCATCAAAATATTTTTGGGCTATCTCGTCACATGTAAAGGGTGTTCCTTGTTTGAGCAACCAAGTAAATCATGTATCTAGCCCAACATAGTTTGGTATAAAACGACGAAGAAAATTGGCCTTTCCCTAGAGGCTCTGGAGTTGGTGCAGTGAATATGGAGGGGTTAAGTTTACAATGGCCTCAACTTTTAGCGGATTTAAGTGAATCTTGTCTTTGGGAACAATGAGGCCAAGGAGTCGTCCTGATTCTAAAAAAAAAACAAATTTGTGTGGATTTAACTTGATGTTATAGTGCCTGCAGCGTAGAAACATCTGCCGAAGGTGGTTTCGGTGATCTTTTCACTTATGAGAATGGGCAAGAAGGTCATCCATGTAAGGTTGGACAATGTTGCGAATATCATGAAACGCATAGGACATTTTCCATTGAAATGTGGCCCCAGAATTTTTGAGGCCGAAAGGGAGCTTCTTGTATGTGAATGTGCCCCATGGGCAGATGAAGGTTGTCTTCTCTTGGTCGACCAATGCGATATTGATCTGGTTGTAACCAAAAAAACTATCCATAAAGGAAAATATCTCACTCTCGGCACATTCATCAATGATTTGATCAATGAAGGGAGTAGGATAGTTGTCTTTAGGACAGCCATGATTAAGATCTCGATAATCTTCACAAAGGCAGATCGTGCCTTGTTTTTTATTCACTAGGACAATATTGGACACCCAGTCTATATGGGGAATGGGATAAATGAACCTAGCTTGGAGAAGATTTTCAATTTCACCCTTAATAGCAGCGGCCTTTCTAGGGTGCACCGGACGAAGCCATTGGCGAATGGGTTTCGCATTCGGATACGTTGGTATTTCATGCACCACATTGTTGGGATCAATGCCAAACATTTCTTCGTAAGACCACACAAAAAAATCATGGAATTCCTGAAAAAGACAAGTATATGTCTTGATCTCATTTGGAGAACAAGATACCCCGATATGAATGTGTTCAATGACACTAAGCTTGATAGAAATGTCAATCGGCATCGTTTGGGTAATATTACCCAAATTTCCGTCCACATGGGGTAGCTCAAGCGGCAAGGGCCATGGAAATGAAGTCTCACCGAACCGGAAGTCTTGGGTTCAAATCTTGGGCTACCCTGCCCCTGTAGAGGGGTACATAATGGACATGTAAATCGGAGAGTCCCACCCCAGCCTTACAAAAAAAAATATTACCCAAATTTCCTTCCAACCATACTTCATGAGTAACAGTCGGTGGTGGAAATGGAGAAGAAGGCTCTTCGAAAGAGGTAGACATGACTGCCAAGCGAGGTAGGAATGAGGAGTGATGATGAGTATTGATCCATGGCAGTTCCTCGAGACATATGACTTCCATGATACTCTCGTCGATGAGGAAGGTCTCGGCTAAGGGATCAGATGATTCCAAAGCGCCAAGCTAGGGGGATTGAGAATACATATCGAGAGAGGTCTTCGAGATATGACAATCAAAGGATGCAGAGGTCGCAGCCAAAATAATTTCCACGTAATTGACTTTGGCGGGACTAAGCGACATGATGTCGCCCCAAGCATCAACCAGATCTGGCGTAGGTATGACCCAAGGATCAGATTTGACCGAGATCATGTTGACACAGGCAACATGAGGAGGTGGGAGTGGGAAAATTCCCATTAAGGTAGAATATTTGAAGAGACATGCCCCCACACTCTTAAAGGGAGCACCAGAGTGCTTGACATATGGAATGTTGCCATCAAACAAGTAAGAGGCAAAGAAAGACAGTTGATCAATGGTGACAATCCTCCCTTGATGGGGAAAATGGATCACACAAAACAAAGAGGAGGCCACGGCATGCATGGCATGAGTCCAACTTCGACCGAGTAGAAGATTATAATTGATATTAACATCAACAATCTCTACTTTGACTTGCACTGTCTTGCCTTCCAAGGTGATGGCAAGGTTGGGAAAAACACCAAAGGGTTGCAAATCATGCCCAACGAAAGCTTGCAATGTGTTTGGAGACTAGTTCAATGTAGGGCAACCAATAGCCTTCCAGCACGCAGTTGACATGATGTAGGTAGAAGCACCTTCATCGATGACAGTGCGGTGGATGGTCTTTTCATTAATGATTACTTGAATAAGAAAGGTAATCTGATGAGGGAGTCTCGAAACATGGTTCTCTAGATTGAAATAGATCAAATTCGAGTCAGTGGGATCAATGCCCCTGATAGCTGATAGCAAATATTTCCCCTGTGATGGGCAGATTTGGAGTACCTCCAGAGCCAACATAGCTGACGGCACCTGAGCCAAATCTTCAACAATATTGTAATACTGAGCGGCTCAGGCATTGGGATTGTACGAGGATTTCCATAGCACACCTCGAGAGGGTGGTCGTGGAGCAGAATCAAGGTTGGGGCGCTCGATTTACAGAGAGCCAGAACTCGAGGTAGAAGAAGAAGGTGGAACTTCTCTTTCTTTCCCTATTGTGGGAGCTGGAGTTTCATAATCCTTCAATCGGGTAGCCACATTAATGGGTGTGCTCATCATGAACACTTGAGATCCAAAGGAGGCAGATCGGGGTTGGTCTACCATCTGAGTCTGCTAAGACGAAAAAGGCTCTTTGAGGACAGCAGGGGTCCCCTTGAGCAAATGACTAAATTTGGATCATCATGGACAATCCTTAGTATAATGATCCTCCTCACAGATGAGGTAGGGATACTTAGGTTTCGTTGCAAAGATTCTCCAGTAGACAATTTGGGAGGACCCCGTTTTGGGGCATTGACTTTAGCTTTGCCTTTGCCTTTCTTTTTCCTTTCGAGGATTTGTCTGCTACAGTAGATTGGATAGCATGGACATCTAAGGTTTTACCAGGGCCTGGAGGGTTTTGAGATGAACTGTTGAGAGCAGTATTCAAGACTAAATTCTGTTTGGAAGAATTTTTGGCAGGGGCCTAGGATACTAAACCAATAAATCCATCAACAGGAGGAACAACGGGTGACTTCACTATCGTGGGATCAGATGATGGCCATAGAGCATTAGGTAATAATTTGTATAAGGTGCCAGACTGAGAGTAGACAAAGTCCAAGTACTCAACACGAGCGATGGATTTCTCTTCAGTGACACATCCACCCATGGCTATATCGCGAGCAATTGGGGCTACGAACGATTTTGTAAACCATTCGGTGAGCAACTGATCAACTATTTTGAACTTGATCAATCGACATCTACGTCTCCATTCATGGATATGATCAGAGATGTGCATCATAGTGTCTTTCTTAAGTGATGTGAGCAGATAGGTACCCGTTTCATAACGAACCGGTAGTTGGAAATAAGTGACAAAGGCCATGGCTAATGAATTGAAGTCATGAAAAGTACTTCGAGGTAACTCGATGTACCATTTTGCTACAGCACCCATGAGGATTCGTTGGAAAAGATGAAGATGAATGGAATCGTCCACATATGAGTTCGAATAGCACTAGAGGTGATATGTTATCACATGGGCTTGAGGATCTTCTTTATCTTTTCCGTCGAACTTTGGGCAATCACTTGGTATCTTGGATGGCACCGAAGGCCAATATGGCAAATGAAGAATCGGATCATTTGTAAGACATGATACATCCAATAACTCAAGTGTAGCCAAGAAAGGTAATTGAGTGTTAAAAGGCATGGGAGGTCGATAAGTGGGCCCATAAGGAGGAGCTCATCCTTGCTGGTAAGGATTTTGACCCTACAGTGGGGAATTTTGGCCATATGGCATCTGAGGCTACCCCCATTGCGAATTACCTTGACCAAAGGGAGGATTCGGACCTTGAATACTTTGAAACTATCCATGCATGGGTTTCTGATAGGAAATGTATGGGTTAAAAGGTTGTCGAGCCTGTTGACCTTAGACATATGGGTATGGGACCTGTTGTTTTGGAACATAGGGATGTTGGGCCTGTTGTCCCTGAACAAGAGAGTTATGGACCTACAGTCCTTGGGCATAAGGTTGATATGCTTATTGCCCTTGGACATAGGGGTTTTGTACCTGGTGCCCTTGGCTAACAGGATTCTGAACCTATTGGTCCTGGATAAGACGATTCTACGCCTGCTGCTGCAAAACTTGACCTTGAACCTATCCCTGCAACGGTAGCCCTTGTTGATAGGTATACAAGGGTTGTTGCTTCCCACGTTGGTTTTGCTAACCTTGCAGTTGCAAAATTTGTCCTTGGGTTTGCAAAGGTTTACCCTATGAGGGTATGGGTTGAGAGGTATGCAAAGCATATTACATCTACTACTGCATGACTTGCTGCAACTATTGAAAGGATTGACCTTGTGGTTATTGCAGGTGACCTTGCTATGGGATAATCTACCCTTGTTGTTGCATGGAAATTCCTTGCTGCAACAAAGCTTTCCCTAGTTGTTGCAAAATTTGTCCTTGCTATTGCAAGGGTACTTGAACAGTGCCTGGGAAATTACCAAACTGAATCTGGCCATAGCCAGGATGGATGTACTGCCAAGATGGGATGGTGTAAGGTTTATTAACCAATCCTTGAGAACCATATGGAATGTAAGGATTTTGGTATTGGATCTGAGCCCCATAGGGCTGCTGATACTGAACATTGTTTGATCTAGACGGACCACTAGGTTCTAAACCTGTTGGTACTGGACATTTCTTGATCTAGTAGGGTTAGCAAGGTCATAAATAATACTAGGAGAGGGTTGGTTTATACCAAGCATGTGAGCTTTTGAGCCATTCACATTAGTGGCACCTGACACCATAAAGACATTTAGGTTCTTCCCCCCAAGTTGTGGCACAATCTGGCCACTGACTAATGGGATAGAGGAACTGGAAGAGACAATCTTTGAAACCACCAGTTGCAACTAACGCATAACTGGGATCGATGGTACAAGAATGGTCGAGATGGTGGATTGCACTGGGACTAAAGCAACAACTAGTTGGGAAGTCGTGTTCATGATGAAAGGACCTGATGTAGGCCTAACGCCTGACGCCCAAACAAAATTATGGTAGAGTGATGAGGCACTAGGTGTGCCTAAAACTAAGCGCCCTAAATACATATAGCTGGGTGGAAAGTTGGTGAGAATACCTTCTAAATAAGGGAAACCCTTGGGATGGAACTACAACTGCAATTCTTACCCCTCAACAGTGTGTGGAGTTGAGACTTCAGACTCATCTGGAGAAGTGGCTAGAGCATTGCCTTCGGTTTCCATGTCTGGAAACAAATGACGATGAACAACCGAACGTGTACTGTGGGATAGTTCGAAAGGAACACCTCGTTGATCGTACGGACTGTAACGGTGCTGTGGTGATAGCTCAACAATGTCAAACAGAGGTTTTGGAGGATAGATAACCAATCCAAGCTGACCGTCAGTGGTTGGTGAGTTCTCTGGAGTTCGAACGGGATTATCCGAAGATTCCGGGTCAAGACCAAAAAATGACCCTGAATCGAAAGTAGGAGGAGGACGAGATGATAATGGTTGAACACTAAAAACAATTTTGAGTTCAACATTTTGATCCTCAAATGGCTTTGATAACTCAGGAAGTGGCTCCTCAGACAATCTTTCAAACGGAGGAGAGGAAGAGGAAATGGGTGAACCAGATGGTTCAGCCACGATGACCTTGTCTTAGCTGACAGAACAAATAACTTCAAGGCTTTAAAAACATCCTTTTAAGGGAACTCATGATTTGGTCAAAAATATAACAAGATGTTTTGGATCGTGGGCAATCAACTATTTAAGATGCATAAAATATTGATGTTCTTTCATTTTTTAAGAGTCAAGAAAGAAACAAAGATGACTCTATCACTTTCGATTGGAAACGAGCTTGAAAGGAGAAGTTCTTAGATGATATTTTAAGTTTAATGAGTCAACAAGATCAAATGACTACTCGGTATGATCTAGGTAAACATGATTATCAAGCAACCATGAAATGCAAAATACCCCCTGGCAAACCAAGAAGTACGAGAAGGCAGTCTCCCCGAACGTTACGTTCGGTGTATCCCGTTCGCAAGGCAACTGACCCAGCTCCTAAGGATAAAAAGATTGTAGCCTAGTGGGGTCTCCCATTATGTACACAACAGTATGGGGAGCACAAATCCGTGCTAGCGTTGTCTACTACCGAAGCTAATGACAACTACTAGGCTTACAAATGCCAGAACACATCTCTAGCCTAGACCTTCTAGATGTGATCATTAATGTCAAATGTGTATTAGGTAAATTGAATTCATTTTAGAGTTGATCTTGAGTTAAGTTTCAGTTTTCAAGTCTTAGCGATGCTACTCGAAAAACCTAAAATGCAACTAAATGGGAAAAGAACCTTTCAATTCGATGAAATGCCTACACTAGAGAGGGTAGAAACTACTTAATCAAATTAAAACAATCAAGCAACTGAAAACGAAATGATTTTTCACTACTTCACTTTTTTTGAAAAATAAACTAATGAAAAATGCATTCCAATTCCTAATTTCCTAAAAGGAACTTATCTATAGTCCTTTTGAAATGAAAAAAAAATCTTCCTTTTCAAATACTGATGCAAGTCTAGCTTTTAAGAGATGCAAATCATAATGATACAACAAGCTAGAATTTCACACTTTCTCATGAAACAACAAAACAAACTTTTCTGCATACAATCTTTCAATGAAAAAATTTTCGAGACTATGAGCTCTTCAAGTAGATGAAAACATGAAAAGATAAGTTCATTCAAATCGACGAAACACCAACTTTTCCAAACACAAGACCAACAATGTAATCTATGCCGGAAAAAGACGTTCAAACTAGTAAACAAAACTTTTTCAAACTTGTGCAAAAAGAGGTCAAAGTCATAAGAGGGACCAAAAACAAATGCAAGGAGCAAACACACCCACAACCAGACTCGATGACTCTGAAAGCTGCTGAATGGACGACTAGCTAGATGTCCTAGTGTCATTGGCCACTCAATGACTCGATCAATCAAACAGCAAGATGACAAGCCTACAAGCAAGAAAAACCAAATGAAAAGTAGCTTTCTAATCAGGGAGAAAAATAGTCAAAAGGCTCACAGGGTCAAAAACACAAGAGCAGAACACACTGGCCAAGATTGGGGTCTAGCCCTAATCTTCACTTACAGGGATCGGTGTGACTGCCTAACTGACAACAAGCGCCAGAGGCAGGTCAGCGCGACTGTTCCTCTGCAATTCATGCTAATCAGCACGATTGTTATCTGATTAAACATGTTATCCCAGGAAACTAAGAAAAAATAAAAAAATTCAAAACAGGGACTAGATCTACTACTATTGATTTTAGACTTAGGACAATAAGCAAGAGAAAAGAAATAGAACAAAAGGGAAAATGCAAAACTAGCAAAGTTCTCATGAAATCATGAAATCCAAAACAAGCAAAAGGATGGGATCTCCCTAGCAGAGTCGCCAATATGGCGTGAAGTAAAATTATAAGTGCAAACATGAACGAATTCCTCTAGCCCGATAATGGGTCTAGCCACAACAGATACATTCGATGGAATATTCCTTAGATTAGAATCAATCAAGAGGGCCTACCTCTTGGTTGCTTATCCTACTTGATGATGTCCTCGCTTGCTCGCTCGAGCAATCTCTCGCTTCCTTCTTCAAGCTCCTGAAACAAGCAAACAACAAGAGCATGCAAACACAATAATAGACAAATTGCAATTCAACCTACTTAATGAGTCAATAAGCATTAAGACACGAACATGTAAGATTACAAAACCTGTAGGAAATCAATTGATAGTTGCATATATTAATATCAGAGAGAGATTACAACCATTCGTCTTGATGTCGCAGTCTTCCTCTCACAAGACCAAGTTCCCACACACTTCTGGTAGCACTTCATGATAGCTTCAAAAAACAATAGTTTAAAGACTCTTCCCTTTAGGCTTCACTCCAAACCAAACACACTTCTCCCTCACACAACTAGATGGCTACAACTAGTAATAGCTTGCTTGTCTAGTATGTTTAAACGTAGCCAAAACTCTAACTCTCATTTTCACACTAGTCATTAGTTTGTGCTTGGGAAGAAGGGATGTTTATATGGGAAAGATGGATGGGAGATGGATCCTCCTCTCATGGGAGATGGATCCTCCTCTCATGGGAGAAGGACTTACCCCTTGAGGTAGTTCCATCATTATAGGGGAAAGGAGCCCAAACTTTCATTCTCGACCCCATCCGGCCAAACCATTTACCAGACTTCCGTTACGGAGCTTCTAGTAATGGAAACTTCAACTCTAATTCTAAAAAAATTCCATAACAAGACTAGTGTGACTGGAACATAGCTCAGTCGCACCAATCGGCATGGGGAATAGTGCTAATCTCTACACATCAGAGCGGGTGAGACAAAGTTCATTAGCGTCGGTCTTGTAAATTGGGCAAAACATAAGTTTCAGGGGAAATGGTGCAAAATGGAAATGATCTGCTCATGAAGAGGGACATAATGGGAGTTTCTCCATGAAGGAAAAGCATGCGGGGTTCACTATAGAGGCCCTCTAGGATAAAGGAATGGGGAGTACAAGGACAATGACAAAATGATGCGTAACACATACAGTGGGGGAACTCTAGCATAGGTCAAGTCCCTAATTTCGTCATGGGAGGTGGAATTGAACGCCAAGGCTACGGCAAAGCCGCAACTAGCGGAATATTGGGAACCCCTTCTCATAGACTCGGGACACACTCGAGGTAAGCAAACTCTATTCAAATATACAGTCCAGTTCTAATGGGTTACGAAGAACCAATTGGCAACAACAATGATAGCAACTAGGAATATGGAGGAACCGTTGCAAACCCAACAAGAGGGGCCTAGCTTCAAAAATATTCAAAGGAAGATCCAGGGTGTACAGGTGCACAAATACCACTATAATGTCTACTTATGCCAAATGGAAAAAGAAATTCAAAGCCTACTGTGCCAGAACGAAATGTCAAAGTCGAGAGCCTACTGACAAGATAGGAAGTAATGGAATTTTTGTGTTTGTTACAATGATCTGGTCAATAGCATTTACTTTGATGGTAGTATGTTTAAACATATAATAGATAGTGTAGCTTATTTAGCCTAGATGGATATGCTCAAATTGTTTAAATTTTGGATGGCATATAATGTTGATTGGTGGCCAACAGACCTGGCTTCCTTTGGGTAGCTTGAGGCCATTAGACATATTTTTGTTACCTGCCTTATATATGATTAATAGAAAATAAAGTACTACCAAGATTACACAAAAAAAAAAAAAAATCTTTAATTCGAACTTAAAAGTCTAACAAATTAATATTATAACAATATTATTAAATAAAAGTACAAATTTAATATTGTAACAATTTTATGGCAAAATCCTTCAAAATGGCACTTAAAATAAGATGATTTAGTTAGAACTTGGTGATTACCTACATCAACAAAACGAAATTATTTTATAATTGGAAAATGGTTGTACAACTAGATGACCATAAGCCCTTATCTATTATCCAATATGATTAACAACAAATCAGTGGTAAAGGATTAAATGTCATATGAATGAATCAACAACAACACTAAGTAAGTAAGTTTGTTAGGCTAAAAGAGAAACCAAAAGTCTATTGCGCTAATAAAAAAATGCTATGTTATTTCATAATCCATAAATTAAGCAACAACTCTATAAGTAGTAATTAACAACCGAGTATAGCAAAAAACCAAGAAGTAGGTGTGCTTTAGGGTTGACAATTACTCAAACTACCCTGCCTAGGTGCAATGAGTTCCTGAGATGGACCAAGAAATTTTAAAAGGAGGTTGAAATAAGGAACAACTCATTCATTGTTGGGATAAATAGAAAAATAATAAATCATTGGCATTACAGGTATGATCTTTTTATTACATTACTTCTTTTTTGTTTTATATTTTCTCCCATAATCATAAGAAGCAAGGTAGTGCAATATTTTATGGGATGAGTTTTGTAGCTATGATTCAATGTAAGTGTATCTTTGTTTATGGTTGATGCAATCTGCTTCACAGAAGATTGAGAAAGGGGCACTTCTTATATTGTCAAGCATCTACTATCTGCAAGGGGAACTTATCATATTGTCAAGCATCTATTATCTACTACAACACTGTTTTTTAGCCAAAATATTTACAGAGATCCAGAGTTCCATCTGCCTTATTTTGAGATTGAATTTTTAATGAGTGCAAATTATTATGGAGGGTGGAGGATGGTGTAGCGATATACCATCACACTCAGAGTGTCGGCTCTGCACTGGGATTTTTTTTGTACATGGGAAACACAACAATATTTATAGGTGTTTTACTTGACCTGATGAGAAAACTCTCAAATTTTAAGCAAATAGGATTAATTAGAAAAAAAATTATGAGTTAGATTAAATTATGATTTAATGTAAACTATCTTTTTTATTTAACTTTTAAATGTTATTTTTCCAAAATTTTAGTATCAAAATTTATTGGGAAGAATCTTCATGGAAAGGAGCCTAAATTTTTTCACTTTTATGTTATATCATTGAAGTCACTGAAAACTAGGTTGAACATATTTCTATAATGGATTAGCTTTGTGGTTAGATATTGTGATGGGATGTTTAGGTGTTAGAATCGTAATGTTTGTTTAAATATTTAGATAATTGTTATTGTTTTTTAATTAATAGATAATTTTGATCACAATAAAAACTAGATTTTAGACTAATCAACTATCTTATTACTGAACATTAACCAAAAAAATTATATGTTATCCAGAAAAATCTTTACAATTCTATACCAATTAAGCCTGCTTTTTTTACTTTTTCTTGAAACTTGTTAGTTTCCAATTCTATGAACAAAAATCCATCTTAGTGAAAACTTTATCTTTCTTACCTAATAATCACCATTAATATTTCAGGATAGCAGACTTCATTTGGGAGGGCAAAGGATATGACAAGGATATCGGCACAAGGAATGGACAAAGATGAATAAGTACGCTCTCCTGATTATCTATTGTGCATGCATGTATATCATTTGAGGTGTTTCAAGGCATATCTAGTTTTGCAATATATTTTGCAAAGCATTTCACTCAACGGATAACTGAAGTTACAATATTCCGGTTATTTTTTCAACATATCTTTAAAATCATTTGCAATTGGGACTGCAGTTGGATAAGTACTGCTTTGTTTTATTTCTCTTGGAGTTGTTTGCAAAGTACAGGAAGTTGGTTAGGGTACCTCATTTTGAAAACCAGTATAGTGAAACTAAATGAAATTCTGGTAGGTTTAGATCTTTGAGACGACGTGGAGGGTAACACAACAACTAGCTTGAATGGAGGAATGGACCCCAAGTTGTGTAAAAATTGCACAAGAACACTAATCCTTACATTAAATCACTAAACAACCATGCAATATCCAAACCACTGAGGGATTAAATAATGACCAAACACTAGTACTGAAAGGAGAGTGACAAGAAAACGAACCTCCATATAGTCAATAATAGACCATCCTTGTCCACCATGCACAGGTTAACAAATGTGGTCTTTCAACAGAGAAATCCATAACATAGACATGTCACAACCCTGGTAACATAGCCATTCATATATAGGAGGTCGAGGATGTGGGAGTCCAAAACCGTTGCATGAAGTAAACATTAGGAATGATCGTCATGGCAAGACAAGTGTACAACAAAGCACAATCCTTAACCAGCCCAACAAACTTAAGAAACGTATGCTCGTGAATGAGGTGCTCTCCCTATATGTTGGGAAATTCTTCACCCACTCCCAATTATCCATTAGAGAGGTGATCCATCTCAGGAATTAAGGAAAGATGTATGTTGCCAAAAAGAAATTAGTGGCTAGATAAAAATACTCCCACTTGCATACATTTAAGTTGACAGGACTAGAGTAAGTGAGACGTAGGTTGTAAAAAGTGAGAAAATCACGCAGGGAGCATGCGATGTTAGTGGAGAGCATGGTTCTCAAGCCAACGGCCAGCACCTTGTGTGTCATACATTTGATGAGCATGTTAATCATATGGACTAATAGAAAACATTAATCATGATACCAACCCCATCGGGGACATATGTTTCCACTGATAATTTATCATGTTCCACCCATCATTTGATTTCATGGAAGTCCTCCCTACATGCCACCACCAACCATGACTCATAAAAAGGCAAGTATCTCTATATGGTGCCCCAATTTTCCTATGTGTCTCCTACCTTATTTCCTTCCCACCATGTGTGTAGAGGAATAATATAGTTGAATTTGGAAAACAAAATTTTAATATTGTTGACCACATCTTGTAGGTGCCAACTATGAGTCAGTTTATCTGCTCAGTGGTTGTGTAACAACTTACATACACAATGTATGACTAGATGTGAGTCTCCATGAACCTGTATCAGACAATACTCTTGTGTGGTGGCTAGTTCATGATGATTAGTTTAATTGTTCTACATTTTAGCTATTTCACATATTTTTCAAAGAATTTATCGAAAATTCTATGTTATGTAGTTTACACAATTAATGGTTTTTCAAGGCGTTAATTTTTTTATTTTTTTTTTTTTAAATGTAACTTAAATAATAATTTTGTTGAATGTCCAACAATGATTTGTTGGAATTGCAAGTTTAATATGTGTAATATACATAATCCCAATGTATCAGTGCTTCTTAGAAGTTTTTCAGGATGTTGAATCCATTTATTTATTAGAAAATGTAATTTAAATAACAAAAAATTATAATCCATGAATAATTATAATGCAAAATAATCCCATGAAAAATTACAATTTCATATTCTAATAAAAAAATTCCAAAATGTAGAACAATTAAACTATACCTTTTCAACATGAATACAAATAAAAAATAAAAAATAAAATTCCTTTAATATTATTAATAATTTCCAAAAAAATTAGAATCAAAATTAACAATCCCTTAATGAATTATAAAAATTAATTAACCCATCTCTTTTTAAACAAAAACAATAGCTACGCATTAAGTCCATGCCCAGTCATAGAAAATACATGAGTGAATACATTGCCCTTTTTTAGAACTACCTCTTAGAAATCTTGATAGAAGACCCATTGCATCACAATAAGCCCTTTAAATTATTGTTAAACCATTACATTTTAAGTACTGAATATAAATAGATGGAGAATAAACATATTCCAGAGGCTTACAAAATTTTAAAAGGAACAAAAAACAACAATAGTGAGCATTCTTGTACATGTAGATTAATCATTTTTAGTTGTTGGCTTCTTAAGATTGATGTCTCTCTTGTCAAGATCATCCAGAAGTTGATCTTGACATGTAGGAGAATCCTTACTAAGCTTGAGGTCCATTATAATAAACCTGAGTGCATCCACCTCATCTCCTAGTCTTGAGATCTATTACTAAAGAGCCAAAATTTAATCAACATGCTCCACCTGTAAGTGATACATATGGCAAAATTTGACTTGCAAGTCATAGTTAGCCTTCTGCAGAGCTTCATGAGTAGATAAGTTATGGGAACAAGGGTTATCTGCCGAAGAAGATTTGAAATTAGAATGAGTGTTCATTTTGACGTACTAGCAGAGAGGTTTATTGCAGGAAGCTTCATAAAAGAGTGATCCCGACCACCCCAATAGGACTAAATAAAGAAGACAATTCCCCAAAATTAAAAGAGGAAACTAAGATGTAGCGACACAACTAGTAATGCCCCATATGTGCAATGAATCATGTTGGTCAAATAAACTACTTTTGAGGTCACTAAACTAGAGTAAATTCATTTGATAACCTAAAGACTTGAGATTGACATACTTCCTCTAAGTCAGCGGCATCCTTAAAACTTTGAAAGGGAATGATCTATAAACAATTGTCGGTAGAGCCTCTACCAATTCTAGAAAACTTGAATAGGAGCCTATTCTGGAGGGGTTTCCATCGAAGCCCTATCTTCTGCAAGTTTCAAAACAAAAACTAGAGAGCCAAGAATTACCTTAACACAAAGGAGCCCTCGTCTATATATGAATAATTGTGGGGGAGATACCAAAAACTGCTAAGGTTATTTGAGAGCCAAAGAGCCCTTTACACCAAACTTCCCACGAGCTTGAGTGTCAAGCCCAAAATTCCATTTTCCAAAGGATGATAGCCTAACACTAGAGATAGAGCTCTTCCTATAGCTTCCCAAAAAAATCATGCATGGATGCAAAAATGAAAATGGAAGGTAGAGATATCACCACATTTTCATGCCACAAAGGTGGTGGATCGATGCACATAACAGAATCAGAAATAGAAATACATTTTGTAGATACATGTCTAGAATTTATTCAGTGATGAATAATCACTTGGATCTATCACATAAGTAGCTTACAACCATCATAACTAAGTAAAAATTAAAAGTATTAGCTAGATTTCCTAACAACTAGTACAATTATAGAAGTCATCCACTTTTCCTTTCTTCCCCTTCTTCTTGTTTTACTTCCTTCCAAACCCATGTGGTAGTTTGGATAATAGCTAAAGAAGAATCCTGGGGATTTTTTGCTGGGGTGAGCTCCTTTTCTGATTCATAGCTCTTAGATACATGAGATCTTTTGGTTTTTGGTATCATCTCATTCTTTATTGTTATTGCTTCATGTGCTTTAGGTATTGGTGTCCTTACCATCTCAATGTTCTGGTTGAGATCCATTGTCTATGGAGGTGGCTCCTCTTACATTGTTGTTTCAGACATTTTTTCATTTTCTTTTCTTGGGGGTCCCTTTGACTCACATATTCTTCATCATTAGAGGGAAGAGGCTTGTGGGGTTGTTATTTCTTTGTTTTGTGTCATTGTTTTGTGTTGATTTTTTGAAAGCGCAAAAATATCTTGTAGATGTTTGGTTTGGTTGCATATATGACATCTAAAGGTCATGTTTTCATAATCTAGAAACTTTCTCCACTGGAAGTGTCCATCTTTTAGTTGTTTATCCCCTTTCTCTAGTTGATCTCCACACAAATATGGGAATATGTGAAAAACTTCGTTGTTATTCTCCCACTATCTATTTTGATAAAACTCCTAGACTAGATTTTTTGTTACTTCAATTGTTGATCAGTGAAATTCTGGGAACTAGGGAGTAATGAATAACCCACGTCCACTTTAATTTTTTTACTATATTGATTTAATAATTTAAAATTTCGGAAGACCTATTCCAAAATATATGTTCCTATTGACACAAATAATTTCGTTAATATATTGATTTAAAAAATAATTATGTCGATAGGCATGTCTATTTTGAAATGGGGCATCTAGAATTTTAATTTAATTATCAATAATTATTAAATGGATGGTAAGGATTTAACTTTTATGGAATATTCTAGAATATTCTTAGTAGTATACATGAATCAAAGGTTGAGATTTATTTCAAAGTACTTATACCATTTTTTCTCTTTTAATTAAATTAGCTAATTAAAAAAATGACATAATAACAAGTTTCATATGAAATGAGTTACGGTTTTTTAAGCTTTTCGTATTGATAAGTGATTGTATTGTAAGAAAACCTATTTACAAATTAATAATATCCATAGTAAAATGGGGATGAATATTCATGGATAAGTATTTTATTCCATGTTTTTCAATTGTATACGTTTAACTTATATATTAATTATTTTATACTTTATAATAATAATAATAATAATAATGTCAATAGGCAAGTCTATTTTGGAATAAGTTTTCCATAATTTTATTTTAATTATCAATGATTATTAAACGGATGGTAGGTATTTAACATCATCAGATATTTTTAGTAGTATACACAAATTAAAGGTGTTGGTTATGATTTGGGCTAACCTAGGTTTGATCTATACTGCATATGAACAAAATCCTCAATCACTAGCCCTTTTGGAAATGACTTGAAAGCAGACCACAGTCTCACCCGAAGTGACTATGGGAGGATGTAGAAGTAGGTTTCTACATCCTTGAGAGATTCATAGATGTCATATTATTATGTTTTCTTACACTTAACATTCATACATCACTTTTCCACATTATATTAATCATTTAAATATAACATATAAAGCCATAAATCATTACTGTACTAAAATAAAGTGCAATTGTAATAAACGCTATGCTACAATAGATAATAGCAAATATACACATAAAGACACCAAATTACCTCGATTCACCCCAATGTGGGGCTATTTCCACAAGAAATGTTGCTAATATAATAATTCTTTGTACAACAAATAGTTCCTGACCTACACACTAAGTTGTAGGTCACCTGCGCACTTAGTTGCAGACTTAGGCCTCTACGCACTCAGCTGTATAGCCTCACCTTCTTCTCCTAAACAACAGGTCACAAAAGTTAAACCATAACACAGATCTAGATCACAAGATTATTTTCTTCTTATTATTTGACCCTATATATACTATTACATCGAGGGTTACATCGTTACAATACCATGGTCCAAATACCAAGAACACCCTAAAACAAGCAACTACAACCATTGATCCTTTACATTATCACATTCTTTTGCAAAAAGGAGGGGCTTGGACCCACTTCGATTCCCTTATGCCATGTGGTATATTCCAACTACGTTTTTGTGTGGTCCACTTCACACTCCGTTGTGCGCTTCACCCCACAAAATGCGGAGTCTTTGCTAAAAACTATGCCAAGTTTAGCTGCACCCAACAAGCCCCCAACACTCACATGTGACTCATCCCGAGTCACTCAGCTTCTTTGCCTTTGATTTTTGTTGCAATAATGTTATAAGTATTGTTGAACTGTTGTAGATTCTTTGTGAATTTCTTTTCTTCTCTACGCACCTCTTCTAGTAGTTCTTTTGTTACATTTTATGTAGCCTTCTGCACATCGTTTTCTCCCTTTGTCGAAGATCTTGAAGCTTATTGTCTACTGCCTATGATAGTTGGAGAGCCTCATCTTTCCATGGCCAAGTCCTCTCTGCTAAAACTTGTTCTTCCTTCTTTAGTTCCTCAATATTCTTCTGGACAACCTTTCCCTCATTGATTTTGGCAAGATTCTATGAGATTGGTAAGGTCTTCGTAGATGCCCGGATTTCTTCCCATTGTTGTTGCTTCTGTTGAATCTCTTCCAACAATGAATTCCAAATCTGTAAACTCTCATCCAAAAGTTTCCCACAGTTTGCCATTGTTGCGAAGATGTTGTCCATTAAATCCTTTATTTCGGTCTTCCTCTGCTCTCTTACTTCCTGTGACATGGTTGGCTGCAACTTCATTTGTGGCTCACTGATCTACATTTCATATTTAAATTTTACTGCAATGATATTTTCCTTATACCCTTTCACTGCAAGGTCGATCTTCCCAACCTTGTCTTCTACTGGATCCTCTTCTCGGACATCGAGGTCTATAACTTATATGCATGTGGCTTCAACTACTTCTTTCAACTTTTGTTGTTGTTGGACTACTTGATCCCTTTCCTGGATCGTCTGGTCAAGCTTTTTCTATAGCGAAGTTTGCTCGTTTTCTACCTGAATGTTAAGTTGCGAAGTGTGTTGTTCACGGAGCTTCATCTCATTTATTATTTCCAAGTACAACTTATGCAATCTATGCAATGGTACCACTGTGATGTTCATGATGACATGCTTCCACCCCTTTTCTTGTTGTTGTACCTCGGTGGAGTCAAACTATAGTTATATGTTAGGTATTGGTGCTAACCTCGCTACAAGTGTAGGCTCTATTTGTCTCTCTTCTCCAATCCTCTCCACTACCTATGCAAGTTGTCTAACTATCTGTGCCAAAATTTTAAGTTCTTTGATCCACTCCTGCACACCTGTGAGAAGTGCGTTGTAGCGATCTTCCCACTTACTCCACGACTCTACTACCACCTCCTAAATTCTATCCCCAATTTTCTCCAGGTCCCCATCAGTAGGGACCATTGGTGTGATATCCTTTGTATTATCTTCCTTCTGCTTCTTCTTAACCTTCATGGTATCTTTGCCCTGTGCTTTCCACCTTTTTGTGACATCTTGTTCTATTTCTGTCTTTTCAAACTCCTTTTTTTTCTCATCTCCTTCAAGAGGATCGTGGTGACCGTCGTCATGTTGCTCCTCTTTCTTTGGTTCCTACTCATCCGTTATATTTGTCCTTTCCACTCGCTTCAGCATGCTACAAGGTGTCCTCCTCTATCGCATTATCTTCTACCTCTAGCGCAAGGATCCATTCTGCGGGCCACTGTTGTACTAATGCAAGGAGATCATATTTTGTCACTAAGTATAGCAGGGGATGCCATTTCTTCTTTGTGTCCATATGAGCTTGTATATATGCTTTGTGAAAATCAACCTTGAACTTCCCAACAACACTATACTATTCGTATAGACTTGGTGACATGCGAGGGTTTTGGTTCACCAACAAATGAAAATCCATGTGATATAAAATGAAAAACATCTTGTTCTCCATTTCTTGTGACAGTTGGGTGGTATACCACAGTGAGGCATACCACACAGCTTCACAAACATCTGAAGCTACCAAAGGGAACTGCAAATATTGCGGTTCTCTCTATGCCAACATTGCAATTATCAAAATTAGCCAAGCATAATGAAATGTTGTACCTTTTTCCTAGACCTCATGACAGTCATCCAGAAATTCTTCGCAAAGGTATTTGGCCTAGTTGTACTAAACCCCATTGACATACTGCATAGCTAATGAAACTACCGTTGCAGGGACTTCATTAACTTGACACTTTCTCATGATCTTCCAAGCCAATACATGTGCTGCGAAGTGAACTCCCTGGTCGATAATTGAATTTATATCATATCCCCTATTTCCTTTTGTCAGAATGAACTTCTTCTTCATGATGTCAGTTGTGGCGCGATCTTTATCTTTTCCAACAAATTATTTCCGGGGTTCTACCCTTGATATGGAAGTCATTTGATTCGCCATATAAACCTTGGATCTATATGGATCTTATTTCTCATCCATAAGCATTCGTCATGCACCAGCATGAGCAACTGTCGCAGACAATCTATGCTCCCTGGACTTCTGCTGATGTGCGGCACATTTAGCATGTTCATCAATCCTAATTGCACCAATCTATTTTCCCATTGCTATGTCTCTAACCTTGTCACACCACCCTCCTAGTAGTTTACTTGTTTCAAATATCGGTCTGGTGTGAACTGTAGGTATTTCTTCTTGTCGTTATCATAGTCTGCGAACTTGAGCTACAAAATTTTCCTAAGTAATTCCCTTGTAAATGGTACTTCCTATAGCAATAAGGGTGTGAAGGTGCCAAACTTTGCATATTTCTAGTCTTTCACTAGTTTATCATTCATTTTTCTGTGTGGAATATATGGTGGGAGAGGTGATGGAAATGTTGCACCATTTGTTTCCATCTTCTCTGCCTGCTCTGCTTCTTCCTAACTATCTCCAAAATTCTAGGGTTTTTTGACGGGTTTTTTATTTTGTTTCTTCTTTGTTCTCTATTCCTTGGTTGGTTTCTCCTATGCATATCTATGTTGTTTCCACGAGTTGTGCCACCATGAACTTCTTCTAGAATAATTTTTCTTTCGTCTTCAGGAACATATCTGCGCAATATTTCATCTAGTCCTATCTTATATTATTGTCCTGCAATTAATGAAAATCCAGCTTCCTTAACCACTAATTATTTCTTTTGTTGCGTAGTATACTCTAAAGGATCCATCATTGTGGTTAAAAAATGAATGATATATGTAAAGTGGTCATCTTCAACTCTAATTGCAAATAATTGCACATCAGGGAGATTATCCTCTATGTTGGTTGGTTCTTCCCCTATTTCCAATCTTGATAGATGATTAGGTCCTACATTTAGTCTTCCTGGTTTAACAATGGTTTCAAAGTCATATTCCTAGAATAACAGTAGCCATATGCAAATATTTCCTCATAAGACAGCCTTATTAACCAAATACTTAAGTGCATAATGATTTATAAACATTTTAAAGTGTGATCCCAACAAATAGTGTCTAAATTTATGCAAAGCATACACCATGGCTAGTCCTTCCCTTTCTATAGTGGTGTAATTATTTTTTTTCTTTAAATAACTTTCTACTTGAAAAATCCATAGGATGATCATTTCTCTTGCACTAGGTTGTGCCAATACTACTCCCAAACCTATACAAGAGGCATCCACATGGACATGGAATTCCTTATTCCAATCAAGGAACACTAATATAAGCACAACTACCTTTTTTTTGTTTTAATATTTCAAGGCTCTTATGACATTCTTCATGCCACTGAAAAGTTACATCCTTCTTTAACAATTTCTCCATAGGCATAGTGATTTGCAGATACCCCTTGATAAAATTCCTGTAATACCCAGTATGTCCCAATGTAGCGTGAAGCTATCCTACTTACTTAGGTGTAGGTAAGTTTATAATGATAGCAATCTTAGCAGGGTCCACTATTAGCCCTTGCTTGCAAACAATATGTTCCAACAATATGCCATAGGGTACACAAAATATGCACTTCTTTATTTTTAAAGAGATATGATATTGTCTACATGTGTCGAGCATAAGTCTTAAACTTCCAATATAGTTTCTTAGCAACCCAAATATTGTCCAATCATCAAAATATACCTCTAAAAGTTTGTGTATATATTCCTTAAAAGCTACAACCACCACTCTAGAAAATATAGTAGGGGCATTCTTCAATCCAAAAGGCATTACTGTGTATTGATATGAGCCCCATTATGTAGAAAATGTGGTATTATGTTGACCTTCAGGTGAAATCCTAATCTGATGATAACCTGAAAATCTATTTATAAATGAGTAGGTTTTCTAACCTCCTACATTGTCTAGCACTTCATGTGTCATAGGGGTAGGGAAGGGATCATGTAAACATGCATCATTTAACTTCCTCAGATCAACAAAGATCCTAATTTCTCCTTGAGTCTTCTTCTCTTGCACCACCATAGGACTCACTCATTCTGATTCTTCTACTAGTTCAATAATTCTTGTTGTTATCATCTTATCCATCTCTTCTTTCACTTTCTCCTTATACTTTGGATTCATCCTGTAAGGTCTTTGTTTGACTCGCTTCACATCAGGCTTAAGGGGAATATTCATGACTCCTATATCTCCTATTATACCCTTCATATCTTAAAACTTGGCTGGAAATAGTTCCTAGTATTCATGAAGAAACTATGTAAGATTACTAACTATGTCTTCATCCCAATAGTCTCCTATTGTTGCAAACTTGGGTTCCTTTTCTAATCCTATGTTCACCTTATTTGTCTTTAATGGCTTCGTTATATCTAGTATCTCTGGGTCAGGTCCATTTACTTCACACTATCCTTCTGATCCTGCTATGTCAATGTTGGAAGGATCTTCTTCCTCATCTACAGTAATGTTATAGTATTCTAGTGCATTTTCTATCTACGTAGCCCAATCAGGTTGCTACCATGTCAATGGGGTTGTCTCTTCTTAACTATCTAAAGGGCCAAATCTATGAATGCGCAATCATCCTCAATGTTGAATGTTAATATGAAGCCATCAACCATGTATGCCCAGTTTATTATACCATGTCGAAGATTTATTTCTAAGTACCAATTCTTAGGGATTGTCTCTAATGTATGAATGAATCCATGTACCCATTCTTGTTGTGGAATCTCCTTCCATATTGTAGTGCATAGCTGGATATGCTTCCTAGGATTAGTTTCACCATCGTATTTTATCTCTATTTCTATATTTATATGTCCAAACCTTATCCACATCAATATTTGACATCCCTGTCAGCCTTCTATATTCTTCTTGTGTGCACCCCACCATCTAGCAGGGGTAGATTTCAGGGCTATATCCAAGGCTAACAACCTTTGATTCTCTAGAACATGTTCTTCATAATCATTAAGAAAAGTATTTACATCACCCAAGCAAATTACATACCTCAAATATCATATAGCGAACTGATTTGGTAATTCTTGCACAACCTCTTGTGGATACTTCATGTAGTCTATTCTACCAGTTTTCCAACTCTTGTTTTGAGTCTGAGGTACAAGAACTATCATGCTCCCAAATCAAATTTCCTTCTATAGTAGGGTTAACCCAATCTTATTCCTTTGTTATCATTTGATAGTTATTTTATATATCAACTACATAGTATTCTTCTCTAATTGGTTTTGTATAAATTACCCTTTCTAATGGATCCAGGGGAACAATGACTCTCATATTATTCACTTCAAATATCATCTATCTCTTCTTCAAATTAATTATAGCCATATTGCCAAGTTCCCAATCAAGTCAAAGAAATTCAGGATAGGTTTATTGTCATCAATGATCTCTATTACTTCAAAATCAATAGTAGTGCAAACTCCTTCAATGTCCATTGTTACACCTAGTAGTCTTCCTAAGGGGGAGAGCTTTTGTTGATTTTCCATCCTTAACTAAATAGGTGACCACTGTAACTTTGACTTACCCATTAACTCCCATGTCTACTTCGTTAAGACATTAGCATTAGATCCCAGATCCAGGATAACTTGATCAATATCATATACTCCTATCTTTGCACTAAGCCTCATCTCTCTTTCAGTTCCTTTTTGTTGATGAAAATTATTGACTGCACACATCTCACGTCGTAGTGTTTCTTTGGATGCACAAGAATCTATCAACTCATGAATCCCTTCTACCGCCTTTTGATCTCTTAATAATTTCATACCAGTCTGTAGAAAGTATTTTAAAATACCTCCTTGATTTGTTGAATCCTGGTCTTGTGTTGGAGCTAGATCCTACGTCGAGGCTCACTTCTCCATCAAAGCTTGATTTTGTGCCAAAGTTGATGACACATCACATCTACTTCTATGCTTTGGCTGCACACTAGAGTTCGAAGCTCCAGCATCCATAAAGCTTCGCTTTGCTTCGATAAGTACTTCTTTTTGCTTCTGAATATGAAAAACAGGAACTTCTCAACTTTGTTTCTAACCCATGTACTCTCAGATTCTTTCTTCTCATCTTCTTTATCACTTCCGGTCGTAACTCCACTTCTAGTGACAATACTAATTCGAGTTTCGTCGATCCTATTTTCAGCAGTCATAATTTGAGCATTCTATGTCGACAGCTGATTCCTTCTTTTTTGCATCTTTTCCATAAGTACAAGGCATTCTTGAATTGCATGGTCAAAAGATTTACAGTACTTACATTTCGTTGTAGGGTTCTAACAATATCTTGTGAAATGACCTATCAGGCCATAGTTGTAGTAGATGATCTATCCACATCCTTAACCAGCTCCAACACCTCAAATTCTTCCTTGATAGCCTCCCCGAACACTATGTTCTCCACTTCATTCGTGTCCATGTTATTATACTTGAATTCTATAAGTGTCAGCACCACGCTCCACCATTATTTTATAAGCTCGACAATTATTATCATCATGTCCTACTGATTTACAGAATTTTCAATATAGGTTCCTTGGAGTCTACACATATTTATGTAATAGCTAACAAACTTATGAGTGATATTGGCCTTTGGTCTTACATATCTTGCACCACAGGTTGGATCCTTCATTTTAAGGGATTTGGTGCTTCACTAGCCATATAATCCCTAAAGATAGGACATTGTTCTTTATAATGGCGCTTCGATCTGCACTTCATACACCATACTTCTTATCTGACTTATTTGCTTTTCTTGATATATTGTATCTGTAGGGTTAGGTTCGCCAACTGATTCTGAATCTGTTGCATACCTGCATTAGTATCTCCTATAGGTGAAGCTTCCAACTTCATCGCAATCTATAGAGATTCTTCTTTACTTGTTATCTTTTGTTGTGTTAATGGTAATCTGATATTTGGTAACATCGTAGCTATAAACCATTCTTGATGCTTCTACGGAGCTATGTCGAAGCTCACTTGATCCAACAATACCTTAAATATCTGATAAAATTCCTAAACAGACTCAGTAGGTTTCTGTTTGATTTCTTTCAACTCAGTGATGCACTACGACTCAAACTTCGGTTTCTTAAATTCTCTTATCAACACTGCTTTAATATCTGCAAATTTTCTGATCTGATTACTTGAATACTTCATATACCATGTCAATTATCTATCTCATAAATTCATAATGAGTTGCGCTTTATTTATATTTTCATCATTGATATGCTTTGCAGTCCATACAACTTTACATAAAAAGAGAAATTGTTCTATATCTTCCAATTCGATTCCTTTGAAATCGGGCAGCTTAATATCGTCAACCATATTTCTTATTGGAGGGGGAGGGAGACGAGTAAGGGGAAGGGGATGGTGGGTAGGGGTAGTAGGGGGGGAGGGGGAGAGCCAAAAACACTCTGTCTAATACTATATTCTGGCTTCTACGAACTCTCAGGCTAGGAAGGTAAATATTGCGAAGTTACCTAGGATTTATCAGGGTGGATATCTTCTCTTTCACTTTCAGATTCACTCAAAATACGACTATACTTAGTCCCTACAAAGGTCTTCGGGTCTTGCCCACGAGCTCTCTTTCTAGTATCTACCTTATATCTCTTTCCACTTTGCATTACTGCGATATCTAGCTTAGATTTATTCTCTCTTCTTCCAAACATAAGTAAACTAGTAATCTGATTGCATTCGTAAAACTCCCTTTTCACATAGAAGCATCTTAATCCAAAGTTTCAAAGATTTCAAATACTTACCTCGCGGTCCTTTGAAGAATCATCATTCTGCTTTGTTGTAGGATACAATCAATTCTACTGCAAACTCAGTAATGAATCCTCCCAAGATGCTATCAATCCAAAAATCGATAACCCTTGAAATCCTATATTTAGTGCTCTTGAGTCATTGTATCAGTTCAGGAGTCCACACCAAAGGTTCTACACATTTAAAACTGGTATTTATTTTAGTCAACCTTGATATCCACTCATACAGTTTGACAAGAAATGATACAAAGAAAATTTCATATTGATCTGTAAAATTATATTTTGGAACCAAGCTTTAGATGTCAGATGAGGATTTTTATTCACCTGATCTACAAATTCTTTCTCTTTCAGTTCTAGCCAGTCTTGAATCTCCTTCTTCAATGGGTGCCACATCCAGATATCCCTCAAACAGGCCCCAGTCTCAGCAATGGAACCATTTGCTAGTTATGATTGGGCTGACCCAAGTTCGATCTATACTCCACACCAGAAAAACCCTCAATCACTAGCCCTTTCAGAAATGACCTACAAGTAGATCGTAATCTCACCCGAAGTGATTATGGGAGGATGTAAAACTAGGTTTCTATAACCTTGAAGGATGTGGAGATGTGGTATTATTATGTTTTACCACTTAACATTAATACATCACTTCGCCACATTACATTAATCATTTAAACATATCATATAAAGGCATAAATCATTGTTATGCTTAAATAAATTACAACTGTAATAAACTACTATGCTACAACATATAATAAGAAAATATACACTTGAAGACACCAAATTACCATGGTTCACCCCAATGTATGACTATGTCCACAAGAAATGTTACTGATATAATAATTATTTGTACAACAAATAGTTCTTGACCAACGCACTAAGCTGCAGGTCATTTGAGCACTCAACTACCGAGGCTCACCTTATTTTCCCAAACAACAGATCACAAAATTTCAACCATAACACAGATCTAGATCACAAGATGATTTTCTTCTTATTATTTGACCCTATATATACTATTACATCGAGGGTTACATCATTACAATACCATGGCCTCCCTAAAACAAGCAGCTAAAACCATTGATCCTTTACATTATCACATACTTTTACAAAAATCAAGGGCTTCGACCCTCTCTGATGCCCTTATACCACGCAATATATTCCAACTAAATTTTTTTGCGGTCCACTTCGCACTCTGTTATGTGCTCTGCCCCACAAAATGCGGATTCTTTGACAAAAACTAGGCCAAGTTGCGTTGTACCCAACAAAAGGCTAAGATTTATTTCCAAATTAGTTATGCATTTTTTACATTTTTAATTAAAAAAAATCACATATGAAATTAATTATGTTTTTTCGGGCATGTGGTATTGATAAACCATGGTATTGTAATAAAACCTATGTATACATTAATAATCATCATGATAAAATAGGGTGAATCTCCATGTCTTGTTACATATTTTTCTAAAAGCTATATGTATAACTTACATATTAATTATTTTTATCATTAATAATAATTATTATTATTTTAGATAAAGTTATACTTTAGTTATTTTTAGATTTTCTCAACTAATTTAGCTACTTGAGATGTATGATTAAGTGTTTTCATAGTCATCATGGATTGATGCCTATCAGCATTTACCATTCATTTAATCTATATGGTTACACTAGTTTATATGACTACCCTAGTTAATATCGCATCAAAAACTAATAAAATGTTTTTTTGTTATTTGAGCACAACACTTTCCTATATAGTATGTTATGGTTGTGTATTAATAAATAATATAAAAAAACAATTGTTGTGTATTAGTAAGTAATAACCACATTAGATCTCAGTTTCACAATCTTTGTTACAATACTGACCTTCCTAGCCTTTTACAATGTCAAAATTATAGTGAGCTCGGGAGGCTTATCTCCAAGCTTTTTGAGCATAGGAATAAAATCTTAAATCAAAATAGATAATTTGTTTATATAGGTCCGATAGACCATTATTTGGTCTCAGCGGACGTTAACCATCATCATCATCATCATCATCATCAGTATAAAAAAATGATTTGGGTAATGTATATGTTATGGTTGTGTATTAATAATTAATATAATTTTTTTTGTTGTGTATTAGTAAGTAATATAAAAAAAATGATTTGGGTAATGTAATTTTATTAACTATCATTGCATAAAAATAAATATATAAATGAAATAAAAAATGTAAATCTAGAAATTAAGATTTGAATGTTGTAAATATTATTTCAACATATGGTTTTGAAGAAAATAATAAAAACAAAATATGTACAAGATAAACAACTTTGCTCATATAGCATTATATATTTCTATTTGAATGTTTAATTTTGTTGTTAAGAATATATATATAACATTTAAGAAAGTTACCCACTTTTTTCTTTTTCTTTTTTAGTATTTTCCTTCAAATTTAACCCTTGCAAGCTCTGCATCTCCTTATTTATTATACAATCTTGGGTGACCCATGTTGCCAAAGGCTTGAGCATCATTTAACATTTCCATTTAACCTAGTTAAATTATTTTACCTTGGCCCATTTAGAATAAACATGCATATCTATCATGGCCCCTTTCCAATAGCCCATCAAATTAAATCAATGATGAACGAAACCAATCCATTAACCTCTTTCAAATAACTCATCAAGGCCATTTGAAAGATATTTTTGGAAATAAGCCCCATTATATACACTTGAACACTAAATAAACCTATGTCATTGGTCCCTTTTCAAATGACCCGTTAATCTTATTCAAAATATGTCTTGAAAAGCCATTGACCACACTTGAAATAATAACACTCTGACCTCCCTGATAGACCATCAAGTCAATTTGAAAGAAGTTAGTTTGGAAGGTTGTGTTGAACCATCGAGACTCTTTGAAATGTGAACTCCATATTTGAAACTAATACCTTTCTCATATCCTTGACAAACCATCAAACCAATTTGAAATAACTTTTATTTGAAGGCCCCAATAGACCATTAGGAATTTTCAAAAGAAACACTTTTGAAAGATCTAAATAGACTATTATGCCTCCTTGAAATAACTTCTTCCAAAATGATATGATAGAATATCAATATTATTTAAAAGAGAATGTTTTGAAAGGCCTTGATTAACCACCAAGTCTTTATTGGAAAATCGGAAAGGTAGAAAGATTTTCTCTTGTTGATAATTATTTGTGATTTCTTTGAGTTATTATTATTTTTCTTATGTTCTTTTTTATCTTATTTCATCAATAAATTACCAAAACCAAAACACAAAGATCAAGGACACTATATGTAGGCACACGATGAGGGAAAAACCCCTATATATGGGAAATCCCAATCAAGAACTCTTCCTTCAGTAATTAAAATGAGATAGACCAAGACCCTAGACTAACAGACCTTCCTCCTCCACCAACTTAGCCTTACAAGATGATTTAGTAGTCTCTTCTTATCTAGCAACTTCAACCTAGCAACAATCTAGAAATTTTGGCTTCTTGGCAACAGAATTTTGACCCAGCTTCAACACTGCAATTTCAATCTAGCAATTTCAATAGCTTTAGCCTAGCACCTTCAAAACTTTGACCTTGATGCAACTTCAAAACTTCGACCTTGATGCATTAGCTCCACAACTTCATCCTTAATGTAACAGGTTCACAGCTTCGACCTTGATGCAGCTTCATAATTTTGTTACACATGAGAGAGAGAGAGACCCAAAAACTTTGATTCCAGCTTCCTTCTTGAACTTCGTATCTTTTTCTCTTCCCAACTACTTGAATTCAAACCTATTTGAGATATCCTCCAAATGAGTCAAGATTTTTCTTATATATGGTTATCTTAGGTGATCGAATTTTTCTAATGAGGCTGACTTGTCCTTTCTTGAGGCCAACTTGGTGGAGGAGGCCTAATTGACGTAATTTACATTAAAATAATTTTATTTCTTGACAAATAATTCCCAAGAAGGGTTCTTTACATTGTGACGTGGATAAGGACACTTAACATAAACCCTAGAAGTCTTCAATGTAGACTTTGACTTAAAAACAATTGGTCAAAGCACTAAATCCATGGTTTAATAAGTCAATTTATTTAATAATAAAATTTATTTTTTCTTTCTTTTTACAAATACATTTCAAATATAATTATCAATACTGACACTAGTTACATTCTTCAAATCTCCCTCTTAATTAAGGAGGTATTCGTAATTACCTATATCTATAGAGGTACATGGAAGATCTCCAAATGAACTACGAAGAGTTAGCACACTCAGTGCTATGAACTGGATTCTTGACCAAGGTAATCTATCCAGGTGGGACTAAGATGGAATAAAGCTTTCAGTTAGTCTACGTACTACTAGGATTACAAACCAACCATCAACCCAGGGATCTAACTGTGTATCCAAGGCCAAATTTCCAAGACCAATGACACTCTCCCTCTTCGGGATCTAGACATCAAACACACATAGGCCAACCAGATGTCCTCCCAAGCATCCGCCATTAGATGCTTCATCTCTCCCTAATAAAGTAGATATATCCTTTTGTCTAAGCATGCTCAAAGAGTGTTCAACCTATTTATGGAGAGACAAGAACAAACCCCAGTTAGTAATAAACTTTCAAATATGCATCCAAGTAAACATAAACATTTGGGGTCTTCAATCATCCTGATGCCAGTTATATCAAGTTATTCATATGCAACTATTTGGAGGCCTTTCGTCTTTCATTTATTTAAAAAAACCAATACATCCTCAATACATTATAGTACTTTCATTAATTCTCCAATTTCTTCTTCAAGGTATCCATCATGACTATCATAATATTCCCTTCCTCTTAATTTGGGGAGATCAACAATAGAGAACCTCTCATGGCTTCATTCCTTTTTACAACATCAACTGCATCTTGATCATCTTCATTCTTTATCATGTTTACCAATATTATCAAGTCAACTTTACTTACGAGTAACTCCAACATATTGAATATTATGTACCTACACAACTTAAACAACAACTACAACCAAATACAAATCATGAAGTTAACTATATCAAAATCATGTCAATACAATAATGGAAGCATTATACTCTAGACATTAAATACCTATACTTAGTTAGGTTCATAATCAGCAAGAGACACATACTTCTAAAATTCAACTTCTTGCTATGGTTTTGTTATGAACCATAGACTATTACATAAAGAGACTTAATAAAGAAATCAATCTCATTCTATATAGGACCTCATTATTATTTTTAGAGATATATGACAAATTCTACTATGATCCATTACAAACCCTAGATTCCATCTTACAAACACAAATCCTTCGATATAAACAACTCAATCAAATAACAATTCTAATATACATTTTAGACTCTACTAGGGTTTGTTGCAAACCCTATATTTAATCATCATATTGGAAACAATATCATCATATCCTAGAATATCAAACTTCTTCTAGGGCTTTGTTAAAAACCTTAGAATTTACAAACTATGAGAATCAACAATTAGGTTACCATATACAAATATCTAGGATTTCATAATCATGCATAAGCATACAAGAATATCTACTAGGTAAACCCAAGACACAAATATCAATACATTAAATTTAGACATACAACAATTTTGACCAGGCTATGGTTTCGATCAGAAAGATGAACACACATGTAGGGCTTTATTCCTAGGATCTTACTATTGATATTATAAGAGTTTTTCTCATAAATCCTAATCCATCAGACCCTAAATATATAGTGATTCAATACATAACTTTGGATAGCAAACCCTAAATGATTTTATCATAACAATACCAAAACATCAAAAGAATAGGAATTCTAGATTTGATCAACAACCCTAACTAGACTAGGGTTTGCATATTAGCATCGACATACCCTCAGGTTAGTGTTTTACGATGAACCTTTTTAGGGTTCCACAAGAATGATAATATAATGAGAGTAGATTCAATCTAATGATTAATCACCCTAAAAAGAATATGTTTTATTCAAAACCATAGACATAACGATGTTAGTAATGTAAAGCATATTTTAAAAGAAAGAATGATCGTACCTTTGGCATGAAGATAACTTTATAACAAATCTTATAGTTTAATACATGCCTCGACTTTTTCCTTAACAAACCTTATATGACATTAATTCTTGAAGGGAAAAACTTCTTCCATGCTTCAAGTCTATCCTTTGAAGTCTCCTCCATAATCCTTGAGTATTCAACAAGCTTTCCTAACGCGAAAAGTATAAAAGGTTATTAGCATTTATTTCAAACAATTCTTGATGTGAGAAACCAAACATGAAAAGATGAAACAAAGAACATAATACTTATCTTTTGGTAAATTGATGGAGGCTCCCTCTTAATCCAATCTTGAGGGAAACCTACAACTAAAAATAAAACATGTTCTCACAAGACAAGTTAGACCTACAAGTTCTAGAAATCAAAACATAAAGGAAAACAATTCAAAACGTATAATAGAAGGATATGAAAGGGATAGAGTCCCTAAGATTCCCTATAAAATAAGTCTTTGACTTTGTATTCCTCCATCATGTTCTTCTTTGGTGGAGCTTCATCGACAATATTTTCTTGATCCCTATGTCTCTTCTCATTCATTGAACTCTCTCGAAAATGACTTTTCTACTCACCCATCTTGTGGAAATTGTAACATTAAATATTTGATAGGTCTACTTTCTTCTTTGGTCCTTTGTACTTCTTGAAGGTTCCCTTTTTCTTGTGATGAGAGAAATAGGCATTTGAGATTTTCTCATCTTCATCCTCCTCCTTGTGGCTTACTAACAATATTATGGCTTCTTCTTGACTACATGCATTCCACATTTGTTCGAAAATTAGAGTATCCTTCCAACTATTGATTCCTGATGCAAAGGAACTCCATGATGTCGGTAGTCTTAAAAGGCAAATAATCACGAGCTCTTTTTTCTGGTACAATTTCATATATTGCTTGAAGTTTGTCTCTGATTCTATATATCCTTATAAATAAGGATGCCACAGTATCTTCATTTGTCATCTTAATATTTCCTAATTCATTCTTGAGGCTTGTAATTTTACTAGTGTTCTTGATTGTGAATAATTTGGATAGAGCCTCATACATTTCTTGAGTGGATTCTATGTTGGAGATCTATGGAATGAGGTTGTCCTTTACTCCATCAACTATAAGGTTCATGGCCAATATTTCAGTTTCTCTGAACTTTGCTTTCTATGCTTCACTTGATTCATTTTTAGGCTTCTTAACTTTTACTTGAATGAAATCCAAAACTTTATTCTTCTCAAGGATGAGATCTATCATCTTTTTCCATGCCTTGTAGGTGGAAGTTCCTTCTAGTTTATTTTCTCCCTTCATTGAGTTATACATAATCCTTGTAGATAGTGGGCTTATGCCCTTATATGATCCCTTTAATGATCTTCCTTCAATCTCATTTTTTCTCCAATAGATATTCAAGCCGCCTTTTTCACCTTAGCTCTAATACCACGTTGGAAAATCGAAAAGGAAGAAATATTTTCTCTTGTTAACAATTACTTGTTATTTCTTTGATTTATTATTATTTTTCTTATTTTCTTCTTTATATTAGTTCATCAAGCGAAGATCAAGGACACCAAATGTACACACACAACCATGGAAAAACCCCTATATAGGGGAAAACCCAGTCAATAACTCTTCCTTGAGTAATTCAAATTAGATAGACCAAGACCCTATACCAAAATACCTTCCTACTCCACTAACTCAGCCTTCCAAGATGATTTAGTATTCTCTTCTTATCATTGGGGCTTCACTCAATGAACCTCTGGCATAGTATGTGCGTTCATGGCATACTAAGCAATACCCTTAATTTGACTACATATTGGAAAATACCTCTAAAAATCACATTATTTAACCCCCTTTCAATATGAACCCAATACACCTTCCCACTTTAAAACACCCCTACTTTCACTAAATATCATAGGCATATATTTTTTTATTAACATTTTTTATACCCATTTTTTTTCATTAACTTTGAGCTCCATTTTTTATACCTACCAATATAAAAACCCTTTGCCCCCTATTATATGATCAATATTTTATGTCATTTTTTCCTCAATATATATCCCCCAATATGAATGCACGTGATATGGTATTGCTCCCTTGGTGAAGCCCATGTGCTTCTTATCCAACAACTTCAACCCAACAATAATCCAAGCATTTCAACTTCTCAGAAACAGAACTTTGACCCAGCTTCAGGACTGTAATTTCGATCTAGAAATTCCAATATCTTCAGCTTAGAAGCTTCACAACTTCGACCTCGATGCAGCTTCACAGCTTCAACCTTGATGCATCAATTTTGACCTTGATGAAGCTTCAAAATTATGTTGCACATGAGAGAGAGATAGAGACCCAAAAACTTTGATTCCAGCTTCCTTCGTGACCTTCACACCTTTTATGCTTCCCAACTACTTCAATTCTAACTTGTGTGAGATATCTTCCAAATGAGTCGAGTTGTTGCTTATATATAGTCATATTAGGTGATTGAATTCTTCTAACGAGGCTAACTTGTCTCTTCTTAAGGCCGACTTGGTGGAGGAAGCCTAATTGACATAATTTACATTAAAATAATTTTCTTTTTTGACAAATAATTCCCAAGAAGGGTTCTTTACATTGTGACATGGGAAAGGACACTTAACATAAATCCTGGAAATATTCAATGGAGATTTTGACCTAAAATCAACTGACCCAACCATGAAACCCATGCTTTAATAAGCCAATTTATTTAATACTAAAATTTATTTTTCTTTCTTTTGACAAATACATTTCAAATATAATTATGAAGCCTGACACTTTTTACATTCTTCAACATTATTTTAGAAATATAAACTCCCAAAATTCAAATTAAAGAAACAATCAATGGACACTAGGCCAAAATGCAAGATGTCCCATTGAATACAATTCAAACAACAACCTTTGAATTTACTCAATAGGCCACTATGCTAACTTTGAGGAAACAAATATTCAAATGCCTTGATAGGAAGCTAGCCATTTATCAATATTATTTCCAAGATGCACCTAAAGATGCATTAGGCCCTTTGAAAATATGTCCATCAATATCTTTTAAAGAGATGCTTAATGAACCATTAGGGCTTTTTGAAATATGGCCATTGATTACTTTCAAGATAATTTCTCAATAGGTCCTTGAACCACTTCCAAGGATCATCTTGATTTTAAAAAGGACAAGGGAAACACCATCAAGCTCATTTGAAGGTGATAGCTTGAATTCAATAAAAAGGAGTTTTCAACCCATTTGAAGAACACTTTGAATAAAATAGAGACTAATTACCTAATTCAAAGTTACTCTTTTGAATTCAAAAAATGGTATGGACTCCATGTTAGTTCTTAGACTTCTAATAACATTCAAACCTATATAGTTTGCAGGCTCATTGGAATGACTCAATTCCATATTGGTGTTTTCTCTATAGCCACACCAATACACACAAACAATTTGAACTAGATTTGGCCCATGATATCTAGCTTCTAATGCATACAATATATTGAAATTAATAATGTAAATTCTAACCAAATAAATTATTCGAGGCATTTAAATTTCACCAAGAAAATAACTAAGCCATATAAAAATTCAAAAACCCATGAATTTCATCACCCAATTCATTCATAATAATATTGTAGCTTAGAAATGAAATTATAAACAAGAATTCAATCTAAACATGCATTATAGATCCATCTTACCCACTAATCTAGTAAAAGCCGAGAGGGGTCAAATCTCTTGAGGTGCAAACCTCCTTTAGAATGTAAAACTGAAATAAAAAGTTTGCACCTCGACATATTTGATCCTCTCGAACCTTGATATATTTGTAATTAACATCTCTCTCTCTCTCTCTCTCTCTCTGAGTATGTTATTTTTTATGTACATATAAACATTTTGAGAGTGAGAGTGAAATATGTCTCTCTCTCTCTCTCTCTCTCTCTCTCTCTCTCTCTCTCTCTCTCTCATTACGTTATTTGTTATGTACATATAAACATTTTGAGAGTGGGAGTGAAATATCTCTCGAAGCTTGATATATTTGTAATTAACATCTCTCTCTCTCTCTCTCTCTCTCTCTCTCTCTCTCTCTCTCTCTCTGAGTATGTTATTTTTTATGTACATATAAAAATTTTGAGAGTGAGAGTGAAATATGTCTCTCTCTCTCTCTCTCTCTCTCTCTCTCTCATTACGTTATTTTGTACATATAAACATTTTGAGAGTGGGAGTGAAATATCTCTCTCTCTCTCTCTCTCTCTCTCTCTCTCTCTCTCTCTCTCTCTCTCTCTCTCTCTCTCTCTCTCTCTCTCTCTCTCTCTCTCTCTCTCTCTCTCTCTCTCTCTCTCTCTCTCTCTCTCTCTCTCTCTCTCTCTCTCTCTCTCTCTCATTATGTTATTTGTTATGTACATATAGACATTTTGAGAGTGAGAGTGAAATATGTTTTCCACTTATTCTTAGTATGGTCATTTAGGGTGAGGTTATTCATGTTTTAGAATACTTTTAATTAATCAAACCAAAAATATATTATTCATTTTTGTTTTTTATTATATTCGATATTTTATGTATTTAAAAAAAAATATTGTATTTTTATTTTAAAATGCACAAGTGGAGTGAGGTTATTCATGTTTTAGAATACTTTTAATTAATCAAACCAAAAACATATATTCATTTTTGTTTTTTATTATATTCTATATTTTATGTATTTAAAAAAAATATTGTATTTTTATTTTAAAATGCACAAGTGTCAACTCCAAGTTGAGCATGGATAGAATTACACATTTCCATCATAATTGGTTTTAGAATGAACCTCTCAGCTCAACTAGTAAGAAACTTTACAACCTAAATGTAGGGAATCCTCTATGTTTTACACCCCCAATTTGGGCTATGGGGCTACCAAGAAAAAGGAAATATGCTAAGGAAAGTCAAATAACTCTTCCATCCTAACTTATCTCAAGCTCAACCAACTACTTACCATGGAACTCTCCATGCAAGCATTCATCTACCCTAGCCACGGAAATCCATTCACTGCTCCACACAACACTAGGAATATACCCTTTCTTTACTAAACAATCCCTCAAGAATATTATAATTCATTTCCTTTCTTTGCTTTATGATCCTTTAGGAAACCCGTTTACCTATATAGTTTTCTCAATATGTGTAGAAGGAGTCTAATTTAGTGTCTTCCTCTAGGATCAACAGAATTGAGTCATCTCTTAGATTTTGAGCACTCAATGAGAGCAATCTATAAGAAATGGGAATGGTTTTTTATGATTCCAACTTTCATATCTTGGATTTTGAGAACTCAATGAAAAATAATATATAATAAATGGGAATGGTTTCTTACGATTCCAACCTTTATTCTCCTCTCTCTCCCTCTCTCACAATTTCATAAATTTCTACTCCACAACTCTAACTAGTCATTATGGATCCCCCCTTATAATATTTGGCATAGTATGTGAATGCATGAGAGAATAGAATATCTCCCCTAGATGAAATGCATAGAAAGGTTGATTTTAGTGCATGAATAAAGGGGGTTGGAAAAGAACTAGTTTGAATTCCCATGATGTTTCCCCTCTATGGAAATGGAATATCTTACAATATTCTACTCTTGTATTGAACCCCCATGATCTCATAACTAAGGAAGGATGATTTCACCACCAACTAAAACTTGTATTCATTCACTGGTCATTGAGAATTTAGTAATTCACATGGTATAATGATGAAGTCTAGGAGACTTGGGTAAATCAAGGTTATTTTTCAACTCCTTAAACCCCCATTTTCCTCTTCCCCTCTAGTGGAGTCATAGCCCCATTTGTTCTTTTTTGTAATCAACCTTGGGAATTCTTTATTAAAAATAAAAATAACATTTACTAAGAGTACCATGGAAAGTATACCTCATGGTATATTTAAATAATATTAATAAGAAAAATACATGTCTTAGGCATTCACTAGTTAGTTCTTATCTAGAGCTCTACAATCTAAATTTATACAAAATATTTACATCTCTTGCATAGAGGTTGATTGACATAATCATACTTCCATCATTATAACATTTGGCACATAATTTGGTCCAAAATAATCCAAAGGCTCAAAAATGGGATATTACATTACATGTGCCAACCCCCCACCCCCCACCAGAATAACATTGTCCTCAATGTACTACTATTTTTTCAACAATGCTCTATGTCTTCATTCTTTAATTGCACCTGCATTGATATTCTCTTCCTTGCAACTTTTCGTGGTTGCTAGATATCTTCGAAAACAACATTTTTGCAGTTATTTTCACTACCTTGGAACACATCTAAGGTCCTTATCATTTCATCATATGTATGTAGTAATCATGAAATAAGAAATATGCATGTCTAGCCAGTTATGAATCAATTATCCCATCCATAAGAATTTCAAGCTCATAACTAAAGCACAATATTCACAACATGAATAACTTATGCAAATCATACTAGTATCTATTTGTATAAATATATCATTACTCCAAATGGCTACCATGGATGAGATTCACTATATTGTTTTCCACACCCAAGATATATACTACCTTCTCAATCCCATCTTGCATATAAATTCACCTATTTCTTGCAACACTCATTGTGCTTGGGAATTCCCTTCTCTTCAAAATATTTTGTTGTGATCCATCATTCGATAAGGATTTTCCACGTAATAATAACATGGAATTGTATGTTGGATCCTAAGGTTATGTTGGTTCATTGCACCTATAGAGATTTTGCAAATAGTCAGTCATAAGATCAACTAACCATCGACAGTCATTCTAGTGTTCAACTACTAGAGAAATTAGTTATGAATTTAATTGAGTGATCAATGGGTTGGTTGAGTAATGATTATCAGATGATCAATTAGTTGGTTGACTAGTGGGACCACCGACCTAGTGGTTGGAGGAATCAACTAAATGGTTGGATTAACTTAGATAGTTAACTAGTTGACAAGAAATGAGTCAAGTAGAATGGTCAATTAGTTGATGAAACAACATAAATTTCATGGAAATGGTTGGAACTACCAACACTTGTTTTCATACCAAATCTTCCATAATTCAAGCAACTTGATTAGATTTGGACACTAAAAAGAAAGGACCCTATGGGTTGAATTTTCATCACGGAAATGTATAGAACTCATGCATTATTATATTCTAATCGCAATGATTTTTATAGTGTTTTGATATATCTTTAGACATAATCCAAAATCTTGAATTGTGATTTCTCTTCTATCTATCTTTTTATGTTATGTTTTCTATTCTATGTTCCTAGGTTCAATCCCAAACATGGTATTGGAGCTATTAATTTTTACCTAACCCTATTTCTCCAAATCATGTTGAGTTAGAAGTTGCAGTGATTGAATTTGGGCTAATTTATTTGATAAAATCTATTAAGAATCTGAACATGGCTTCCAAGGTTAATCTTATCATTTTGAGTGGATAGAATTATGTTTTTAGGCCACTAGATATGGAAACCATACTAAGAGAAAAGGACTCTATTATTATACAAAGATCGTTATTTTAGATTCAAAGGATGATGAAATGAAGTTTATCATCAATGGAAAGAAAGTTGAAATTGTCAGGTCATCATGACCTATATTTCTCAGGAAATTCATTTTCATATGACTGGATAGACTATCCGTATGAGTTCTAGAATAAGATAAACACATTGTTTGACAAGCTTGGCAAAAGTTAGTTCATGTATTTGGATAAATATTTGAGCTCCCTTAATCACAAATATTTTGAAAGGATTTAGGCTGGCCTATCTAAGAGTTATAATTGAAGTTAGGAAAATGTAAGAAGAACCTTCCAATGAAAAATAGACAACCCATTGAAATGTCTTTGAATAGTCTAAGAACACCTTATGATGTGTTATGTTCCTCATTTTACACCAATTGGAGATTGTGAAAGAAAGATGGTAAGGACTACACCTTATATATCTTTTGTGATTTTTTTTATCGAGGACCAAAAAAGGTTACTTAATGAAGGAAAACTTAGTGGTAAACACTAGGTTCACTTGCTCTAAAGAAAGGGAAATCTAAGTTATAAGAAGAGGGGAAGCATGCTATATTTTCTCAACTAGAAATCTAAAGAAAAGGGTGATGGCTCAGTACTAACCAAGAAGAATAGAAAGAAAATAAGAAATGTCACTACTACAAAAATTCAAGACATGTTAAGAAAAAATTCTAGAAGAAGCATGATGATATTGAGGAGAAGGTTAAACAACTAAAAGGAAACATTTTAGTTGAAATATTGATTAGTCGATCAGCTAACAACTTCACCTTATCACCTGGAACATAAGAATTGCACACTCTCACTATCATAAAATGAATGGGTAGTTAATTCTGGTTGCACTCCTCATATGGAAAAAGATGCTTCTATATTTTCCTCCTTGGAAAAGGCTATTGAAAATATTTATCTAGAAGAGGATTTTTCTCTCAACATTTCGAGTCATAATGGCATGCCCTGTTGACATGGAAAAATTGTGAATGCATATCATGTGCCTATTTTGAGTGAAAACTTGTTGTTGGTCTCCAAACTAACAAATATGGTGAGTTTGGCTTAATAAAAACTTTGTTAATGAGCTAATAAATGACAAGTCAATTGCTGAAAAATCTATTCTCAACTCAAAATATGGATTTTATAATTTTCGTGACTTGTCTCAACCAAATGTTAAACTAGCGGCCCTCATTGAACAAATTGATGATTGTGGTAGAATTTGGCATAAAAAACTTGGAAATATAAATTTTTTAAGTCTAAATATAATGGATACACAAAATATATTTTTTATTCTAACAAAGGTTATTCCACCTAATAGAGTCTATAGAGGATGTGTGTTAGGATAGCATCATCTGGCACATTTTGACTCTGGGAAAGCATGGTATCTGCAAAAGCCACTAGAATTGGTTCATAGTAACTTTTGTTGAATTAATAATCCTTCACTAGAAGCTTCAAAATATATTTTAAACTTTATTGATGATTTATTAAGGTTTATTTGGGTTTATTTCTTGAAGAATAAGAGTCCCATTTTTGAAATATTCAATGAATTTATGGAATTAGTTGGAAAAAATTACATTTGACCCATTCAATGTTTGATATTTGAAAAAAATTGGAGAATATCTGAATCAACAATTTGAATATTAGCCTTTTCATTTGGGTATCTCATGGCATAGGTTGGTTCCCCATACTCCTCAACAAAAAGTTGGTGAAAAACATAAGAATCAAACCTTAGTCAGGATGGCCTAATGTCTCTCAGAGGAAAAAGCTTACGGATGAAGTTTTGGGATGAATCTATTTACTATGCCAATTATCTCCTAAATAGTATTCTAACTAGTGTTGTGACTCCATTCTAAGATTGGTGTGGTAAGCATTCCTCAATCGATCGCCTCATATTTTTCGGATATATTTCTTGAGTACATATTTCCAATGATTGTAGAAAGAAATTGGATGCAAAGAGACATTATTACATTTAGTGACCTCATAATTTTCATATCCATTGCTTGAAAGCATATTTTCAATTATTGTAGAAAAAAAATTGATGCAAAGAATCATTATTGCATCATGATGGGATACTTTAAAATGTCAAAATTCTATCAACTATTTGGTCCAATTAAAAGATAAATCATTATCAAGAGAAATGTAATCTTAGATGAGAAATCTTCTAACATTAATTTATTGATTTATTCCTCTCAACTATTACAAAATGATCACTTTCATATTGATGAAGAAAACATATCAATTATCCATTTTTTTTAGTATTTCAACAACTCTATCAACTATTTTTCTAATTTGACCAATTGACAATCATATTTGGTTGAAATTGCAACCTCTATAATCAACATTCTGAAGTAAATATCTACTCACTAACATCTTATTTACCTCGGTGGGCTATTAAAATAACTGAACCTTCTAGAATTGTTGGTGATGTTTTCTTAGGATGAAAAACGTATAGTTAGAAATATCATGCCATTATTATATTAATGTCCTATGTTCATGAGACTTGTGATATATAATCCTATTTTGACGCAAAAGGATAACTTGAATGGGAACAAACTATGTAGGATGAGATATATTCTTTTTTGAATAATCACACTTGGGACTTGGTTCCTCGACCACAAGGGAAGTACGTTATGAAGTTTTGATGGGTATATAATACCAAATTTACTTATGAAAGTATTATTTAATGTTATAAGGCTATTTTCAAAAGGCTTATCACATCAAGAAGGAATCAAATACACCAAAAAATTTCCTCATGTTGCAAAGTTGAATTTTGTTTGATTGGTCCTTTCCCTTGTTGCTCATTTCAGATCGAAAATTCATTAGATAGATGTTAAAATTTTATGTCTTCATTGTGACCTACTTGGAGAAATTTACATTGAACAATCACCTAGTTTTGTGACAAATTCCAATTTTATGTTGACTACAAAAGTCAATGTATGGATTAAAGTTAGCCCCCTGGGATTGGCATGTTAACATTGATCCATTATTTCTCAATATTGGGTTCAAATATTGTGAATATAATCATATTCTTTATGTATTACACATTAATTTTGATACCTTAATCAGTGTTGTATATGTTTATGACTTGGTTATAACTAGAAATGACAAAAATTAAGTTCTTATATTGAAGAGTTGATTTGCTAACACCTTTAAGATGAAAAAACTTTTCCTTCCACATTTCTTTCTTGGTCTCCAAGATTCTCCATTACATGATGGTCTTTTCCTATCTCAATCTAAATATGTATCAAGCCCTATTGGAACAATTTAAAATGGACAAGTATAAGCATGTGTGACACCCTTTCATTCGAGTATCAAGTTGATTTAAGAATGTCAATTTCTAAAAGTCAATGTTTCCCTTTATTGACAACTAGTTAGTAGGCTTATTTATTTAACTCATAGTGGTCCTGACATTTCATTTGATGTTAGTGTGCTTTTCCAATTTATGCAATATCTATGAGATATCCACTAGAAAGCTACAAAGCTAACTATTTGTTAGATTAAGTGTACCTCTCATTTCGATATCAATTTGTAGATATAGAAAACCTATTAACACAATTTAGTTCATCTCCTAAACATCAATCCCTTTTTTCGTCATAATTAAATAATATTTAATTACTTTAAATTCATCGAAACATTGATTGAATAATTCTTATTATTTAATTAATTCCTTCTTACACATAATAATTACATAATCCCTTTTGATATTTTCCCTCATTTCTACTAAATAATTTTTTATTATTTAATTAATTATTCTTTTTCTTGCCTACTATAATTAAACAATTATTTCAATGATTTAATTAGTTAATTAAGTCTTCTATAATTGAATAAATAAAATAATTACTTTATTTATTCTCTTTTTGAATACATTTCTTCTAAAAAAAATCTTTATTTTATATATCCTTATCCTCTCATGTACACAATTAGACGATTTTTAATTTTCTAGTCCATCTCTTAACTACAACTCACTTTGAATTGTCACTAGGGGATTTCTTGGCAATCTTCTCATTAATTAAATCATTTTTATTATTTAATTAATTCTTCTTATTCTAGTATCATATAATTAAATAATTAGTTAATTATTTAAATAAGTCTTTTATAATTGAATAAATAAAAAAATTATTTTATTTATTCACTTTCTAAATTCATTTCGAAAATAAAATAAAATCTTTATTTTATATGTATTTATCCTCTCATGCACACAAGTAGAAGATTTCTAATTTTGTAATCCACTTCCACCTCTTAACTGCAACTCACTTTTTGTTCTTTGATCATGCAATCAGTTAACTATACCATATAGTTGTTAATCTTCCTTGAATAAAATATATTCATTGATCTTCAATCTATTGCATCCAATCCCAACCATTGATCGATGCCTAACTAGCCTATAAATACAACCCTCATCTCCCTATCTGGGGCTGGTAATTTTGTGTGTTAGAGTTATCACCCTTCGACTTCGTAACCAAGTATTTTTAAGTTATTTTAAAGCATATTTAACCACCCACATACTTAATTTTTTAAGCACTCAAGATGCAGCACAATTAGGTGAATTCTATTGGGAAAGTATTGTATTGCTTAGATGATTTTCTCAATTGTTTACTTATACCCCCATTGTTGATTCAGGTAATTAAATTATATTTGATTAATATTGTGATTTCACTTATATTTATTTGATTTTATTCCTATATCACATTCTAGCATGTTCGTTGGGACCCACGTCCCTTATTTTAACAAAATTGTGATTATTTTTATGATTTTAGGTGCAAGTATGATGTGGTGCATACGTTATGTAATTTGATGCATCTATTGACTTTTACATCACATCAGTTATGATTTCAAAAAATTTGGATCTTGCACTTGGTTTTTTATTTTGATCACTTAATTTGCAAGATTTAAGATTTATTACGATAGACTTGATTAAGATATTTGATTTTCTAACCCTATAACAATTCATTTGTGCTTTTTTAGCATTTTTTTTGTTTTCTATTTTGGGGGTTTTCAAACTCATCTGCAAAGACGTGCTTCTATTAGGTGTTGTTGCACTTGTATTAGGAAGTGTGGTACATCTATAAAGTAAAACTATGTTTTTATTGGGTATCTTGGCACTTATGTTTTTCGTTATGTGCTTGTGTTTGTTGTTTATGTGCTTTTATTCTAGATTGCTTATGCATTCCTTTGGATTTGTTTTTGAGGTAATCATTGAATACTTGTTAAACTAACACATTTGTGTATACTTTGGCGATTATTGGGAGAAAAATTGAAACCTTTAAGCTTTTGGCATATCTGGTGCATGGAAAATAATGATTTTTTTATATAGCTTAGATATAATTTTATTTTGGTGCTTTAAAAAGAACTATGTCTACCTTGTTTTGTGTTCTTACATATCATTATGAACCCCAAAGTTGTTATGTGTGTATCCTCTCCCCTTGCATACTTGTGTGATCTTGAGTGTAAGAGAAACACACAATGCTCTCTTTTATTTTCAAGTGGGAGGTCTACCTGGGGATTTCATCATCCTAGGATTTGACCTCAATTATATTTCCTAGTGGGGTATGAAAAGGGGAAAGAATAACATTTTAATGCCAATGTGTGGCTAGCTCATTTCAAGCCAAGTTGTAAGAACCTTGGTCCTCTGAGACTTGTTTGGTGAAGAGAGAGGAAGAGACCCCTCTAATATACAATCATATCTAAACAGCCCATTGTGCATGGCAGTCCCCCACTTGACACTTTTGTAATTTTGAAGCCTAGGATCCTTCAACCATTTCTTTAGCATGGTGTATGGTATAGTATCATGCTTGGAGTTACTCAATATGTGTTGTTGTCTATTAGATACGAATCTCTTGGTCTATATGGGAAAGTGATAAGGTGATCCTATTTCCATATTAGTCCTAGTCCAATAGATCTTTAGCTATAAGCACTTGAGAGTGGTGAACACATCAATGGGACCCTATGGTATTTCTCATTGGGCCTACATTAGTGTGGAAACAAACCTTTATTTGAATAATTAGGCTATACTTGTTTTATAATTGTATTCAAATTTTTACAATATCAATGACACCAATTCATCCTTAATACCCTTTCAATTCATTCCAAATAGCCATTGTCATTGTGCTTGAAGTGTTTTATTACCACCAAACTTAGAAATTTTGAAAAATAGAAAGCTAGATCAAACTTATTAAAACACAAACAGACCTAACACAACATAGGTCTTTTTCTTGGAAGTTTTCCTTTTCCAATTAGATTTTCTAATTATCCCTATCAGTGAGTACTTTCCCTTAGATATGTAATGCATCTTAACTTTGTGTATTTCACATCCCTTATCAAAATATTTGTTTTAATTCTAAATGTTTAGATATGGATTCTTCTATTTTAGGTTTTGTCATCCATTAGCATCCAAATATCAACAACTTCCAAATCCAAAGTTAAAATTAGCATCTAGTTAGAAAATCCAAAACAAAACAAAAATCCAAGAACAATCAAGAAAAATCCTAGAACAACAAAAAAGTTAGCTAGTATCATTTTAGGAGATCATTTACTTTGTGAAAGGGTCTTGATGCCTATAACATGGTTTCAAAAGCAAAAAAATGGATATCAACGCACCATAATTTTATGATAGTCAACATGAGGCTAGTGATTCTTCCCATGTCTTTAGCCAAGTACATTAGACACATAAACATCCTCCTTTGAGGGAAATAATGACAACAACAATGATAATACCCAACAAAACATATTTGACACATGAGGAACTTCTGGCTTTAGAAAAAGATATGAATATTATGAAAGTTATTCATAGCTTCATACATTTAGATCTAGATAGATATCTCCTCCTATTATCACAACAGGATGTCAAACGTTCTAGTGATTTTGACACTGCCATCTTGAGGATCACATACAAACACCGCACAAACTATAGGAGAACCTAACTTCTCCCAATTTAATTAACCCATTACACAAAACTTCACAATGATAGATTTAATATTACCCATAGTAGATATTCATGACCCCTCATTCATGTGGGAAATGATTAATTCATTATTTTAAGTTTCAAACTACAAAAATCCATTCTTAACACAAACCAACATAAACTTCATCAACACTACTTGTCACATACAACCAAATTCTTCAAACATGCAAACCACCATTCGCATGACTATGTCACACAACACCACTTCGAATCCCACACTAACTAACAATAACAACACTTAAAATTTTATACCATCTTACCTACAATCATCCTCAAAAGTATTGACCCCAAGCATTTCCAACATATTAATATTCACAAATCCTAATACACATATTACACAAAACATGAAAATACCTACCATAACATCCATCATCATACCACTAAATACTTCAAGTATGCACACTTCCATTCCCATGTCCATGTCATACAACACATATACATTTTCATTGCCTAACACAAACAACTTCAACATATACCATCAACAACACTTTCTCACATCTAACACTAACACCATACCAACTTCAACACCACCTATCAACCCTAAGAGCACCTACCAATAAACAAAATTATTTTATCATGTCGCTTCCTAAATTAATTTGGAACAAGACTAGTTATTGCATTTTCAGGCCAATTTTGGAGATAGTGGGGCCCATTCGATTTTATTAGGAGATTATGCATAGAAGAACTTATTTTGAGGTGGTTAATTTTTGCATGGAGGTGGTTAAGTGAGGGACCACGATGCAGGTAAAATTGGAGAGAAAAGTGATCCATAAAATCTATATAAGGAAGTTGGCTCTCCTCATTTCATTCATCTTTGGCATATCGAATGTCTCTTTGGTTGCTCAAGCTACTTAGACGAGTCACTTGTTGTTTAGCAAGAGTTCTTCAAGAGGAGAGCTCACCCTTTCTTCAGGGTACTTTGAGTTCTACCCTAGAGATTTTCATATACATTCTTCTGGAGGATGTTTTCATTGTGATTTCTAGTAGATATCTAGATAACCAATTGTGCATGGCAGTCCCCCACTTGACACTTTTGTAATTTCGAAGCCTAGGATCCTTCAACCATTTCTTTAGCATGGTGTATGGTATAGTATCATGCTTGGAGTTACTCAATATGTGTTGTTGTCTATTAGATATGAATCTCTTGTTCTGTATGGGAAAGTGATAAGGTGATCCTATTTCCATATTAGTCCTATTCCACTAGATCTTTAGCTATTAGCACCTGAGAGTGGTGAACACATCAATGGGACCCTATAGTATTTCTCATTGGACCTACATTAGTGTGGAATCAAACCTTTATTTGAATAATTAGGCTATACTTGTTTTATAATTGTATTCAAATTTTTACAATATCAGTGACACCAATTCATCCTTAATACCCTTTTGATTCATTCCAAATAGCCATTGTCATTGTGCTTGAAGTGTTTTATTACCACCAAACTTAGAAAATTTGAAAAATAGAAAGCTAGATCAAACTTATTAAAACACAAACAGACCTAACACAAAAAAAAAACTCAAAAATCAGGGACAATATGCTTGATCTCCTTTAGCTTAGTTTGCTTTCCTAGATTAACAATTTTATTTCCTTTAGCTTTTACATTTTAGCATCCTTATTTCCCTAGCTTTCAAAATTTATTTTGGACAAGGATAATGGCATCATATTATCCATCACATAGTCAATCCCATAGTTTTTTGGACGAGTTTGAAGACATAATATATCCTGCCTCCTTAATTGTATCTCCACTTAGGCCTTTTTCTTGGAATTTTTCCTTTTCCAATTAGATTTTCTAATTATCCCTATCAGTGAGTACTTTCCCTTAGATATTTAATGCATCTTAACTTGGTGTATTTCACATTCCTTATCAAAATATTTGTTTTAATTCTAAATATCTAGATATGGATTCTTCTATTTTAGGTTTTGTCACCCATTAGCATCCAAATATCAACAACTTCCAAATCCAAAGTTAAAATTAGCATCTAGTTAGAAAATCCAAAACAAAAAATACAAAAATCCAAGAACAATCAAGAAAAATCCTAGAACAACAAAAATGTTAGCTAGTATCGTTTTAGGAGATCACTTACTTTGTGAAAAGGTCTTGATGCCTATAACATGGTTTCAAAAGCACAAAAATGGATATCAACGCACCATCATTTTATGATAGTCAACATGAGGCTAGCGATTCTTCCCATGCCTTAACCCAAGTACATCAGACACCTAAACATCCTCCTTTGAGGGAAATAATGACAACGACAATGACAATACCCAACACAACATATTTGACACATGAGGAACCTCTAGCTTTAGAAAAAGATCTGAATATTATGAAATTTATTCATAGCTATATACATTTAGATCTAGATATATATCTCCTCCTATTATCACAACAAGATGTCAAACTTTCTAGTGATTTTGATACTGTCATCTTGAGGATCGCGTACAAACACCGCACAAACTATAGGAGAACCTAACATCTCCCAATTTAATTAACCCATTACACAAAACTTCACAATGATAGATTTAATATAACCCATAGTAGATATTCATGACCCCTCATTCATGTGGGAAATGATTAATTCATTATTTTAAGTTTCAAACTACAAAAATCCATTCCTAACACAAACCAACATAAGCTTCATCAACACTACTTGTCACATACAACTCAATGCTTCAAACATGCAAACCATCATTCACATGACTATGTCACACAACACCACTTTGAATCCCACACTAACTAACAATACCAACACTTAAAATTGTATACTGTCTTACCTACAATCATCCTCAAAAGTATTGACCCCAATCATTTCCAACATATTAACATTCACAAATCCTAATACACATATTACACAAAACATGAAAACACCTACCATAACATCCATCGTCATACCACTAAATACTTCAAGTATGCACACTTCCATTCCCATGTCCACGTCATACAACACATATACATTTTCATTGCCTAACACAAACAACTTCAACATATACCATCAACAACACTTTCTCACATCTAACACTAACACCATACCAAATTCAACACCACCTATCAACCCTAAGAGCACCTACCAATAAACAAAATTATTTGATCATATCCCTTCCTAAATTAATTTGGAACAAGACTAGTTATTGCATTTAGGGGCCAATTTTGGAGATAGTGGGGCCCATTCGATTTTATTAGGAGATTAGAATTAGAAGAAGTTATTGTGAGGTGGTTAATTTTTGCATGGAGGTGGTTAAGTGAGGGACCGTGATGGAGGTAAAATTGGAGGGAAAAGTGCTCCACAAAATCTATATAAGGAAGCTAGATCTCCTCATTTCATTCATCTTTGGCATATCAAATTTCTCTATGGTTTCTCAAGCTACTTAGCCGAGTCACTTGTTGTTTAGCAAGAGTTCTTCAAGAGGAGAGCTCACCCTTTCTTCAGGGTACTTTAAGTTCTACCCTAGAGAGGTTCATATACATTCTTTCGGAGGATGTTTTCATTGTGATTTCTAGCAATTGTATTCAGTGTCTCCAGGTGGTGTGTATTCCAAGAGGATGCAGTGAGGAGAGACTGATTTGTGATTTTGACATCTCTCAGAGGAGATTTGGCCAGGAGAAATTTTGTAAGGGAGGCTTGGGTATTTTTCTACATTTTGGATGATCTTTTGAGTTAAGAGAGAGAGATTCTATTCAGTGGGCTTTTCGCACTTCCTCGGCTAGTGCAAAGGGAGAATATTATGTACACGTGGGAGGTGGAGTCTCAGCTATTGAGGTTGATCCTTGTCGAGAGAGATAAGGGAAACACTAGTGGAGGTGCTTGCTACTTTTCGAAAGCATTGGAGGAGGATTTTGTTGGTATATTTGCAGGTTGGGTGCCTCAACAATTTTGGAAGGCGTAGGGCCTCTTGGGGGTCGATTTTGGAAGGTCAAAATCTGGTCAAACTATTTATTGGATTTTCTAGGTTTCTTGAGAGTATTCTGTGGTTAAAATTTCAAAAAAAAATTGGATAGTATTGAGGCCTGCAATCCTAATTCTTTTAACAACGCGAATTTGTACCAACGTTGTAGTTTTCTAGGTAGTGTAGAGCATTAGAGGAGTAGTCATTTTGAGCATCTGAGATCATTGTATTATCACCTGGGTTCTGTCACGCTTTCCATTGAGGCAAGCCCAGGTGCATTCCTCCATACTATTGTACTTTCTCCATTGATTAATAAAATGGCTTAGCTAGTTCTTACTTCTGGAGATTTTATGAGCATTTGTTCATTGTTTAAAATTTATGTGTTGTAAATCATTTTTGCTTTGCATATCACTGTTTATTTAAGTTTGGAACATTATAGTGGTATCATACATGATCTTGGCCCTGTTAGCTTTGCTGGCAAAAGGCCCACAAATTAATCTATATAGGCTCTAAAAGTCTCCAAATTTGCTTAAAAACATGCCAAAAGATCCATTAATGCCCTTGAAATCTTCAATTTTTCCTCAAAGATCATCAAATGATCAAAATCTGTGCAAGAGGAGAGGCCTTTGAAGGGCGGAAATACACTATCAGGAGGCAAAAATGCTTAAAAACCCATAGGAAATCCACATGCGCAGGCTTGAATAGGGCGTTGCACAGCCACCATTAGATTTGGCTGATCAACAGCCAAGATCTAGGCGGCAACTCACATATCGGCCGGGCAGAGGTGACAGGCTTAAAGCAAGCGCAGGACACTGCCAATCAGCGATCGCCGATGATCGGATCGGCGGGTCACATTGGCGGGGTGCTATGTTATATATATATATATATATATATATGTATGTATATATATATATATATATATATATATGTATGTATATATATATATATATATATATATATATATATATATATATATATATATATATATATATATACATACATACATACATACATATATATATATATATATATATATATATATATATATATATATACATATATATATATATATATATATATATATATATATATATATATATATATATATATATATATATATATATATATATATACATATATATATATATATATATACATATATATATATATATACATATATATATATATACATATATATATATATATAGATATGTATATATATACATATGTATATATACATCTATATATGTATATATATACATGTGTATATATACATGTATATATATATATATATATATATATATATATATGTATATATATATATATATATATATATATATATATATATATATGTATATATATATATATATATATATATATATATATATATATATATATATAAGGCCCAAGGAATGAGCAATCAGCGATTACGATCATATAGCATCGCTATATCACATTGACGTGCTACCATGGGGCGAGACCTCCGCACATACATACAGGTGACCCGATGGGCCGGACCTGACGATGCTACAAATGATTTCTTATAAAATTTCAAGTCCGTGCCCAAGCATTTTTTCAACATTTTTTACGTATTTTCGTGGTTTCAAAAAAATACAAAGGAAGCCTTGATAGTGCGATTGTGATGAGCCCTAGACCTAAAAGGGTCCAGGAAATGGAATATATGATATTTGAAGTCCGCCAGGGATGTTTTTTCATAAATTTTCAATGATTCAACATATTTCCAATATAAAGGAAAAATCAAAACAGGCAGGATTTTGGGCGGGTCGTGAGCGGTAAGTGGTTTAGACCGAGCTCCGCCTGATGCCATACAGTAGCTGCCACATGTCCAAGACAAGGAGAGAGGAAATCGCCCTCATCGGGTGGTTAACTCTAGTACAAAGGAGGCGCCTGAAATGAATCATCACCATTGGATCTAGGACTCCCAAATCGACGGCGGAGACGTGTTGTCATTACAAAGTTGGGCCCAAGAGGGGAATAAGCCATTTCTAAGGATTTCTTAAGTCCGAAAAGAACAGAGGTAGGTAGGATTTTCACAGTGTCATTGTGTTTTTTGTTTTAAACATAAAACAATCATGTATTGAGAGAAAGGGGCCATTTAGAGGGATATATGGGCTCAAAGACACATTGCACCATATAACAAAGCCCGGGAGACATATTGTCGAGAAACAAGTGCCTGGAAAGGGAAAGAGGAGAGCCATTCCACCACATGGATAGCACAACATAGAAGCATCATGGAGCACGTGTAGCTAGCCTGAAACAAAATCGTCCATGAAGCATCAACAAACAGCGCAGCTCATCCATAACAGCAAAATCAATTGTGGGGCATCTCTAGCATGAGAGAGCTCCTAGACAGTGCAACAAACTACACAAAATATCTAAATATGGTTAGACTTCTGTCAGAAGAAGAAACCGCCGAGCCACGCTTGCCTTCAGGGAATCAAAGCAGTTAACAATGTAGATCAAATAGATTAAACTCTGAGACTTCTAGAGAGCTCAGGAGCATTGTAAAGGTCCTATAAGAGGCAGAAAACTAAATGGAATAAAGTTTTAACTCCTAGAGACTATTGCTCCTCTGTTAATTCAAGCTTTTCATCTTCATTCTATGCAATATAAGCTTCTTTTACCATTATATGTTCAATGTCCATTCTCTTTGTTGTTCTATGCTTGCACTTGAACAATTTGTTCATATTTTCTTTCTGTCTAAGGCTAGATAACTGTCATCTTATCTCTTCTTTGATATATTAGATCTGCAAGCTTCTTTGCTGCCTGTAGCTAGCCATCCATATGTGGTCATATATGCATCTCCCAGTACAATCAGTATTCTCTTTGCTGCCTGTAGCTAGCCATTGATATACGTTTATGTATGCAATCTGCCGGTATAGTCAGTGCTCTCCATCTATCCATTGAATTTATAACTTATTGAGCATTAGTGGTCTAAATCCTTGTATTGGTGAGAGTTTTCATGCATGCATTGTGAGAAAACAGAGCTGAAATGGTTATCTAACTTGATCCAAACCATCATTTATTCCAATAGTTCAAAGAACAATATTAAAGATTATATGTTACTAGGCATCTCTGAGCTACAACCTAGGAGAGTTTCTTGGAGTGATAACGGGCCCAACTATGGGTAACCAGTGAGATCATGGGAGATTTGGGCATGTATGCATAGTGACAGGTTACACCATACACCACCCATGGCTTAAGGGAGATTCAGCATGCAGGAATTCTTGGGTGAAATACACTGGAACAATGAGAGGTTAGCTTAGTTGAGGAAGCTGTTAGACCAAATCCATCCTTTTACTTACAACAAAGACACTAGAGGTGCACAAGTTTTGGGAGTACAACCACCAACACTATGTGGGGAAAGCCAACAAAATCTAAGTACCAGATCTCCTAAAAAGGAGCAGGCAGGATAGGTACAGTTAGAGGGTGACACTAGGGGGTTATTTTGCTGGTGGAGACCTTGCTTTAGATATCAAGAGCCTGAGGAGGAGGTTGATCATGATGTTTAGAGCCACATGACGGTGAGGAGCACATCGATTTACCCGCTGTGGCGTAGGAGTCACCATTATTCAAGACCTCTTTGATAGCCCCAGCTGAAACCTTAGTAGAGAGGATAGAGCCTACACACATAGACCCATCTCTTGAGGAGGAGCCACCCATGGATGAGATGTCGATAATTTTCGAGGTATCTAGGCTATGATTGAGTTTGTAGCTGATAAATACACATGGAAGTTTAATCGGTTCTAGACTGGCCTTCTAGCATTGAGAGAGAAGGTCACCAGAGTACGACAGGCCATTATATAGCAAAACAAGGAGCTGGAGGGCATGAAAGTGGTTTGTGCTGAGTCAACGACCAAACTAACTCACATTGGGGAATAGTTGGACTCCCTAATGGTACCACTAGAGTGCACTTTACAGCATCAAAGAAGCCCTCTTCATACATACATAGATGGGGCTCGTAGCGTCAGTAGTTTGCATCTACACCTTGGAGGGAGAGAGGAAAAGCCACTTCGACATATTTTATGTGTTGGCCAGGCTGATGAGATGAGGCGACATGAGTGGTGTAGGGTGAAACATTCACCAGATGGAGAGCTTGTCCTACGTATGAGAGTTCATATATTCAATCCCTCTCTTGGGGTTGGATGGCAAGGAATTATGAGTTGGTACCTGTGCAATGGGCTATGGAGATGGTAGTGGACCAACATGAAGCTCAACAGGAGCATTAATGCATTGTGGATACTCAAAGCCCATACTGGCATTGGGATGCAAGTGAGACTACCCATCATTCCCTAGATATACCGATTAACTGAGACCATGGTGGTGTAGTTAGACTAGTAGTTTAGCACACACATTCGCTAGGGGACTTTTGACTAGTACTAACAACCAACCAATTTGTGGACAAATTACTTGGGTTATCTTGATATGAAAATTGTGCATGGGATCACATGATGATCATCATACTCTAGTGGGAGTTTATCGGAGGAGGTGGAATTGATAGGCCACCTAACAGTGCCTTGTATGGATCTGAGGATTCTTCACATTTGTGTGGGACATGGAGGACATGAAGGAGCAGAGCAATGGTGGCATTGTTATTGGTGCCTAGGGAGATTCACTTCTTAGGTCCCTTAGGGAGGATTTGGAGGGGAGATCCCCTCATCGGAGAGCATAGTAATGCGATGTTGGAGGTGATGATGTAGGTCGGGTGTAGGTTGATGCATATGGACACATATTTAGGCCATCACCTCCAGGGATGGATAGGAACATCTAGCATGGAGCAGTGGTTTCCATATGGGCATGGAGATGCATGGGGGTGTGTCATAGTATGTTGGACTGCATTGTGGAGTGGGAGTACCTCACATCGCATTGAATACATGTGAGGAGTGATAGGTGCAGTGACACAGGTGGGACACAGGATGGTATAGCCGTATTCAAGAGTATTCAGTGGTGTATCAAGATAGGTTGCAATGTATAGTGGCATGTCAAGGAGCGTGGCCATACTGGGTGGTATGCATTGGCAGGTGTTATGATGCAGTGGGTGCTTGGAGCATTTCCTCCAAGGAGACTTATGGATAGGGGAACTACGTGTACCATTCGATGCAGCCCACCTAGGATTTATGAGGACATTTTTGAGCATCTAGGGACACCATGTTTAGTGGAGACATGGCTTAGAGGGGGTTATCAACAGATCCAAGACAAAGAGGGAGTCATCTATAGGATTACTCTTGAGCATTTGGAGGACTCTTGATCATACCCATCATCTGTCAATGTTTTTTATAGTTGCAGAGTGTTTGTTTGTTGCCCCTTGACACTCTCCATTCAGGAAACAGGGCTTGGGAGGCTCACCTTATGTAGTTGGATGAGACACCTCATGTCATGATCCAGGAGGAGACTCTCTAGTTGAGAAACTTGGTAGATGCACGAGTTGATGAATAGAGGCTTAAGGATGGCATGGTTGATTGTCATGGTAGCATATGTTCCACCCCTAGGCTCACACTAGGGGAGGTGACCAAGAGGGAGTTACATGGTGCTTTTTCAGTTAGAGAGCTTGATTTGTTAGGTGAGCATGAGGTGTGGAGGATGGTAGTCCTTCTTGGTAGTATGATGCCTAGGCTTCCAGCAGTACCCAGGCACATCATCAAAAGCTGGGATAGGAGATCTCACTGTGTGATTTGGCAAGCACAAAGAAGTTCGATATTCGCGGCACAAGTTCTTGATGCTTGGTTCCTACCTATTGGATACCTACAAGAGATGGAGGCAGGGCACAAAGGGGTCCTAATAGCGAGCAGAAGGTAGAGAGGATTTGGGGTTGTGGACCTTTAGTATGGTTATGGGATTCAAGATCCAACAGATTGATGGGATGCTCCACTCCTCAGTGAGCCTACTTAGAATAACATGAAAACTGATTTATTTATAGGTAAACACATGGGGATTCACCAAATCCCTCACCATAGGGTGAGTCAGATTGTTTCTCGGGATTAGGGCCAGCGATGGGGTGATAGGCACTGACACTATTGAGGTGCTTTGGTAAGTTGGGCCTAACATCGATCATTTCATATATTGTGATCAAGAGTTATGCGAGAGGAGGATATGGTACGAGTGTGCTAGACAATTAGTGATCACCAAAGTGTCATAGGGTCAACAAGATAGTTTCATGCTACACTCGGCAGGGTGCACTAACGTCACAGTACTTAGCGGTTCAACTACCCATATGGTGATCCGGCCTCTACAGGAGAGAGTCATCCATATGGTCCACGTTGATCTAGTGGGATTGGGATCCTAGTATCGAGGGACTCCTTCACAGGATATTATAGCAATCACGGATGATCCAATGGAATATTTGGTACCTTGGCGAATTTTGGAGCGAAAATGGGGATCCACCGTGAGAGAGGGCACTTGTTAAGGCACTTCTTGAGGACAATCAATTTTTGGTGCATTCGAGGAGCTTGTCAGATGAGGATGCTACCTGGGAGGGTGATCACATACTTGAGCATCCAGCACTGAAGTTTCTTGGGGACAAGCAACATTTGGGAGGGGAGGATTGTCATGTCCCTTCGTAAATTAATTTGGAACAAGACTAATTATTGAATTTTGGGGCAAATTTTGGAGATAGTGAGGCCCATTCGATTTTATTAGGATATTAGACTTACGAGAGGTTATTTTGAGGTGGTTAAGTTTTCTATGGAGGTGGTTAAGTGAGGGTCAATGATGGAGGTATAATTGGAGGGAAAAGTGCTCCACAAAATCTATATAAGGAAGGAAACTCTCCTCATTTCATTCATCTTTGGCATATCCAATTTCTCTTTGGTTTCTTGAGCTACTTAGCCAAGTCACTCGTTGTTTAGCAAGAGTTCTTCAAGTGGAGAACTTACCCTTCCTTCGAGGGACTTCGAGTGCCACCCTAGAGAGTTTTATCTACATTCTTTTGGAGGAGGTTTTCATTGTAATTTCCTACAGTTTTATACATTGTCTCCAAGTGGTCCGTATTCCTAGAGGACATAGTGAGGAGAGACTGAGTTGTGATTTTGACATCTCTCAGAGGAGATTTGGCCAGGAGAAATTCTAGAAAGGAGGCTTGGGAGTTTTTCTGCATTTTGGATGACTTTTTGAGCTAAGAGAGAAAGCTTCTATTTAGTGGGGTTTTCATACTTCCTAGACCAATGTAGAGGGAGAATATTGTGCACACGTGGGAGGTGGAGTCTCAGTGATTGAGGTTGATCCTTGTTGGGAGAGACAAGGGAAACACTAATGGAGGTGATTGTTGCTTTTTTGGAGCAATGGAGGAGGATTTTGTTGGTATATTTGCATGTTGTGTGCTTTAGCAGGTTTGGAGGGCGCAGGGCCTCTTGGGGTTGATTTTGGAAGGTCACAATCTGGCCAAACTATTTTTGGGTTTTTTGGGGTTTTCTAATAGGATTCCGTGGTTAAAATTCCAAAATTTTCGCATGATATGTGAGCCTGAAATCCTAATTCTTTTAAAAGGGTGAATTGTTAGTTAGTTGGGGAATTTGCACCATTTTGTGGGTTCGGATTTGGCTTGGAGATAGGCCAAACCATTTCTAGGTTTTGTGGGTTTTGGTCAAGGAGATTTAGAATAAATTTGTATCATTTTCTAAGCACCGGAGGTGGAGTTTCTCGCAGTCCCTTTCCAGCGAATAGTGTAGTTTTCTAGGAAGCACAGAGCATTAGAGGAGCAATCATTTCCAACATCTGAGATCATTGTATTATCACCTGGGTTCTATCACGCTTGCCATTGAGGCAAGCCTAGGTGCATTCCTCCATACTATTGTACTTGCTTCATTGATTAATAAAATGGCTCAGCTACTTCTGGTGTTTTTATGAGCATTTCCTGATTGTTTAAAATTTGTGTGTTGTAAATTGTTTTTTCTTTGCATATCACTGTTTATTTAAGTTTGGAACATTACAACTTTAAATACAACACATACATATCATACCCAACAAGAAAATATATAAACCATTCAACACCAATAAACAACAACATCCTTACACCAACACATATCAACAATAACATAAACATGCAACCACCACACAACATCACTCCACCAAATAATGACCTAATCCAACAAATTCAGGATATTAAAAAACAATTTTCTAACATGTCAATTGGACATCCAACAAAGGGTTACACACTTGAGGACATATTTCATTATCCCTTTGATATTTCTATTCAGATTGTGCCTTCCCTAATAACTTCGAAATGCCAAAATTTGAAAAATATAAAGGAAGGCATAACCCAAGAGAAAATATCAGAGAATTCTATACTTCATGTCTAGAAGTATCATATAATAAAACTTATTTTATGTGCTTGTTCCCTTGATCTTTAGGAGGGAAATCTGTTGAATGGTTTTCCAACCTTTCGCATGGCATCAAAACTTTTCAAGAAATTGTGAAAAAATTCATCAATCATTTTTCATACAACATTGAACACGATATTTCCATGGCTAATATTTGTAATAACAAAAAAAATTAATGGATCAGCTGTCACTAGCTTCCTCCAAAGGTGGAGAAACATAGGTAGAAAATTCCCATACCGTATTATAGAAAAACAATTACTTAGCATAATTGCATAAACTTAAACCAAGAAATGGCATTTCATTTACAAGTAAAATGTGCTAATAATTTTAATGAAACCATTGAAAATGGTATCATCATAGAGAAGGCTCTTATCGATAAGGAATTAGTCAAAATTTATAAAGAAAGTAAAGGCTAATCATCAAACAATAATGACAAATCACGTATCTGGAATAAGAATAAAATCATAGTTAATGACAAAGTTATGGACTCATATTCAAAACATCCAAACTTCATCATAAGGACAAACTCATCAAAATTATAAAACCTGGCAAGGGGAGAAAAAATACCTCTACAAAAATATACTCCCTCAAGTGAGCCTATTGAAATAGAACTTAAGAAACTGATACAATTAATTAAACTACTATAACTAAGACATTGTGATGAACCATGGTTTAAACCATTTTGGTATAAAGACAACAAGTACTATGAGTATTATCAAGTCAAATGACATGGAACATCTAATTGCATGAAACTCAAAAACATTATCTAAGACTTGATTGATAAGGTTGAGATAAAATAGATGAGAAATCTAACACATCAAACCATGATTTAGATATATATACGAATCCAATCCCTAATCACGAGAATAAGATTGACTCATGGAAGGAAATAGCTATTACATGGTCAACTTTTCCTATGATTCTATTGTAGGACAAGTTGAAGAGGTTGAATACCATATAAGTACCATTTCCATCCCTAATAGAAACAACGATTGTGTAGTTACCATTACATAAGGCAAGGTAACCCTCCAATGGGCATCATCCTCTACCTCTTTACCATCTACTGAGTATAGTATACTATATCACCTAAAAAGACACCTACACAAATATCCATCTTATAAATTCTTCATATAAATCCAAAACACAAAGAAATATTGGATCAAGATTTATCAACATCTTTCATTTCGATAAATATAGAGTCTATGGTAAGACATCTTTCTTCAACCCATGATATAAGCTTTACCAAAAAAGAGCTTCCAACATTACCAAATCATAATCACACACTATAGATAGAAGTTTATATCTGTAAACACAAGGTCAAATAAGTCTTGATAGATGGTGAAGAATCTCTAAATATCTATTACTTAAGTCTAGTTAAATAGTTGGGACACCCTGACAAAGTTGTGGATAAATATAAGAAATTGACTATCAAGGGTTATAATGAGACAAAATGGCATTCCATAGGAATCATCACTTTACCAACTAAAACTGGTCCAATTACAAGAGGTATCAAATGTAAAGTCTTGGACCTTGATCTACCTTACAATCTCCTCTTAGGATGACCATGGATGCATGCCATGAAATTCATTGCTTCCACATCTCACCAGCGTATAAAATTTCCTTATAATTATATAAAAATCACCATTCATGGAGATATTAAACCTTATCAATATTGTAAACACCTAGAATAGACACTTAAAAAGCATACCAAATCCCTACCAATGAGGCAACTTATGTGAACCTTTTTATTCTTGCTTCATCATCCAACACAAAATTTCTCGAATCTAATATCAACGTCCAAATATGAGACAAAGGTATAGGAGAATATTGTTTTTGAACATCCTCTTGCATAGGACAGATTCCTCCTTCTCCTAAACCATATGGAGAAAACCAACTCATATAGCAACTCACTCTTGTCACAATAAAATGGTCACCTACAACATTCTCATGTTGGAGAGAGCTAGATAAAGGGATAGTTAAAGAGGACATCATTGAATGGTTATACAAAGAGGAAGAAACTATCCTAATAACTATTTATCAATATCATAAAGGAAATCCACTCATAAAAACAATGGTCTATGTAATAGCCTCGGGTTAAAAGTTCATATAATAAAGTTAATAAAAGAAAAATATCACCAAGGTCATGGGACACGTATTCCAAGCTGAATGTAAGGAAAAGAATCTTGGTGGGAATCACTTTCTTTTTATTATGGATAAGGGTAAATTGGCAAAGGCACTGAAAAGGAAAAAAATACATTATTGGAATTTTATTTATGAAAATAATGAAAAATAGGAGAAAAGGAAGGTGAAAGGTCACAAGTTTTATGTGAGGAGGAAATTGAAGGAAAATTGAGGAAAATTGAAGAAATTAGAGGAATCAATAATAAAAATACATAAGAGCATCAGTTCTGGGCATTTTGTCAATTTAGTTTTGGAATTAGTCTCACAGAGGAGAAGAGCACCAAGAGGAGAAGGAAATCAAAGCGAAACAAGGATCAAGCAAGGAAAGGTTGGATCAAGTGGATTTAGTGGGAATACTTGTAGGTAACAGGTTGCATGTATGATTTCCTAACTGGTTTTGGATTGCATGGTATAAGAATGTGTGTATTTTGGTCATTTGTTGTCATTGGTATAGGTTTTATAGGGTTTTGATAGTGGTTTTAGCCTTGCCTTGCCATTTCCGAATAGCCATGGTGTGATGGGATTCATTATTGGTGTAGCTTTGGAATTTTAGAAGTTTTTCGATCCGAGTGAGGTGGCCTTAGGAAAATCCCAAGGGTGGGTGGTGGAGATTATTTTCTCTGAGAATCCCTCAATAGGTGGGTGGAGAACAGAAAATTCCTCAAGGGATGGTGAAGGAATTTTGAGGCTTCCAAGCTCAGTTTGGTTTTTTGATCTCAGGACTGGTTTAGGTGAGATCATGGTAGTGTGAGGGTGGAGGTGGTTTAACCTATGGATTCCCTTGGTTTTTTATGGATTCCTTTATCCCATGAGATCCCCATTCATGCTTCGAATAAGGCACTGGGGGTGATTGGTTGAAAGAAATATTTGGTTCAGCCCAATATATGGTCAGGTGGTACGTGGAAGTCCCTGACTTGGTTGGTGTTAGGGCCTTAATCTACCTCAGGCTGAGAAAGGTAGGATCTAGGGTAACATCAAACCACGCTTAACCTGGTAGCTAGCCCTACCAGGTTGGGAGAGGGCTCTCTCCTTGTCAATCTCAGAAAAGATGGCCAATGAAAGCTTGAGATGACTGATGTAATGACTAATTTTAGGCTAGGTATGTGTACAAAGGTGTTTGATTGAATTTGATGATGTTTTGTTGGCTCAAATGTGAAAGGCAGTCTTGGGTCTGGGGAATGAGGCTCAGTTTTGCAGAGATCTCTATGGGGAAAGGTAGGCAAGTGATTTGGTACTTTAAATTAAGTGAAATGGAGAGGTTTTACATATATAAAGAGTTGAAAAGGGCATGAACAACTTAGGGATCCTTTTCAAACAGCTGAAAACATAGATAACTAAGCAAACCCTAGGTAGAGCACTACACTTTCAATGTATTCTACCTTTATCCTTGTTTGATTTAGCTAATATGAAATAAAGAGAGATAATGGCATACATAAAACACATATAAACTTACAATTTACAGAAGGAAACACAATACCAAAGCAAGATGCCACATGAATCCCATAAAGTGCTGCAAACGACTGGTCTATTCCTTAGCCAAACTATTGAAATGAGTATACAATGAAGCTCCAAGCTTTCCCAAAAGTCCAACCATGCTAATGACTGAAAACTTACAAGACATAGGCAACCAACAACTCATCCTAGCCTCTAGGGGTCGAGCTCATAAGATTAGGATCTGTTCCAACAAAATTTAAACTGAGAACTAAAAAGTAGGCAGTGGAACAGCTTGCCTCTAAAAACTAGGAAACTGATTCATTCAGTTGCAAACTACCTTCTGATGGATGAATCTACCTCTAAGAGTAAAAATGTAGCATAATTACATCAATATCCATCAAGTCATATTAAATTACATCATGAGTTTGACATCTAGAAGAAGAAAAGTCAAACTGTCAAGAAACTAGGCAAAAACTGAGTATTTTTGGTCAAACTGAGCAAAATTCCTCCAATGCGCCACGCTGATTTCCCTATGCATAGCGCCTTTTTGCATCTACTTTTAGAGGCCTTCCTAGTGTCTAAATCTACTCCAAGTGGGCTTGTTGGAAAGGTCTACCTGTCTAATTTCCATCACAATTAGAATTTTTTAATTTGGCCTCCATTTACCTCTCCAAAATTGAGTTCTCCCAAGACTGGTTCCTGTGTGTCAAAAAAAGGGCAGAAAAGGTCATTTTTAGGGTGTTTTTTACCTTTTTGGGGGCTCAAAACCTGTCAAAATTTCTTGTCCATTGGTGAGCATATATATTTTTTCATGAAAAATCCAAAAATCCTGAGTTTTCATCATTTGGATGCCTCCATCAAAAGCGAGTGCCAGGTGGCGCGGCGCATTGGTCAGAAAATTCTGTGTTTTAGCCCAAAAATTCCAAAAATGCAAAAAGTGTCCCAATTTTTTTTAAATTTGGGTTGAGTGCTATCCATCAAGTGTTGTGATGGGCCAAGGAAGCCTTAGCCAACATCTGAAGTCTATCTTGCTCCTTTCACCTCCTTGATGCCTTTTTCAACTTGGCCTTCAAGTTCTTGATTCTTGCCTTGTAGGGGATGGAGCAGATGAAGCTTGGCAAAGTGACCAGTGTTGCAACTGAAGTTTTTACATATATGAGAATAGAAATTACATGAATTTATACAACAAAAACCTAAAATACTTTGTTTTTCCTCAAAACAGGGTTTTGAGGAAAAATACATCTCTGAGCATGAGATTATGAATTTTATTGGTATTGAAACTTTATTCAACCTCCCCATGCACCTGCTCACTGTTATTGGAAATTTTGAAGACATTTTTGATGAAAACCTAGACCTAATGAAACTGAAACCCTGGAAATGACTCTTGCAACTTGAAAGACAAAAAGTGACTGTAGATGATCTTGATGAATGGAAATGAGCCAGCAGGTAAAGGACATGAAGGAAAATGTACAACAAACCACTACTGTCAGATGATCCATGCTCCTAATGGAATGCAGTTGACTGAGCGAGACACCTAATATGCAATGCAACAAGAGAATTTGATCTCTGACGGAGGGATGAAGATACCGACACTAACAGTTGGATTTTGCATATGTCAATAAGATATAAGTTCCTCGTTCTATCTTATGAGTAATTGTACTTGTTATTATTTGGATTTAATGATTGTTCTATAATTGTTATTTATCTATTTATATGTTGGTTATAAGCATGGTTTTATGATAGATCCATGTTAAGTTTCTTATCAAGTTTGAATGATAAATGAATGGCTAATGAATGCACGACCTAATAGATGTTATTGAATATATCATGAGAGGGAATTATCCTTCTTGGTAAAGCTCAAATTAGTTTCAAATATCTATGTTCAGATATGCATTCACATCTTGTAGATCTTATGTCCTCAATGTGTTTGATGGAATGATTGTCATGGTTAGATTAGGCTAGGTCAAGTCCTTGATTAAGTTTTCTGTTAGAGGATTTGTATCTATGTTATTTATCATTTATGGAGTATCATTAAGTTATGGGTAGAGGTTTGGATCCTAACTCTGAAAAAGTGGCTTAGATCTCAGGTTCGTTAGCACATAACTGAGTGAAAAATACTACAATCACCGGTAAGCAGGACTATGGGAGTGACTAGAGGATTCCAATCACATGGACACCTTGTCATAGGAGTGACTGAGGCTCTAGGTCTGTGAAAAAACAATTTAACTCAAGGGTCGGGCACCCGGAGTGATTGGTTAGCTTCTGAGGGTCTTGTAGCACCTAAGGGAAGTCAGTAAGGTCTTGTTTTGTCAGCTACATTTCCTTAAGGTTATCTAGGAGGTTGGGTCATGTCATAGTATCCTCAACTCATGTTTACCCTAGGAAAGTCAGTGAAAGTGGGTAGATATGGTAGGAGGTGTTTACAGAGTGGTATCAGAGCATGGTTCAAACACTTGGACCAAATGGGCTAGGTGCATGTGGTTATGCATGCATTGTCATGGTTATGGTTTTCATGCATGAGGTCATGGTATGTAGTTGGTATTGTCATGCATGACGTTGACATATTGATATGATTATGATTATACATGTATTGTGCCAATGTGGACTGATTTTACAAATGAGATAAGCCTCCCCTGAATGTCATTGAGGTATGATTTTGGTTATGGTATCTATTTGGTTCATCTGACATAGTATACTCGTAGGAAGAAGAGAATAAAAGATGAAAAGAAAAATGGTAGACTAGAATTCATGTGAATCTCCCTATAGATCACTTGGGAAGAAAGGAGATGGGTATTCTTCTGATATATTTGACACATTGAGGAGTTTTGGTGTAGAGACAAGAATTTGCAAACAAGACAATGATAGGTTGGTTGAGGCTCATGAAAGACTTGGAAGGGCTCAGGAAAATCAAGCAGAGGTCAATGCAGTAATCCTTCAAAGTTTTTTAGACTTACAGACACAAGGACAATTCAAAATTAGTCAAGAAAGGGAAGAGAATACTAATGGAGCCTATGGTAGTAGGTCTCGGTCAAGACATGGATTGGACAGATGGGACACAGTCAGAGGTGGTATACCATTGGATACACCTGAGAGGAGGATTGTTGGCTTAGGGGGTCCTGTCCCAGGTTTAGAGTTATTTGTGCCAAACAAATCCCTACACTATTGGCCCTTTCGGAATCAATCCACGATGAACGGATTGAAGTCTCACCTAAAGTAGTATGGGAAGATGCTGGAACCAAGTTTCTGCACCCAGAGATTAGTGTGATGTCCTTTTGGCGACCTAGATTTTCCTTCACAGAGACCTCTATGCTCCTGCGGCCTATCGTTGTAACTTCCTTCAATCAGCCTCTAGACCTCCACGAAGCTCTACGATAGGCTTTTGTGGACCCTGAACAGGTCCATTAGCTACTTACGTGCACTTTAGATTACCCTTAGATCAATAGTTACTCAGAATTACCTAAGTGAGTGATAACTTTAATAGAAAGTGTTATGATCTTCACATAATCACTTAACATTAATTGCGTTCAAATAAAAATATAGATTAAGTAAAGTCTCACATCAATACATCATTATTTTATAAAACCATCATTCATCACAACATATAGCACATTCATACATAATGGAAGCAAAGGGACTAAACACAGGAATTTCTGTAACAATCTTCTTTATTGATATTCAGAAAAGGTTTACAAATTCAAAACTTCCATGCACACTCAGTTGCAGGGGTCCGTGCACTTAGCTGCAGACACTACTCTAGGCCTCTACGCACTCAGCTGCAGAGCCTTTCCCTCCTCTAAGACTACTATCTCTGCGCTAGACTTCTTCACTCGTACCCATAGACTTCTTCTTACTTGCCTTAGACTCTCTAAGGCACACTTATTTATACAATCCCATGGTCTGCATACCATGGGTAGATCTTCAAAATCTGACTCCAGTTACATAAAAGAAGGGTAAAACCCTTTTTGACTCTTAACTATCTATGCACTCCGAGACCACAATTTGCGGAGACTTTACATCTTTTTACGTCAAAACTTAGGATATTGCCCCAAAACTTGGGATTTGGCCCCAAACCTGGCCCAGGGGACCCCATCTGAATAGGCCCCTAACAAAAATATCATGACTTGCCCTCGAGTCACTCAGCTGGAGTGGAGATCTTGCTATGAAGATCCCTCAGCTTCACCTACACCACTGCTACTTTAGTCATGCTCTCTATGGTTGTTTGCTTCACCTGTTCGACTAGTTTTTTTGTGCTTGGTCCTTCATTGTCCTATTTGATCTTCTGTTGTGTAAGCTGCAGGTTTGCCAACTTTTCCTGTGTGTTGGTGGAGACTTGGTAGGCTTCTTCTATCTAAGGATCCAACTACACCTTAAGGACTGCCTCTTTTTTCGGCGTTGCTTCCACTTGTGTAAGGAGTTGCTTCCCCTCCTATAACTTGGCGAGGAATTGTGCTTTAGCCACTAATCGCGTCATCACCCGCACTTCGTTTTACTACTTCTGAAGCTCATGGGTCTCTGTTTTTAATCTCTGCAAGTTGAGATCTTCCTGCAGGTTCGTCACTACTTCCATGGCATTCTAAAACAATGATGTGCAGTCCACAACCGCAGCATCCATAGTGGTTATTTCATTCTTAACAGCAGCTTCGCACTATTCCCTAACTTCTGGCAAGGTCAAAGGCGATGACTTGAGCTCCAATTCTTTGATTTTCATGTTGAGCTCAAATTGAACTTGAGCCACCTATGCCTTAGAATCATGGACACCTACTGCAAGTTTCCTGATCTTGGCCTCGAGCGATGCCTCCTCAGGTATGTGCAAATCTGGAACTGTCTTGCAAGCCTCTGCAACCGCGGCCGCCAGATGGGCGCTTTGTGCCTGGATCATCTCTTTTTCCTTTAGGGCCTCCATCTTTTAGGTGAACATTTGCTCATTGTTCACTCGATATTCACTTATTAGGAAACAGAACCATTTGTTGTCTTATAGGGTCCTAATCCAGGTTCAAAGTTAGTTGCGCCAAACAAATACCTACACTATTGGCCCTTTCGGCATCAATCCGCGGTGTGCAGATTGAAGTCTCACCCAAAGTAGTATGGGGGGATGCCGGAACCAAGTTTCTGCACCCAGAGATCAGTGTGATGTCCTTTTGGCGACCTAGATCTGCCTTCGCACAGACCTTTATGCTCCTACGGCCTATTGTTGTAACTTCCTTCAATCAACCTCTAGACCTGTGTGAAGATCTACGATTGGTTTTTGTAGACCCTGAATAGGTCAATTAGCTACGTACACATGCTTTAGATTACCCTTAGATCAGTAGTTACTCAGAATTACCTAACTGTGCGATAACTTTAATAGAAAGCATTATGATCTTTGCGTAATCACTTAACATTAATTGTGTTTAGATAATAATACAGATTAAGTAAAATCACACATAAATACATCATTATTTTATAAAACCGTCATTCATCGCAGCGTATAGTGCATTCATACATAACAAAAGTAAAGGGACTAAACACAAGAATTTATGTAACAAACTTATTTATTGATATTCAGCAAAGGTTTACAAACTCAAAACTTCCCTGTGCACTCAGCTGCAGGGGTCCACACACTCAGTTGCGGACACTACTCTAGGCCTCTGTGCACTCAGCTACAGATCCTTTCCTTCCTCCAAGACTTATATCTCAGCGCTAGACTTCTTCGCTCGTACCCATAGACTTCTTCTTACTTACCTTAGACTCTCTAAGACACACATATTTATACAATCCCATGGTCCGTGGACCATGGGTAAATATTCAAAAGCTGATTCCAGTTACATAAAATAAGGGTAAAACCCTTTTTGACTCTTAACTAGTTATGCACTCTGCAACCACAATTTGTGGAGACTTTACATTAAAGTCAGGTATCACTCGAGTTTCTCATCGAAGAGACATTATCACAGTTGTCACCACCATTATCCTTATAGGAGGAGTGAGTAATTTCCCATGGAGATCAACAAAGTCAAGCTATATAAATTTGATGGAGAGACAAAGAAGTTAGAACATGAAGAGGCATGGTTGGTTAGAATGAAGAAGTTGTTTATATTACATAACTAGTCAGAGAACATGAAAATAAAAATAACCACCTTCAGTCTGAAAGAGAAAGTAGCTATTTTGTGGGAATATGTGTAGAATCTCAAGGGAATTCAAGAAGAAGAGTTGATATGGGATGAATTTGAGAGACTCTTTAAGATTATGATGACAAAGATAAGGTTTTTATGAGTTGCAGATGGGTTCTATGACATATGATGGTTATACTGGTAGGTTCCATGAGTTGTTGAGGTATGTGCCTTACCTCAAGGATGAGAAAGAAAAGATTCAAAGTTTCATTAGTTGGTTTCTAGCAACATATAGAGACCGGATTTATTTTCATGAGCCACGGTCATTTGAGGAAGCCATCAGGTTATTGAAGCATTATTATGAGCAGGTAAAGCGTAAAGTTGAGCCTAAGCATGATTTGAAAGGGAATGAGAAAGTTAAAGGCAAGTGGCCACCAAGGCAAGGAAGACCTCAAGATGCAAGTGAGAAATAGAATATGGTTCCTTACAAGACGTTTAATCTAGTTGAGAAGGCACATGGGTCACAACCTCGAGAGTAGCAAAATAGAGGTGTTGGTAGGGGACAGTTGTAGTGTATGATATGTGGCAAAGATCATCACAAGAAGGATTGTCCATTGTACCAGGATGGCAAGCCTCATATCTACAATTCTCAAGAGGCACATAAGGTTTAGGATGTAGGCCATAGCATTCCTCATATTTATACAGCTGTGGACAATAAGAAGGTAGAATAACATGCATCCATTATTGAGATGGAAGGTAAGCTTTGTGGTCAAGTTGTTTCTATTTTGAATGACCCTAGAGCTAATTTTATTTATGTTAATCCTGACTTGGTGGATAAATGTGGTTTGAGGAAAGAATTGCATGTAGATTCTTGGTTGGTGAAGTTGGCTATACGTGCTAATAATAGGGTTCATCATTGGGTAAGAGCTTGTGAATTTGAGTTGAATGGTATGCCTATAGTACTGCATCTAAAGGTTCTTCCATTGGAAACTTATAGGATGATTTTGGGAATGGATTAGATGTATCTCCATAGGACCAAAGTAGATGGTTATGATAAGGCTATTGAGTGCCTGGATGATAATGGGCAAAGAGAATCTTGCAAGGAAAGAAGAAGCCTAGAAAGGGGTGTGTACTATTTTTAGTCCATATTTCTAATTACAAGGGTAAGTATGTTGAGGATGTAGAAATATTTGAGAGGTACCCTGTATTACAATAGTTTCAGGATGTGTTTCCTACAGAGATTTTAGAGTTGCCTCCTCACAGGGAAGTGGAATTTTGTATGTAGTTGGTACGAGGGGTTGCATCAACATCGAAGGAACCTTACAAGATGAGAACTTTAGAGCCAGTGGAATTGAAGTTGTAGTTGAAGGAAATTCTTGACAACGGATACATTAGGCCAATTGTATTTCCTTGGGGTGCACTAGTGTTTTTCGTGGAGAAGAAGGATGGTACTCTTCAAAGGTGCATTGAATATAGGCAGTTGAATAATGTAACCATCAATAACATGTATCCTTTTCCGAGGATTGATGTTGTGTTTGACGAATTGAAGGGATCAACAGTGTTCTCAAAGATCAATTTGAGATCAATATCATCAGGTATGCATCAAAGAATATTACATATACAAGACTTATTTCTGCACCAGGTATGGGTGTTATGAATATTTTGTAGTTCCTTTTGGTTTGACTAATTCTCTAGCTACTTTTATGTGCTTGATGAATATTGTGTTGTGTCCTTATCTAGACAAGTTTGTTATTATGGTCATTGATGATATATTGATATATTCTAAGAATGAGGAAGAGAATGTCATACACTTAGCAACACTATTGAGATTTCTAGGAGAGCATCAGTTGTATGCCAAGCTTATAAAATGCAATTTCTTTTATATAGAGGTGCATTACTTGGTGCATGTGGTTTCCAAGGAAGGCATAGCAGTAGATCTAGAAAAGATAAGAGATATCATGGAATGGAAAACTCCTATAAATGTGGATGATGTCATATCATTCATGGGGTTCACCAGTTATTATAGGAAGTTCATTACTAGCTTCTTACTCATCACATATCCTATTACATCCTTATAGAGCAAAGGAAATAATTTGAATGGACAGAATAATGTGTAGCAAGTTTTGAGCAATTAAAGCAGTTCTTGACAAATTCCTCAGTTTTCAAGATTGCAGATCTGGATAAAGAGTTTGTGGTGTGTCCAGATGCTTGAAAGAGAGGACTTGGTGGATTCTTGATGCAGGAGGGATAGGCGGTGTGTTATGATTCAAGGAAACTGAATGAGCATGAAAAGAATTATGTGACTCGTGATCTTGAGTTGGCAACTATGATTCATGCATTGAAGATATGGAGGCACTATCTTCTTGGAAATAGGTGTGTATTGATGAGCAATCACAATGGGCTAAGGTACCTATTTAGCCAATCGAATCTGAATTCCAGGCAAGCTAGATGGTTTTCCATGCTCAGTCAGTTTGACCTTGAGATCATATACATTAAAAGAAAGTATAATAGGGTTGTAGATGTTCTGAGTAGGATATTGTAGGTAAACCATGTTGCAACTATGAGTTCTTATGGGACATATTTATAGGATCGGATCCTACGAGAAGGAAAGTATGATGATAGGTAGTAGTATATTAAGCACATGTTACAGTAGGGTATTATTGAACAGGATATGGATCATCTCACAGCAGATGGATTGGTCAGATTTAGGGACATGATCTATGTGTCAGATGACAGTGAGCTGAAGAAGCTTATCTTGAGGGAGTTTCATGTCAATCCATATTCAGGTCACCCAGAATATCAAAAGACATTGACAGCGGTGAAGAAGTTCTACTATTGGTTGAATATGAAGAAAGAAGTCGTAGATTTTGTTACTAAATGCTTAGAGTTTCAATAGGTGAAATCTTAATGTAAGCACACTGTTGGTTTGTTACAACCTATTCTAATTCCATAATGGAAATGGGAGCTCATTTCGATGGATTCCATTCTCGTTTTTCCAATGGCTTCGAAGAAGCATGATTCCATCCTGGTTTTTCTTGACAGGTTGAGCAAGGTAGCTCACTTCATTCTAGTGAAGAATACTTATTCAACTAGTGAGGTAGCACAGGTCCTCATCAAGAAGATAGTGAGCTCGCATGGTTTTTCAAAGAATATTGTGTCAAACAAAGATTCTAAGTTCACTTCTAAGTTTTGGAAGGAGTTATTCACAAGTTTGGGTACAAATTTGGAATTCAATACAACATATCATCCACAGACAAATGGACAGACAGAGAGGGTCAATAGGATCCTTGAGGATATGTTGAGGATGTATGCCATGCATCACCAATGGAAGTGGGAGGAGTATCTTCCATTGGTTAATTTTTCTTACTACAATGGCTATCAGGAATCACTGAGGATAAGTCCTTTCTAGACACTTTATGAGTAGAGTTGTAATACTCCCATCCTCAGGAGTGATCTAGTGAACGTGATACTTATTAGATCGGACATGTTGGAAGAAATGGAACATGAAATGTAGGTTATCAAGAAGAATCTAAAGGCAGCATAAGACAAGCAAAAGAGTTATGTAGACCATCATAGGGCATTTAAGGAGTTTTAGGTTGGGGATCATGTGTACTTGTGCATCACTCCCAAGAAGAGTTCCTTGAGAATTGGGTCATGTGTGAAGATGGCACCTCGGTATTGCAAGCCTTTTGATATCCTTGAGAGGATTGGACCAATGGAATAATGAATTGTGTTGCCTCCAACAGTGAAAGTCTATGATGTTTTCAGTGTTTCATTACTTAAGAGATATGTAAAATATGTTGATCATGTTATTTATTGGTTTGTATTTCAGGTAGAGCTAGAAGGAGAATTTTAGCCAGAACCTCAATGCATATTGTAGCAGAAACAACGCATGCTCCGGAAAAAATCAATCAAGCATCTTAAAGTGCAATGGAAGAAATTTGGGCCCGATGAAGCTACATGAGAGATGGTTGATCAGATTCGGCCTATGTATCCATAATTATTTGTTGGTGGAGGAAAATGATTTTTGGTATATCTACATATTTATCTATTGTTGATATTGTAAATATCGCAATGAGTTGTGTTATAAATCTCCAATAAGTGGTATGGTTGTCATGTTGGCATCTTTATCATGATGGTGTTTCCTTTTAAGTAGGTTTCTCATTGTAAATACTACAATGAATAGGGTTATAAATCTGCATGGGCAGTATGTTGATGAGCCTTGGTATTGCAACAAGAATGTTGCAACTCCCAAGGCTACCGACTTTAATTATCGACCCGGGGTCCATACAAACTTAAGAGGTGTCGGCACTATATGTGCAGCATACAATGTATCCTTCCTTTACTGTCATGATGTAATGGAGTGCATGTACTGAAGTCAAATCCTAAACTAATTTTCAGAAAATGAAATGTTTGAAATGGAACCTTAACCTATTGCAAGAAAGAAAGTACAAGGAAAAAGACGGAAATTCAATGCTAAATCACACCATTTCCTAATTAACTGCCAAGAAACTATGCTTTGCAATAATGCTAAATTATCATGAACCAAATTCTATTATCTAAAAATGGAAGTAAGAAGCATCAAACAACACTAATGTGCAAGTAAAGGGACTGAAATAAATCTATTTTTGTCTTTTTGTATTTTCATGCAAAATAAAGTATGAAAACTTATTTCCTTTGGTGATGTGGCGTGTGAATTAAGGATGTTGGAGGATGGATGGAAGGGTTAGGAGATGGTTGGATGGTGTGGGAGACCCTTGGGAGGATTTTGGTGACTTCCTAGAGGTTTTCCATCAATTCAGCCTCAAAACAGACCATTTCAGAAAAACCTACAGGATGTACTAGAAACCTATAGGGTGATCCTGTAGGAATTACAGTGAACCTATAGGATACAGCCAAGAGAAAAATGTGAGGTGTTGGCGGTGATGGAAGGCTTAGGAAGGTGGTATATGGGTGGAATGGAGTGTTATAGACATATTTGGGCACTACAACCCCAATCACATATGTCCATAAACCAAGGGCTTCTAAACCCCTAAAAAAAAATTTCATACCCTAAAGGATCAAGGTCAACTGATTACATCATTTCCCAAAAGTTCTCCCTAAAAAACTACTCAGAACTGGTCAAAACTGGATCATCTCACTTGCTCCATGGCTAGGGTGCGATGCATCTCACCTTGTACACATGGAAGGTGCGATGCATACTGAAAAGGCCTTTTGTAGGGTGCGATGAGCAAGAATAGACAAATGGCGGAGACAGTTTGCTAAGTGGATGATCAAGGAATCTTCTAGAAACTTCTCATATGACACTTGCCTCTCAGAATTCTCCCAGGGATGAGTAAGAGATCAATGAAATCTCCAATTGGAACCAAGAACTATCAGTGGAATGACACTAATCAAAAACCCAGAGCTGAGTCACCCCTCTGCAAATATCTATATATGGATCCCTCATCTTAGAGATCTAGAGGCTAAAGGTTGGAATTTGGTAATTTGCAAAGAGGTGCTGTTAGTTTCTCTTTGAAGACATTGTTGGGTGATCTTGCTTTGTGTGAGGTGAAAAGGGCTTTCAAGCTGGGAGGATGGTGCTAGGTCAGACCAAGTGGTTGTAATCCTCTCTTCTATGACTCTTACTAATAAAGCTATTTGAGTTTTCCTCCATATTCTTGTGTATCTCTAAATATTGTGTTGTTATATGCATTTATATGGTCAATATATATCTGATCCTATATTGTTTACAGTGAAATATCTCTATGCTTTGATGGTATTATGCTGCTGTGAATCTACAGGTGCTCTTTGAAGTTGGACAAGTAAGGAAGTAGTGGCAAGATTCTGTCAAAGGGGAAAGGAAACAAGCAAGGAGCCAAGCGGAAGACTGAGGTTGGTATTCCATGCTTCTTTCTCATCTCTCTCTCGTAAAGGAAAAACAAGTGACTTTAATCTGTTTGTTTCTAAGATAGCTACTCGTCTTAGTGGGACTAGCAGCTCTGAATAGAAACTAGATTTCTCGATAACAAAATGGCGACTCCACTGGGGAGAAATTAGTTTGATTGCTTGTCTCTATTTGTTTGATTCATAAACCACAGACGGAGCCTGAAGTCAAGCCAGCTAGCCTTCGAACTGCATTTGCTATGCAAGTGCAAAGTAGATCAATGATGCTTCAGTCAATCTCCAGGTTTGTTTATGAACTGAACAATTGACTTGCAAACATCCTAAGTGCCCTAGAGGTAGCTTGAGTAACTTCATTAGATCAGCCCTATACTTTGTAGTTACTGACTATCATTTGTTGGGCCTAAATCCCTTAACTAAACTGCAAACTGTGACCAAAAACCAAGTTAAAGTCTCATCCTTGGACCATCGCACCTTGTCTTCTTGGCAATCTGGATGCATCGCACCTCCCATGTGCAGGAGGTGGGATGCATCCCTGTTTCCCTATGTTACAGGTGCGATGATTAGACAAGACTAGATCTGCCTCCAAATTTTGATTTTTTCTTCACTGTCTTCAGTTTTATTCAGGAGTTTTGCTGTCTGTGATCAGTAGACCACTATTGAAACCCCCTTTCTTTGCATCATCCAAAATCCATTGTACAAATAATTGTGAATGTTTTTATGTATTATGTGCCATTTACAGTTCTCTTTTACGAAGAAGTAGCTTAATCGAACTGTCATCTTTTGATTCGAAAGTGTCACAAGTGTCATTTTCAGTCAAAGAAAAGAATACTTCTCTTTTTGATAGTCGATTACACTATTACTCTTGTATTTTATCTGAATTAGTATTATTTCAAGTGTCGAAAGCATTTTCAATTCAAAATCGTAAAAGTGTCGTCTTGTCTCCTTTTCGTTTTTTGAAAAGAAAATCGTTGGTACTGTCGCTTTGAAAGAAGAGATAATTCAGATTTGTATTTAGCTTTCTTTTTGTCATTCACACATTAAGAAAGCGGAAAACAAATACATGCATGTGCTTTTGCATTTAGACTTCTTGTTGATTTTGATTTAGGACAGCACATCTAGTGTGCGCTCTCTGCTCTATGTTGAAAGGATTTCATTTCACTTTCCTTAGTAGCTAGGATTTCATTGCAAAAAGAAGATTAAACGATTGTTTATCATCTTAGACTGCATTTTAGGAATTGTAAATCTACATCACGCGATGAACCTGAAAGGCAAATTTCTTAAGAAAGATCAACTGTAAAATAAATTCAATGAACATAAAAATGCTTTGGAACCTAACGCACAACATCTAGAAGTCCAGGCTAGAGACGTATTCCGGTGTCGTAAAGCATGGTAACTGTCGCTTTCATCGTAGGTTGGGTGATTCCTCCTCTTTGAGATGATAAGTGCCAGTACGGACTTGTGCTCCCACGTACTGTCGATTATATATTGGGAGACCACAATAGGCTATATCCTTTATCCTTAGGAAGTCATGTCTGCCGCCATATCGATCACAATGCACTGAACACAGCATTCAGGAAGATTGACTGTTGTACTGTAAAAAGTATTATGTAGTTTTACGATTGGTTTGGTAATCCCTCTGTCTAGATTTCCTGAGTAGTCTCTTTCGTTTCTTTTCAAACTCCTTAAAGGAAAAGGTCCATCTAAGCACTTGTCACTTCAGGCTCATTAAAAATCGAAGGCGACTAGAGTCATCCTTTGCTTTTTCTCGACTCTTAAAAATTGAAAAAGCAAGTTGTGTCGAAGTGTCTAAAATTCATTTAATTCGGAGTAACATTTTCCCATCTTATTTTGAGTTGATCAAATAATCCGCAATCGTGGAAGAAAGTCAATTAAAACCCCGTCATTCGTGGAGACTGACGAGTCAAACATCTTTGACTCCAGAAACGAAACCATTCCGGGCCAAGCGAACTCATTTAACTAGGTCAAAGTTTCTTGGTTTGTTTGAAACTTATGTTTCAACATCCTCTAAGACTCCAGTTATTCCAACCATTTCTAGTATCCCTGCCTCTACAGAAGAAGTTCTGCAGTTACAAGAAGACATTGGAACTGATCCTAGTGTAAAAGTAAACACTTCGATTTCTAAAACAACCCCATCTAGAGTTGATTGGGATGGTGTTACCCCTCCAGCATCTGTCGTTGCAGAATCTATACCTTCTTCGGCACCAGAAATATTTTACAGACCTGATGGTCTGCCTCTTCCACCCGGATTGATTGCTATAGAAGAGATTACGGAGGATCTTCCATCCAGTACTCCATCGTATTTTGGGAATGGGATCCACCTATATCCTTCTGCTTCAGAAGTTAATACCCCTTCATCGCAATTTCCTGTAGAATCGCTAGGAAGTCTTTTAGATAGACTTGATATGTTTGGACAACCATCGGCATCTAGGACTGTATCATCCAATACAGCGGTAGCAGAACCTCCTCTCACCACTCCGACAATGTTTGCTGGTATACCATCTGTCCCATCTATCTCTCAACCGCTAGAGGGAGCCCACCCAGGGACTATTTCGACAATATGTTCTATTCCCGTTTGTTCGTCTGAAATAGTATATGGAATTTCTTATGTTGAATCTCAGCAAATTGATCCTTCACAATAGTATCAGTTTGGGTAGTCTGGTCTCCAAAGGCCAATCATTCCTTTAAACACTAGATTGCTGCCATAGGGGGGGGGCACTATACCCTTTCATTGTTCCCTCCAAGAGAACAACCATATGAGAATTCACAACCGAATTCGGGTCAAATTGGAATCACATCCAGCAGTTGGGTGCCAATACTGCCTCAACAGCCAAGAGTTGTATACTCAATGCAACCGAGTCTACCTGTGTCGAATATCCCCACTACACCATCTATTGTGACAGTGTCACAAGTACAAGCATTGCCTGTTGTATGCCAACCTCAAGTTTCTCAGGTCGTAATACAACAGCCTCTTGTCTCCACGACACAACCGCAATCGCCAGTTAGTGGCTCCTTAACTGGAGCGACTCAGCCTCAAACGGGTACTATTACCCCTCATCTTGGTCAAATTTCCAGTATTGGGCAACAGCAAATGGTTTCACAACCATTGCTGATGCAACATCAACAACCGCAATTCCAACAAGCTTACCAAGGACCTGAGCAACAAAACTTTGCAGGTAATGGGCAGCTGTATATTCAAAATGGTTATCACCAGTCATCTCAAATTGGTTATGCCCAACAACATTATCAAAGTTATCAACATCAAATACATTATGCTGGTATGCAAAGACCCACTGCTCAGGCGATCCCATCTTATCCTAGGTATGCTTCGTCGAACTTGAATCAACAGTTGCCCTTCATGGCGACTTTAGAATTACCAGATCTAAATCTGCTAACGAATGATATAATCGCTTATGACCCTTGGTGGCCGACGATTCCTCATAAACTTCCGTCAGATATTCAAAATTTAATGGAAATCCGGGTGAAGATCCATCGAATCATGTGATGACCTTCGATCTGTGGTGTTCCTCCAACACTCTAAATGATGATTCGATTAGGCTTCGCCTTTTTCAGTGAATGTTAACTGGTCCAACAACAAAATGGTACATCGAATTGCCCAAAGCTTCATTTGATAACTTCAGCACCCTTGCCACCACCTTTTTAACCCATTTTCAGTTACCAATAAGGTACAAAACAGGAACAGAACTTCTTACCAATTTCAAACAGGCGATGGCCACTCACATATCCGATCATATTCATGAATGGCGATGTCGTCGTAGAATGGTAAGAACATATGTCCATGATTAGCTACTATATGAATGGTTTATTAAGTCTTTGTTACCGTCTATTATGGAAGATGTGGCAAAGGGAGGAGTCTTCACTGAAGAGCAGGTCATTGCTCATGCACAATATCTAGACTTGATCTATACTCAGTCTGGCATGCTCTACGACAAAATCCCTGATGCTCCAAGACCAAAATTTTCCATTCCTCCTCCTCCTAAATCAAACAAGGACTCTTATGATGGCAATGGTGTGATAGGCATGACAAGCACAAAATAGACAAAGGCTGCATCCAAGAAAGCCAGTAAGGTTTCTGATCAAAATGAAAATGAAGAACTTCTCGCCTTAGAGGTTAATTCCATGTCAACTAACAAAGGCAAAGAACCGAAGCAACCAGGAGGTAAGAAGAAAGGGAAGAGAAAAAAGAAGAAACAGGATGATTCGTCTCTTGAAAAATCTTCTACAAACCCTTCTGGGCAAAAGAAACCTACTCAGCCATGCCTCATATGCGATGAGGATCATTGGACAAGAGATTGTCCATATAAAGTTGAAGTTAAGAAATTCTTTAAGAATTCAAAAACCTCAGTAGTATTGATTGATCCGTTTCCAAACCTAGTGAATATGCTTCCCCATCCCAAGTCCTTATGTTGTCCATTTCGAAATAGAAAAATGATGCTTTGATGTCGACAAGGAATAAAGATTATAGGAATCCATAGCTGTCGAACAATAAGGCTACTGATCAACCTAGTAGTTCAACAACAAATTCAACCGAAGTTGTGCCACCCATCATTCCTGAGCTAATGATAAAGCTGCCAAAGGGAGTAGTACACAAATCGACATTTAATCCTCATGCCAGAGTGGCACAAAATTATAATATAGTAGAGGACCTGGCCCAATCGCCGTCCGCTATGTCAACACTTGAAGTACTGCAAAATTGCCCCTCCCAAAAGCAGGCTCTATTATCAGTAATAGGTGGGATTGACCCAGCAGATTCCAATCTTGTGGCCTTTAATCATAAAGGATATGAACCTTAGTTACCAGCTCAACTCGCTTTCCTCATTCAAGTGAAAGCCCTCAACAAAACTATTCATCGAACAATTATTGATGGGGGGGCATCTACATGTATTATGTCAATGAGTTACTGGAAAACTTTAGGCTCACCACCCTTGTCACGATCATCAACGACATTAAAAGCATTTGATGGACGAACATACACTCCATACGAGATTTTAAGTAACTTGCAAGTTGAACTAGGGGGGAAAACAGTAGAAATTGATGTTGAAGTTATCGATGGAAATCTCGATTATAACATCCTACTGGGAAGGCCTTGGATTTATGCTATGGCCGCTGTTGTGTCAACATACTTCAGAAAGATTTCATTTCCCTTCCAAGGAGGAATTACAATCGTCAACCAACAAACATTTCTCCCCAACAGTTCACAAGTTACGGGAAGCATTCCAATGATCCATGGAAGCTCTCAATCGCTTCAAAATGTCGGAGTAGGCCTCCTAAAGGACACTGCCTTAATGGGTACTTTCGCCCTACCGCCTCCGAGTAATCTGGCGGAAGTGACCATGGTGGGAACCTGCAATATGATATCTTCTATATCTAAAATATTCGGAAGATTCCTGAACATTTTGTCAGCATGGATCATCGCCATTTTAGAGATATTGTAGCAATCAATTTTCTTGGCCTAGGGGGCAAACCAAATCAACGCTCATCGAGTGTTTGGATAGATAAGTCTAAGGAATATGGCACCTCTTCAGATCCTTAGTCACATGTACATTCTACAGACGAAGGAATTGTTCAATCAATGATCATAGAGGGGGCACCATGGGAAGATTACCACCATCATTCCCATCTTCCGGATTACTGCAAATATTATTCCAGCAACCTTAATCATCCTTCAGTTTTTTATTTTCTATCAAATGCTGTAAATATGGTGGATTATGAAGATAGTTCTTTTACTGTGTCAACCTCATTAAAAAATGAAAAAACTCCCTTCCCAAATCAAGTCTTTGATTACGATCTCGTAAAATCCAAGTCGAGTCTTTCAAAGATTTCGAAGGTAAACCTTCATTCCAACCAGCGCGATGAATGCAATGAAGCTTGGGAGGCATGCACCTCGATTTGTGTCATTATGCCAGGGGCATGCAAACTTATAACAAGCATAGTTTCTCGTTTCAAGCTTGTGTAAACATGAAACCAAATCTGAGCATATGTTGTCACATGGTTCAAGCTCATTAAAAAATGAACCAGGCCATGAGCAGTTTTACGCAAACTTCAATCTCGTTAAAAAATAAACCTAACAACGAGCAGTTTTATGCAAAGTTCAAGCTCGTTAAAAATTAAACCTGGCAATGAGCATATGTTCCACCAAAGTTTAAGCTCATTAAAAAATGAACCCAATTCCAGTAAATAACCATTGTGAATGCATTATCATCAATTGTTTAGCCTTGGTCATGTTCTTACTATCACCTCCACTCTGTTTTAGCTGATTATTCGCGTCCATTTGATTTTTTACCCCTTTTGAGGAACAGCTGCGACGAGTGATTCTGTTAACCATCTTCTTAACACTGCCATGATTGGAAAGTTCCAACCCTCACCTGGAACCAGCTGCTACCCGAAATATCACTCGTTCCTAAAAAACGAGTCTCCTTTAAGCTCTTTTCATCTTACTCATAAAACATGAAAAGATTGTCGAGCAATTGACCTCTCCAACTCGTTAAAGTAATTGGAAGTGCCATCCCTCCTCTAGATTTTAATCTTTTTGGACCTGAGAGATTATTACACAAAAAGATCGAGCATTTGTCTTGTTCGGCTCGTTAAAACTATCGAAAAGTCATCCCTTTCCCTTGTTTTATATTTTTTCGAACTTAAGGGATTATACTACGAAAAAGGAATATTGGAGTCTTCCTTTCCGTCTCTTTTCAAACTCTCTAAAATTGAAAAGGACTGAGTTATCCTTGTCATTAAACTTGTTAAAATAATAGCGACAAACTTGTCCATTCAGAAAAGAGCGAGTTTCACTGTCGCTAAGCTCGTTAAAACATAGCGACGGGTTTGCCCGAAGGGAAAATTACAGAACAAGCATATGTTATCCTCCTCAAGCTTGACAAAAATAAAGAGGTACTGGTCAGAAATGACTGGGGAAAATTGGGAAGAAAACTTGAAGAAACTTTATTGGTAGCAGGTCGCTCTTGAACATGACACTTTCATTCCATCACCATGATTGAATCGGGTTGGGTTATTCCGTTCACCGGTCATATCACCATTGGTCCACCGTACCATCCACTTTTGGGGTTAACACTACCAATCCATTTCAGTTTCACCGATATGTTCAAGAGAAGTCGCTCAGAGAATTCACCTACCCAGCTTATGTCTCATTCGCTACAATACCTTCACACTTCATTCTTTCATGACCACCACCCTAAACCTTGTATCATCATATCGTTTTCACCTCTACAAAATCATTTGCTCCGTTCTATGTCGTAGATGTGGGATCCATTAATGCCCTCCTATGATGGGTCACTTCTTGTCGACATCATCTCATTATCCAAGAAGCCGACCTAGGAACAACCCTTTTAGTACTTTGAAGCTTTCATGCCTCAATGGCAAGTTTCTCACTTCCGGAGCCTCTATCTCCTATTACCACCCTAGACTCAGACTTATAGACTCAGAGCTACAATTTCCTCTTCAAACCCATAACACATCATATCTATCAAAAAGCTAATTTCTACCTTAGAGCCTTGCTCTATTTATACCTTCCACATATTATCAATCATAAGCATAGGTCTTGGAGATTGCTTAAGATTTGGAGTGGGAGAGGTTCTTGTAAGTATGAAAAGAAGCCTAGACCCCCATCTCAAATCAATGAAGACCTGTATAATAAATAAAACAAAAATCACAAAAGATGTCGCCACAATGATTCCACATATAGAAGAAGAGGCCATCACCTTATTACATTTTTTAAGGAGCTTGACACAACAAAATGAACTCTTCTCTAACACCTTGATCATGACTGCCAAGAGGCCATGGCTTCCAAGAGGTTCTTGTCAGCTGAGAGAAAATTGATCTAGAAGGGATACATATCAAGGCATATAATGGAAATATTGGGCTCCTAGAAGATTCCTTGATCATCCACTTAGCAAACTGTCTCTGCAATTTGTCTATTCTCGCTCATTGCACCCTACAGAAAGCATTTTCAGTATGCATCACACCTTCCTTGTACAATTGTTTACCTCCTTAGGTATCTCTTTCTCTCTTGTTGTTATTGCCCCTTTATCGTCTTCTTCCTTTTTCACCTTCCCGTCAGCAAGTCAGATACCGTCTTATTCCAAGTTATTATCCTTACTTATTTTCACAAATTTGTTCATGTTGCAAAAAATCTTATCAAATAACAACATGGCCTTTCAATTTGGCAATTGTGAACTTCATCTTGTTTGGATATTCTATCTTCTCATACTCAAAGTACCTTTCCATCCCACTTATTTAATCGAACCATCTAGTTATAAAGAAGAAAATGGGTGTAGTGAATGGAAAACAGCCATGGAACAAGAATATGATTCAATAATCAGAAATAACACTTGGGAATTGGTTGGATCCATGACTTTCTCCCCAAAAGTACGGATTTTATCTCTTTGATGCATTATGGGAGAAGCTAAGGTGAAAATGCATTTTCTTGTACAATGAGGGTATATATATAACACTAGTACAAAATAGCTAATTAGTTACTACTGAGGATGGCAGGATGGAGCGTGCATAGTTAAAGTGTGAAACGAATCCGTGGCTTTGGGAGTTAGCTAAGTTTATTTCATTTATGAAATTCCTTTCTCACATTTTCCTTATTATGGATCTATGTGACTGTCGTTGATCCATCATCAACCAATTTACCATAATCGACAGCGCCTCTGACTTCAGCCTGCTATATTCCTTATTCAATGCAGTTTGGATATCCGTGATTCTCACATTCAAACTATCACTTGATCGTTATGGTCAAGCGGTTATCTCAAGTATTATTTTATACTTTTTCAGGCTCGAGGGACACAAATTTGCGAAAAAGGACCCCCGTGGAGTTTTCTTAAGCTTTTCTTCTGACTCCCTAAAATTGAAAAACACCGAGTTTTTCCTATACTGGACTTGTTAAAATTTACCAGTAAAGGACCTGTTCAATATATTAGATCCTGCATTACCTGTGCCATCTCCAAGCCAACCATCAAGAGGAAAGGCCTATACACTCCTCTTCCTACTTCCAGCCAGCCTTGGGAATCCATCTCCATGGACTATATGTCTGGGCTCCCTTCTACCAAGCATGGTAATGACTGTGTTGGCCACTGGAATGTGGATTAAATTCCATTATGAAATCCAAACCCCACTACTAAAAAGGGCCACTGGCATGTATTGGTCTCCATTTTCCCCTCCACAACTGAGTTCTCCCAATACTAGTTCCTGTGTGTCAAAAAAGGGGCAGAAATGTCATTTTGGGGTGAAGGTGGAGGTGATGGCGGTGAAGCCGGTGGTGGGGGGCGTGGAGGTGGTATTCGTGGAATTCTTCACCTTATTAGATGGATCTCACTTCGTGGTGAGACCTTCACGAGCTCTTCCTCACTACCTCTAATGATGGATCACTTATAAAATAACAATTGTCCATTTACAATAAAAGCTATTCAAACAACCTACTAACAATTCTCCTAAATTAGAGCCTAAGATACGACACATTTAAAGAGTCATATCCTTTTACAACAATATACTAATTCTAAATGTCTCCATTTAATAATTAAATATTCTAGATTAATAATTATTAATTTAATATCTTAAATTAATAATTATTTTATTCTAACTTAATAACCTATGATATTATTTATTTTGGATCATGTAACATTCCCCCTCTGATCCAAAGATAGATTACAACTGATACCAAGTTCATCCCTGAACTTAGTAAATTTTATTCTGCCAAGAGATTTTGTGAAAATGTCGGAGATTTGATCTTCTGCAGGACAATAAATTGGCTTGAGGACATCTTTGGCAATGAGAGATTTGATATGATTATAATTGGTGTCCACATGCTTTGTCTTTGAATGAAAAACTGGGTTCTTGGCAAGCTTGATGGTTGACTGGCTGTCAATGAATAATGACGTAGCTTCTGCCTAAGAAGTGCCCAAGTCCTACAAAATTCTGCGCAACCAAACAATTTCACATGCTACTTCCCATGCTGAAATGTACTCTGCTTTTGCTGAAGAAGTGGCCACTGTAGCTTGTTTCTTACAACTCCAAGACACTACTACTGACCCCATGTTCATTAAATAACCTGATGTTGATGCTTGATCATCAATACTGCCAGCAAAGTCAGCATTTGAAAAGCCACCTAGTACAAAGCTTTTAGTCTTTGTGTAAAGAAGACCAAAATCTTTTGTTCCTTGGATATATCAAAGAACTCTTTTGGCTGCATTCCAGTGGTTGTCTCGTGGTTCCTGCATAAAACGTGAAAGAATACTAAATGCTTAAAATAGATCAGGGCCAGTATTTGTCAAATAAATCAAGTTGCCAATCAACTGTCTATAAATAGTGTTGTCCACCATTCCCCCCCTTCAAATCTTGAAAGTTTCAAGTTTTGCTCCATGGGGCTAAGAACAGACTTGCAATCTTGCATTCCAAATCACTGAAGGACCTCAATTGTATACTTATTTTGAGAAATGAAAATATGATGTGGACCTTGGAAGACTTCAACTCCAATATAGTAGTGAAGTAATCCCAAAACTGTCATCTTAAAACCTGCGTGTAACTTTGTTTTCACCTGTGCAATGTGATCATCATTATTTCCAGTAATGATCAAATCATCTACATACGTAACAAGAATCACTAGGTATTTACCTTGTTGTCGCACATACAAAGTATCATTAGATTCACTTCGTTGAAAACCAACTTTCCCAAGGTATTCATCCATTTTTGCATACCAAGCTCGGGGAGCTTGTTTTAACCCATATAAAGCCTTGATCAATTTGCAGACTTTATGTTCTTGCCCTTCAATTTCAAAACTTGGTGGTTGTGTCATATATACTTCTTCCTGTAAATCCCCATTGAGAAAAGCACCTTTTACATCCATTTTATGAACTTTCCATCCTTTTTGAGCGGCCAGTGCAAGTGTTAATTGGATGGTGTTCCATTTAGTTGTAGGAGCAAAAGTTTCCTCATAATCCATGCCTTCCTGCTACGCAAAACCTTTAGCCACAAGTCTTGCTTTATACTTTTCAAGTTCTCCCTTTTGGTTGTACTTAATTCTGTAAACCCATTTTCATCCTATGGGTTTAACATTTTGAGGACAATCAACAATTTTCCAAGTGTTGTTATCAATTACTGCTCGATATTCTTCAATCATAGCCTGTTTCCATTCTTTATGTTTTACTGCTTATTTGTATGTGGAAGGTTTAGTAAAATCATTTGCTATCAAGGCAAAATTTCCTTCACTTATGTGTGACTTCCTTGTTCCTATTTATTCTGCTCATCAGGCTATACATATTTCAAAAGTTGAACTACCCATTTTGGTAGTTGATGCTCACTTGTTTGAGATTCTAAAAAGTCACCATCATTGTAAAGAGGATTAATGTAAATTTATGTTTGTCGATCAAGTGAAGATTCTGGAGAATCATTGTCAGAAGAACTGTTGCTGCTTGGAGATGCGGATGAACTACTAGAAGATCCAAATGGTGTTGTTGAAGTAGATGGACTGGATGAATCATCTTCAGATGAAGGAAAATCAAGTTCATACCAATTTGGTGAATTTGGTTGATTTTGCGTATTTCCTTTTCTTTGATTGCCTTTAGTTTCTAACTTTTGAAGAAGACTTTCGATTTCTTCAGCACTCTTACTCTCTGTTTCATCAAAAATTACATCCCTACTCACAATAAATTTTCCATTGGTCAAAAGACGATACCCTTTCTTCTCATCAGAATATCCAATCATTGTGCATTTCAAACTTCTTGAGTCAAGCTTAGTTCTTTTTTCTTTCGTAACTAAGGCATAACATACTGATCCAAAAACTCTAAGATGTTTAACTCGAGGTTTGAAACCAAACCAAGCTTCATAAGGTGTGATCCCATCTAAAGAAGCAATTGGAGATCTGTTTCTTAAGTAGACAATTGTATGAATTGCTTCTACCCAATATGTTGGACTTAACCTTTTGAAAGTTAACATAGATCTCACCATTCCTAACAAGGTGAGTGTTATGAAACCAGCTCAAGAAAAAGATAGAAAAGATAGATCAATGCCTTAGAATTCAGCCTCTTTGAGGGGGCAACCTCCTTTACATTACATAAATGAACAATTCTTCGATGATACAAATGAAAAGACCTCCTTTCTATATATAGGAGTCTAAGGGGTCATAACATAATCAGAGCCAACATAACAATAATAATGTAAGGGCACAATAATAACAATAGTGGGCTTCTATGTGGCACAATACTAACAATATGGGCACTACATGGGTATATCAATATAATAAGTGGGTTGTACTAATAACAATAAGGGGTTACACTAGTAGTATAGGGGCCTAACATGACCCTCTCCTTAAAAGCATTGTCCTCAACGCTTGAGTAGTTCTTGATGCTTCTGTATAAAATTATTGTCCTCCCATGTGGAATCTTCAGCAGGTAAGTTCTTCCACTTGATGAGATACTCTGAAATTGAATGATTTCGTAGCTGTCGGGTTCTTGTTTCTGTGACTGCTCCAGGTTCCAATATGATTTTTCCTTCCTCTTCAATTTCTAGCAATATTGTTTGAATTGGGATCTTTTGCAACTTTTGAATAAGTGGCCATACTTCTTTGTCCTTCTTCCATTCATCCCTTGCTTTGTTTATCTAATCTGGTTGGATAATAGAAATAGCACAAAACAATGCTTCCACATTCTCATCCTTGAAGAGTCTTCCCATTCGGTAAGGTCGCCATTTTTTAAGTACATGTTGTATTGCCAACATTTCCTTCTCATAAATAGCTTGCTTGAGATGTAGCAGTAAAAATACTCAATCACCTACATCAAAAAAAAATTCACTACGATGTTGATCTACCTGTTGTTTCGTTTGATTTTGCACCAAAGTGGTGTTATCGTTTAAAAGTTGGAGAACTTGTTGTTGATGCTCGATGTGATCTTTCTCTGCTTAAACCTTTTTCTTCTTGATATGTCCTTCTATCTCTAGAGTTGGAGGAGTGGTAATTTCTTCCAATCCTTTACAAGATATGGTTGGATTCATTTCTTGATGCTCGATGTGATCTTTCACTTCTTGAACATTTTTCTTCTTGATATGTCCTTCTATCTTGATAGTTTGAGGAGTGGTAATTTCGACCAATGAATTACAGGCTATGGTTGGATTCATTTCTTCTTTCTCGATGTGATCTTTCACTTCTTGCACCTTTTTCTTCTTGATATGTCCTTCTATATTGAGAGTTTGAGGAGTGGTAATTCTTACCAATGCTTTACAAGATATGGTCCGATTCATTTCTTCTTTCTCTTGGTTGGGGTCTTGGCGTATATCCTCTTCTTTTGATGTTTCTTGATCCTTTTCTTCCTCCTCTTCATATTCTATGTAAAATAATTTCTTCTCGGCACACTTATTACCTTTAGTGCATTTTCTATCACAATTGTAACAAAGCCCTTTTTCTCTTTTTTCTTCCAATTGTTGTGGTGTAACCCTTGTAGGTTGTGGAAGGCTGGGAGAAACAACACTTCCATCTTTATAGTTGTGAGGGTTATGCTTCCTAGTTCCCATAATTTTTCTTTCCACTATGTCACAAAACCCTTTTACTCTTTCTAATCGTTATGGTGTTGCTCTAAAGAAGGTGTTGCTCTTTGTATCCTCATAATGTGCTATCATTTCCTCCGTGAAAATTGACCACGTAATAAGTTGTTTATGAGAACAAAGCCCTCCATACCATAAAAATTGATCCGGTTTCTAAATATGAAGATGATATACATACCTTTTGTAACAATGGTACACCATGTAGATCAAAATATTGCTCCATCTGAAGTATCCAATTTGCCGGATCCTTGCCATCAAACTTCCTCCTCTTTCTTTTTCTTGATTTTAGGAGCTCGATCTTGAAACAACTATAACTCTGTACTTTCAGATCTTTAAGTTCTGAAATTGTGATCTATAGTAGCCCTCTATGTCCTCTTTCCAATGCCACCAGTCTGATCCAAATTGGATTCTCCAAGAGAGAGTTATGCACAATCTCCCAAGATGACCTGATTATAGACCTTTCCAGAAGAGCAAACTTGTATGAAGTGTCACGTGTCACTGTTGCGACCTCTGGCATTGAAAAATATCTACAAGAAACTACAGTCTGTCCTCTTTTTGTACCTTCTTACAAAATTTCACTCCGATGCTCAGAGATAAAGTTATGACAATTTTCCCCAGGTCACCTGTTTGTCATGTAATTCAGGAGTCTGCAAAAAGACCAACTTCCTTAGATCATATCTCTACAAATATAGTGCAAAAAGATCTGAAATTCGGACCCGAGATTCAGCGCGATTTCTTCTCAAATGGGTTTTTCATTTTAGATTCTGAAACATCACAAAAAAAAATTTATAGCGAAAATTCCACGATGACCTATTTGGAGCAGCGAAACCCTAGAATCCAAAGCTCTGGTACCAAATGTTATGAAACAAACTCAAGAAAAAGATAGAAAAGATAGATCAACGCCTTAGAATTCAGCCTCTTCGAAGGGGCAACCTCCTTTACATTACATAAATGAAAAATTCTTCGATGATACAAATGAAAAGACCTCCTTTCTATATATAGGAGTCTAAGGGGTCATAACATAATCAGAGCCGACATAACAATAATAATGTAAGGGCACAATAATAACAATAGTGGGCTTCTATGTGGCACAATAGTAACAATATGGGCACTACATGGGTACATCAATATAATAAGTGGGTTGTACTAATAATAATAAGGGGTTACACTAGTAGTATAGGGGCCTAACAGTGCGATTCATTCTTTCTACTACTCCATTTTGTTGTGGAGTGTAAAGATTTGTAAGATGTCTTCTTATGCCATGATTGCTGCAATAAGTTTTGAATTCATTTGAAGTGAATTCAACCCCATTATCTTTCCTGAGAGTACCTATCTTTTCTTTGACTTCATTTTCAAAAAGTTGGCGAAAAATTTTAAAATTTTCAGATGCTTCTGACTTTTGCTTTAAGAAATAAACCCAAGTCATTCTACTGAAATCATCAATGAATAGTAAGAAATATTTGCAACCACCGAATGAAGTTTGTAGTGGTCCACAAAAATCACTGTGAACTAGTTGCAGCAGCCTATTTGTGCGCCATGAACTTGTTGGAAAACTTTCTCGACTTGGTTTTCCATAAATGCAATCTTCACATTTTGCATTTTCCTTTTTGAAAGTTGGAAGTCCCTTAACCATCCCTTGTTTTTTCAATTGAGAAATATTATCAAAATTTAAATGTCCATATCTTACATGCCACAATCTTATAGGTGAAATTCTTATAGTCACTGCCCCTACAAAGTCAGAATGCCTTGGAATAACTGTCCCTTTCATCCTTAACAATTTTCCATCTTCATAACCTGTCATCACTATTTCCAAGCTTTGTTTGACTGAATTAATCTTAACTAATCCATCTTCCATAATTATTTGATGTCTTGCTTGTCAAATTGTGACTAAAGATAACAAATTTTTCTTAAAGGTTAGTACATACCATACATTTGAAATCATTTTTTCTCCAATGCCAGGGAAAAAAACTTTAACTGCACCTTTCCATAAGGCATATGTTTTGTATCATCTGCAAGAAATATGGAATTAAGATGACAATCTTTAAAATTCCAAAAGAAGTCTCATCGACAAGTCATGTGCTGAGTTGCTCCTAAATCCAAGATCTAAGCATCTTCATAATCACTTTTAAAAGATAGGAGGAAAGTTGTAATACCGACGAAGAAGTAAAGACATATTCTGAACCATCATCATCTTGATAATTTGCAAATTGTGTTGAATGTCATTGAAACCTGGGGATCTTTTCAATAGAAGTTTGACAATCATCAACATAATGTCAAACTTTGTTACACCTTCAACACACAATTTGACTTAAGTCTCTTCCTCTTCCTGGAGACTGTCCTCTACCTCTGCTTTGACTTCTGTTTTGAGGTTGTCCTCTACCTTGATTATTATTTCCTCTTCCTTGAAAATAGCCTCTTCCTTGAAAATAGCCTTTTCCTTGACTCTGTCCTCTACCTTGAAAATTACTCCTGCCTGAACTATTGCCACTATTAAAGTTGTTTCCTCTGCTTTGGCTTTGACCTCTACTTTGTACATTATGTGCTACTTGATTCTGTTTGAAATTTCCTCTGCATCTGTTTCTAAAATTGTCAATTGATGATTTACTAGTGTTGGCCTTTGTGAAAAAGACATCTTCACCAACTTTCTTTTTCTTCCCAAAGGTTTTATCATGTTGGGTCAACATTTCACGGAGCTCGTCAAACTTTAACTTCTCTAACTTTCTAGTTAATTGTAGAGTTTCCAAAAAATGCGCATAGGAAGAAGGAAGTCCGGCAATTAAAAGTGTGACCATAAAACTATCATCTACTGCTTGAAAACCAGCATTAATGATTTCTTGCTTTATATTCTTAAGTCTGGAGATGTATTCAAGAACATCACCTCCTTCAGTCAATTTTTGTTGCAACAATTTTAATTGTAGATAAACTTTCTTTGATTCAGGTTGAGTATCAAAAAAAAAATTGAAAATTTGCAAAGCAGACCATGCATCTGTAGCATTTGCTATATGGACATACATTTCATCATTAACAGAAGATTTAATGAGAGCTAATGCTTTGGCATTCCTAACTTCCCATTTTGCTAGTGCAATTGTATCTATGGGTTTATTTGGCTTAATATCACCATCACATATATCATGCCACACTTCATTATAAATGAGAGTGCTTTCGATGAGGCATTGCCATGTTTTGTAAGATCTTGTGCCTTCAAGTTTGTTGGAATTAGAAAACAAATTAATCAACTTTGACATTGTAGTGTTGAAGCTTCACACCAAGAATCAAGCTAAAAAAAATATGAATATGGGCAACGCAACATGCAACACATTACACAAAAAAATCGATCTATCGAGGCTTGGCCTTGACCCTCGTATAGTCGTTGAAGGAAAAAAATGACTTAGCTTTGCACTTGGATCTAGTCAATTTCTCTTAAAAATTTTACAATGAAATCTTTCAAAATTTAATTCATTTACAATCCCTTGCAAAGTTTTATGAAAAATGTATTATAACCCCACTTCAAAGTAAAAAATTACTTTGAGTTACAATGTCACACTTATCTCTCCAAATAAAAAATTATAAATAAAATTTCCTTATTACTCCAAAAATTTACTTCCCTAAACATTTACAAATAACCCCTCCCACCTTATTTCTCCAAAAATATTATCTTAGAAATAATAGAAAATTCCTTATCTCTCCAAATTACAAATTACAAAGCATAGAAAAATCCTTATCTCTCCAAATTACAAACCATAGAAAAATCCTTATCTCTCCATTAACATTAATCCATTTTTAAGTTCTTCTAAACTCTCATTCATTTAAATGAACTTTATGAAAGTCTCTAAAACTTGCTTTAAAAAGTGAATGGAGGTAATTTAATGCGTATCTCCTTTTTTTTTTGAAATGTAAAAGCACACCCTTAATTAATAAAATGAATTCTTAGCACATAGCACCCAATATGTACGCACAGCAAAAATAAAAAATTAACCCATTCAGACACTTATCTCCAAGCTATTTTCCCGATAGATTTTCAAGCTGGCAACTTCCACGCATTCAGTTTCTACACACTGGTCGGTTGGCTCACATTGGCTTCTTACTAGCTGGCTAGCTCACGCTGGCTTCTTTCTTGTTGGTTGGCTCATGTGGGCTGGCTCACGCTGACACAGGCCACTCGTCCGTCTTGGTTGGAAAATCTAGTGTACCAATGTAGTTGTTCAGAAGCTTACTATAGTATTAATAATAGTAATAACAATTCTATGCTCTCTCCTTCCTTGGGACAAATCCTACAAATATATCGCTGACATATATTTCATGTCGTGGCGAGTCCATGAGGACCAGAATGCTCAGATGCTACAAATATATCGCTCACATATATTTCATGCGGTGGCGAGTCCATGAGGACCAGAATGCTCAAATCCTACCAAAAGTTCAAAGCAACAGGCTCTGGATCTTATTCGGGAGCTCCAAAATCATTTTCCCATAAAAAGATCGCCAATGAGGTTGCGACTTGTAATCCCTGAGATTCAGGAAGCCAATTTCTTGCAGAAAATTCAAACCTGGAATCCTTGCATTGTGTCCAAAGAGGTCTCTGGTAATCAGTTGTCTATGGTTTGTCAAATTGAACCTGGATACTTCCGAGATTGTGATGGTGTAGTACAAGATTGTAAACGGGAGAATTCAGAGAGAAATTGTTGAAGCGAAGAAAATAATAGAAATTCAAGACACAACAATTTTTTATAATAATACAAAATTTGATTTTCAGATTTTAAAATTTAAAATTAATAAAATAATAAAATTTCTTTTCTTTTGAACAAAAAAAATAGGACAATTTTCATACCAATCATTTGATGATCAATTCAATGGAGTTTTCCAAAAACTTGTAGAGCTGGAATCTCCTCCTCACATCAACTGCATTACTGAAGCTTTGATACCACAATAATGGTAGAAGTTTCCTCAGACACGTAATTTTATTAATAAGAAAAACAATTACATCTGGAATTTTGCAAGTGTTCACACCCGAACAACATAACACTCTTGCAATGAGCTACTTGTAAGCTCAATGTCCTAACTACCTCTAATTATGGATCACTTATAAAATAACAAGTTTCCATTTACAATAAAAGCTTTCAAACAACTTACTAACAATTCTCCTAAATTAGAGCCTAAGATACGACACATTTGTAGAGTCATATCCTTTTAAAACAATATACTAATTCTAAATGTCTCAATTTAATAATTAAATATTCTAGATTAATAATTATTAATTTAATATCTTAAATTAATAATTATTTTATTCTAACTTAATAAACGACGATAATATTTATTTTGGATCATCTCACAACAAAAGAGCTCTAAGGCTCCTGGGATGGCCAAGCCCAAGGAAACTCAAAGACCTATGGACGAAAACATGATTTAGAAGCTAAACATGACACCAATCTTCATTATTTTCATCAATAGAATTACATCCCTGCAAGAAAATACAATGGAGCTGCAAGAACACAAGCTCTCTCCACAATAACGCTAATGAAAGTATATCCCTAAAGGAAAATTTGACTTGGTACTTATACAAAATGATTAGGAATCATTCCCCGCAAATGGAGGAAGCTTTACCCACCAAAATCCCTTTTTTAGTGGATCTAGTCCACAATACTAGGAATTTGCATTAAATGCCAAGGAACACATTCCTATGTTTTCTCAATCAGTCCCTAGAGGAAAATTCGACTTGGTACTTATACAAAATGATTAAGAATCATTCCCCATGGATGGAGGAAGCTTTCCCCACCGAAATCCCTTGATTAGTGGATTTGCTTCCTTGATTGGTGGATCTGCTCCTTTGATTAGTCGAACACATTACTAGATTTTCTCAATCATTAGAGTTCCACAATTTGTGCCATAATTCTATAATATCTTGTTGACTTATTATTTATTATTGATCCTCTAGTAGTAGGGAACAAGTCCATAAATTATCTCCTCCTCCAACTCTTCATAATATGCCCAATATTCTCATAATATTCCACAAAAATAAATAATATTAGGCACAAATATTCAATTATTCATAAACCTTCCTAATGAATATATTAAAGTTAAAAATAAATTATATAATTCAAAAAGAGAGGTTTAATGTGCTGAAGGATGGTCATAGGCCTTAATTTATGTTTTAAATTAGAGGCATGGCCTTAATTTAGGTCTAATTTAGAGGCCCATCATACCCCATACTGAAAGTGCTGCTCATCCTCTGAGCAACCTAGTGACCTCATTGTGCCTCATCCATGGCCTTCGTGACCTCTCCCTTGCGCATTAAGAATCTTGGGTGTAAGCTCTACAAGGACAAGCCCATAAACATATTTGTTCAAAGAAAAATAATTGTTTCTTGAGAACATTAGCTTGCTTTCTTGCCCTTATTCAAGATGAGTTCTTGATTTTATTTTTTTTGTTTAGAAAGGTCTTCCATATCCTTATCAACCTTCTTCTACCTTGTTCCACCATTTGGACACCTCTAAAACCTTCAAACTGGCTTTAGAAGAGAACTAGGACCTCCTGTAGAAATTCCTACCAAAACTACAGGAAACCCTGTTAAAACTACAGTATACTAGTTTGAGCATAAATGATAAACTGAAGTTAGGGCGGGCCCTCAACTTGACTCCCATGCATTTCTCCCATTTTTAGGCCCTAGACAAAAGCTACAAAGATATTGGAGACCTCTTGGAACACATGTTTTCATCACTGCAGTTTGATTTATATTTTGATGGTGAATGCCTTATTTCTTTTTGTTTCCTTCTTCTTCTCCCTTGTGGCCTAGATGATTTCCTAACGGCCTTGGAGTTCTCTATTTTGATTAGGTCTCTCTTAGGCACTGTCATTTTGGGTTTTCACACAATTTTTTCATTTCTTCCTTCTTGTAGCAACATTCTTCCTTCCTATAGTAGTCATTCCTTCTTCCTTCAGAGTCTTCTAACTGTATGGGAGTGATAAGAAATGATGAAGAGGGATTGGATGATGATGCTAGGGCTCAAAAGTAGTGTAGGTTTGTGAAAATGGAGAGGATGCTCTGTTTGTTTTTTTTTTCAAAAATGAAATGGGATGGATGAATGATTAGTAGATAGTGAATATGAAGTGGATGGAGGGCTTGGAGTGCTATGGTGACTTGTTCTTTGCAAAAATTTCTTCTTTTAATTGCTGTCCTCATTCCTTGAAATCATCACCATTCATAATTTGACTTTTTAACATTGCATGTGTGAAGGAGTGAGCTGCAATAAACTAGTTGAAGGTAGCTGAGACTAATGACCCATCCTTAGCTTATAAAACCTCATCCCTAATGCATTGACAACAAATTTCTAACTATAATATGCTCAAGAGAAGAGGTCAAGAATATTGCATACCTGTACCTACCTTATGGTTGTTGGAGAGACATGCATGTTGTTGCTGAGTTGATGTTGATGTGAAAGTGTTGGATGGTGATGTTGATGATCCTTGTGCTGCTGCTAAGCTCTCGAGGAGCTGCTTTGACCTTTGGATCTCCTTTAAAACTGCTCCCTGCCAATCCTGTAGGTGTTGTTCTGTATCATGTAGGTTTACAGGACAGTGACTTGTTTTGTTCATATCTCCCAAAAAATAGACTTGACTCAACTTAAACCTTTTGATCATGTTTCCATCATCATTATGCACCTCCCCATAGAAAAATTTTGGTCAATGGATGCATGGATCTCGAGAAAAACAAAAAATGGCTGAAGGTGATGGAGGCCGATTTCTTGGAAACTGTGCACTAGAATTTGCTAAAATTTCTTGGGCATGTTACCATCATCCATATGCATCTCCCCGTGAAATAGTTTTTTAAATGGATAAACAAATATTGAGAAAATGTGAAAATGGCTGAAGGTGATGGAGGCCAATTTCTTGGAAAACATGCATTAGAATTTGCTAAAATGGCTTGAGCATGTTACCATCATCCATATGCATCTCCCCCTAAAACATCTTGGCAAATGGATGCATGGTTTTCAAGTTATGGCAAAAACAAATTTCTTCTCTATGTATTTTTGTATCCTGTAGTAAAACAGAGCATCCTATAGTTTTTTAGGACAGCAAGGAAAATGAGTGGTATAATCTTGAGAATGATGGGTGGATGGTGAAAATAGATTTGCATGTCCTAGGACTTGTTGGAGCATTTAAGTGAAGTAGGAGAAAGTCAAAATTTGACTTCTTTTGACTAGGCTTGAACAATTTTCCTTTTGGTACGAACTTGTTCTTGTTGCTTGCAGCTGTTGGAGAGTACATGCATGCGTGGAGCAAGGATTCTTTTTTTTTCTCTTTTTTTTTCTTCTAGGCCTACTAGCCACCTCAATGAGGTTTTCAACTAGTAGGTCTGCCTAGGCACGTCAAAGGAGGTTTTCACCTAAGATCTTCTTTTTTTTCTCTTTTTTTTTTTTTTTTTTTTTTTTTTTTTTTTTCCAACCCATTGACCGCCTCATGGAGGTTTTCAATCAATGAGCCAATCTAAGGCACCTCCAAGGAGGTTTTCACCTTAGATTTTTATTTTTTTCTCTTTTTTTTCATTTTTTTTTCTTTTACCCTACCCTACTTGAAAAACAAAATCACTTTCAAGTATAAGAATACTTCCAATGGAGCCATGTGCACATCAAGATGATAGACAAAATGATGTGGAGGCTTGAAATGTATGCTTTGACATGTACCTGGATTTTAGAGACAAAATAATTTGACTTTGAAAGGATCAAGCATAGTTGAGGAAGAGAGTGATGTTGTAACTTAGTGACTATCTGGAACCATATTTCAATATAGTTGTGATGCCTCTGATCCACTTGATGATTTAGATCATCTTGTATGTCTTCTTCTACCATGACCTTCAAGTCTTCCTCTTTTTGTTGATTTATCTCTTGAATACATGGAGGATTTGATGGTAACCTTGAGGGAGATTTCTCACTCTCCGATTTTGTTGTCTGCTCTTCATCAAATGCAGCCCATGGTTCCTTGATCTTATCTTTTAATTCTTATTCTTCTAGATGTGGTCCTTCAATGATATCAATATAATCTCTTTTTTGCAATACTCTTCCTGAGTTATGGTGAATACCATTGAGCTCAAGAGGAGTTGTTTGGAAGTGTTGTTCCTCAGCATTGTAAGTGGGCTGAGCTACTTCAATGCGTGGGTTTGGAAATGGCAATACAGGTAGTTGAGTGGGACTCTATATTTGAGATGGATGTGGATGGGGTTGTGGTTGTGGTGGAGGAGAATGGTAAGGATAACATGGAGTTTGGTATGGAGGATATTAAGGAAAATATTGGGGATATTGTGGATGGCTCCCATAAGTTGCTTTCCAACCTTGTTGCCAAGATTGGTTTTAGGGTTGAGATGGCCAATCTTTCCAAGGAAAGGGTGTGTTCCAATTACTTTGAGGTGGATATGCATAAGCTTGAAATTGTGAACTAGGCTCTTGCATCATATCACACTGAATAGGCGGCATGGTCCTCTTGGAGCTACATAACATTGTCGTATTGGAAATTGACTTGATCCATTGTCCCTCTTGGTGAACTTCCTTCAACCTTGGTAATGAGGAGCAACATTTAACATCATGTAATTCTGCATGGACAACACAAACATCTTCTTTTTTCTCATTTTTCATTCTTAACATTTCTACTTTTTTGGTTAGATTGCTAAGAATTTCTGTTTTAAAGTCATCAAACAAATTTCCAATTTTAGCTTGACTTACCGATCTTGATGTTGATTTAACTACTCTTGCTTTTTCTCTTGATATGTTTTGGCATGTTTCACAAATTTCCTTAAATGATAATTGATATACATCACCTCTACTGATGAGACTAAGGAGATCAATCCACTCTTCCCTAATTGTTCTAAGTAAGAGGATTTTTAGTGTGTCAGATCCTAAACGATGTAATTTTTCCCTCTTAAGATTATTGTTGAAATGTGGCAACAAGAATATTCCAATTTTAATTTGTCCTTGAATTAAAATTGAGAATTAAAATTTGAACTAGTCTCACCAGCTACTTGAAAAATAATTAATTAATTCATCTTGGATTAATTAGTTGGAGAAATTCAAGCTAGAAGTATTTATGAAGTCATGCAACAATTATCCCATAAATTAAGGATATTATCCCTTAATTAAGGAGATAAGGATGAGTTATAATTGAGTTGTAATTAGTTAGCTTAGTTAACTGAGTTATGTCCAGTTAAATTAGTTCCAAACAGTTTGAGGAACTAATTGTGAGTTCAGTCAGTTAATGCATGCATGCATCAAACTAGTGTACTCTAGATAACTGAAGATTCTCTCATAAATAACTCATGCATGCCTATTCAGAGAAAGACCCAGTTGAGATTAAAGATAGGGACAGTGTACTATCAGTTGCAAGAATTTTCCTATAAGGAAAACTTTTGCATGCAGAAGGAATTCATTCCTTGACATTTGCACAGTTTCATAGGGTGTAAGATCAGTGTGAGTGATCAATGTTACACTTGGTAACAGCTGGATCACCCCAGGAAAACAACTCAGGAAATAGGAGCTTGGAGGGCAGAGGAGAAGGCATATGAGTAGTCTATTTTGTCTGTGAGCATCAATGAGGATTTTACTGAGAGCTGGCTAGCTGTGAGAGCTAAAATTGTGTGTAATCTTGAGATATTTCCACTTGTATGATAATACAGATAGCGGGGTTTTTAGCTAAGGCTTTCCCCAAAGTATTCTTCTTTGTTTCATGTGCATTGGTTCTACTTCTGGTTATATGTGTTTTGCTTGATCTTTCTCAAATCTATTAAGCTTCCGCAAGTTTGATTGTAGAAGTAGATTAAAGTATTTTTCTTTAGTTATATTGCATTATCAGGTTAATCTACAGTGAGAATTTCTACATGGTATCAAAGAAAAGGTTATCAGAGTTGTGAATAGTATACGGAGAAGAGAATTCGAAGTTTGAAGTTTGTGATTGTAGGTACAAATTGAATTCATCTCATACCTCAGGTTGGTCAATGGCGTTCTATGGCTTGAGACTTGAGTATGCCTTGGAAGAAGGCTCGAATTACATAGCATGGAAAGATAGAATGGAATTATATTAGAAGACAATGGTTTGAAGGATTTCATTGATCAAGAAATCCCCAATCCAGCTGCAGCTAATGCACAATAATTGGCTAAATGGAAGAAGTGTGTGGCGAAGGCAAGACGGATTCTTCTGGAGGGAGTTCAAGACCATATTGTCTCGAGTCTCCATGGGAAGGATACTCTGTTTTCAATGTGGAAGACATTGAAGGACCTCTATCAGAACAGTAGCAACCAGAGGAAACTGGCGCTCAAGGATAAGCTTTGAAAAATCAAGATGGAGAAGGGTGATACTATTTCTACATATCTGAACAAGCTCACCACCTGTAGAGATGAGCTTGGTAGTGTGGGAATAACTATTGTGGATGATGATATGGTGAGCCTTGCTCTCCTCAGTCTTCCAAAGAGCTAGAACAGCTACCAGGACTCTATGAATGGAAGAGAGAAACTGTCAGATTGGGAACGACTGTGGTCGTATCTCATGCAGGAGGAGATCAAGAGGAGCACTCGAGATGGTTCTTCATCAAAGAATGATGATGAAGAAAATCTGGCCTTAGCGAGTAAGGCAAGGAAAGGGAAAGGGAAGGCTTCCCATTCCAAATTGAATTCTTCTCATGGAGAGAAGAAGGGTGACAAATCTAAAGTAAGATGCTTTAATTGTTACGAGATGGGACATTATGCAACTAATTTCCCATCGAAGAAGTCCAAGAAGGGATCCACAAAAGGATCGGAAGGTGAGGCATTAGCCTCTCAGTTTGAAATGGACTTTACCCTCATCACATGCATGGTGTCATCAATGGTGGGTTGTGTTTGGTATCTTAACAGTGGAGCCTCATTCAACATGACCGGCAATAAAATTTGATTCAGTAACTTGGAGGAGAAAGACCTCAAGATGCGCATAGAGATGGGTGATGACGAAAAGTACAGTGTTCCAAGAGTGGGCACGGTTTCTTTTCAAAGGGAGCATGGATCTCCTCCTCACCTTGACAGATGTGAATTATGTGCTTGGACTGAAGAAGAACTTAGTATCAATTGTGACGTTGGAGGACAAAGGCTACGATGTTGTCTTCAGTAAAGGAAAAGCGTTCCTAAGACACATATCCACGGGTCAAACCAAGAGGATTGGGATTCGAGTGAAGAATCTCTATAAACTAGAGGTAGATGACTATGCTGCATTGAGTTCGAAAGCAGAATTGGTGCAAAGCCAAGACATTGGCAAGTTATGGCACAGACATTTGGGCCATTTGCATCATGGGGCCTTGAAGATAATGCAACAGATATCTACAGGACTTCCCAAAGGTAAACTTGAGCAAGTTAACACATGCAAAGGTTGTACCTTGAGAAAGTATGCCAAGTCTTCCTTTCATGATCGAGACAATCGAGCAGAAGCGATCTTAGAGCGAGTTCATACTCATTTGTGTGGACCATTCTCCATGGAATCCACAATAAAGCAAAGGTATTATGTGATTCTCATTGATGATTATTGTCATAAATGATGGATTTATTTCATGTAGAAGAAGGATCAAACCTTCTCAAAGTTTTTTAAGTTCAAAGATTTGGTTGAGAAAGAATCAGGGAAGAATATCAATGCCTTGAGAAGCGACAACATTGGAGAATATGTCTCTCAAGAGTTTAAGGACTTTTGTGCAGCAGAAGGAATTAAACGAGAGTTGACGGCACCTCATAACCCACAGTAGAATGGGGTGGCCGAGAGGAAGAACAAAACGATTGTAGGGGTAGCACAGGCGATGCTACATGACCAAGGCCTACCACTTCATTTGTGGGCTAAGGCATGCAACATAGCGGTCTATTTGCATAATAGAAGCGAGCATCGCATACTTGGGATGAAAACACCAAAGGAAGCTTTCTCCGGTAAGAGACCAGATGTGGGTCACTTCAGGATCTTTGGCTCATCGGTATATTTCCATGTGACAAAGGATGCACGGAAGAAGCTTGAGCTGACAGCTGAGTTGGGGATACTTGTGGGGTACACTGATACACCCCACAACTATTGAGTGTACTTGCCTACCAGTCGGAGGACAGTGGTTCGCAAAGATCTCAAGTTTGATGAGCAGAAGACCATGTGAGTTTCCCTTGAGAGGGAGCTCCAACTAGAGGTTGTAGAGGAACTTTTGGTTCCTAAGGAGGAGGAGCCTCAGACTGATGTAGAGTAGCGGCATGTTGAGGTTCCAGGAGTGGAGACATCCACTGAAGCAGAGTCTTCCAGAGATGGACGAAAGCACACAAGAGAAGCTAACAGATTGTTGTTGGATGCGAGAGAGAAAGTGGGAGAACCATCTTCTCAGCGCAGACAAAGGAGGTCACCTGAGAGGTACACTGGATACATGTCCCTTGTTGGGGAATGTGTTGATACCAAGCCATCTTCCTTTGAGGAAGCAGTGTAGGAGCTGATTTGGTTTGATGCTATGGTGGAGTATGACTCCATAGTTCAAAACAGTGTTTGGGATGTGGTTCCAAGACCAGAGAATAAGTCAGTTGTGAGTTCCCGTTGGCTTTACAAGGTAAAGCAAGTTGTTGATGGTATTGTGGAGAAACATAAGGCAAGATTTATTTCTCGTGGTTTCTCATAGGTCGAGGGGATTGAATATGATGATACTTTTGCTCCTGTAGCAAGGTACTCATCTATCAGATCGATGTTGGCACTATCAGCACAAATGGGTTGGAAGATCCATCATATGGATGTGAAGACTGCATTCCTCAATGGCAAGATTGAGGAAGAGGTGTACATAGAGTAGCTGGAAGGTTTTGAGACCTTCGATTGTGAGTCGCATGTGTGATGACTCAAGAGAGCTTTGTACAGGCTGAAACAAGCACCTCGTGCTTGGTACATCAGGATCGATAACTACTTCACTGGGTTGGGCTTCACAAAGAGTGAAGCGGATGCGAACCTATACCACATCATGGTGAAAAGTAAGCAATTGATCATTGTAATTTATGTTGATGATCTCATATTGATAGGTGATGATCAGTTGATAATGTCTTGCAAGGAGGACCTTGTAAGAGAATTCGAGATGAAAGACATGGGTCTCATGCATTACTTCCTTGGCATGGAAGTATGGAAGAAGGATGGGGAGTTGTTTGTGTCTCGAGGCAAGTATGCCAATGAGATACTCAGGAGATTCGACATGGAGAAGTGCAAGCCCATGCAGACTCCTCTAGTAGGAAACTAGAGGAAGGGGGATGCTACTTCAGGAGAAGTAGTAGAAGCTATTGTGTACAGACAGCTTGTGGGTTCACTAATGAACTTAGTGAACAGACGACCAGATTTGTGCTATGCGGTGAACCAACTGAGTCAAGCTATGGTTCAGCCTACCAAGATGTTTTGGAAGGCGGCAAAGCATGTATTGAGATACCTCAAAGGCACATCTCAGTATGGATTATGGTACAGACAGACAGAGGGAGTGAAGCTACAGGGCTTCACTAATGCAGATTGGGCAGGGAGTGCATTAGATCGGAAGACCACATCAGGTGGAATTTTTAACCTTGGGTCGGCAACAATTTCATGGTACAGCAGGAAACAGAAGTCGGTTGCACTCAGCATGGCAGAGGCCCAATACATGGTTGCAAGTCAGGAAACATGTGAGGCCATCTAGATGCAGAAAATTTTAGTTGGTGTGTTTGATCAGAGGATGGATCCAACTGTGATCTATTGTGATAATCAAAGTTGTATCAAACTCTCTGAGAATCCATTATTTTATGATAGGTCCAAGCACATCGCCATTTGGTATCATCATCTCATACACTCTGTGGCAAGGAGGATCATGTTTTTGCAGTATATTTCGACCAAGGAGCAAGATTTTTCATTTTGACTAAGGCATTGTCAAAGTGTAAATTTGAGTTCCATAGAGACAGGATCGAGGTGGCAGATAATCCCTTTCTTATTGAGAGGGAATGTTGAAATGTGGCAACAAGAATATTCCAATTTTAATTTGTCCTTGAATTAAAATTGAGAATTAAAATTTGAATTTAGTCTAACCAGCTACTTGAAAAATAATTATTAATTCATCTTGGATTAATTAGTTGAATAAATTCAAGCTAGAAGTTTTTGTGAAGTCATGCAACAGTTATCCCTTAAATTAAGGATATTATCCCTTAATTAATGAGATAAGGATGAGTTATAATTGAGTTGTAATTAGTTAGTTCAGTTAACTAAGTTATGTCCAATTAAATTAGTTCCAAAAAGTTTGAGGAACTAATTGTGAGTTCAGTCAGTTAATGCATGCATGCATCGAACTAGTGTATTCCAGATAACTGAAGATTCTCTCATAAATAACTCATGCATGTTTATTCATAGAAAGACCCAGTTGAGATTAAATGCAGGGACAGTGTACTATCAATTGCAAGAATTTTCCTATATGGAAAACTCTTACATGCAGAAGGAATTCATTCCTTGATATTTGCACAATTTTACAGGGTGTAAGATCAGTGTGAGTGATCAGTGTTACACTTGGTAACAGCTGGATCACCCAAGGAAAATAGTGCAAGGAAATAGGAGCTTGGAGGGTAGAGGAGAAGGCATATGAGTAGTCTATTTTGTCTATGAGCATCAATGAGGATTGTACTGAGAGCTGGCTAGCCGTGAGAGCTAAAGCTGTGTGTAATCCTGAGATATTTCCACTTGTATGATAATACAGATAGTGGGGTTTTTAGCTGAGGCTTTCCCCAGAGTATTCTTTTGTCTTTCATGTGCATTGATTCTACTTCTAGTTATATGTGTTCTTCTTGATCTTGCTCAAATCTATTAAGCTCTCGCAAGTTTGATTGTAGAAGTAGATTAAAGTATTTTGCTTTAGTTATATTGCATTATCAGGTTAATCTATAGTGAAAATTTCTACAATTATACATGAACCTCTCTATTAGATCCCCTAGACTCTCATCTTCTCTTTGATTCATTCTAAATATTTCTTCTTTAAGATCATGATCTTTATATTTTTCTAGGAATATCTTTTGCATATCATTCCATGATCTTATTGAATTAGTCCCTAAACTCATGAACCATTTAAGAGCTTTATCCTTCAATGTTTGCCAGAAATAATCTCAATTTTTGAGTTTTTAATAAGTAACCATAAGATCTACAAACAATCTCAAATTGAAAGAGAAAGGTTTCCAAATCCTCTGACCTTAGACCATGAAATTCTGGAAGAAAATATGGAGGGATGTTCTTCGTGTGCACACGAATGGGAAATCCAATAGGATCTTCCCCATTGTCATCATCGCCATCAATTTCTTCTACATTATTCACCATCTTCTTATTATACCTACAAAAGTGAATGGTGATATGGCTCTTACTGCACCATGTGATCAAATGGGGGGGTGGGTTGGTGTTGGAGAAATTTTTTTTTGTTTTTATGATTGAATGGAAACTATAATGCAATGCAATTCTCTACTTTTGAAATGAAATATGCCTAATGTAATAATTTTTTTATTTTTGAAAGAAGTAAAAAGAAATGAATCAACTAGGGAAGAAAAAAATGCATACTTCGACACCTTCCTGGAAACGGCGCCAAAAAGTGATGAGCCTCGGTATTGCAACAAGAATTTTGCAACTCCCAAGGCTACCGACTTTAATTATCAACCCAAGATTCGTACAAAATTAAGAGGTGTTGGCACTATATGTGTGGCATACAATGTGTCCTTCCTTTGCTGTCATGATGTAATGGAGTGCATGTATTGTAGTCAAATTCTAAACTAATTTGCAAAAAATGAAATGTTCAAGATGGAACCTTAACCTATTGCAAGAAAGAAAGCACAAGGAAAGAGAGGGAAATTCAATGCTAAATCACTCCATTTCCTAATTAACTGCCAAGAAACTATGCTTTGTAATAATGCTAAATTATCATAAACCAAATGCTACTATCTAAGCATGGAAGTAAGAAGCATCAAACATCACTAATGTGCAAGTAAAGGGACTGAAATAAATCTATTTTTGTCTTTTTGTCTTTTCATTCAAAATCAAGTATGCAAACTTATTTCCTTTGGTGATGTGGGAGGCGAATTAAGGGTATTGGAGGATGGATGGAAGGGTTAGGAGATGGTTGGATGGTGTGGGAGACCCTTGGGAGGATTTTGGTGACTTATTAGAGGTTCTCCATCAATTCAGCCTCAAAACATACCATTTCAGGAAAACCTACAGGATGTACTAGAAACCTATAGGATGATCCTGCAAGAATTATAGTGAACCTACAGGATACATTCGAGAGAAAAATGTGAGGTGTTGGAGGTGATGTAAGGCTTAAGAAATGTGTTATATGGGTGGAATGGAGTGATAAAATTCCTAGGATCACTCAAAACTCAACCAAAGTTGGGATATGGAGGGATTTGCTCAAAAAGCTTGGAGAAAGTTTCCTTGTGAAATGATGAAATTGGTGAGGGTTTAATGACCAAGAAAATAAAATCCAAATTGGATGGGACAAATTTTTTTATTAACTAGGATTTCTTAGGTCCATATTCAAAGTGGAATCACTCAAAAATTCCTCTGTTAACCCATGCAAAAAGAAAAAAAACATTACTAGTCAAAAATCTAGAAATTTGAGAACTAGCGAGCTAGTAAATCTAAAAAATGCATAATCAAATCAAGTGAAAATGAAATGGGGTAATTTTTGTTATGAACTAGAATTCTATTTTGATCTAATGCAAGTGGAATTAATTCTATTGAATCTCGTTAGAATTCACTAAAAAATAGAAGAAATTTATTGTTCTTCGCTAAAAAGGAGGTCCAACAATCTAGATTTGGGAATAAGAAGACTAATCCAAGCAACTCAATGATTATAATGAAATTCCAAATATTTTCCAAGGATGAAATAGTGTGTGATCCTGCAAAAGAACTTACATCAACCATTTAACTCAATCCTACAACAAGAAATCATTAATACTAAATGCAGAAATAGAAAGAAATAAAAACTAGAGATGCATGTGAATAAGCAATGAAAAGAAGGAAAGAAAATGATACAAAAGGGCTTCAAAGCTCCTGGGATGGCCAAGGCCAAGGAAACTTAGAGACCTATGGAGGAAAACAAGATTTAGAAGCTAAACATGACACCAATCTTCATTATTTTCATCAATAGAATTACATCCCTGCAAGAAAATACAATGGAGTTGTAACAATACAAGCTCTCTCCACAATAACACTAATGAAAATTTATCCCTAGAGGAAAATTCGACATGTACTTATAAAAAATGATTGGGAATCATTCCCCATGAATGGAGGAAGCTTTCCCCACCAAAATCCCTCAATTAGTGGATCTAGTCCCCAATACTAGGAATTTGCATTAAATGGCAGGGAACACATTCCTAGATTTTCTCAATCATTCCCTAGAGGAAAATTTGACTTGGTACTTATAAAAAATGATTAAGAATCATTCCCCATGGATGGAGGAAGCTTTCCCCACTGAAATCCCTTGATTAGTGGATCTTCTCCCTTGATTGGTGGATCTGCTCCCTTGATTAGTGGAACACATTCCTAGATTTTCTCAATCATTGGAGTTCCACAATTTGTGCCATAATTCCATAATATCTTGTTGACTTATTATTTATTATTGATCCTCCAATAGTAGGGAACAAGTCCCTAAATTATCTCCTCCTCCAACTCTTCATAATCTTCCCAATATTCTCATAATATTCCACAAAAATAAATAATATTAGGCACAAATATTCAATTATTCATAAACCTTCCTAATGAATATATTAAAGTTTAAAATAAATTATCTAATGGAAGAAGAGAGGTTTAATGTGCTGAAGGATGGTCATATGTCTTAATTTATGTTTTAAATTAGAGGCATGGGCCTTAATTTATGTCTAATTTATAGGCCCATCATATGTTTTATTTTTTCAGTCGTTTTGTTGGTTGTAGGTGTCATTGAATAGAAAGGGTAGTGTTCAAATAAGGGGGAAGGGTCTGTAATAGCCTTGGGTTAAAAGTTGATGTAATAAAGTTAATAAAGGAAAAATAATACCAAGTTCATGGGACATGTATTCTAAGTTGAATGTTAGGCAAATCATCCTAGTGGGCATGAGTTGTTGTTTATTATAGCTAAGAAGAAATTGTAAAAGGCATTTTCAAAGTCATTGAAAAGGGAAAAAATGAATTATTGGCATTTTATTTATGAAAATAATGAAAAATAGGAGAAAGGGAAGGTAAAAGGTCTCAAATTTCATGTGAGGAGGAAATTGAAGGAAAATAGAGGATGCAAGGAAAGGTTGGATCAAGAAAGTATAGCAGGAATACTTGAAGGTAATAGGTTGAATGTATAACTTCCTAGCTGGTTTTGGCATGCATGGTATATGCATGCTTGTATTTGGTTCATTTGTTGTCATTGGCATATGCTTTTCCTAGTTTCGACAGTGGTTTTAGCCTTGCGTTTCCATTTCTGGATAGCCATGGTGTGATGGGATTCATTCTTAGCTGAGCTTTGGATTAGCAGAAGGTTTTGGATTCGGGTGAGGTGGTATTAGGAATATCCCAAAGGTTTGGGATGCAGATGGTTTTATCTGGGGAGCCCTTAATAGTTGGGTGGAGACAAGAAAATTCCTCAAGGCACGGTGAAGAAATTTTGAGGCATCCAATCTCGGATTGGTTTTGTGATCCCGAGATTGGGTTAGGTGAGACCATGATAGTGTGAGGGAGGAGATGGTTTAAAACTTTAACCTTTAGATTCCCTTTTTTGTTTATGGATTCGTTTATCCCATGAGATCCCACATTCATGCTTGGAATATGGCACAGGGTTGATTGGCTAAAAGAAAGATTTGGTTCAGCCTAATCTATGGTTGGATGGTATGTGCAAATCCGTGACTTGATTCGTTTTTTCATATGTCAATAAGAGCTAAGTTCCTCATTGTATCTTCTGAGTAAATGTAATTGTTATTATTTGGCTTTAATGGTTGTTCTATCATTCTTATTTATCTGGTTATATGTTGGTTATAAGCATGGTTTTATGACAGATCCAAGTTAAGGCTCTTATCATGTTTGATTAATAAATGAATGGTTAATGAATGCATGATCTTATAGATTTTATTGTAGCTATCGTGAGAGGGCATTAGCCCTTCTTGGTAAAACTCATATAAATGTCACATCTTTATTTTTATATATGCATTCATGACTTGTAGATCTTATGTTCTCAATTTGTTTAACGGAATGATTGTATGGTTAGACCAGAATAGGTCAAGTCCTTGATTGTGTTTTGTGCTAGAGGCTTTGTCTCTGTGTTATTTATCATTCATGGGAGTTTCATTAAGATTTGGGTAGAGTTTTGGATCCTATCCCTATAAAAGTGGCTCAAATCTCACTGTCATTGCCACAAAACTGAGTGAAAAAGATTGCAGTCACTGAGACGTAATCCTGTGGGAGTGATTGGAGGGTTCCAGCCACATGGAAGCCTTGGTATGGGAAAGACTAAGGATCTAGGTCAGTGAAAAAGTAGGTTAACTTAGGGGTTGGGCACCTAGAGTGATTTGTTAGCTTGTAGGGGTCATGTAGCACCTAAGGGAAGTTAGTAAGGTCTTGTTTTGTCAACTCCATTTCCTTAAGGTTATCTAGGAGGTTGAGTCATGTCATAGTATCTCTCAGCTCATGTTTACCCTGGGAAGGTTGGTGAAAGTGGGTAGATATGCGAAGAGGTGTTTACAGTATAGGACTCAAAGGACAAAAAATCAAAATACCCATATCTCCAAAGAAAGCTACAAATGTAAAGGACTCGGGTTCATAACCCTATATAAGACCTCTATTTCTAAGGATAAATTTAAAATTTTATTAACACATCTATCATTGTTAATACTTCTAAAGAGGGTATCATTGAGGATGATTCATTACATATTAATAAGTTATTCTTGGATACCTCCATTTTCACTATAACTAAAGTATAATAAACATCCACACCATCAAACAATGACATCATGATAGTTTATCCTGGCCTAATTGATTGGAACCAATAAGGACCGGTAGTTTTGGATCAACAATCAAGTTACCATTGATTTCATGGGACTAAGAGACAACATGTCCCCAGGATATCATAAGGAAGGATTTTTTATAGAACTAAATGTCATAGGATACTTTGGGACACAATCAAATCCTTTAGTCACACAAATGAAAATATAAAAAAAAAAAAAAAAAATCAAGAAATCCCCTAGTGAAAACCACATTGTGGCACTATTGGATACAAAAATACTAAAAATAAAGGACATATCCAAGGGTGAAAATCTCTTTAAGAATCCTGAGGATGGATCTAATCTCTTCATTATGATAATAAATCAAGAAATATCAATAGAGTTGGTGGAACCTTCTAAGGAGACTAATATTGGGAACATAATATATTCCAAATATCATCTTCTTAGTATCATCTTTAAGTCTGAAGGAAAATAAGAATTTGATAGAGTTTTTCTAGAAACTGAGTATCACCTTTGCATGGTCCTATGTTGATATGCTTGATTTATACCTTTCTCTAGTGGTCCAACATTTGAAAGTATTTCTAAATGCAAAATTGGACAATCAAAAGCTTCAAAAAATGCAACTTAAATTAGCATTATTTGTAAAAGTGGAGCTACAAAAACTATTGGATGTTGGATTCATTCACCTTATTGATTATCTTGAGTGGATAAAAAACTTTGTACATGTGCCAAAGCTCACTAGGGGAATCAGAATCTACACCAAATGTAGACACTTAAATAAAGCATGTCCAAAGGAAGACTTCCCATTTTCAAATATAGACATGATATTATATTTTACAATTGGTCATGAGATGCTTTCCTTAATGAATGGATTTTATAGATATAATCATATCAGTATAGCACTGAGCACCATCATAATATTCCATTCACATGTCCTTAGGGTACTTATTGTTGGAATGTCATGCGATTCAATCTCAAAAATGTTGAGGAAACCTATTAAAGAGAAATGGACACCCAAGAACCAACATAAGACGACATTCACATGTCCTTGGGGCACTTATTATTTGAATGTCATGTCCTTCAATATCAAAAATTTTGGGTAAACCTATTAGAGAGCAATGGACACCATATTTCATGAACTATATCACAAAATCATGTAAGATTATGTAGATGACATATTAAAAAATCCATTAATAGAGTATTAGATTTGGACAATTTGGAAGTTGTATTTAATATATTATAGGGATACAACATGAGATTAAAACCCAAGAAGTGTATATTTGGTGTCACATTTTATGTAGAGACATTGAGATCGACCTAGCAAAATTCAAAGAAATTATTGATGTTCCTCCACCAACTACATTGAAACAAATAATGATCCTTCAACAAAAACTACAATATATTAGATTATTCATTACAAATATTGCAGATAAGTTCCATCCATTCACTCATATCTTACATAAGGATGTTAACTTTAAATGCACTAAGAAGTGTCAAGAACCTATTAACTGTTGAGAAACTACCTAGAATAACTACTAGTATTGGTGCCACCAGCCTAGGGTATACCATTGATATTATACATCTCCTCTACATCAACAACACTAGGATTTCTCTTATCGGTCAACATTATGCAATAGGAAAGAGAGGTCCACATACTATATCAACATAAAACTGGTGGTATATGTGCTAAATTACGCACCAATAGAGTGAGCATGTTTAGTATTCATATTTTCCTCTCAGAAGCTTAGATATTGCATGTTGAATAAACAAACTAAGCTCATTTAAAAGGTTGATCCACTCAAGTATATTTAGTCTATGGAAACTCTAAGAGGGTGTATGGCTATGTGGGTCATGATCTTAGTTGAGTTTGATATAGAATATGTGGATCAAAAATATATTAAGGGATAGGTTATTGCAAATTAGTTGGCTGAATTGTTGATATATGTAGAGGATCCCTTAGTGTATCAGTTTCTTGATGAATAAATATTCAATATCACAACTACACCTAACTAGAAATTATACTTTCATGGGTCATATACTCGGCATGGATCAGGAGTAGGTACACTAGTTATCACACAATAGGGTTATCATATGTTGAAATCATACAGGATAATGTTCCCAGTTAACAATAACATAGTTGAATATCAGGTTGTCATTACAAGACCCAAGATGGCTATTTAATGTCACATCGAAGAGATTCAGGCTTATGGATATTCTTAGTTATTCATTAGATAGGTTAATGATAAGTACCAAATAAATGATGAAAAATCGATGACTTCAAAAAATATGACAGATAGTTTCAAGTAATACTTCTCTAACATTAAGTTTGAGAAGGTACCAAGACTAAAAAATAGTGTTATCGATGCAATGGAGACCATAGGATATCTCATTGACATTCCTGACAAGATTCAACAATATGATTTCCTAGTTGAGCAATTGTTTGTTCTGGATTTTGAGGTCCCTGAAACTGAACTGGTGTGTGAAATTATTGGCCCCAATTCACCCTAGAACAAAGACATTTGCACATACCTTCACAATAATAGTCTACCACTCAACCTTACCAACACTCAAAAGAAAATTTTCATTCATAATTCATCCCACTTTGTTATACCTAGTGATATGTTATACAAAAGAGGTCTCAATGGTACCCTCCTTAGATATATCGACTTGAAAGAGGCTAATATTGTGTTACATGAGATGCATGAAGGAGTATGTGGTTCACACTCTAGTGGTCCAACCCTAGCAAAGAAATTGGTTAGAATAGGTTATTTTTGGCCCAGTATAGAACCATATGCTCAACAATATAGTAAGAAATGTCTATAGTGTTAGAAACACGAATATTTCAGCATGCTCTAGCACAAGAGCTCCAACTAATTACTAGACCATGGTCATTCTCACAATGGGGATTTAATCTCATAGGAAAAATTCATCCCACCTCATTTAATGGACATAAATTCATAATCACTTCCACTCAGTATTTTATAAAGTGGATCAAATCCATTCTTCTCACATATATTACTGGAAAACAAATATTGAAATTCATCTTGAACTATATAATTTTTCGATATGGTATCCCCTAATCTCTTATCGCTTATAATGGTACATTGTCCAAAAATTTTGATTTTCGTGAGCATGCCATAAATTCCATATCCAACGCTGCTTCTCCACCCTATATTACCCATAAATAAATGGCCAAGCCGAGGCATATGAAAAATCCATTCTAAAAATATTCAAAAAGATGGTCAATGAAACTAGTTGTGATTGGTACTTCCAATTTAATACTACCTAATGGACTCATTTCAATAATGTTCACACTCCTACAGGTGTCGACCCATACTCTCTCAGCTACAGTGCTAAATTTATTCTTCTTATTGAATTTTCAATCCCATCTCTAACTATATCCTTGCAACACTTGGTTTACAATGAAGAATACAAATTTTCCAGATTACATGATCTAAAACTATTAGAGGAATAATGAATTAATGCACTGAACCATTTACAAGCTTACTAAAATTTCCTTCATCATAGGCTACAATAATAAGACCAAGAGGAAAAATTTCCATGATGGAGACCTACTCAATAAAATCAAAAGCTTCCATCATATACAAAAAAAAAGGTGAAAAATAACCTAACTAGTTGGGACATTTTGTCATCATTGCTAGTCATGGTACAGGAGCATATCAACCTTTCAACACCTGAAGGTAAGCCTCTAGTAGATCCCATCAACAATAGTCATCTGAACCAATTATAAACATAGATCTTAGGGTGTGTGTGTGTATATATATATAGAAAAAGAGAGAGAGAGACAATTTTTCCTATGGTAAAAACCACTTCAGTGGCTCCTTGGATAAGAACCATGGTAAAAATATGTTCTACAGGCACCATGTTGAGTTGGCTTCAACCACCATCTATTATTTTCTCTCGGCTTACATAATAACTCTTCCATCCCCATCCATAATAAACATTCATCTCATCCATAATAAATACCTATCATGTATCCATCTATCACCCCATCATAGCTTGGAAAATATCATTGCTTATTCCATAATAGGTCCATCATGTTATCCCCACAATAAATTCATTCCCTAGTCCCATAATAAATACTCATTACCTAACTAAGAGCATCTTTCTATACCTAGTCAGTAGATTAGATCCATGTCATAGATAGCTCACGTCATCCATAATAACCCTTCATTCACCAAGCCACAATAAAACAATCATGGCATCTCACTGACACTCAGACTAGGACACTTAAATTGCACAAGAAATTAAGCATTGTGTAAAACATAGAGTTGTCATGAAAATCAAAGGAGAATAAATCATTCTAAATGATTAGTATAACAGTAAACATATTCAAATTTCCTAAACATCTTACTCAAATATCACTTATACCACTCATGCCTTAATAGATATATCCTTCCTACAATTCATAGTATAAACATTATCTAGTATTAAAAAACACTCCCGAAGCTAAATATAACGGTTGTTTCTTGTTTAGCCGATTGGTATTTTTCTTTATTTGATTTATATTTTTCTTCCTTATAATACTCCCTCAAATCAATATTGATCTTTCAATTGTAGGTTCTAACCCTGTACAGAAATTACCTGCATACGAATTCTAAAAACCAGAAATAAAAAATGGTGAGAGCATAAAACATAAAACATATATACACAAAGATTTTCCCCTGGATCCCAAAATCGAGACTACCAGATTGATTTTTCAATATGTTTCTTTCAATGTTACAATACATGTATATACATGTTGAAACATCAGTAAAACCTAATCCATTAACCATGGATTAGAACATAACCATAGTTCCCTTGATCGGATCTACAAAATACCATGGATAGAAAACCATCATGCTCAAAACCATGTGTGAAATCCATGAACAAAACCATAGGTAGGTCCACCCACCTAATATAGGGTCCAAAAAAAAATTCCCAGGGTGCTTCCACTAGGCCCCATGCAAGGGAGACAACTTCCCCCCCCGACAGCACCCAGTGCAACATACAAGGTGGTCTACCCCCCCCCCCCAGGTGTGGGGTAGTCGTCGCAAGAATATAACACAACCCAACATTCTCCCACTTGTTGTTTTCTTTCCACAGGGGGCCACAGGAGAGATTAGTCATTGATCCATCATTGCAACACCCATTCTTTATCTACACCAAGAGAACTTCTCAGTGCTCATAGACTTTGTCAATGCATCTGCATTATTCTTCAAAGTGTCCACCTTTACCAGCAACACGTTTTTTTCCTCAACCATGTTACAGGGAAAAGTGTCTATGTAGAACTGCTCTATCCCACTAAGGTGTGACAGCTACCTTAGAAACAAATAGAGAAAAACTACTTTTGTATTTCCTTTATGAATTACAGATAGAGAGGAATAGAAAGAACCAACCTGTGTCTTGTGCGAATCCTTTGATTCGATCCCTCTCTTCTTTGATAGTCTCCAGCTACCTGCTCACTAGCACACCCAGCTTCACAAAGTACCTGTAAGATCACAGAAGCATAGCACTATACAAAGACATGGATCTATATTCATAAACAATTTAGGATCAGATTTAAGTTAACCATACAAATGTAACAAGCATCAATGATACAAAAGCATGGAGGAGAACTCAAATAGCTTTTATTGATAAACAAGAAAAGATCCAGGAGGAGTTACAACCAGTGGTTCCGACCCAGCATCAACCTCCCAACAAAGAAGCCCCTCTTCACCTCAAACAAAGCATAGATCACCCAACAATCTAATGTTTGTCTCTAGAAACCAACAGCAATTCCTTACAATATGCAAAATTCCAGCCTCTGGATCTCTGGGATGAGGGATCCATATATAGATATCTGTAAGGAGGATGAGTCAGCTTGTGATTTGATTAGTGTCTTCTCTCTGTCAGTTCTTGCTTCCACATGGAGGCTGAGGGTCTCTTACTCATCCTTGGTCGAATTCAGTGAGGCAAGTGTCACAGGAGAAGATTCTGGAAGCTTCCATTTCCTCTCCACCTCGCGGAATGACACTGCCATTTGTCATTTCTCGCCCATCGCACCCCACAGAAGGGAGTTTTGAAATTCAACGCACCCTCACAGTGCATTTGGGTGAGATGCAACGCACCTAGCCAGTGGAGCAGCTGCAATGATCCTGTTTTGACCAATTTTGAGTAGTTTTTCATGGAGAACTTCTGGGAGAAGCTGTAATCTGTTGACCTTGTTCCTTTAGGGGTTAGAACAACACTTTTAGGGACTTAGGAGCCCTTGGTTTATGGACATTTCATGCTTGGAGTTGTAGGGCACAAAAATGTCTATAACAGTTGCCCCCTAAAGTATGAGGCCGTTAACCTTTTAGTGTTGGGTGAAATGCTTTATTATGAGGATCCGAAGTTCTTTCAATGCTGGGAGGAGACCTGTAATAAGATACAATACAATACATTATCTTCATAATATTTTCATGATCTAGCTGAGGCGGGCATTCCCATGCTCAGCTTTATAAATTCATTTCCATGTACATAGGACAGACAACCGTCTGAGTGTAGACTAATGATTCTGATAGAGCCATCATCCTTTTGGTAGGATGATTATCTGCACTGCAATGCTGTAGATTTAATGTCTTTATTTCCCTGAATATATATCGCAGCCCGGATGGATGAAACTAGATCTGGGGTCTTCAATCTCGTCCGACCTTCACTCGAAGTACAAGTCGATCCATGTGAGAAATGTTTTGAAGTCGAACATGGAAAGACATCGCTTGATTACCAGTCAATGATGTAAACTATTAACAAGCGCGAGAGGAATCACCGATAATGATAATAACCCTCAAGGTACTGCAGTACAATTCACATGGTGTGAATAAAGGACTTGGCGTCGAACACCACGCAAAATCTTTGGGTCGAAGGCCATTGATGTAAACCTGTCGCCGGAAGTGAGAAACTTGCCATTGAGGCATGCAAGCTTCAAAGTACTGAATGGGGTGTTCCTAGATCAACTTCTTGGATAATGAGCTGATGTCGACAAGAAGTGATCCATCACAGGAGGGCCTTAATGAATCCCACATCAATGACACGGAACGGAGCAAATGATTTTGATGGAGGTGAAAACGATCTGGTGATATAAGGTTCAGGGTGGCGGTCATGAAAGAATGGAGTATAATGTATGGTAGTGGGTGAGACATAGGTGACTTCTCTGGATGACTTCTCTTGAACATATCGGCGACACTGATGTGATGGATTGGTAGCATTAACCCCAAATGTGGATGGTATGGCGTGACCATGGTGATGTGACCGGTGAATGAAACAACCCAACCCGACTCGGACACGGAGTGGAAGTGTCATGTTCAAGAGCGACTTGCTACCAACAAAGTTTCTTTGAGTTTTCTTCCCAATTTTTCCCCAGTCATTGCTAACCAGTACCTCTTTATTTTTTTCAAGCTTGAGGAGGATAACATATGCTTGTTCTATAATTTTCCCTTTGGGCAAACCCATCGCTATGTTTTAACGAGCCTAGCGATAGTGAAACTCGTTCTCGTCTAAAGACAAGTTTGTCGCTATTAATCTTTTTAACGAGTTTAACGACAAAGATAACTCAGTCCTTTTCAATTTTAGAGAGTTTGAAAAGGAACGTAAAGGTAACTCCAAAATTCCTTTTTCATCATCTAATCCCTTAAGTCCGAAAAATTGTAAAACAATACAAAAGGGATGAATTGTAGATAGTTTTAACGAGCCGAACAAAACAAGCGCTCGATCTTTTTGTGTAATAATCCCTCAGGTCCAAAAAGATTAAAATCTAGAGGAGGGATAGCACTTCCTGTCCCTTTAACGAGCTGGAGAGGCCAATGGCTTGGCAATCATTTCATATTTTACGAGTCAGTTGAAAAGAGCTTAAAGGAGACTCGTCTTTTGAGGAACGAGTGATAAAACGGGTAGCAGGTGATTCCAGGTAAGGTTTGGAATTTTCCAATCACGGCAGTGTCACAAGGATGGCTAGTGAAATCACTCTTCGCAGCTGTTCCTCAAAATGGGTAAACAATCAAATGGAGGTGAATGATCGGCCAATGAAAAGTGGAGGTGACGGTGCAAACACGACCAAGGCTTTAATGGCTGAAGTACTACATTCACGATGGTTATTTACCGGGGAATAGTTCATTTTTTAATGAGCTTAAACGCGGGTGGAAACATTTGCTCATGTCTTATGTTTATTTTTTAACGAGCTTGAACTATGTGCTAAAACTGCTCGATTAATCCAGTCGCGTGATAAGAATGTCTCATATAAAACAGAAATTTTTAGAGTTTTGCCCCACATCCTTTCTTTATGCAAGTTAGGAAACGACCAATCCAAAAAACAGATAAATGATCGCTCTTTGCTTGCACTCCAAAAGGTTTGCATGCCCCCAGGTATAAAACAGAGTTTCAAGGTTACCTCTTCTTTAGTCCGTTAAAACATTTGTTTTACCGAGAGAGGCCTACCTCTTACAGGTCACCCAAAGATTGTTCTATTCACAGCGCAAACAAAACACTTCTTCGGCGATGTCTACCGGGATAAACAAAGGTGAGCAGTGGTGCTCGCCAACTCACATAACTTTGACAAGAGAATCTTGTTCCAGTCCAACTCCCCTCTTCCAATCACGGACGGGAGTACGGAGGTCATATTCTCTCACGGAAACCTACCCTATACCCGAAGTTTTCCTGCCGAGGCAGACCAGGGTGCATGCCCCCTGGGTTTCAGTCATGTCCTCTCGAATCACTCGCGCTCATCGGGTGGACGGACTGGAGATTGAGACATTTCTTGCGTGAAAATACCATTTAGGGATGGTATATGACTATTTGCTATGCGTGATCAGGGAAATGAAAGCTGGTCCACGAGCTTGACCACTCTTCCTTCGTGCGGAAAACACATTACTCTAAAGAGTGAGGAGACAATTGCTCCCATGCAATAAATATAGTCTCGTCCAAGGAGTAGATTATAATCCAGGGGTCCTTGAACTACCATTACGTTCATGTGAACCATGTTCCTTCTCAATGTTATGGGCACATCGGGAAGGATCCCTAACGGTCGACTGGTTCCTTTATCAAAGCCTGTCAGATTTCTCATTTCAGGCAAAAGCGGTGGCGAACCAAGCGCTTTCCAAGCAGTTGAGGAAAGGATACTCACAAAAACCCCCTCATCTATGATGGTACCAGCCATAACCATTCTATATATTTGAACAATAATTCGGAACGGTACACTAGCTGGTAAACGGGGTCTGCCTAGTTGATTCCAGTCGAAGGAGACAACTAGGTTGCTTGGAGGTGGGACCGAATAGACGGCCGGGTATGACTCTGACGAACTTCCTTCCTGCGGTAAAGGAACGGGTAAATTGTCCCCATGTTCGTTGGAGTCTGTGCTTATGAAAAGAATTTGGACGGTGTCATCCTTGTTCTCTTCAGTGATTGTATCATCTGAAGACGGAACCTCTGAAGGCAAGACCGGGTCAACTGCCGCCTCGACCTTTTGACTTTCGTCTGGTATGGATTCAGATGGTTCATATTCAATGACAGATGCTTCGGCCGACCACCTGAGCGGGTCAGCCAGATTTTCAACTAGTGACGGACTCGGCAAGAGTTTTTTATATCCAGGAGGAAGTCGTAACGGTGAAACCGGACGATCATCCAAAACTCTTTTAGCTTCATCTAAGAAGGGACAACGGTGGACGACATGATCGTCTTCGCACAGTTTACAAGGAAATATATATTTTCCTTTTTGTCCTGGGGCTTCACTTTCACTAGTTGACGGTGTGTTTTCAACATGATCATCAGAGGTTGACAACACCGGGTTGTGCAAACGAAGAGACCAGTCCCTTAAGATTCGAGGGATGCAAGGACAATCTCTGTGAAAGTGGTCTCCTTTGCAAATGACACATGGCGATTTAGGCCTGGTCAGTGCAGTGTGTGGATTTTCGTTAGACGACACTTGTTTGCCCCCATTCGCTTTTAGCTCCTTCTTCTTCTTCTCTTTCTTCTTCTTTTCCTTCTTCTCCTTAGGAACTTGACTTTTGGCTTTACCAGCCCCACCAAATGAAGAGGAAGGAGGAGAGGAAGAATTAGAGGAAGTAGAAGGTTGGTGGGTAACTCTGGACTCGTCTAATTGCTGATTCGATTGTTCAGGAACAGTGGTGTTTTGAACGACAGAGGTTGAGAAGAGCCATACAGGCAAACCAATTGTCAGTCCTGGAAGCGACAATGTGGCCATATGGGGTGCACCAACATCTCCCCAAGAGGAGAAGGGACTAGGATTTCCTCCAAGGGGAATTCCTTGGTTGGTGGACTCCATTTTCTCAACCCAAGATCAACGTAGGAAAGGGGTAATGAATATTCCGTTTAAAATAAATTTTTAGACGCTTTGACACAACTTGTTTTTTCAGTTTTTAATAGTCGAGAAAAAACAAAAGATGACTCTAGTCACCTTCGATTTTTAATGAGCCTGAAGTGACAAGTGCTCAAATGGACCTTTTCCGTTAAGGAGCCTGAAAAGGAACGAAAGGGACTACTCTAGAGATCTAGGTAGAGGGAGTACCAAACCAATCGCAAAACTACAGAATACTTTTTACGGTACAGCAGTCAATCTTCCCGAATGCTATGTTCAATGCATTGCGATCGATAGGGCAGCAGACATGGCTTCCTATGGATAAAGGATTTAAGCCTATATGGGTCTCCAAAAATATACTCGACGGTACGTGGGAGCACAAGTCTGTACTGGCACTTATCATCTCAAAGTGGAGGAATCACCCAACCATCAGTGAGGACAACAGTTACCAGGCTTTACGACGTCGGAATACGTCTCTAGCCTAGACCTCTAAATGTTGTGCGTTAAGTTCCAAAGCATTGTTAGATTCATTGAATTTATTTTAAGTTGATCTTGTTTATGAAGTTTGCCTTTCGGGTTCACCACGAGATGTAGATGTAATTCCTAAAATGCAATCTAAAGATGATAAACAAACTTTTTATCTCTTTTGTGCAATGAAAATCCTAGCTACTAGGGAAAAGAAAGACAGAATCTTTTCACAAAGAGCAAAGAGCACACTGTAAATTCACTTTCCTAGATCAAGCCAAACAGACTGTCTATATGCAAATGCACATGCATGTATTTGTTTTCGACTTTCTTAGTATTGATGCTAAAAAGAAAGTTGATGTACAAATCTGAATTTCTTTTCAAACGACAAATATAAACAAGCTCTTTTTCGAAATCAAAAACAGAGATGATTACGACACCTTACGATTTTGAAATGAACACTCGTTCTTGACACTAGAAAATTACTAATTCAGACCAAAGGCAATAGTAACAGGATAATCAACCATCAACAGCAATCAAACTTTCTCCTATGATCGAAATCGACACTTGCGACAGATTCAAATCAAAGGATGACAGTACGACTATGCTACTTTTGCAAAGGAAAACTGTAAACGACTCAACAAACACACAAAAACATCTACAGTTCTTTTGTACAAAGGAGGCGGAATAACGGCAAGGAAAAGGGGTTTCAAACAAACATATACTGATCACAGGCAGCAAAATTCAGGGATAGAACTGGAAAGAATGAAGCACAGGAACCACAGCTGCACAGAGCTAGTCTGATCAGCGCACCTGTAACACAGAGAATCTGAAATGCAGCGCAGGTTGCCCCTTCGGGAAGTGTGCTGAAATTCACGATCTCTGAACAGTACCTGCGCTGGGCCAGAAACGAGACTCTGTCCGGGTTCTGGGTCACAGTTTGCAGTTCAGTCCTTGGTTTTTGGCCGAGTAAAAAGAAATCAGTAATGCAACAATCAGGGGTAGATCTAAGGAGGATCTACGAGCTATCACAAGGGAAATCAGATAGTTTGTGAATCAGCTGTTTAAATCATAAATAGATCCAGTGAATGGATTGAAGTAGCAGTTATCTACTTTGCATTTGTTATGGCAAATGCAGTTCGAATGCTACTTGTAAGTTTATGAAACAAACAACAAAGAATGATACACAAACAAACTAATTAGACATTCCCCAGCAGAGTCACCATTTTGTTACATGGAAAAGTGTCTATTTAGAATTGCTCTATCCCACTAAGGTGTGACAACTACCTTAGAAACAAACAGAGAAAAACTACTTTTGCATTTCCTTTATGAATTACAGATAGAGAGGAATAGAAATAACCAACCTGTGTCTTGCACTAATCCTTTGATTCGATCCCTCTCTTCTTTGATAGTCTCCAGCTACCTGCTCACTAGCACGCCTAGCTTCACAAAGTACCTGTAAGATCACAGAAGCATAGCACTATACAAAGACATGGATCTATATTCATAAACAACTTAGGATCAGATTTAAGTTAACCATACAAATGTAACAAGCATCAATGATACAAAAGCATGGAGGAGAACTCAAATAGCTTTTATTGATAAACAAGAAAAGATCCAGGAGGAGTTATAACCAGTGGTTCTGACCCAGCATCAACCTCCCAGCAAAGAAGCCCCTCTTCACCTCAAACAAAGCATAGATCACCCAACAATCTGATGTTTGTCTCTAGAAACCAACAGCAATTCCTTACAATATGAAAAATTCCAGCCTCTAGATCTCTGGGATGAGGGATCCATATATAGATATCTGTAAGGAGGATGAGTCAGCTTGTGATTTGATTAGTGTCTTCTCTCTGTCAGTTCTTGCTTCCACATGGAGACTGAGGGTCTCTTACTCATCCTTCGTCAAATTCAATGAGGCAAGTGTCACATGAGAAGATTCTGGAAGCTTCCATTGCCTCTCCACCTCGCGAAATGACACTTCCATTTGTCATTTCTCGCCCATCACACCCCACAGAAGGGAGTTTTGAAATGCAACGCACCCTCACAGTGCATTTGGGTGAGATGCAACGCACCTAGCCAGTGGAGCAGCTGCAATGATCCTATTTTGACCAATTTTGAGTAGTTTTTCATGGAGAACTTTTGGGAGAAGTTGTAATCTGTTGACCTTGTTCCTTTAGGGGTTAGAAAAACACTTTTAGGGACTTAGGAGCCCTTGGTTTATGGACATTTCATGCTTGGAGTTGTAGGGCACAAAAATGTCTATAACAAACCATATCCCTCACAAAGTGATATTGAACATCAATGTGATTTGTCTTTGAATGATAAGCAGGGTTATTTGCCAAGAAAATTGCACTTTGGCTATCACAATATATCCTTATAGCTTGTTGTATTAACCCCATACTTGAACACAATCTCTGCAACCAAACTGCTTCCTTGCTTGCATGAGTGGTTGCCATGTACTCTTCCTATGTAGTTGAAAGTGCCACTATAGATTGTCTCTTACTCATCTAACTGACTACACCTCCAAATAGGTTAAACACATACCCACTTGTAGATCTTATCTAATCCAGATCTCCAGCCCAGTCTGCATCAACAAAGCTATGGATGTCCAAAACTCTGTCCAATATTGGTCTTCCTTGGTAGCACAAACCATAATCACTAGTGCCACGCAAATACTTGAAAACCCACTTCACTATTGTCCAATGTTCCTTCCCTAGTTTTGACATAAACCTGCTCAATACTCCCACTGCATGTGAAATTTTTGGTCTAGTACAGACCATTGCCTACATCAGGCTACTGAATGCACTTGCATATGGAACACGGGACATGTCCTCTTCCTCTTCTTGTGTCTTGGGACATTGTTCAGCAAATAATTTTACACCTACAGGAATAGGAAACTTCACTGGTTTACTATCCTACATATTAAAGCTCTGCAGTATTGTCTCGACACATTTCCTCTGGTTTAACCAGAGCTTCCTCTTTGCCCGATCTCGTTTAATTTCCATGCCCAAAATATAGTTTGCAGCACCAAGATATTTAATGTCAAATTTGGAGGACAATTGGGTCTTCAAATCCTAGATAATTTCTTTGTCATTTCCAACCAGCAACATATCATCCACATACAAGACCAAATAAATGACACAGTCACCAATTAATTTAAAATACACATAGTGATCTTCTTTTCTTCTAGTGAAGCCAAGTCCCCGTATAAATGTATCAAATTTATTATACCACATCCTTGGTGACTATTTTAACACATACAAAGACTTTTTTAACTTGCATACCAGTTCTTTCTTACCCTTCACCGCAAAGCCTTCAAGTTGCTTCATGCAGATCTCTTCTTCCAGATCCCCATGAAGAAATGTTGTCTTCACATCCATCTTTTCTAACTCAAAATCAAAAGCAATAGCAACAAATAAAAGTAATCTAATAGAAGCTACCTTGGCAACAGGAGAAAAACTATCACCAAAATCAATTCCTAGCACCTGGGAATAACCTTTTGCTACCAATTGATCTTTTTATTTCTCCACCTTTCCTTCTGCATTCATCTTCTTCTTAAACACCCATTTGTTTCCAATGGGTTTCCTTCCAGCCAACAACTCCACTAGATCCCAAGCCTCATTTTTGTGCAACGATGTCATTTCATCAACCATGGCCTCTTTCCAGAGTTTGTCGTCTTCTGAATCTACTGCTTCCTTCATAGTTCTGGGATCATCATCAATAATAGATCAAGAAAATTTGAATAGAAAGAATATGGACTATACCTTTCTGGCTGCCTTCTTTCTCGAACTGATCTTCTCATAGCCGGAGTTTGTGGCTCTTCATATTCTAATTCCTCTTCTATTGTAGAGTCTGATTATTCCTTCTTTAGCTTAAACTCTATATTCTCAAGTTCCTTTGGTATGACTTCATGTTTAATAACATCTTTCACCTCTCTAAAGACCACATCTCGGTTGTATACAACCTTCCTTATTTCTAGGTTCCAAAGCTTATAACCTTTTAAACCATCCTTATATCCAATGAAGATGCACTTTTCAGATTTACTATCCAACTTTGTTCTTTTCTCCTTTGGAACATATACATATGCATCACATTCAAATACCCTCAGATGTGAAAGAGAAGGTTTCTTACCAGTCCATACCTCTTATGGAGTCTTATCCTCCAACACTGATGAAGGTGATCTGTTAACCAGGTAACATGCAGTCTCCACTGACTCTACCCAAAATTCTTGTCCTAACCCAACACCACTGAGCATGCTTCTTTCCCTTTCCAACAATGTCTTGTTCATTCTTTCTGCAACTCCATTTTTTTCAAGTGTGTATGAAGTAGTCTTATGCCATGCTATACCACACCTCTTACAAAACTGTTCAAATTCCTTCTTGCAAAACTCTCTACCGTTATCTATCCTCAACACCTTTATCTTCTTCTCTGTCTGGTTTTCCACCAAAGTCTTAAATTCTTTAAACCTGTCAAATATTTCATATTTCTTACTCAGGAAATATATCCATGTATTCCTTGGGAAGTCATCTATAAATGATACATAGTACACAGACTTTCCCAGTGATGGAACTGACACAAGTCCAAACACATCACTGTGCAAAAGTTCTAATATTTGTTTCGCCCTGTTACCACCAGAGGGGAAACTCACCCGATTCTACTTCCCATATACACAATTTTCACAGAAATCAAAATCCAGAGAGCTATTAGACATACCTTCTACCATACCATTACCATGAAGTATTCAAAGGCCCTTCTCTCCAATATGTCCGAGACTTTGATGCCATAGCATGGTCTTTTCTCTAGAGACCACTAGATTTTCTGCTCCACTTTCAGGAACCACAGAACTATTGCACCCATCAATAACAATTCTACCTTAAATTTTTACATAGTTCCAATACGAACTCCCCACATCAATACTAGTGCTCCCCAAACCATCTTGCAGGTATCTTTCTCAAACACTATTTTTACACCTGCATCATCTAGCTTGCTTATAGGAATTAGATTTATGGCCAATGAAAGAATATGCAGAACACTCGGAAGTGTTCTAATCCTTCCACCTTGCAACTTCAACTTGAATTTTCTACGACCAACGATTCTAGCCTTTCAGTCATCCCCTCAGAATACATCGCCACCATCATATTTCTCATACTCGCAGAACCACTCTCTATGGGGAGTGAAGTGAAAGGATGCACCTAAGTCAATCAACCATGCCTCATGATCTACATGTGTACTTGAAGAAGAAGCCAAGTACACATCCCCACCTTCATCTGAGGTGGTTTTTGCCTCTGCAAAATGAGCATCATCAGATCCATTTCCTTTCTCAGGAGCTTTAGATTTACAGTCCCTTTTGTAGTGCCCTTCCTTTCCGCATTTCAAGCACACCTTTACAACTTTTCCTAAAGATTTAGATCTCCCACTCAAGGACTTATTTTTTTTTCTACTTTCGGATTGTCCTCGTATAGACAAGGAATCACCATTCTAGAGTCCTTATTTTTCCATCTCATCTCCTCCGACAACAAGGACGAAACTATTTCATCAAATTGTAAGGCAGTTTCATTGCTACCTATTGCAACAACCAAACTATCCCACGAATCTGGTAGAGAACACAACAAACTAATGCACTTATCTTCATATGAAATTCTAATATCAACAAATAATAACTAGCTTACCATAGCATTAAGTGCATTCATATGCTTTGTCACCGAGTCTCCATCTTTCATCCTCAAGTTATACATCTTTTTCTGTAGGAACAATTTATTCACTAGAGACTTAGATTACAAAGTCCCTAACTTGTCCCACAAATCATTCGTCGAAGCTTCCCCTGATACATTAAACAATAATGAACCTGAGACACACAATTGTATTGTGCTCTTTTCCTTTTGATCCAACTTTTCCCAGTCTTCAGTTGACATGGTTGTTGATTTAGTACCCAGATCTACCATGATCCACTGATCTTTATCCACCTGCATATCCTCCATTTTGAGTTTCCACAACTTAAAACTGTGACCATTAAATTTATCGATCTCTATCTTTCCACTGCTCACCATCTTCTTTCTCCACAAGAATCGATCCTATATATTTCCCATTGAATAGGGTCTACCACAGGCCCGAGTAAAAAAAACCCTTAATAGCAAAGGCATCCCCTTGAAGCTAAAACAACTCTGATACCAAATGTAGGTTTTAACCCTGTACAGAAATTACCTGCATACGAATTCTAAAAAATAGAAGTAAACAATGGCAACAGCATAAAACATATAACAGATATACACAAATATTCCCCCCTAGATCCCAAAATCGGGACTACCAAATTGATTTTTCATTATGTTCCTTTCAATGTTACAATACATTTATATACATGCCGAAGCATCCATCAACCCCAATCCATTAACCCTGGATTAGAACATAATTATATTTCTCTTGACCATATCTACAAAATACCATGGATAGAAAACCATCATGCCCAAAACCATGTGCGAAATCCATGAAAAAAACATAGGTAAGTTCGCCCACCTAATGTAGGGTTCAAAAAAAATTCTCGGGGCGCTTCCTGTTACACATCATTTTGTCACTATCCCTATACTCCCCGTCCCATGATCCTGGAAGACCTCTATAATGAACCCTACATGTTTTCCTATCATGAAGACACTCCCATTGTGTCCCTCTTCATGAGCAAAACAATTCCCTTTTGCATCATTTCCCAAAAATCTTTGGTTTATCCCAGTTTACAAGACCGACGCTAATGACCCATGTCCTCCTCGCACCGATATGCAGGGATTGCAACTGTCCCTAGAGTTGATCAAATAAAATGAGCCTTTTCTCAGTCACGTCGATCCTCTTTTGGAAATTTTTTTAAATATGGGGCTGAAGCTTCTAGCTCTAGAAGCTTCATAATGGAAATCTGGTACATGGTTAGGTCGGATGGAGTCTAGGAGGTCAGTTTGGGCTCCTTTCCCCTATTAGGATGGAACTAATCTAAGAGATAAGGCCTTCTCCCATGAGAAGAGGAACCATCTCCCCTCCATCCAAGCTATATAAACCTCTCTTCTTCCCAAGCACAAGCTATTTCTAATTAAGTTCTGGTTGGAGTTTTGCTTTTGGAGTAATCAGCAAGTTACCCATAGTTTGTAGCTCTCTAGTTTGTGTTTAACGGAGAATTGTGAGTTTGGTTTGGTGTGAATACTAAAGGGAAGATCCTTGAGACTACCATTATTGGGGCTATCCATGAGATGCAAGCAGAAGTGTGTGGGAACCCAAATATGTCGAAGGAGAATGGAAACATCAAGAAATTAGTTGTAATCTCTTCCTTAACTAATATAGATGAAACTATCAATTGATTTCCTACATGAAATGTCATCTTACATATTTATGGCTTAATGTTTCTTGACTTATTAAGTAGGATGAATGAAATTTGTATGTTATCACGTTTGTTGTTTGTTGTTGTTTACTTGTTTTAGGTGTTCAAAGGAAGGAAATGAAAGATATCTGGAGCAAGGAAGCAAGATCATCACCAAGCGGAATAGCATACTATGAGGTAGGCCCTCTTATTTGATTCTAGCTTAAGGAGATCTTCCATAGATTGTTTGTTTGTGGCTAGACCCGCTCTCTCGGGCTAGAGGAATTGTTTGTGTCTGCACTTAAAATTTACCTACACCACACTACCCTAGACCTCGTGCAGGGCGGCTACCGCCCCCTTATATACCCCCCTATGACCCCATGGCACAATGTACAAGGGGGGTAGTCGTGGAAAGAATATAACACAACCCAAAATCAATATCATTGTGAGCTAGAAGAGTATAGGATGGGGCACGGTTATCACTTTCTTATGTCATGTTTGTGGATGTTCTTGTAATATTTCCATGGTGGTTATTTTCTTTGAATTTGTTGGAATAGCTTTTAGCATAACATTCATCCTCTTGAATATCAAGTAATTAGTACCTTTTGTGTGTTAGGACTATCATGCTTCAAATTACTATTTTCCTCTCATGGTTCTAATAAAGCTACAGTATGTTTGGTAGGAACAAGGATACTCATTCTTGTTTTAAAAGGCATAGTCCTATGCAAAGGTTACATCTTGACCCTATTTCTTCATACCTTGGTGCATAGTGTCCATTTTCTATATAAAATTAAGGGTTTCTCTCTATACAGTTTTGAATTTAACTACAAGCAAGATCATACAAAGTCATTTTTCCATAATATCGTACATTAATCCTATCCTAGCATCACATATGATTTTATGCTATCATTGTCATTTTTCCATCCCTAAAATTTAATTCCATTTCATATTTATAGATTTCATTTAGGTATTTATCGATACCCCCTTATTCCATTTTTTCCATCGAGTATTGATTCTTCTAACAAAGTCCATCTTCTTTTTCCCTCATTTTTATTCTAACAAATCATGTTCAAGCTTTTGTGACATTTTATGGAAATTTATATTCTCCTATAAAGTTTCTTGAGGAGGAACCTACTTCCCATTTCTCTATTCCCTCAACATACTAGGGAATATGACATCATGTATTTGAAACAATGCTATAAAATGCATTTCCTCAAAGAGGGGAAAAATGTAGACATAGAAAACTAACTAACACAATTTCTTTAGTCTCTTAAACATCATTCCCTTCTGCTGTCATAATTAAATAATTTTTAATTATTTAATTACTTTAAATTATTCCAAACATTAATTAAATAATTCTTATTGTTGCGTTGAGAGGCATTCTTTATGCCCAAAGGAATTCTACAACTGAGTTTGAGGGAAATGTTGTCACATAATGTTTCATTTAAAATAAATAAAATAATGCTTACATTAACAAGTTTAAAAAATAGTAATAACAAAAGAATCGATGTCTGTGATAAATAAAATACTTCAATTTCCACTTTAATTCTACATAGATTTTATATAGAGATAAAGTAATTGAAAGTAAAACAAAAAATACTTTTAGTATTAGGGAGATATGTAATGCCTTCAATATTTAATATGGAGTTGACAAATGACATGTAAAGATAATGTTATTGATATTACATGAGGTATAATTTATTTTATCTTCAATTGGCATGTAATATTTAAAACAAAAATCATGACTCCCCAGACTCACTATCAGCGGCCACCACTCGGCATGTCTCCTTCACCAAGTGGCATTCATGGCTTTTAATTCACCTTGTTGGCACTTGCAGTCCCTATACTTGAATCCCCTGCTCACTCCTATAATAAAAAATAAGTGAACCATGGAAATTCTCTTCTTCGAGCATCATTCTCCCTTGGTTATTCTCTTTAGTTCACCCTTTGTCTCCTCTAGCTCAACCTCTGCAACACCACCTTACTGCCTACCAATGATGAATCAAGGTAGGGGAAAATTCGAGATCCTAGCAGAGGCAGGGGCCATGGACATCCCCCCACCACATTTGACAAAACCACTATTGCAATTATGTTTTATTATGCCATCTCATAATCAATCAGGAGAGAGGTTCTTGCCATGGAGGAGGCAAAGGCTCGTAGATGTCATCTGATGCTCTGGGCCCTCATGAACCTCCTCGCCCGCCATCTCAAGGAGAGACCCCAAGAGAATTTAAAATCCTCTAGCTCGATAGCTAAGCTCTCTATCCAACAGAGTCATTCCTTCAAACGCTTGGCCATAGACCTCCATATCAAATTTCTACTTAACATTCCATCCCCCTCTTCACCTATTGTCGTTCCCTCATACTCCCCTCATGTCGGTGTTAGGAAAAACACTGAGGGGGGGGGGTGAATCATTATTTTACACACTTTCATATTTAATTTCTTATTCTGATTATTGTATGTGACTATTGTAAACGAAACTAGTGTATATACATGATTGTTACTAAAGAAACCCGCGTATATCCAGATAACTTATTTGATCATCTGTACAACATTAATCAGTGCATTGTTGTTCCATTATTCATCAATTAAACAGTAATTATGAGAAGTTCAGAAGTAGATAGAACATAAATAAACACAACCAAATGAACACTAGGATTTTTAGGTGGAAACCTAATGTGGGAGAAAACCACCGTTTTTGTTGTCTCTATCTTATTCTTTTATTAAAAATAATATTCTTACAATATTTTAATGGCACAGAATTTAAGCAATGCGCTGGCTCCTACCTACAGAAGGCTATAACCTTCTCTCATTTTCCAACTCCTACTAGAAGGCAGATACAACCCCCTTTGTGAAGAAGGTTATCCTTAGCTCGTTGTGGATCACTTTTCAGAATGTTTCAAACTAGATCCACTCTTAAAAATTCTGAAATCAACTACTCAAATACTGAATCATCAAATCTTCTAATGTAACCAATGCAACTTGATCAATTCAGAATCAATCATACCAATGCATGCCCACTAATCAACATACCAAGTTAAACATTGTTACCCATCACAGAAACCAACTGCTACCACTGCAAACCCTTATCAAACATGCATCATGTTGTATATGCTATTGTTATTGAGCATATCCACATATGTATATACTTCTCCTAAAGAATACCCACATACAGATCTCAAAATATTGATAACTGAATCTGAATCACTATGCTACTGAATCAATCACCCAAATAGATATTGAAGCCAACATAAATCACTGAACCAAATATAGATTATCACACAGCAATATCATCACTTAGTCAACTTCTAATTCATAATCAATTCAGCCCAAACAGTATTGTCAAACACAGATTATTATAAGAAATACTTCATCGATAGACAACAATAAACATAACAAAACAAATCAACCATTATCATTATCTCATCCTACAAAACCCTAGTATATGTATGCAACTCTTATAAAGCACTCTTGCATATGTACGCACCTTTCATACTTGACACCTATGTACAAATATGTCCATACTGCAGAAAATATATGTGACTACTCAGATTAATATCCACATATGTACACAATTTTTTAGAGGAAAAACAATGCATAGATCTGAAATCACTGATTCATGCTTTCAGTGTGATCATAGAATATACTTCACACCCCTTACTATCTCATATTCATGTTAGAGTATCATTAACACCACATATTTATCACAATTAGATATTTTTAATAAGAAAATCAAGAAAGTACATATGATACCATACTTCCAAGTTTTCATATCTGTGTATTTTCCATGCTCCTTGGTGCACATGTGTTTCATATCAAATCATTCATAGAAATCACAAATCTTGCACACCTAACACTTTGATCTCCATCTCCTTATATAACTTAGGCCTTAGCCGATACCATAGGTCAATCCCTTAGTAATGTTGATGGTATTCTTTGATGTGATCATATATATGTTGTCACACTCATTACTATGGGCCAATACCATGGTAAAGACCCCTGGTATTTAAAATACCATGGTGTGGAAACTATGTGCAACTTTCCTTTACCATACTCATGTATACTTTCCAAACTTCACTTGTATCATTCCTCTGTCTATGAGTTGGTATTCCTTTGTTTATCTCACTTGTAGCATCTACATAACCATTAGGTTGACAACTTTATCAAGTAGATTTCCATCAAGGACAAAACATTAGTCATAATGCCAACAATCTCCCCCTTTTGACTTACCAAAAACCACTTTAGTGTTTCATCACCACTACTTGTAGATACCTATAAATACATTTGTATACATACCAAGCTTCTCTCCAAGCATTTTGCTCCAAACGCTAATCTACTCTCCCCCTTTGACATTAAGGGCAAAGGGATGATCAATGTTAAATGAAGACTTCTTGCTCCCTTTGTAGAGACAGTCACTGTAGAGATGATTTGCTAAATATGAATATGGACTATGCTCCCCCTAAGCATATGTTGAATCTTTTGGATGTTTTTCAAGGAAGTACATGACTCTATGACTCAACTAAATATGATTGTTCTTGTCACCAAGGACTCATACTTACATTAATCACCCAACACAGTGGGTTTACATATTTGACTCAACATTACATCAAATTCCAAAAATAATGGGATTACATACATAATTGACTTGACCCCAATAGTCCAAACATGACTAAGTTTTACAATGATTACATCATGGGTCTTTACATGAACTTTACATCAAGAGACAAATATGATATTTATGACCAAAATCAAAGAAATACCATAAGAGTATTCATACATCATATACCATATAGGATCCTAAATCATCATCATGTATCATCATAATAAAGCATCATAACCTAATTATCTTATTAAAAAACATATAGTCGTCATCAAAAACTCTAGCAGAAAAATTTCCGTCAACAATATCACCAATCATAAGCATCATAATGTAACAGTGAATTCTCAAGAAATCATATTGCCAACAATGTACTTCTAGAAATATAGAAAATGCTCCCCCTGAACTTGTGCCAACTTATTTGCTATCAGGTCCGATCAAATCCAACTCATTAATTAGTAAAGTCAAAACAACAATGTCAAATCATAACCATCATAAGCCAAAATCACTTCTAAGTAGCATATGAATATCAACAGATTGTAACCAAATAATACCATAACTAGAAGGCCAAAGAACAACTTACTGATATATGCCAAAAACTCTCCTTGGGACTATCCCATTGTTTCTTCATCATAGAGAAACATATGCTCTTGTCTAGAGCCAAACTCCTGTATATATGTGACTTTCCTTCAAAAGATCCGCGTACATAAAGTAAATTGTAATAATTTTCAGTCCCAGTTCCCCCTGAACATGAAAGATTTGTCAGAGTAATTAAAAAAGTGAACAAACATAGACCACTCCTAGTTTCTTTCTGAAATATTCAAAGGAATCACGTGGAAGTGGCTATGTAAATATATCTCCAACTTGTTCCTTTGAAGGAACATATTCTAGTTTGACCTTTTGTGCAAGCACCTATTCTCTCAGAAAGTGATATTTGATGGGAATATTCTTGGTTTTTGAGTGCCTGACAGGATTTTTTGAAATACTTATGGCACTAATATTATCACATAGAATAGGTATAGGTTGAGGACAAGTGATTTTTAATGTCTTGAAATGTTTGCAACGTCCATAAAAGTTGAATACAACAAGATGCAGCAGCAACATATTCTACCTCAGTAGTAGATAAAGCAATGGAGCATTGTTTTTTTACTGAACCATGATACCAAGTGAGGTCCTGAATAAAATTCTCCTCCACCAGTACTATTTTGATCATCAATATTACCTACCCAATTTGTGTTTTTGTAAGCATGAAGTGCAAAATCTGCATCTCTGGGATACCATAGACCAAAAGCTTTAGTTCCGTGTAAATACTTGAATATCCTCTTGACTACATGTCGATGAGTTTCTTTAGGATTTTCTTGAAATCGTCCAACAATCCCAACTACATGTGTAATATCTAGTCTCGTGCATGTAAGGTATAGCAATATTCCAATCATAGATTTGTATTATGGTTGATTCACTGAAAGAGAATCATCAAGTTAACTAAGATTACATCATGTTACAATTAGTGTGCATACAGGCTTGCAGTATTCCATTCCGTATTTCTTCAAAATCTGCTTGAGGTACTTGGTTTCTGAGATAAAGATACCATTCTTTGTTTGTTGAATTTGAAGACCAAGAAAGTATGTTAGTTCACCAAGTAGATACATCTCAATTTCTTGTTGCATAATAGAAGAAAATTATTGACTCATAGTTTCTACATCACTTCCAAATATGATGTCATCTACATAAACAACAACTATTAAAAGTTCATCTACATCAAAATTTATATATAGGTTGTTATATGTTGACTCCTTTTTGAAACCTTGCTATTGTATATACTTTTCAAGATGAGAATACCATGTACGAGGAGCTTTTTTTAATCCATACAAAGCCTGATTAATCTTACAAACAAGAGTTTTATCATTTCCTAGAATAAATCCTTTAGGTTTTTCAATATAAACTTCTTCTTCTAGATCCTCATTTAAAAATACAGATTTAACATCCATTTGAAATTCTTTGAAGTTATGAAAGATTGAAAGTGCAAGAAACATTCTTATGGCTTCAATTCTAGCTATAGGTGAAAATGTTTCTTCAAATTATATTCCTTCCTGTTGAGTGTAGCATTTGTAAACAAGTCTCGCTTTGTTTCTAATCACTTCTCTATTTTCATTTAGTTCGTTTTTGAACACCCATTTTGTTGCAATAATATTTTTATCATGAGGTCTTCATACTAACTCCCATGCATGGTTTTTTTCTATTTGATCAAGTTCTTCATCCATTTTCTTAACCCAAAATTCATCTTTGCTTTCTTTATTTACATTTTGAGTTTCAACTGTGGACAGTAAGGCTAGGTAACTAGAAGTTCCAACAAGAGTTCTTCTAGTTTGTACTCCAGCTTCCTTTTCACCTATAATTTGAGATTTCAAATGATTTTTCTAAACATCCCTTGACAGAGTCTTTTATGATGCTTATGTGTTTTCAATTCCTTATTCTAGTGCTTCATTAGTTCCCTCTCCTACAACCTCTTGGCTTGTTTTAGAAACAAGTTTGTCATCTACTGGTGCTTCTCTTTTGGTACCTGTGGATGCTTCATCAATTACAACATCAATGCATTCAACAATATTTTGAAGCCTTTATTTGTAACATTTATATCATTTTTTCTAGAGGAGTATCCAAGGAGAAATACTTCATCAGCTATAGATTCAAACTTTCGAATCTTATCATCATTATTCTTTATGTAACATTTGCTTCCAAAAATTATAAAACAATTTACAGTTGGAGGCTTACCAAACCATAGTTCATAAGGATTTTTATCATTATTTAACCAAATATGATCTTTGTTGAGGATATTCATGGTTGTATGTGCTTCTTCCCGCTAGAATGTATGAGGCACTCCAGACTCATCAAACATGGCACGTGCCATTTGTTGGATTGTTTTGTTCATTCTTTCTCCCAGTCCATTTTGTTCAGGAGTTTTAGCTATAGAAAATTGCCTATTAATACCTGTTGTTCACAAAATTCAAAAAACTCATCTGATATAAACTCTCCTCCTCTATCGGATCTAAGACATTTGATTTGTAAATCTAACGCACTTTCTAATAAATCTTTGAAGACTTTAAATTTATCAAATGTTTCATCTTTATGTTTCAATAATCCAATCCAACACATTCTAGTAAAATCATCAACGAGTAATATGAAGTATTGTTCACCCCGATGAGACTTATTTCTCATAGGATGACACAAATCAATATGAATAAGTTCAAGTGTCTTATTTGAAGTACCTTCTTTAGCATTAAATTGATCTCTGGTTTGCTTACCAAATTGACATGATTTGCATATGTTGTTTTCTGGCAGAGAGATGTTAGGAAATTCACGTACTGCTCCCATTCTCCTTTACTTGTTTAATTGGGTGAAGCTTAGATGTCCCAATATTTTGTGCCAAAGCCATATTTCTTCTAATTTTCTCAAGTAACAATGATGTTGGTTTCCTTCCAAGACATAGACATTACTTGGAGTTATTGTTCCCTTTATTATGATCTTACTTGTATCGAGATTCTACACCACACAATTATTTGATATGAAAACAACCTCATGCCCTTGGTCATGTATTTGACTAACACTAAAAAATTTATGTCTTAATCCATCAACAAATAAAACATTTTGATATTTAACCTTATTCTTTTGCAAAACAATTCATTTCCCTTTAATATCAGCAAGTCAGTTATTTCCAAAGGTTATGTTCTTTTCTTTCTTTATTTCATTAAAGGACATAAACTTATATTTATCACTTGTCATATTCTTTGAGAATCCACTATAAATGTACCATAGATTTTCTTGATCTCCTACATACAAAGCTAAGCCACAATTTTCAGAATCTATGGTTTTCTTTCTCCATACCTTGGATGTTGTTGCCTTTTGTTCATTTTGAAAATATGGTCTCATTTTTATTTTGTATTCAGTCTTTGTATGCCCAAAGTATTGCAAATGGACATTTTGTTTCATATTTGAGAGGTGAGAAGTTATTGTAAGAGTATTTGTTTAATCCAATCTCATTATTTTGTTTTCTTGCTTCTCTAGTCATGATAGTTTTATAAGCAACACATTGAGCAACCTTATGACCAAAATTATGACTAGTGAAGCATTGACCATTGAAGTAGAAATTCCTAGGAGTATAGTACATGATTGTGTTTCCCTTTTGAGTGCGGTAAGGATGGTTTACTTGAGAGACATTTGATCCCTTATTCCTTTACTAAGAGCTTGAATTTTGTTTGTTTCTTCCCTTTACTGGATTGAGATAGATGTGTGTACATTTTTCAAAAGATTTTACAGTCTTTGATGATTCTCCATTATATCTAAGACCTATTCTTATTAGAGGAGAGTGTTGTACAGCCTTTGATGATTTTCCATTGTATCTAAGACCTATTCTTATTAGAGGAGAGTTTTGTACTTAGATGATTTATTCTAAGGCCTTAGATCCTTTAGCAAATCTAAGGTTTATACCTTTTGTTTTCTCAAGTTCCTTGCTTAGGCTTACTATTTCTAGTTCTAACTTTTCATTGTGCCTCTCCCTTTCTATAATTTGTTTCTTCAGTGCCTCTTCTACTAATTTATCTTCCTCTAGATGAATTTTAAGTTGAGTTAATTCTTCAATGATCCTTTTCTTCTAGGGAATCCATAAAAGCAACATCAAACTCATCAATAAATTTATCTTCAAATGTCATAAGTAATTGATATTCTTGATCAAACTCACCTTCTTCACCATTTGAGATAACATCACTATATTCGTATGTGTAGAAACTTTTTTGTTTTCGAACCTTCCTCTAAAATTTACTTCTGCAAAATTCTTCCTTTTTCATGGTTTTATTTATAATGGAATTTAGCAACATAATGACCAACCCTTCCACAAGCAAACATTTGAAAGGAAGCTTACCTCTAAATTTTCCAGTTCCTACTTGGAGTTTCTTTACGAAGTTTGCATCTTCTTCATCTGATATGTGACTTGATTCCTTAAGCTCCTCCTTTTCTTTTCTTTTAGAAGTAGCTTTGAATGCTTCTTATTTGATATTTGATGGACCTCCCTTTCTCATTTCATAAGCTATTAAGATCCCATGAAGTTGTTCAACAATAAGGTTCTTCAAATCCTACATTTCTTCAATGGAAGATACTTTCAAATCGAATTTTGGGGTTAGAGATATTAGGATTTTCTCAACAAGAATTGAATATTTTACTTCATCACCAATATTTCTCATTGAATTAATGATCTCATATACCCTAAGAAAGAAACTTGCAATACTTTCATCACTATGCATTCTGAGAGTTTCATATTGAATTCTAAATGTTTGAAGTTTGGAACTCTTTACCTTAGTATCACCTTCATAACTTTGGATGATCTTGTCCCATATACCCTTTTCTATATTCAGATTCATCTGTGGGAATGGAGGATGGATATTGATAGCCTCCTTCAATGATTTCCCAAACATCAGCTCCAAGTGACTGTAGATAAGCTCTTGTTCTGACTTTCCAAAAAACCAAGTTGGTTCCATTAAACAATGGTGGCCTGATAGATGCTACTCCCTCTTGATTTCTCATGTTGATGAATATTTATTCAAGTGATCAAGCTTCTTCTCAAGGACCTTCTCTGATTCCAATTATTAGGAAAAATACTGGGGGGGGGGGGGCTGGGGGGGCCGAGGGAGGTGGGGGGGTGGTGGTGAATCAATTTTTTTACACACTTTCAATTTTAACTTATTATTTTGATTATTATGTGTGATTGTTGTAAATGCAACTAGCGTATGTAAGTGATTATTACTTTAGAAACCCGTGTATATCCAGATAACTTGTTTTATCATCTGTACAACATTAATTAATGAATTATTGTTCCATTATTCATCAATTAAAAAGTAAGTGAGTAGTTAAGTAAATAGAACATGCACACACACAACCATATTGTAGGTGTTAACCCCATACAGAAATTACCTACATACAAATTCTAAAACATAGAAAATAAACAATGCGAGAGCATAACACATAAAACACATATACACAGAGATTTTCCCCTAGATCCCAAAACCAGGACTACCAACTTGATTTTTCATTATTTTCCTTTCAATTTTACAATACATATTTATACATGCCAAAGCATACAATACCATGGACTGAAAACCATCGCATCCAAAACCATGGACTGAAAACCATTATGTCCAAAACCATGTGTGAAAATCATGCACAAAACCATAGGTTGGTCTGCCAAACCTAACATAGGGTCCAAAACCAAAATTTTATGGGGCGCTACCCCGGACCCCATAGAGTGAGGTTACCTACACCCCTCAAACCCCCTGTGACCCCCCTGCTATGCAATCGGCGCAACGAAGGGGGGGCTCTGGCCCGTCTCTAACCCTCGGGTTAACTATGTGGGCTAGTCATGGAAAGAATATAACACAACCCAACATTCTCCCACTTGTTGTTTTCTTTCCACAGGGGGCCACAAGAGAGCTTAGTCATTTATCCAGCCCTCCAATGCCCATTGTTTCTCTACACTAAGAGAACTTCTCAGAGCTCACAGATTTTTTCAATGCTTCTGCAGTATTCTTCAAAGTGTCCACCTTTACCAGCAACGCCTTTTTGTCTTCTGTCATATCCCTCACAAAGTGATACTGAACATCAATGTGCTTTGTCTTTGAATGATATGCACGTTTCTCTTCCAAGAAAATTGCACTTTGGTTGTCATAGTCTATCCTTATAGCTCCCTGTACTAACCCCATACTTGAACACAATCTCTACAACCAAACTACTTCCTTGCTTGCAAGAGTGGCTGCCATGTATTCTGCCTCTATAGTTGATAGTGCCACTACAGATTGTTTCTTACTCATCCAACTAACTGCACCTCTAAATAGGTTAAACACATACCCACTTGTAGATCTTCTTTGATCCATATCTCCAGCCCAGTCTGCATCAACAAAGCCATGAATATCCAACACTCTGTCTAATCCTGGTCTTCCTTGGTAGCACAAACCATAATCACTAGTGCCACGCAAATACCTGAAAACCCACTTCACTGCTGTCCAATGCTCCTTTCCTGGTTTTGACATAAACCTGCTCAATACTCCCACTGCATGTGCAATGTCTGGTCTACTACAGAGCATTGCATGCATTAGGCTACCAACTTCACTTGCATATGGAACACAGGATATGTCCTCTTCCTCTTCTTGTGTCTTGGGACACTGTTTAACAGATAACTTTACACCTACAGGAATAGAAACCTTGACTGGTTTACTATCCTACATATTAAACCTCTGTAGTATTGTCTCGACATACTTCCTCTGGTTTAACCAGAGCTTCCTCTTTTCCCAGTCTCTTTTAATTTCCATGCCCAAAATATAGTTTTCAGCACCAAGATCTTTCATGTCGATTTGGAGGACAATTGGGTCTTCAAATCCTGGATAATTTCTTTGTCATTTCCAACTAGCAAAATATCATCCACATACAAGACCAGATAAATAACACAGTCACCAAATAATTCAAAATACACACAGTGATCTACTTTGCTTCTAGTGAAGCCAAGTCCCCGTATAAATGTATCAAATTTCTGATACCACATCATTCATGACTGTTTTAACCCAAACATAGACTTCTTTAACTTGCATACCAGTTCTTTCTTACCCTTCACCACAAAACCCTCAGGTTGCTTCATGTAGATCTCCTCTTCCATATCCCCATGAAGAAATGGTGTCTTCACATCCATCTGTTCTACCTCAAAATCAAAAGCAGCAGAAACAGATAAGAGTAATCTAATAGAAGTTACCTTAGCAACAAGAGAAAAAATATCACCAAAATCAATTCCTAACGCCTAGGAATAACCTTTCACTACCAACCGAGCTTTGTATTTCTCCACCTTTCCTTCTGCATTTGTCTTCTTCTTGAACACCCATTTGCTACTAATGGGTTTCCTTCCAGCCGACAACTCCACCAGATCCCAAGCCTCATTTTTGTGCAAAGATGCCATTTCATCAACCATGGCCTCTTTCCAGAGTTTTCCATCCTTTGAATCTACTGCTTCCTTCATATTTCTGAGATCATCATCAGTAATAGATAAAGCAAAATTTGAACAGAAAGCAGATGCACTATACCTTTTTGGCTACCTTCTTTCTCAAAATGATCTTCTCACACCCGGAGTTTGTGGCTCTTCATCTTTTGATCCCTCCTCTGATGTAGAGTTTGATTCTTCCTCCTTTAGCTCAAACTCTATCTTCTCAAGTTCCTTTGGTTGGACTTCATGTTTAACAACATCTTTCACCTCTCTGAACACCACATCTCGGTTGTACACAACCTTCCTTATTACTAGGTTCCAAAGCTTATAACCCTTTAAACCATCCTTATACCCAATAAAGATGTACTTTTGAGATTTACTATCCAACTTTGTTCATTTCTCCTTTGGAACATGTACATATGCATCGCATCCAAATACCCTCAGATGTGAAAGAGAGGGTTTCTTACTAGTCCATACCTCTTGTGGAGTCTTATCCTCCAATGTTGATGAAGGTGACTTGTTGACCAGGTAACATGTAGTCTCCATCACCTCTACCTAGAATTCCTATCCTAACTCGGCACCACTGAGCATGCTTCTTGCCCTTTCCATCAATGTCTTGTTCATTCTTTTTGCACCTCCATTTTGCTGAGGTGTATATGGAGTAGTCTTCTGCCATGCTATACCACACTTCTTACAAAATTCTTCAAATTCCTTACTGCAAAAATCTCCACCATTATCCGTCCTCGGCACCTTTATCTTCTTCTTTGTCTGGTTTTCCACCAGAGCCTTAAATTCTTTAAACCTGTCAAAGACTTTAGATTTCTTCTTAAGGAAATATATCCATGTATTCCTTGAGAAGTCATCTATAAATGATACATAGTACACAGACTTACCCAGTGATGGAACCTTCACAGGTCCAAACACATCACTGTGCACAAGCTCTAATATATGTTTCTCCCTCTTACCACCAGAGGGGAAACTCACCTGATTTTGCTTCCCATATACACAATTTTCACAGAAATCAAAATCCAAAGAGCTATTACTCTTACCTTCTACCATACCTTTACCATGAAGTATTCGAAGACCCTTCTCTCAATATGTCCAAGCCTTTGATGCCACAACATGGTCTTCTCTCCAGAGACGACTATATTTTCTGCTCCACTTTCAGGAACCACAGAACTGTTGCACCCATCAACAACCGTGCTACCTTGCAGCTTGTACAGAGTTCCAATCCGAACTCCTCACATCAATACCAGTGCTCCTTGGCATCTTGTAGGTATCCTTCTCGAACAATGTTTTTACACCTGCATCATCCAACTTGCTTACAGAAATCAGTTTTCTGGCCAATGCAGGAATATGCAGAACACTCAAAAGTGTTCTAACCCTTCCACCTTGCAACTTCAACTTTACTTTTCTACGACCAACGATTCTAGCCTTCCTATCTTCCCCTAAGAATACATCACCACCATCCTATTTCTCATACTCGCAAAACCACTCTCTATGGGGAGTGAAGTGAAAGGATGCACCTGAGTCAATCAACCATGCTTCATGATCTACATGTGTACTTGAAGAAGCCAAGTACACATCCCCACCTTCATCTGAGGTGGTTTTCTCCTTTGCGGAAGGAGCATCATCAGATCCCTTTCCTTTATTAGGAGCTTTAGATTTACAGTCCCTTTTGTGGTTACCTTCCTTTCTGAATTTCCATCACACCATCTTTACAGGTTTTCCTGGAGATTTAGATCTCCCACTCGATGACTTTTTTTTTTTCTGTTCTGGGACGTCCTCATATAGACAAGGCATCACCATTCTGGCTCTCCATATTTTTTCGTCTCATCTCCTCCGTCAGCAAGGATGAGACTATTTCATCAAACTGCAAGGCAGTTGCATTGCTACCTATTGCAATAACCAGACTATCCCACGAATCTGGTAGAGAACACAACAAACTGATGCACTTATCTTCATCTTAAATTTTAATATCAACAGATGCTAACTGACTTACCACAGTATTAAATGCATTTGAATGCTCTGTCAGTGAGTCTTCATCTTTCATCATCAGGTTATACAGCTTTTTCCGCATGAACAGTTTATTCGCAAGAGACTTATATTGGTACAAGGTCCCTAACTTGTCCCACAAACCTTCACCGTAGCTTCCCCTGATACATTCAGCAATACTGAATCTGAACACAATCGTATTGTGCTCTTTGCCTTCCGATCCAACTTCTTCCATTCTTCATCAGACACTCCCGTTGGTTTAATACCCGGATCTACTACAATCCACTGATATTTATCCACCAACAGATCCTCCATCTTGAGTTTCCACAACTCAAAACTCTGACCATTAAATTTCTCAATCTCTATCTTTCCACTACTCGCCATCTTCTTTCACCACCAGAATCGATCTCGCAGATCTCCCACTGAACAGGGTCTACCATAGGCCTGAGTGAAACCCCTCAGCAACAAAGGCGTCCCCTTGAAGCCATAATAGCTCCGACACCAAATGTAGGTTTTAACCCATAAAGAAATTACCTGCATACAAATTCTAAAACACAGAAAATAAACAATGCGAGAGCATAACACATAAAACACATATACACAGAGATTTCCCCTGGATCCCAAAACCGGGACTACGAGCTTGTTTTTTCATTATTTTCATTTCAATGTTACAATACATATTTATACATGCCAAAGCATACAATACCATGGACCGAAAACCATCGTGTCCAAAACCATGGACTGAAAACCATTGCGTACAAAACCATGTGTGAAAATCATGCACAAAACCATAGGTGGATCCGCCCAACCTAACATAGGGTCCAAAACCAAAATTTTTCGGGGCTCTACCCGAAACCCATAGAGTGGGGTTACCTGCACCCCTCAAACCCCATGTGACCCCCCCGCTACGCAATCGGCGCAACGAAGGGGGGGCTTCGCCCCCCCTCTAACCCCCCAATTAACTACGTGGGATAGTCATGGAAAGAATATAACACAACCCAACACATATGAACACCAGTATTTTTAGGTGGAAACCCAATGTGGTAGAAAACCATCATTGTTGTTGTCTTTGTCTTCTTATTTTATTAAAAATAATATTCTTACAGTATTCTATTAGCACAAACTTTAAACAATACACAAGCTCCTACCTGCATAATGCTACAACCTTCTCTCATTTTCCAACTCCTACTGCAAGGGAGCTACAACCCCCTTTGTGACGACTGTTATCCTCATCTCGTTGTCGATCAAGTTTCAGAATGTTTCAAATTGGATCCACTCTCAACAATTCTGAAATCAACTACTCAAATATTGAATCATCAAATATTCTAATGTAACCAATGAAACTTTATCAATTCAGAATAAATCATACCAATGCATACCCTCTTATCCATATACCAATTCAAACATTGTAACCCATCATAGAAACCAACTTATTCCACTGTAAACCCTGATCAAATATGCATCTTATTGTATACACTATTTTTATTGATCATACCTACGTATATATGCAATTATCCTGAAGAATACTCGCATATAAATCTAAAAATATTGACCACTGAATTTGAATCATTGTGCTACTGAATCAGCCACCCAAACAGATATTGAAGCCAACATAAATCACTGAACCAAATATAGATTATCACATAGCAATATCATCACTTAGTCAACTTCTAATTCATAATCAATTCATCCCAGATAGTATTTTCAAACAAAAATTATTGTATGAAAGACTTCATCAATAGACAATAGTAAATATAACTGAACAGATCGACCATTATCATCGATTCATCCTGCAAAACCCTAGTAGATGTACATGACACTTATAAATCACTCTTGTGTATGTATGTGCCTTTCATACTTTACACCTGCGTACAAATCTGTCTGTACTACAGAAAATATATGTGACTATTCAAATGAATATTCGCGTATGTACTCAATTTTTCAAAGCAAACCAACGTATAGATCTGAAATCACTAAGTCATGCTTTCACCATAATCACAGAATATACTTTGCACCCCTTACATTCTCATATTCATGTTAAAGTGTCATTAACCTTAGAAATCTATCATAGTTAGATATTGTTGATAAGAAAATCAAGCAATTACATATGATACCATACTTCAGATTTTTCATATCTATGTATTTTCCTTGCTCCTTGGTGCACACCTGTTTCACATAAAATCATTCATAGAAAGCACAAAACTTGCACACCTAACACTTTGATCTCCATCTCTTTATATAGCTTAATATTTAGCCAATACCTTAGGCCAATCCCTTAGTAATGTCAATGGTATTCTTTGACGGGATCAAATTTATATTGTCGTGCTCATTACTATGGGCCAATACCATGGTAAACACCCCTATTATTGACAATACCATGGTGTGGAAATTTTACGCGGCTTTTCTTTTACATGCCTGTGTATGTACGTTACCTTTATTAACAGGACCCACGTATACTTTCCAAACTTCACCTTTATCATTCCTTTGTCTCTGAACTAATATTCATTTGTCTATCTCACCCGTAGCATCTGTATAACCATCATGTTGACAGTTTTATCAAGTAGGCTTCCATCAAGGACAACACATTATTCATAATGCCAACAATTGGCTCCTCATCTCCGTCTATCACTAGTGCTCTCGTGCCCCCCCCCACCCCCCCGACCCTTCCATGCTTTCATCCCTTAAATTGTTTAAGATATTTCCATCTCCCCTTTATTCCCCAGTCCCTAAGTTTTTTGCATCTTGGAGGGGCTCCTGACGGACTCCGGAAATGTGCAACCCATGGAAACGCTTAGGTTCAGTGTGGCTTTAACATGGCAACTATGTAGTTCCAATGCATAAAATTCTAACACTCCAGTTTCAAGACAATAATTAGGTTGGTACTCTTAGTCTGGTCTAGATCAATGGTAATCTCACAACAATGCTCATTTTGGTTTGGTTGGCGAATATGTGGCATAGAGCCTCGAGGCTCACATATGTTTTTTTTAACCTCACCAATTTTGGTTAATTAATACAAATGAAAAAAATGGTAGATCTTATGCACATTATTTTTTATCATTGTCAGTTTGAATGTAATACTTCTGAGCTCTAGTTTCTCATTCTTGGGACAGATCCTTTCAGTTCTTATCCCTGGTTTCTTCACACAGAGACAAAGAATGCTCTCATGGATGTAAAAAATATTTCTTGTTAATATAAGGTAAATATGTTTTCTTACAAAAAAAATATTTAAAAAAAAAAATCAATAACACAAAAATATTTTACTATTAGCCATAAATAAAATATTGCAATGCTCATATTAAATAACATAATTTATATCAAAATTATATAGAGAATTTGCTATTATTCATAAATAAATGTTTCATTGTAATTTAGAAATATTTATATAAAATAAAATATTTTAAAATATCATATATATACACACACACACAAAGTTAGAATAGATCTATAACTTATGATTTATGATGGATGAAGAGGAATCAAGTATTTGGAGGTAATTTTTTTTAATTGAAAAATTTTGAGGAAAATTTTACACTTCTATAGACTTATCCCTCTTGCTTCACGATCCATATGGAATTAAGATCAATCTTGGTTAAAATATTTCAATTACGTCTCAATCACTATGAGGTATAAGCATAATTTATGTCATGTTGAACATGGATGAACCAAAGTAAATCCATTTTTCACTTTAAATATATAATGTACCAAGAGTATTCCCTAATGGGGGTGAAATTTAAAGCCCTTGTGAAGAGAATGCTTCACATGATTGCCATGCAAGAGAAATGTTTGGAGGAGTTAGCACTCATGGAGGGGTGTGCAAAAATCAATACCTATAGATTTGTAGGATTGGGATGGAAAATGCTTAGGTCACCGAGGAGGGATAACCTAACCTAGTCCCCTCATGTTAAATGCCTACTTGGGAGTGCAGTACGGGACTATCACAGATTTCAATTAATTGCAAAGTGGTATTGGTCAATTATGGAGGTGTTGGTTTTTGTTATGATGGTTTTTGGCAATATTTGCAATGATCAAATTTATGCTCGCTTGCATCTAGTAAAGAATATGGGCTTAGATTGTAGTGAAACTCCTCACACCTATCTCTGGTATAGTATCACATGTGAGGAGATTGGTTGTTTATATTATTCTCTATGAGGGTCTCTTCCATATAGCAGTTGCATGGGTAACTTGGCAAAGTGGTGGATTTGGAATTCAACGTGGGGTGGTAATTGTGTTTTCTTGTAACCAGTCTCTATTAGGTCTCTATACTAGGTATATCTACTCCCAAACAGGGATGACTCTTCTACTTTCATTCAGCTTTTGAACACTTTCTTTCAATTTTTTTTATTTGTAAAGCGTGGGTTATATTGTTGTAGTGTCGAAATTTCGAGCCAAGGTCCATGTTTTTTTGTTATTTATGCACCACTCAGGTTTTAATCTCATGTTTGAGTTGGTGGTAGTACTCTCTACTATTTCACTTCAAGGTCTCAATCTGGTGGAGGTTTCCTTCTCATTCTTGGTACTTTTCTATGGAATTTGGTACCCAGGAAAATTTTCAATCTAGCTCTGAAGGTGTGTTGTTGGGTAACTTCTCCTTCCTCCAGGATGGTTACTTTTGAACTGATTCGACTTTGTCTCTCATGTTGAAGTAATGTTTTATTCCTATATCAGGACCTCCGAGTGTCACCTATGTGGGAATTACCCAGGAAATGTTGTGTCTTGGCCTTACCCATCCCTTTTTGTCATTTTAACTCACAATCATCTACACATTTGGTTAGACGATGTCTCTTGCAAATCTATCAACTATTGTATGCAACCCCTACTTCACCCTTTCTCAAATGGGTGGAAATTTATTATTATGGGGGATTTTCACTGGTCACCCATTGTTATTTAACTCCTTGGGGAATTTTAATGCCTATATTTCTATCGGTGCCATCACCTTCTACCATAAGATTTCCCCATATTCTCTAGTGTCCAACCAACCCATTTTCTATTCTTTGGATGGATCCTCGATAGTGAATTATCATTCATCAAGGTGGTTCATTAAGTTCATCCTCCCATCGTCATCATTTTCTTAGGTGGGAATCAGTGAGTAGTTTCTTTGATATAGTTCCTCTTTAGGTAAGGAGAGAAATTTTCCTCCTTGAATCCAAGGAATTCGAAAACTAGGCTTATTTCTTGGATTCAAAAGTCAAAGGTGCCTCTTTTAAATGGGTACCCAACCCAGGTAAATTTTGAAAGAAAAAACTTCATTTCTTGCACTCTATCTCAGTGCACCAGTAAATGGAAACTCTCATGTGCATGGTCCTCAAAGAAAAACAAGTGGACAATAACAAACTATTCATGGGGCGGGAGGAAATCAAATGAATCCTTAAGGATATTTTCTACAATCTAGATGACATTGTCACTAGGATTTCCAGGGTAGAGAAATATGTTGTTTAAGACTCTAGCACTAAATCGATGGAGGTCAATGACAATCCGGGTGGTATCATTGTGCTGCCACCAAATGTGGCTCCTCCTTCTCATATTCGTTAGGATAATTCCTCGTCACTCTCCCCCATCACCATCACATAATGACATACTCATCACCACGACGATACCATCAATATCCAAGTCTCTAGTCGGTGTTTTTTCCAACAGCAAAGGTGTTACAGCCCTCTAGAATAACCTACATGCTCTCTTTCCAACACGTTTTGAAGTTTGGATGTGTGTTTGACTCTAGTTTTGTTTTTTGTGCTTTTAAATATAAATGACTATAATGAAGTTAAAATCAAGATCTTTTGATTACTTTTTTTTACTATAATCCTACAAGTTATCTTCATAATTTTGTTGCTCTATGGGATTATAGTGTACTTTTGAAAGAAGCCTCACTCTCAAGAGGTAGTGTTTGCCTGACATAGTAAATCTGCTTCAGTTGATGTAAATCTCTTTTCTTTAATAATAGAAATCTCTTGATGAAGCTTACAAAAAAAAATCATGTACCAAGAGTATCAAACCTATTGAGATAAAATATAAAAGGTTAGATTAAAAAAAATTGAGTAGAATTTTGCAAATCAAGATATTTGATCCCTCCTGGTGCATGATAGATAAAGAGTTATTGAGCCAAGAGACTCATTCTACAACCTAGTATGATGGATATGTGTAATTATGTCCGTGCTCAAATTTTTGAGCCGACACGCTCATTCTACAACCCAGTATGTTGGAGATGTGTAATTTTGTTTATGCTCAACTTGGAGTTGACATGTGTCCCTTTTAAAATAAAAGTAAAATATTCTTTAATATATATATATAGATATATATATATATATATATATATATATATATATATATATATATATATATATATCTGTGTGTGTGTGTGTGTTTGGTTTGTTTAGTTAAAAGTATTATATGTCAAGTCCCACTACCACAATTGGTTGAGGACAAGCCTCATTATGAAGGTGACCCAGGATCAAACCTCATGGGGTGTGGTTGTGCTCTGTGCTAGGGGGAGGAGACATGCTAAAAAATCTAGTTAGCTAAGGGCTAGTGTGGCCTAGGCTAGGTGTGATTCCTGGGTGACTTTGACGGCTTAGATGCCCCTGGGTCATGGCCCCTCAAGCCACGTGTCACGCCTGGAGGATTACTGAAAACTTGACAAACAAACAAACAAAAGTATTATAAAACATCAATCATCTCACTCTCAATCACCATACTAAGAAGAAGTGTCAAAAATATTTCACTCTCATTCTCAATGATAACTAAAATATTTCTATGTATATAACAAATAACATAATATTATATGAATTTTATACAAATAAAGTAGTTAAAAGTAAAAAAAGAAAAAGAAAAAAAAACTATATATGCATAGCTAATTGAAAAAAATTGTGTGTGTGTGTGATAATCACAAATCTATCAAGCTTCAAGAGGATCAAATTTGGAGGTGCAAACTTTTTAATTGTGCTTTACACTCTAAAGGAGGTTTTGGCCTTAAGAGGTTTGATTCCTCTCGACTCTTACTAGATCCCTGGTTAAGATGGATCTATATTGGTTGCTTAGTATGGAGAAAATGTGTAAGTCATTTCATGCTCACATGGAATCACATGTAGTATATATCTAGGTGAAAACATTTTTAAATTAAAATAACTTTGAGGAAATATTTTCACCGCTAAAGGCTTAATTTTCTCAATGTATATTAAATTCAAAGTGAAGTTAGATTTACTATAATATATTTGGACTTATAGAACTAATGTATTGTACAATTTATTCTAAATTTATGTAAAATTCAAAGTTCAGATAGATCTACACTCAATATTTTAATTTATAAAAATAATTGTATTGAGAGGCCCATTCTACAACATAATATGAGGGCGATGTGTGATTTTGTTCATGTTCAACTTGGAGTCAATACATGTCTATCTTAAAAGAAAATTAAAATATTCCCTAAACAGAAAAACAATGTTGGCTATAATAAAAAAAAAAATGAGTATGCATGTTTCGTTAGTTTTAATTAAAATTATCATTAAAAAATCAATAATCCCAACCTCACTATGGTCACTCAATTTTTTGTTGATATTCTAACCCAATGTGGTAAAATATTTCACTCATTCTTAATCATTAATAAAATATTTTGATGTCGACATGACTTAATATATTTTCATATCAACTTTAAAAAGAGATAAAGTAATTAGAAGTAAAAAAAAAGTTTGAGTAAGGTGTTTAGATTTTATACTTTGTAAAAATATTTTAACACACATTTAAATAAACTATTTGGAAATCTATGTTAATTAATGTATGTCGATATCAATTTCATATGTATTTATATATAGGAAAAAAGTGTTAAAAGAAAATGCATTAATGTTGTATATAATATATTTAATGTCCAAAGAAAAAATGTAATGGAAAGTTAAAAAATAAAATAAAAAATATATGTGTAATTTATTCAATTCTTAATATAAAATTAATATTTGACATTTAAAAATATTCATAATAATAAAAAAAATTAATGTGGGTCATCGATAAAATATTTTGATATTTAGTACTAAGTTATATTGGTATATAGCCCATGGGGCATAGAATAGATAATGACATGATATTTTGTTAAGGTCGTTGGTTCAAAACACTATGGGAAAAAATCTAGTCATGCTAAGGGCTGGTGTGGCCCAAGCTAAGTGTGATCCTTGGATGATTTTGATGGATTAGATGCCCCTAGGTCATAGCTATTCAAGACACAGGTTAAGTGTGCCAGTCATCTCAGGACCCACAGTACCTAACAAACAAACAAACAAAGGTAATATTGGTGTTTACTTAAAAATATATTAATAACAAATAATAATAAAAAAACCATTTTAATGTGGACAATGTGGTCCATAAATAAAATGTATCGATGTATATGTTATGTACAAAATTTTAATGTCAACTATGTATATATTATACATTGTTTAAAAACAATTATGTATGTATCATATAAAGCAATTCAAAAAAATATGTTTTTATGGTTAAAATGTTTGAAATAGTCTCATTATCTTACATTTTATCATTTTTTAGGTATATTTTTTTTGTTAATTTTCCTTCATATCCAACAAATAACTTTTATACTTAGTTTAAGTTATGTACTCTATAAGCATTCAAAAAGTCAATGAAAAACTACACATTGTATATAGAGAGAGAAATAACTACCAGGTCTGCACTCTAAAAAAGGTTCGCATCTGAGGAGATTTGATCCCCCTCGGTGCATGTTAGATCCTTACTTAAGATGGATCTATACTGATTTAACTAGTTCCTTCTTACACATAATAATTAAATATTTCCTTTTAATTTGTTACCTCATTTCTTATGAATTAAGTAATCCTTATTATTCAATTAGGTTTCCTTATTCTAGTCTTCTATAGTTTAATAATTATTTTAATTATTTAATTAGTGAACTATGTCTTACATAATTGAAGAAATAAAATATTTACTTTATTTGTTCACTTTCTAAATACATTTCTTCTAAAGGAAGAAAATCTGTATTTTCTAATTTTCTAGTTCACATCCACCTCTTAACTACAAAGCATTCCCCACTAGGGGATATTTTGATCATTTTCACATTAATTAAATAATTTTATTATTAAATTAGTTCTTATTATAGTCTCTTTAGATAATTCCTTTATAATTGAATAAATAAAATCTTTATTTTATTTATTCTTATCCTTTCATGCACACAATTAGATTATTTCTATTTTTCTAGTCTGCTTCCACCTCTTAAATGAAACTCACTTTGAGTTCTCTGATCATGAAATTAGTTAACTATATCATATCATTTGTAACCTTCCTTATATCAAATATTCTCATCAAATATTATCCATTGATATCCAATCAACTGCATGCAATATCAAATGTTAATCGACACTTGACAAGTCGATAAATACAACCTTCATCTCACTATCTAGGGGTAGGCATTTTGTGTATCAGAGTTATTACCCTACAACTTTGTAACCTAGTATTTTTAAGTTATTTTCAAACATACTGAGCCACCCACATACATATATTTTTAAGCACTCAAAATGGAGCACAATTAGGTGAATTTTATTAAGAAGGTATTGCATTGACTAGATTTGATTTTTCAATTATTCACTTATAGCTTCAATGTTAATTGGCATAATTAAATTGTGTTTTATTTATATTGTAATTTCACTCACATTTATTAAATTTATTCCTAAATCACACAAATATTGTCAAATTTCATATTCGTAAGTCAATTCTACTGAGTCTTACTAGGTAGGCAATAACAATGATAGACAATCCACTTCTAGCTATGTGTTTTTGCTTCAATAATGAACCTGTGATTTGTTTATGCAAGAAAAAATGTGCACTAGTCCCCTTTTGCCTATGGAAGCAAAAAATGATGAATTTTTTAATGTTTGGTTGGAGGTAGTTTGGATTCATCAATCCTTGGAAGTGATTGGGTTTTCTGTCAAGGTCTTGATCATTATTTACTGTGAAAATAAAAGTACAATTTAGGGTTTTGACAATGTTGTTGCACATGGTAAGATGAAGCATGTCAAACTTCATGCTCACTACTTATGAAAAAAGTTCAAGAGAATATTGTCACTCTTGTATGCTACAAAATAGATAATTCGATTGTTTATATGTTTATAAACCCATTATCTGAAGCCAACTTCATTAATATACAAGATATGATTGGGCTTTAGGAAGATGAAATTATGGGAGGGAGTGTCATGCTAACATAATTTCACCTCCTAAACCTCTAGAGTGTTTTACTAATTAGGGGTGTGGTGGTGGAAAATAAGGTTATGTAAGTTCAACACACCTATAGAGATTCTAGATCATGTCATTCAAAGGCTCAATTAACCACTAGCAGTTAGCTGAGTGGTCAACTAGTGATGTAGTTGACTATGTAGTTGATGAGTTGGTTGAGTGACCAACTAGTAGACAGTTGATCTAGTGGTTGACTAGTAGGATCACCACTTGAGTGTTCAAAGGAATCAATTGAATGATTGGTTTGAGTTGGGAAGTTGACTAGCCAACAAGAAATGACTCAACTAGAACAATCAACTAACGAATGCAACAATGTGGATTTCATGAAAAGTATTGGAACTATCAACTCTTGTTTATGGACTGAATCTTCCATGATTCAAGGAAGTTGGTTAATTTAGACATTACAAATAAAGAACCATATGGGTTGAATATGCATCATGGATCTGTATGTAACTCATCATCGTTTTATTATCATCCATTATGATGTTATGATCACAATGTGTTATGCTCAAGTTTTGTAAGAATATATTTAGAAACCACCCATAATTTTGAATTGTAGTTACTCTTTTATATATTTCTTTAGATTATGTTTTCTCAATCCCCAACATATACAGAATTACTACCAAGTTGTCCAACTGGAAATATCTACTATGCCATAGTATTAAGGTAGTGAAGGTGTATCATGGGGATATCATTTCATCATAATAGCATCCCCTCTATCCTTTATATATTATATATCCAACATATCACTTCTATCACAGACAAAATTACCATGAGATACCTAAAATCACAATAGCAATAACACCTAAAATGATCACATAATTATCTCACCAATCATTCAAACAATTTTATCTATGAACACTTTAATTATAATGATATATCATTCTCTGCATTACTATCATAAACAAGAATTCCCATAGTGTAATCATGTGTGTAAGAATCATGCTCTACTTTTACTATTTAATAGCCCCTTAAGGGTATCAAAACACCATTCTCTTCTCTACTTGACAATGATCCTTAGGAAACATTTCCATGACATCCATTAAATTAATGCATTGTAAACACAAGCACAAACCCATTCTAAAATACCATAATTTCAATCCATGTGATTTTCCATGACAAGTTGAACGACTCAACTAATGCCTCAACACATCACCTAACCACCTCCCCATCACTTGTTCAATGGTTTGTACACCTTCCTCTTTAGCCTAATCACAACACTATAAATATACCCTTTCTATGCTAAATATTCCCTCGAGCATACTAAAAGGCATTTCCTTTCTTTGCTCAAATATATTCCCTTCCGAAACCTTTCTCCCTCTATAGTATCTTAGTGTTGCAAGAAAGTTTCAATCCTATATATCGGCTTAAGTAAGAATAACATGGGATAGTTTAATTATATAGGCTCTTCCCATGTCCAACAACAACATGGCCTCAAACATGGCATTCGAATTCATAACATAAATGTAAATATTTATTGGTTGTATTTATTACAACTTAACCAATTCAATCATGGCATACTATTGTATTAATGCATTTAAAAGATTCTAACAATATTCGCATATCCAAAGTTTCATGTCTTTACCATACCCTTAAGCAGGTATCAATGATAGACATGTATTTGGATGTCTTGATACATGTCAATTAAGATATCAAGTATCACTGAAGGAATTCCTACCTAATTCCCTTAAGGACACATAGAATATTGGCATAACCAATTATATACCTATATAGTTTCCATCACCATCTTTGATGTTACTTGACTAGGTGGTTCTTCATGGGAACATACATGGTCCCTTCATTAACCTCTTGACAAACATCACATTGTCCATATCCTTTCTCAAAAGGTTGATTATAATAGGTAGTTGCACCATCAACATCTTCGATAATTCATGGTTATACAACAAATTAGTAACTAATTATACATCATACCATACTCATGCATATATAACAAGATAAATATTCATCTACATGCTCACATAAATATACATGCACATTATACCACATACTATCCCTTAGCTTGTCCAATAATGCACATTTAGTCTCTTGTATTTCAACAACATTCTTGTGAGTTAGTCATTTATATAAATAAAATTTCTCAATCTAGAAAAATATAAACAATACAAGAAGAGAAACATTTAAGTAATTATGCCTTAAAATTCCTTAACTTAGCATGAAAATATCCAACATGACTAATTCACTCAATCAACTCACCACCATTTATAGAATGGATCATTAGTTGTGATATTCCCACCCATGTAGATATTTTTAGTTCATACACAAGCTATACTTGATACTTCAAAACCACGCAACTCTGCAAGAGAAAACTATAGAGTGCAGGGTGAGAGAAGTATACTTATTATTACATCTAACCTACTAGCCATTTGCATCCTTACTACTATAACCATTTCTTGGCATCTTGTATCTCTTTTTATGCTATGTCCAACTATGGAACTTTCTCTTCATTCCTTCAAAATTTGTAAACTAACTTCACCCCCCCCCCAAACTTCCCCTATGTTTTCTCACAAGATATATCCACATATGGGGTGCCTCATTCCATTGATATAAACCCCAAGTGGATTGAATTACATCATTAACCTTACCTTCTCTCAAAATTCCCTCAAAGTTCCTCTAGTTATCCACATCTTTCTCTTGAAAAACTATATCATTTACATTTCTTTCCAATAACAACCCCAACATTATTAAAATGAGCTCTAATATTGCTTTGTCAAATATCAATCTACCTCTGTAGGAGATTCAAAAAATATGGGAAGACATGTGTGTCATTTCCATCAAGATTAATCCATATAGGCTACTATGTCCCCTTCTATAGTATACTCTCTCTCAAGTGACCCATCCAACCAAACATTTTAGTCCTTCATCAAGATTTCATTGAAGTTATATTAAAGGTCTTTAGATTTGCCTATTAGAAAGAAAAAATCATATATTTGAACCCATTTTTGAATAACCAATGGGCCCCTTTGAAAGTTAAACATAATTAATCCACTTATCCTCTTTCAAGTAACACATTAGACCCATTTAAAAGATCGAAAAAGTCATTTCTTGGAAATAAGCTCAATTCTTACATTCAAACACCACAAACAACTAGGTCTTTAACTCCTTTTCTAATAACCCATGGGGCCTATTTGAAATATTTCCTTGATAAGGCATTGACCACATTTGAAATAACAACACTTGCACCTCCCTAACATACCATCTGTCAATTCAAAATAAATTGTTTTGAACGACCCCAATAGACCATCAAGCATCCTTAGAAGAACATCTTTTGAAAGTCCCCAATAAACCATTAGACCTCCCTAAAAGAAAATCTCTTGAAAGGCCCTAGTGAACCATTGAACCTATTTGAAATACCAAATCCATCCTTCAAAATAACATCTTGTACATTCCCAATAGGCCATTGGGATAATTCCAAAGAATTTTTTCTAAAATGCCCTAATAAACTATCAAGCCTATTTGAAAGAAAAATTTGAATGTCCCCAATAAACAATAACACCTACATGAAAGAACATGTTCCAAAATAATTTCATAGAAATTGGGCTTCTTTGAGAGAATATCTTTCAAAAGGCCTCAATGACCCATTAATTATCTTCAAAATATCAACTCTGAATCATTTAAGAAAATAAATAATCGACGACAATCAAGAAAAAAGAAAGATGTACCATCAACCACAATTCCAACAAAAGCCTTCAAATTTCATTGATAGGCCATTGGGTTAGACAAGAAACAAATATTTTAATGTGTCAATAAGCCATTTATCCATTTGAAAGGTTTCATGAGCTTCTTACGAAAATGCACCTAAGAAGCTATTTTGTGATTTTGAAAGATTGTCATTTTCTACTATCAAAAGAAATATTTTATGTATAGGTGAATGTGTGAAGATGGGTTACATTCCGTGAAATTTGAATACACTAACAAATGCATTAGCAAATTATGTTTTAGATAGACATTTGCTTGCGTAACTTATAAAATTGATCACATCATCATGATACATGAACACATAAGTAGAAGATAGAAACACATATATATATATATATATATATATATATATATATATATATATATATATATATATATATATATATATATATATATATATATATATATATATATATATATATATATATATATATATATATATATATATATCGTGTCTGTCAATTTTTGTTCTTCAAAATCTCAAAAAATAAGTGTTCTAGGACGTATGGCTTTCAAAGCCTACAATAGCGCAGATAAACACGACTAGAAAAAGGCTATTCACCCACATGATGCTCGCAATAGCATGAGACTTCTCTGATCACTCAGCCTAATAACTGACGCAGTCTCATAGACACTCCTACTGTATGCATATGGTACCGCATTGGTACATCGTCTATAGTCACATATTCTTGAATTCCCCAAGTAATCACTTCCATATTTCATTCCATTTATACCATAGGATTTGCTCCTTCCTCATATGGAGCATCTTCTATCTGACATGTTACTCGTCGTGTTATTGGTGACATGCCAAGAGGGCTTTACGGTCCTACATTTGCACAATTATCACAAGTAAACTCTTAGGTACACTTCAAACAAAAAATCATAAAACTTTAAAATTTCCAAAAAACAAGTTTTACTTGCATTGGTCCACTATGCACCTGGTGGTAGAGGCAGATTTGGATCTCCTCTGAAGTTCATGCCTGCATAGGCATAGTCATCCACGATGATCAGTTGTTGTTGTAGCCAACCAAAGAATGGTGGAGGGAAATGCATCTGTTGGCCTCCTCCCCCTCGAGGCATGATCTCACTCCATCTGAGCAGCCTCGGATCTTGTGTTACTGGGTTGTCCACCTCTACCCACTGATATCAAAATAGGGGCACATGCTCTAAAAAGAAAGTGACAAAAATAAATATGAAGCCGAACTACTTCAAGTTTCCCAACTTGCATTTGGTCAGTTGTCTCTTCATGTTGACTAGCAATCCCTCACACCAATTGAACAATGTTGGAGCAAGGAAATCCACTGCGTACTGGAATTGTGATTTCAAAATCTCATTCAACACCTGCACCCCAGCTATATGGGCCATGGTGTATAGAATTTTTCTAAATGGAATATTGTCGTTGGTTGCTATCTTCACCTTCCTGCTCACAGTTGTGTCTACACCTAGCCAATACCTTCTAATCAAGGTATTGGTGCTCTCACCTCTGGCACGTGATCCAAAGAGTTAGAATCTCTCCCCTCTTTTGGACAATCTAGTGATGAAGTATATGTCAGCTACTTCCATATCTAGTTCTTGATATCCAATGATGAAGCCCATAGACTGATCAGATAGTGTAACAGCTCATTTTGAGCTCTAAGTCCTGGGGTTTAGAAGAACTTTAGTAACCTGCAGTTCGATTTTCTCCTTCCTAGGACTTGTAAAACTTACTAGGATGGATTCATTCGAAGAATGAAATTATACAACAAGCGTATGCTATCCCTTTCAATCTTGTGATTAAAAATAATTGGGGTACTCTCTAAAAATAGTGGGGAAAATGAAAGTGGAACATCTCATGTATAGGCAGCATGTCACTCTTGAACATGACACTTATCTATTTCTCATGTCGAGTTTGCGATATCCTCACTTGGTCACTTGTCTTTTCGAGTTTGGATGATCCATTTTGCCTCTCATCTGACTATTCCATTTTTGTCATCATGACCCTTGGTCCAATGTTGAGTCAAATGCTACCACACTTCAGAGTCATGTCACCGATGTTCAAGAGAAGTCCTATCTATAGTTTATTACCTGTACATTGTATAACCTTTTTCTACCATCTTGGATCATACTCATTTATTCCACTTTATTCCTTGTTTATTTTTTATTATGAGGGAATCACTATGGCCCTCCTTCGACAGGTCACTTCCTGTCGACTTCAACTGATTATCCAAGAATATGACTTAGAGACCGCTTTTCAATACCTTAGAGCTTGCATGCCTTAATGGCAAGTTCTTTGCATCCAACGGCAGGTTTCTATCATTGAACTTCGATCGGATGATTCCATGAGTGTTTGACTTTAGCTTCATTTTCACATTCACGGATTGTATTAGCATACCTTAAGAACCATTGTCATTATTGGTGGTTTCTCTCGTGCCTGTTAATGGTCCACATCATTGGTCGGTAATCAGGTGGTTTTCTAGCATGTTCAACTTCGACACATTAATTCGCATGTTAGAATTCGTACTTTGATCTGGTTGGGATGGAGTGCAAGACCCTGAGTTCTGTCTATTATAACTCAAGGTGCGGGGAGTTATTTATTGTTCATGATTTTATACATGTTTCTTCTATACAGATGGTTGTGACCATACCGTGGGACTTTATATTTATGATGATGATGATCCTTCTATATCAGGTGGTTACGTCCATACCTTAGATCTTAGATTTCCAGATGGTCCTTTTCATTCGGATGGCTACGCCCATGCTATGGATCTTTTCACATAGCCTTTTCTATCTAGATGGCTGCGTTCATACCATGGATTCATGTTTTGATATCAGATATGTATATGTATATGCATCCTTCATTTGCAGGTCCCCTGACAATGTTTTTTCTCGTCCTTGCAAAAGCTCGTAAAGCATCTCAGCCATCACTCCCTATTCTGCCTTCATGCTTTAGGGGGCATCTGTTACACAGTATTTTTTCACACCTCTTGTACTTCCCTGTGTCATACCCCGGAGTGCCCAAAACTTGGCAACTATGTTGTGTACCCATCCTGATATGTAGTCCAAATCCTCCCTGAAACACTGATGAAAACATGCCTTGAGCCTTCCCTAAAGATGTAAGCTCTAAAACCCTAATTTCAGGATCAACGCGACTGTGACACTAGAAACTAGTGTTGATGGCAAGTTGCACTATAATAGCCTTGCGCTGCCAATACACTTTTTAACTTGTATACTCGCATTGATCCCTAAAAGGAAAGTTTTCCCAAAGAGGACAAGAAGCTTCATTATCTAGAGGCTTCTAGAATGACGAGCTAGAGGATTTTTTTGTGGATGTGGTCAAATTCTCCTAATATTTCCCTTTGATCTTATCCCTATGAGCTATCTCTATGAGATGAGGACATTCCCCTATATTTGGAGAGATACTAACTTCCTCTCCTTGCCTATATATTCATCCTCTCCCATTCCCCAATGGTTGGTCTCTGATTATTTGCACCCTTATGTTGAGCTAGTGCCTACATGTTACTCATTTGGCTTGGAGAAGGAGTGTTTGGAGAGCTTGAGCTTGGACATGGAAATTCACTCAAGGAGGGATTATTTACATCAAGGCTTGGTTGTATATGCTTCCTCTTTTTTTCATTACTATATACAACTGTTGGTTCACTTTCCATAAATGCTTGTGTTAATGCATCATTTATCTTAATGCTCCTTAATCTGTTAAGTGGATTACTTTCGATTATGTTTGTTGCACTTGTATGCTTCATTATGTCTTTGATCTCTTATGCATGTATTCAAACCATGTGAGCAGTAGAGCTAAGCCTGAGGAGTGAATGATCAAGGTATTCAACGGAGGAGTGCGTTATAGCATTAGAATGAGGTAGGTCTCCTTCCTCTTCTCTCATTTCGATTGTAATTTAGGAAAGTGTCCTATAGATTGTCATGTAGGTTTCTAGTCCCACTCATTAGGATAGAGAGATCGTCTCTATTCGTAGAGAGGATTTACCTAGACAACACAAAGGAACCTGAAAAAACAAAAAACAAAAAAACCAAAAAATAAAAAACAAAAACAAAACAAAACAAAACAAACAAAAAAACAAAACAAAAACAAAAACAAAAACAAAAACAAACAAAAAAACAAAAACAAACAAAAACAAAAAACCAAAACAAAAATTAAAAAACAAAAACCAAAGCAAAAAAACAATGGAACTAATGAGATGAATAATGAAAAAAACTAGGTCATCTCAAATTTATTAAAATGATGGAAAACTAACACAAGCATAAAAGAAATTCCAAATTACTCATTACACATGATTTCATCAATTCTAGTTTTATGCTCAAGAAGATAATCCTTTTATAAATTTAAGGGGCTCTCCTTCTTTGTAGATAGGAGGTTTTTTCTGTGATCACAACAAATGATGAACCAATGAAAAATCAGTTATTGCTAACCAAATCCCAAATTCTTATAGTTATCCAAGTATTACAGATAAGCTTTATAGTTGAGTTTTATTAATTCTCTGTGATTATAAGTCCCACTTCTAAGGTAATTAAATCTTAGATATAGTATGAAAAACCAATGATAGAGAACTCGAGGTTACCTTAAATCCATTCTTTAGCAACAAATTTATGGAGTTCATTTTTCCTTTGACTTCATCCACACATGCTTCCTTTTGATTGTAACACTATACAGTAACCATCATACGTGTAGACAAAAGCCCTGGTTGACACTTCTTTAGGCAGAATGCCCCATTTCCAGTAAGCGTCCATAGCCCTAATGGGTTTTCCTAGTGGTATCACAGGTCAGTACCCACTTCCAGCAGGTGTCCATAGGCTCGATGGGTTAACCTCTTAAACCTATTTTACAATGAAAGCTCTAGTCCCATGTTTCCTACCATTTTAGGCTTATATTATTGATATTGCTTTCGCAATTGGTAGATGGGGTAGCAACCTCAGAAAGCCCCTTAAAGGCATAGGATGACACCTTTTGAAGTGACTTGGATTACCTGCATAATGTCTTGAATGCATAAGGTACTTATATGTTCTCAAAGGACATAGCATGAATGAGCCATTTTTAATGTGAGATGGATGAGGATAACCAAAGAATAACCAAAAGACACCTAAAGTCCTACCAATCATAGTTTTCATATATGATTTTTCTTTTAAAGTAGTGTTCCACAATGAACAGAGACTTCATGAACTCTCTTGCATGTCTTAATAAAGATGCTCAGAGACCATGCTTTGGTGTTATGGTTATAGTATTCAAGTTGATTTTTTTTTCAATCGTATCATTGTATGGACAATTTAAATTTGTTACGATCCCCTTAGTATGTTTTGGTAACTATATTTTGAGCAACTATTTTGTATTTTGAGCAAAAAATGTATATCAGTTATGAATAGTTTGGAATTATCATTCAATTAAACTTTTATGTAAAGGATTGCTTATTCAATCATCTTTGTGAAACAACGGTCTTAATAATGAATGCATCATTTTTATCAACTTAAGGAAAAATAAAGATATCATCAAATACTCCCCTAAGTGTTCCATTATGTTGATGAAGATGCCTTTACCACTCTTTAAGTACTAGTTTTCTTCCAATATTTAAGCATCCCAAGCTAAAAATATTCTTGAATATGGACTTGTCTTGCAAAATAAAAAATTGGTACCAAAATTCTGGGTACTAGTACCGAATTGAGTACCAAAATTCTAGAAATTTAAATTCTAGGCACTGGAATCGAACTGAGTACTGAATTGAGTACCAAAATTCTAAAAATTAAAATTATGGGTATTGGTTGGCTGAAATATGGTACCAAACAGTTGGTATGCAGTACTGGATAATGTTGCAATGAAATCATTTTGATTTCAGGCATCCAAACTAAAGATTACCTTCACATAAAATTCCAAACATGATATTCATAGTTTACTTTATTGAAAAGAAAAACTAGAAATAAATATAACTAAAATATATAATAAGTGGGAAAGAAATGTAATAGTTGAACCATGTTTTTGTTTGAAATAAGATTAAGTGGTAAAGCAATATGTACCTGAAAGAAACCTCAATAAAAATATGCTATAGGAACATAGATCTCTCATTTTCTATTAGTTTCCTTTTTAACTATTAACATTCCCACATATGTAAAAAATCAAAAAGATGATACACTATATTTTAGAACTAAACTAACTACTATATGCAGCATTATTTATTTATTTATTATCCTACTCCACTTAAGAAAAAGAAATTCCTCTCCTCAAGTAGAGGAGTATTTCTAATGTAACCATGTGCGTAATAGGTATAAAAATACGTTCATACTCAAGTTTAAAATATTATCTTCAATGAATACCTGAGTATGAAGAATAATGTGTTTTAATGATGATTTCAAGAAGGAAGAATGAAGAAGCGATATCATTTTATAGTTGCTTGAAACCAACTTTCAACAAAATCAAAATGCTCTTGGTTTACCTCTTTATTTGGCTCATTTATCATATCCTCCTTTACCATGCCATGCAGATCTTCTATTATGAGATGATTATCCTTTTGTGTGGTTAGAGGATCAATAGATAGGCATGTCGAAAATTCTTCAATCTCAGGTTCTAATGGTTTCTCTCCACTAGATGTGTTCCATGATTCTTTAGTTTCTTCGACAAGATTGCAAGGGCGAAGATCTTTCTTTCAATGTGGTTCATGGACTTGTTGTTCTTCTATCACTTTTGGGGAGACAGATAAGTTCTTGACTGCTTTCAAGATTTGTTCTTCCTGAGAAGCATAGATCCCAACTATTGCTAGTATTTGAGAGAGTTCTCCCAAAATATTGATCATCCTTGAATATTGCTTTGTTGGTTGCTAATACTTGTTATGCACATGAATTAGTGTATGGACTTCTTATAAAAAATCATAAATAAATAAGAAGAAAACACACTTAAAGCAAATTCAAGCAAACCAATCATGTACTCGAAGTGCCACCGTGCTACTAGGATCTTTTCGTCACCAATTTATCTGTTCACACAAGTCATGCTTATCTTCTTTTGAAGAACCAATCTAAAGGGAAACACACTTGTAAAGGAAAAGAAAGAAAATTGGGACTTTTGATCCTACCTTTAATCCTATGCATATGAAAACGAAACTAGAAAACCAATTAGAGATAACCATACTTTCAAGTGACCCAAAACCAAATCCTATGTGTGGCTCTTCACTCACATATTACCTTCTTTCTCTGCCCTCTAGTTGCCCTTCAACCAAGATCATTCAAAAAACTTGTGAAAGAAATTATGCTCTAATCCCTTTAACACCTCCCCTGCAATGATGCCAAAAATGTTGGTGGAATTATATGTATTCTAATTCCAACATTTAATTATGAATCTAGGGTCATAAGACTTAGAGATGCAAGCACTGGAAATGCAGGATCAGAGCCTAAGTTAATCTAATTCGGAATACAAAACAAACTTAAAAGCTTGAAATGAAATTTTATTCTAAATGTATTAAATAATAAATTAACCAAGCACTAGTCACATTCTTAGATGTAAAATAGGTTCAAAGGTAAATGTTTCAATCACAGTAAAAACCGAAATCTCCCTATTATATTCTTCACACACCCTTCAAAACTAAATCATATTAATCAAGGGGAGAAATCCAATGAATAACATGTAATCTAGAAACTACTATATTTCTGCAAATTAATAAAATCATTTCAAGACTTCCCATTTACTAGCTCATGAAGTATGAATATGGAACCTTGAATTGCTCCTATAGCAACACACTTGAAACATAAATTTTAAAGCAATTCTGCAAGGAATTGGAAAGGAAACAATTCTAGAAATTCAATAAACAAATCTCAATAAATCTATAAAACTACCCTAAAGCAGGCTGCTTGTAATGGCCTAAGAAACTTGGTTCACCACACCTATTAAATTCAAATCATATAAGAGAATCACTTCCTCACATATATACAAATCTAATTAACCATAAACATCCAACACCCTTCTTTCATTGTATGAACTTGACTAAACATAGGTACCAAAATTAGAAAAATTATATTAGCATAAATAATAAAACAAGTACAAAAACAAGAAATCTAAACTAATCATGTATAATGCTTACCAAGATGGATCAGTGGACCCTTTCTGACACCAACAAGGTAGATAATAAATCACAAGATTAAATGCTACAGAAACTCAGTGAATCATCTATTGTGACTTTTATTAACCTTCCATAAAAATACAATTTACGAAGAATTTTGAATTATGATTTCTCTCCCTCACAAAATATTCAATTACAAACTCATGATACCATTCCTTAGACCTGTGAGGTATTATTTATACACTAAAACTAGTGGGTAAGGATAAGATCCAATCCCATAAATTCAGAAAACAAATTTTCAACTTTAGAGTCAAATCTCATAAATCTGGTTTTTTCACAATTTTATACAAATTGACATTAAAGAAACAACCATATCTCCTCGACCATGATGTATTTTGGAAATTTATTTCTATGGAGTCTAATTTTCCATATTATGAACAAAACTATCTCTCGTAATTTCCATATTTGATTCCATGGCCTCGGAAATCGTGCATGAAGCTTACTGTTTAGATGCTTTTTGCCAATATGGGTTTTGCAGAAATTTTGTACAAAATGGCTTTGTAGAACCTACTGTAAATTTTAAATGGTATTTAATTTTGGGAAATGAATTAAGGTACAAATGAATTGATATGTTGTGAAAAACGGATTTGTCATATTCTTGAGATTCTCTACCATATGCACGTAAATTGAGGCAAAAGATGGTAGTTTCAAAACTGTAACCTATTTTTTATTGTATCTAAAATCATGTGCTAGGATCCCATATGTGTGATCTGGGTATATTCCAAGGCTTGTACCAGCATATTAGGCCCATGTGGCACCTAATTTACCATGTTAGAGAAAATAAAAACACTTTTTATAATTTTGAATTTTTCCCTCCATTCATGCAAGTGCCGAATTTAGTATTGAACTGTTGAACTGATACAGAGATAGAAATTTTCATAGTAGAACATGCTCCTTGGTCACGTAACAACATTAGTAAACCGTCATTTATAAAACCATGTTAAAAACACATTTGACCATTAAAAAAAGTAAAATCCATCATAATTAACTGCAAGGTGAAAGAGGTACATTTAACAGAAGTTGGTGGTATAATTGTTATGGAAAGTTGGTGGTATAATTGTTATGGAAAGTGTCATAAATGCGCGAATAGGGATTATGAACGAAGACTTTATATACTAAATGATATGACATATTCAGAGCCCAACAAGCTCCATTTTTTATACCTGTCAAAATAAATACCCTTTACCCCTATTATATGCTCAATATATTATGTCATGTTTTCCTCTATATATATCCCCCAATATGAACACATGTAGTATAGTATTTCTCCCCCGGTGAAGCCTCGTGGTCTCTTGTAATTAAATAATTATTCTAATTTTTTAATTAGTGAACTAAGTCTTTTATAATTGAAGAAATGAAATCTTTATTTTATTTATTCACTTTCTAAATTCATTTCTTCTAAAGGAAAGAAAAAAATTATTTTATTTGTCCTTCTCCTCTCATGCACACAATTAGATGATTTCTAATTTTCTAGTTCACTTCCACCTCCTAACTACAACTCACTCCCAATTCCCACTATGGGATCTCTTGATAATTTTATCATTAATTAAATAATTTTATTATTAAATTAATTCCTCTTATTATATTCTCTTTAGTTAAATCTTCTATAATTGAATAGATAAAATCTTTATTTTATTTATCCTTATTCTCCCATGCATATAATTAGATTATTTATAATTTTATAGTCTTCTTCCACCTCTTAAATGAAACTCACTATGAACCCTTTGATCATGCAGTCAATTACCTATATCATATCATTGGTAACCTTCCTTATATCAAATCTTCTCATGAAATATTATCCATTTATCTTCAATATATGTTGCATGCAATCTCAAATGTTGATTAACACTTGACAAGTTGATAAATAAAACCTTCATCGCACTATCTGGGAGCAAACATTTTGTGAATCGGAGTTATTACCCTGCAACTTTGTAACCAAGTATTTTTAGGCTATTTTCAAGCATTATGAGCCACACATCGACTTTTATTTTTAAGCACTCAAAATGGAGCACAATTAGGTCAATTTTATTGGGAAGGTATTGCATTGCTTAGATTTTATTTTATCAATTATTAACTTACATAATCATTGTTAATTCATATAATTAAATTGTGTTTGATTTATATTGTAATTTCACTCATATTTATTGAATTTGATTCCCCAAACACACAAATATTGTCAAAGTTCATATTCGTTAGTCAACTTTACTGAGTCCAACTAGGTAGGAAATAATAATGATAGAAAAAACACTTATAGCTATGTTCTTTTGCTTAAATAATGGACTTTTGATTTGTTTATGCAAGAAACAATGTGCACTAGTCCCTTGTCAACTATGGAAGCCAAATATGATGGATTTGTTAATGTTGAGGTGGAGACGGTTTGAATTCATCAACCCTTGGAAGAGATTGGGTTTTCTGTCAAAGCCTTGACCACTATTTATTGTGACAATCAAAGTATAATTGAGGTTGTTGACAATCATATTGCAAGCAGTAAGATGAAGCATGTTGAACTTCATGCTCACTACTTATGGCAATTAGTTCAAGAGAAGGTTGTCACTCTTGTATTCTCCAAAAAATATGATTAGATTGTTGATATATTTAAAAATCCATTGTCTGAAGCCAAGTCAATAAGATACAAGATATGATTGGGCTTTAGGAAGCTGAAATTATGGGAGGGGGTGTCATGCTAACATAATTTCACCTCTTGAACCTCTAGAATGTTGTACTAATTAGGGGTTCGAGGGGGGGGGGTGTTGGAACATAAGGTTATGTAGGTTCAACACACCACTAAAGATTTTTTATTGTATCATTCAAAGGATCAACTAACAATCAACAATTAGTCGAGTGGTCAACTGGTGATGTAATTGACTGTGTAGTCAATGGGTTGGTTGAGTGATGACCTAGTAAACAGTTGATCCAGTGGTTGACTACCAGGGCCACCGATTAAGTGGTCAAAGGAATCGACTGAATGATTGGTTTGAGTTGGGAAGTTGACTAGCCAACAAGAAATGAGACAACTAGTGAATGAAACAATGTGGATTTCATGAAAATAATTGGAACTATCAACACTTGTTTATGGACTAGATCTTCCACAGTTCAAGGATGTTGGTTAAATTTGTACATTGTAGATAAAGGACCATATGGTTTGAATATGCATCGGGGAAATATATGGAACTCATCATTGTTTCATTATCATGCATTATGATTTTATGATCAAAATTTGTTCAGCTTAAGTTCTGTAAGAATGAATTTACACACCACCCATCTTGTTGGATTGTAATTACTCTTTTGTCTATTTCTGTAGATTGTGTTTTATCAATCCCAAACATTATAGAGAATTACTACCAAGTTTTCCTACTAGAAATCTCTATTATGCCACAGTCTTAAGGTAGTGAAGGTATATCACAGGGCTCTTGTGTAATCACAATAACATCCTCTCTATTCTTTCTATATTACATATCCAACATCTCACTTGTATCACACACATAAAATTGTCATGAGATGTTATCATAGAAATTTAAATAGAAAAATAATTTCATTTCATGTATAACTCAAATTTAACACTTTTATTTCTAACAATGTTGGCCCTTGCAAACAATAGAATCTATTTATCGTTATGGGCTTACACTCATTGCCATATCTAATACATTTCTACATGTGAATCCATCTTCCTTAATAGAGTTTTTTTTTCAACCAAAAAAATATGAGTATTCATGCATATAACATTTCAGTGCAACAATCACAATAATACCTTAAATGATCACATAATTATCTCACCATTAATTCAAACACTTTAATTATAATGATATATCATTCTATGCATTACTATCATAAACAATAATTCCCATAGTGTAATCATGTGTGTAAGAATCATGCTCTACTTTTACTATTTAATAGCCCCTTAAGGGTATCAAAACACCATTCTCTTCTCTACTTGACAATGATCCTTAGGAAACATTTCCATGACATCCATTAAATTAATGCATTGTAAACACAAGCACAACCCATTCTAAAGTACCATAATTTCAATCCATGTGATTTTCCATGACAAGTTGAATGACTCAACTAATGCCTCGACACATCACCTAACCACCTCCCCATCACTTGTTCAATGGTTTGTACACCTTCCTCTTTAACCTAATCACAACACTATAAATATATCCTTTCTATGCTAAATATTCCCTCGGGAATACTAGAAGGCATTTCCTTTCTTTGCTCAAATATAGTCCCTTACGAAACCTTTATCCCTCTATAGTATCTTAGTGTTTAAAGTTTCAATCTTAGATAACGACATAAGTAAGAATACCATGGGATACTTGTGTAGTTATAAAGTATCTTCCTTTGTGCAACAACAACATGGCCTCACACATGGTATTGAAATTCATAACATAAATGTAAAATACTTATTGGTTGTATTTATTATATCTTAACCAATTCAATCATGACATACTATTGTGTGAATTTGTTTAAAAGATTCTAACAATCTTCGCATATCCAAGGTTTCACGCCTTTACCATACCCTTACTCAGGTATCAATCATAGGCAAGTATTTGGATGTCCTGATATACATATCAATTAAGATATCAAGTACCACTGAAGGAATTCCTACCCAATTCCCTTAAGCACAAATGGAATATTTCCATGACCAATTTTATACCTATATGGTTTCCATCGCCATCTTTGATGTTACTTGACTAGGTGGTGCTTCATGGGAATGTACATGGTCCCTTCATTAACCTCTTCCCAAGCATCACTTTTTCCATATCATTTCTCACAAGGTTGACTATCATAGGTAGACTTTGCATCATCAACATCTTCAACAATTCATGGTTATAGAACAAATTAGAAACCAATTAAACATCATGCCATACTCCTCCATATACAACAAGACAAATATTTATCTTCATGATCACATAAATCTACATGCGCATTCTACCACATAGTATTCCTCTTCTTGTCAAATAATGCACATTTTCATCTCTTGTATTTCAACAACATTCTTGTGAGTTATTCATTTATATAAAGAAAAAATTTCAATCTATAAAATGTAAACAATACAAAAAGAGAAAGATTTAAGTAAATACCCCTTCAAAATCCTCAACCTAGCATGAAAATCTACAACATGAATTCAATCAACTCACCACCATTTACATAATGGATCGTTAGTTGTGATATTCTCACCCATGTAGAAATACTTAGCTCATACATATAAGCTATACTTGCTACTTCAAAACAACACAACTCTACAAGAGAAAATTATAGGGTTCAAGGTGACAAAAGTATACTTATTATCGCATCTAACCTATTGACCATTTCCATCCTCACTACTATAGCCATTTCTTGGAACCTTGTATCTCTTTCAATTCCATGTCCAAATATGGAACTTTCTATTAATTCCTTGAAAAGTTGTAAACTAACCCCCACCATGCCTCTTATGATTTCTCACAAGATATATCCACATATGGGGTGCCTCATTCCATTGATATAAAGCCCAAGTGGATTTAATTCCATCATTCACCTTACCTTCTCTCAAAATGCCGTCAAACTTCCTCTAATTATCAACATCTTCTCCTAACAAACTCTATCATTTACATTTGTCTCCAATAAGAACCCCAACATTGTTAAAATGAGCTCTAATATTTCTTTTTCAAATTTCAATTTCCCTTTCTAGCACATTCAAGAAAGAGGGGAGGATATGTTTGTCGTTTCCATCAAGATTTATCCATCTAGGCTATTGTATCCCCTTCTCTAGGATACACTCGCTTAACCATCATACCAAATTTGTTAGTCCTTCTTCAAGGTTTCATTGAATTTAGATTAAAGGTCCTTAGATTGGCCTATTAGAAAGAAACATTCATATATTTCAAGCCATTTTTTAATAACCAGTTGGTCCATTTGAAATTTGAGCATAATTAAGCCATTGATCTGCTTTCAAGTAACACATTAGGCCCATTTAAAAGATCTCGTAAGTCATTTCTTGGAAATAAGCTCAATTCTTACATTCAAACAACATAAACAACTAGGTTGCCAATTCCTTCTCTAATAATCCATGGGGCCTATTCGAAATATTTCCTTGATAAGACATTGGCCACATTTTAAATAAAAACACTTTCACCTCCCTAAAATACCATCATGTCAATTCAAAAGAAATTATTTCGAGTGGCCCCAATAGACCATCAAGCATCGTCAAAAGAACATCTTTTTAAAGTTCCTAGTAGACCATTAGACTTCTCTAAAATAACATCTTTTTAAAGGCCCTAGTGAACCATTGAACCACTTTAAAATACCAACTCCATCCTTCAAAAGAACATCATTTGTACATTCCCAATAAACCATTGGGATAATTCCAAAGAATTTTTTTCTAGAATGCCCTAATAAAGCATCAAACCTCTTTGAAAGAACAAATTTGAAAATCCTCAATAGGCCATCACACCTACATGAAAGAACCTATTCCAAAAGAATTTGATATAAATTGGGCTTCTTTTAGAGAACATATTTAAAAAGGCCTCAATGAACCATTAATTCTATTCAAAATATCAACTCTAAATCATTGAAGAAAAGAAATAATCAACAACCATCAAGTCAAAATGCAGGATGTACCATCAACACAATTCCAACAAAAAGTTTCAATTTTCATTGATAGGCCATTGGTTAATTAAGAAACAAACATTTGAATGCCTCGATAGGCCATCAATCCATTTGAAATATGTCAATGGTTTCTTATGTAGATGCACCTAAGAAGTCATTTCGTTCTTTTGAAAGATGGCCATCTACTACTATCAAAAGAACTATTTTATATAGCATTAAGTATTTTCAAAAGATGGCCATTGACCACTTTCAAAAGACCTCCCCAGTAAGCCATTCAGCGACTTCTAGAGTTCTTTATAATTTTGAAAGGACCAAGATAAATAACATAGGCCTCATTCAAAAGTAATACTTTGAATGCAAAGGAAAGGGGGTTTTCAACCCATACAAGGAACCACTTTGAATAAATAAAAATCGAACCAACCAATTCAATGTTACTACTTCAAATGCATAGAGCACTCTAGACTATAGCATAGTCTCGCAAGCATTGAATACTATTAGGGCTCATTTGAATATGTGTACTCCATATGGCCTTTGCTTGCAACCACACCAATATACCCAAACAATTTGAACTATAGTTGTCAATCACCATCCAAATTTGAAGGAATAACATATCATCAAATGCATAATGTAAGTTCCATTCAAATAAACTCTAAGGCAATTTGAATTCACCAAGAAAAGTGTTAATCCATACAACACATCAAGTATCCATGAATTCCATTGCCCAATTCATTTATAAGCATAACATATCTTAACAACATAATCATAAGCATGAATCCAATATAAATGGAATATGTATATTCTGAATCATTTCATCCAAGGAAATTGATTGTCAAAATGCAATTTCTCACCCATTGTAGGTAATCCCATGTAGATGCTACCCTTAAGTTCATATATGGTGCCACTAGGTAAAAAGAAAATAGTTAAGTACACTCATAAATTACAGCCCAATGAACTGTAAGGCATTTTGAATTTATTAAGAAAATAGTTAATGCATACAAAAAATCATACATCCATGAATTTAATTACCCAATCGATTTATAAGCACACCATAGCTTAACAACATAATTATAAATATAAATTCAATATAGAGATGGAAAAATTATATAAATAACTTGGTCAAATGAAATTACTTGCTAGTGAACAATTTTCCACCCAAGTATATAGAAACCATTGCAGATGTCACCCATAAGTTTGTTGGGTTGCGTTATATTTTTTCCACAACTAGGCCCCCTAGTTAACCGGGGGGTTAGAGGGCGGGTGGAGCCCCCCCTTCATTGCGCTAATTGTGCACTGGGGGAGTCACAGGGGGGGTGGCATCCCCCCCTGTCCACGGGGTTTGAGGGGGGCAGGTAGCCCCCCTCTATGGGGTCGGAGGCAGTGCCCTAGGGAAATTTTTTTGGGACCCTATATTAGGTAGGCGGACCTACCCATGGTTTTTTGCATGGTTTTCGCACATGTTTTTGGGCGCGATGGTTTTCGATCCATGGTATTGGATGCTTCAGCATATTGTAACATTGTAGCACTACATTTTTCTCACCCTTTTTGATATCTGTGTGGAAATGGCAGAAGAAGGAAGACCATCGACGTGATCTTTGGATTTCATGGGATTCGAACCCCAAATGGAGTTTGCATGGGAAACACCTTAGGAGAGCATCAACGATTAGATGGAGGAAGGGCAAGGTCATTAGGCGTGGAGATTTTTGGTCATTTGTACATGGAATTCGTATGCAGGTAATTTATGTACGAGGTTAAAACCTACAAACTAGAGCTACAGGGCTACTAAGACAAAATAAATAAGTTAAGAACCTATGTCACTCTCCCAACCCACCTTCTCTTAGACCCAACCAAATATTTACTACAAAACTCTTTAGATAGCCTTTTAGCAGCCCTCTCTCTCTCTCTCTCTCTCTCTCTCTCTCTCTCTCTCTCTCTCTCTCTCAGGTTTATAGCTTTCTCTCCGATAGTTGTACTTGGTCAGTATAGGTTCCTCCTTATATTATCTATCATATTATGAGAATGAATATGTGAATATAATTGACCTGTTAGATGGAATGGTTATTTCAAATGCGTGAAGAGAGGGTATGAAAAAGGATATGGGTGGGAGACCCATGCAGTTTGAATTCCTACAGAAATGGAGTTCCTTACTCTCATCTAGTATTGTACTCAATTCGTGCTCTCTTAACTAAGAAAAGTTGATTTCCCCCAACCACCACTTGCATTTGATGGTTAATGGTTGGGAATTTAATAAGTCACATGGTAAAATATGAAGGTTAGGAGACTTAGGTAGATTAGGGTTATTTCTCAATCCCTTTGAACCCCCTTTCCTCTTCCCCATTAGTGGATTTATAGCCCCTCTTGTGCTCTTCCATAGTTAACCTTGGACCTTTTCTATTAATCTTTGAAATATTATTTAAATTTCTTAATAATACCATTACTAGTCTATCTCATAGTACATTAAAAGGATATTTAGCAAAAATGCATGCCTAGACATTCACTATTTGGACCTTGGCCTTGAGCTTTACACTAATAACTTATCAAATATATTTACATCTCTTACATATATTGAGTTCAATAATATAGCTTGACTATTATTATTGCAACCACTTGGCACATAATTTGTTCCAATATAATCCAGAGGATCAAAATCAAGGTATTACATCAATGTTGATGTTCCATAAACATCAACATATAGTATGAGATTTAAAAATAAAAAACTAGGTATGGACAAGATCAGCAAGCTTGCTCATGTTTATGCATGTTCTTTAAGATATTCAGCAAGTTGTGACACCTTGTTCCAACCCATATTAAATGAAGGATATGCATGACCATTATGACCTCCTAACAATGGTAATGCTTTCTTCCTAGTAGTCATGAGCTCCAATAACACATCCCCATTTCTTCCTTTGCTCACATCTCTCGCCACCATGTTGAGCACAAACTTGAGCCTACCCCTTTGCCTTTCCTAGAAGGCCACAACCTTGATCCATACCCTGACATAAAGCTTGAATGCTCTACTAAAGAAATATAATACAATTTATAAAACCTTTTTCCTCCATTATCTAGTCACTAATCTATGTCCTCCTCATTAACTTTGTCATCGTCATCCTCCTCCAACACAATGGCCAAAGTATCATAGGGATTTTAGGGTTTTGGTAAAATCTTTTGTGGCAAGCTCTATGAATTTTTTTTAGCTCTATAAGAGGTAGTGCCTCACAAAGGAAATTTCCCTTTATAATAAACAACATGTCAAAATTAATGCAACCCTTAGTTAAATTTAAAATTGTACTATTGAAGGTAATCATTGGGAGTTAGGTGGTGTCATGCTTTGAATTATTGTTTAGGAAGAAGTGTGAAGGATTTTAAGAATGTATCTTCATCCTTGGGAGGATGGTCATCTAGGTGGTTTTTACTCCATCAATTCCAAAAAATTGTCTTGCTATGCATGTGAGGTATTGGGTTTAAGTTGCACTAAGTTTGGTATTAGTTTGGTGTCTTACATTCTTGGTGGCTCTTAATCTTGCACCTATGATAAATGCATAAGAAAAAGTAATAACGATGATGTATAAAACTGAAGGGGACTTTAGAGTCTTGATCATTATGACCACGAGTTTGTGAATTAGCATAACTTACTGAATTTTAACGACACCATTAATATTTAATGTCTAGTCTTAGATCTCTAAAGTGAAACAACAATGCACCTCCTTTTAGGGTGTTTTTCTAACTTTATAACAATATGTAAGGATAATTAATTGCATCTTCTAACCTTTGAGCATGTGCATGTTACATGTATTTAGTTCATCATTTATTTCAATTGATAATTAGTTGGAATGAACCTATTACATTTAATTTGTTAATTCTTTAAATATGCCATTAAGGTATGTGGACCCATTATAAAACTTTTTCAATTAAATGTCCATGTATTTAGTTTATCATTTATTTCAATTGATAATTAGTTGGAATAAACCTATTACTTTTAATTTGTTAATTCTATAAATATGCCATTAACGTATGTGGACCCATTATAAAACTTTTCCAATTAAATGTCCATGTATTTAGTTTATCATTTATTTCAATTGATAATTAGTTGGAATAAACATATTGATGATGATGATGATGGTTAACATCCATTGAGACCAAACTTTGGCCTATCAGACCTAAAGAACACGAATTATTTAGTTTGATTTAAGATTTTATTCCTATGGTCAAAAAGCTTGGAGAGAAGCCTCCCGAGCTCACTATAATTTTGACATCGAAGAAGGCTAGGAAGGTCAGTATTATAACAAATATTATGAAACTGAGATCTAATGTGGTTGTACGCGGGGCACTCTAAGAGGAAGTCATTTTCATCCTCGATGTTCATATTCTCATAGATATGGAAGATCCTTTCCATCCATGGTGTTTTAGGAACTACCCAACGACCCGTTTCACTATGGAGCTCATGAGAGTTCATTCTAATCTTGGCTATATTAATTTTCTTCTTTGCGCTAGTTAAAAAGAGAGATACTTTTGATTTTATAAGGTGGGGTTGATGACCTCCTTATAATATCTTAATTTTCTTTTAGCTGCTAAATCTTTCTCACACCACATTTTTTCTTTAAACTTAGAAGTAACAATATTTTTGATGTTATTAATGTTTTGCAATGCAACATTCTCGTCAATCTCCCAATGGTTTAACCAGGCCCTTGTGTCTTTATACCAACCTCGTTTGAGCCTTAGGTGGTTTCGGCTAGAATTTAAATATAGCTTATGAAGTCTATGGTCTCTTATGTTATTGATTTTGTGCTTGTACAACAGAAGCCTAGTCATAGCTAGGCTCTCAATAGGGGAAAGACCCACTTCTATAAGGAGAATAGGATAGGGTGTATTTATTTTAACTGGATTTGCTCAATATTTCTCCAGGATTCTATAGATATGCTGCATCTCCAAACCTCACAACCATATAAGATAACATGAGTGACTAAATTTTCAAAGAGGAACTTCTTTCTATTCCACATTAGGAGGTTTTTCATTTTACTTTTCAAGACCAAAATAAGCTTTCCACCCTCCATTAATCCTTTTCTCAATGCTATAGTTCCAATTGAGCTTGTGATGAATATCAATTCCTAGGTACTTGTAAGAAGACACGTCCTCCAAGTTACTATTGTCATACATAAAATTAGCATAAGTGTCCTTCTTGGATTTGATAATCATAACTTTTGTTTTGTCAGTGTTAACAATCATACCCATGGTAGACAAGAAATCCTTAAGAAGTCTAAGTTGCAAATCAAGATCATATGGGCACCTTGCGAGAAGAACAATATCATCAGCATAGAGAAGAAGGATGGTGACTATCCCAGCTAAGATCGTGCCAGCGCAACCTTGTTCCTCTAAACAACCTTCTAGCTTGTCGATGTAAATGCCAAATAGGGTAGGGGAGAGGCGGCAACCTTGTTTAACTTCGATATTACACTTAATATCTTTCAACCACCCCTCATTTCTCTTTAACTTGGCAATTACATTCTCGTATAACCTTATAGCGGCAGCTCTCAACTCGAAAGGAACCTTTAGCTCTTCTAATCTATTCCATAGGTTGTTTCTAGGAACCGTATCGAAAGCCTTTCTAAAGTCCACAAAGAAACAAAAGAGATTGGATTTATCATTGCGACATTCCTCCACAATGATCCTAAGTGTAACAAGGTGGTCCGTTGTTGAGTGTTTCCTTCTAAAACCCGCTTGGCCTTTAGCCCGCTTACCTTCACTTTCAAGCCATATGCTCAACTTCTTTTCCAAAATAATACCATATAACTTGGCTAAGAGAGGGCTAAACATAATTTTTCGATAATTAGAGGGGTTATTTGTATCCTCACTTTTAAAAATAGGGATAATGAGGCTCTGAGTCCAAGGCTTAGGGAACCCTTACTTGACCGCTTGATTGAAAAGCTTGTGGATGAGGACAGGACCTCCAATTTTTAAGATTTCCGCTTGGTAATCTCATGTCGATTCTACCCTTAAGTTCATATATGGTGCCACTAGGTAAAAAGAAACAAGTTAATTAAACTCATAAATTCCACCCCAATAAATTGTAAGGCATTTTGAATTTATTAAGAAAATAGTTAATGGATACAAAAAATCATACATCCATGAATTCAATTACCCAATCGATTTATAAGCACACCATATCTTAACAACATAATTATAAATATAAATTCATTATAGAGATGGAAAACTTATCTAAATAACTTGGCCAAATGAAATTACTTGCTAGTGAACAATTTTACACCCAAGTATATATATAGCTTTGCAGATGTCACCTTAAGTTGAGATACAAGGCTACTAAGACAAAATAAATAAGTTAAGAACCTATGTCACTCCCCCAACCCACCTTCTCTTAGACCGAACCAAATATTTGCTACAAAACCATTTAGATAGCATTTTAGACACACTAGCGATGTCACTTCCTTCTTTGCCTAACACAACACTAGTAATATACCCTCTCTTTATTAAATAGCCCCCTAGGTGCACCAGAAGGCCTTTCCTTCTTTTATTCAACAATTCCACAAGAAACCCTTCTCCCTCTATAATGTTATGAATGTGTGAGGGTAGAGTTCAATTTATTGTTTTCCTTTAGAATCAACCTAATATAATCATCTTCTAGATTTTGAGTATTGAATGTGGAACAATCTATAGGGAATCATGAATAGCTTCCTACTAGTTCATCTTCTATGCTCCTCTCCATCCTTCCATATCTCCCTACTAGTTCATCTTCTATGCTCCTCTCCATCCTTCCATCTCTCTCTCTCTCTCTCTCTCTCTCTCTCTCTCTCTCTCTCAGGTTTATGGATTTCTCTCTGATAGTTGTACTTGGTCGGTATAGCTTCCTCCTTATATTATCTATCATATCATGAGAATGCATATGTGAATATAACAGATCTGTTAGATGGAATGGTTATTTCAAATGTATGAAGACAGGGTATGAAAAAGGAGGTTGTTGGAATACCTGTGCAATTTGAATTCCTATGGAAATGGAGTTCCTTACTCTCATCTAGTATTGTACTCAATCCATGCTCTCTTAACTAAGGAAAGTTGATTTCCCCGAACCACCACATGCATTTTATGGATGGTGGTTGGGGATTTAATAAGTTACATGGAAAAATATGAAGGTTAGGAGACTTAGGTAGATTAGGGTTATTTCTCAACCCCTTTGAACCCCCTTTCCTCTCCCCCATTAGTGGATTTATAGCCCCTCTTGTGCTCTTCCATAGTTAACCTTGGACCTTTTCTATTAATCTTTGAAATATTATTTAAATTTCTTAATAATACTATTGCTAGTCTACCTCATAGTACATTGAAAGAATATTTAGCAAAAATGCATGCCTAGACATTTACTAGTTGGACATTGGCCTTGACCTTTGCACTGATAACTTATAAAATATATTTACATCTCTTACATATATTGAGTTCATTAATATTACTTGACTCTTATTATTGCAACCACTTGGCAGATAATTTGTTTCAATATAATCCTAAGGGTCAAAATCAAGGTATTACATCAATGTTGATGTTTCATAAACATCAACATATAGTTTGAGAGTTAGAAATTAAAAACTAGGTATGGACAAGATAAGCAAGCTTGCTCATGTCTATGTGTGTTCTTTAAGATGTCCAGCAAGTTGTGACGCCTTGTTCCAACCCATCTTAAATGAATCATATGCATGACCATTATGACCTCCTAACAAAGGTAATGATTGCTTCCTAGTAGTCATGAGCTCCAATAACACATCCCCATTGCTTCCTTTGCTCACATCTCTCGCCACCATGTTGAGCACAACCTTGATCCTACCCGTTTGCCTTATCTATAAGGCCACAACCTTGTTCCATACCTTGACATAGAGCTTGAATGCTCTACTAATGAAATATAATACAATTTATAAAACGTTTTTCCTACATTCTCTAGTCACTAATCTATGTCATCCTCATTAACTTTGTCATTGTCATCCTCCTCCAACACAATGGCCAAAGTATCATAGGGATTTTAGGGTTTTGGTAAAATCTTGTGTGGCAAGCTCTATGAATCGTTTTTAGCTCTATAAGTGGTAGTGCTTCACAAAAAAAAATAAAAAATCCCTTTATAACAAACAACACGTCAAAATTAATGCAATCCTTAGTTAAATTTAAATTGTTCTATTAGAGGTAATGATTGCGAGTTAGGTGGTCTCATGCTTTGAAGTCTTTCTTAGGGAGAAGTGTGAAGGATTTTAAGAATGTATCTTCATCCTTAGGAGGACGGTCATCTAGGTGGTTGTTACTCCATCAAGTCCAAAAAAATTGTCTTGCCATGATTTTTAACGACATCATTAATATATAATGTCTAGTCTTGGATCTCTAAAGTGCAACAACAATGCACCACCAATCGTGTAGCTCCCTTTGGGGTGTTTTTCTAACTTTCTAACAATATGTAAGGATATTTAATTGCATCTTTTAACCTTTGAGCATGTGCAGATACTTTATTTATCTTTTCTAACTCTATGTTACATATATTTAGTTTATCATTATTATGTTCAATTGGAAAATCAATTAGTGTGGAATTTCGAACCACCTGATTACATTTGAATGTGATTTTCGCCGAAATCTAACATATATTTAGTTTATCATTTATTTCAATTGATAATTAGTTGGAATAAACCTATTACATTTAATTTGTTAATTCTTTAAATATGCCATTAAGGTATGTGGACCCATTATAAAACTTTTTCAATTAAATGTCCATGTATTTAGTTTATCATTTATTTCAATTGATAATTAGTTGGAATAAACCTATTACATTTAATTTGTTAATTCTTTAAATATGCCATTAACGTATGTGGACCCATTATAAAAAAAATTCAATTAAATGTCCATGTATTTAGTTTATCATTTATTTGAATTGATAATTAGTTGGAATAAACCTATTGATGATGATGATGATGATGGTTAACGTCCATTGAGACCAAACTTTGGTCTATTGGACCTAAATAAAACGAATTATTTAGTTTGATTAAAGATTTTATTCCTATGGTCAAAAAGATTGGAGAGAAGCCTCCCAAGCTCACTATAATTTTGACCTCGAAGAAGGCTAGGAAGTTCAATATTGCAACAAATATTATGAAACTGAGATCTAATGTGGTTGTACGCGGGGCACTCTAAGAGGAAGTCATTTTCATCCTCGATGTTCATATTCTCATAGAGATGGAAGATCCTTTCCATCCATGGTGTTTTAGGAACTACCGAACGACTCGTTTCACTATGGAGCTCATGAGAGTTCGTTCTAATCTTGGGTATATTAATTTTCTTCTTTGCGCTAGTTAAAACCGAGAGATACTTTTGATCTTCTAGGGTGGGCTTGATGACCTCCTTATAATATCTTAATTTTCTTTTAGCTGCTAAATCTTTCTCACACCACATTTTTTCTTTGAACTTAGAAGTAACAATATTTTTAATGTTATTAATGTCTTGCAATGCAACATTCTCGTCGATCTTCCAATGGTTTAACCAGGCCCTTGTGTCTTTATACCAACCTCATTTGAGCCTTAGGTGGTTTTGGCTGGAATTTAAAGCTAGCTTACAAAGTCTATGGTCTCCTATGTTATTGAGTTTGTGCTTGTACAACAGAATCCTAGTCATAGCTAGGCTCTCGATAGGGGAAAGACCCACTTCTATAAGGAGAATAGGATAGGGTGTATTGCTTTTAATTTTGAGGTTATACATTATAAAACGCTTTTGGATTTGCTCAATCTTTCTCCAGGATTCTCTAGAGATGCTGCAACCCCAAACCTCACATCCATATAAGATAACATGAGTGACTAAAGTTTCAAAGAGGAACTTCTTTCTATCCCACATTACGAGGTTTTTCATTTTACAATGATTTTCAAGACCAAAAAAAGCTTTCTACCCTCCATTAATTCTTTTCTCAATGCTATAGTTCCAGTTGAGCTTGTGATGAATATTAATTCCTAGGTACTTGTAAGGAGACACTTCCTCCAAGTTACTATTGTCATACATAAAATTAGCGTAAGTGTCCTTCTTGGATTTGATAATCATAACTTTTGTTTTGCCAGTGTTAACAGTCATACCCATGGTAGACAAGAAATCCTTAAGAAGACTAAGTTGCTTTTCAAGATCAGATGGGCACCTTGCGAGAAGAATAATATCGTCAACATAGAGAAGAAGGATGATGGCTATCCCAGCTAAGATTGTGCCAGAACAACCTTCTTCCTCTAAACAACCTTATAGCTTGTTGATGTAAATGCCAAATAGGGTAGGGGAGAGAGGGCAACCTTGTTTAACTTCGATATTACACTTAATATCTTTCGACCACCCCTCATTTATCTTTAACTTGGCAATTACATTCTCGTATAACCTTATAGCGGCAGCTCTCAACTCGAAAGGAACCTTTAGCTCTTCTAATCTATTCCATAGGTTATTTCTAGGAACCGTATCAAAAGCCTTTCTAAAGTCCACAAAGAAACAAAAGAGATTGGATTTATCATTGCGGCATTCCTCCACAATGATCCTAAGTAGAACAAGGTGGTTCGTTGTTGAGTGTTTCCTTCTAAAACCCGCTTGGCCTTTAGCCCACTTACCTTCACTTTCAAGCCATATGCTTAACTTCTTTTCCAAAATAATACCATATAACTTGGCTAAGAGAGGGTTGATCATAATTGTCCGATAATTAGAGGGGTTATTTGTATCCCCACTTTTAAAAATAGGGATAATGAGGCTCTGAGTCCAAGGCTTAGGGAACCCTTGCTTGACTGCTTGATTGAAAAGCTTGTGGATGTTGGGGATGAGGACAGGACCTCCAATTTTTAAGATTTCCGCCTGGTAATCTCATGTGGATTCTACCCTTAAGTTCATATATGGTGCCACTAGGTAAAAAGAAACAAGTTAATTAAACTCATAAATTCCACCCTAATAAACTTTAAGGCATTTTGAATTTATTAAGAAAATAGTTAATGGATACAAAAAATGATACATCCATGAATTCAATTACCCAATCGATTTATAAGCGCACCATATCTTAACAACATAATTATAAATATAAATTCAATATAGAGATGGAAAACTTATCTAAATAACTTGGTCAAATGAAATTACTTGCTAGTGAACAATTTTCCACCCAAGTATTTATAAATCTTTGCAGATGTCACCCTTAATTTGAGATACAAGGCTACTAAGACAAAATAAATAAGTTAAGAACCTATGTCACTCCCCCAACCCACCTTCTCTTAGACCGAACCAAATATTTACTACAAAACTCTTTAGATAGCATTTTAGCCACACTAGCCATGTCACTTTCTTCTTTGCCTAACACAACACTAGTAATATACCCTCTCTTTATTAAATAGCCCCCTAGGTGCGCCACAAGGCCTTTCCTTCTTTTATTCAACAATTCCACAAGAACCCTTCTCCCTCTATATTGTTATCAATGTGTGAGGATAGAGTTCAATTTATTGTTTTCCTTTAGAATCAATCTAATATAGTCATCTTCTAAATTTTTAGTATTGAATGTGGAACAATCTATAGGGAATTATGAATAGCTTCCTACTAGTTCATCTTCTATGCTCCTCTCCATCCTTCCTCTCTCTCTCTCTCTCTCTCTCTCTCTCTCTCTCTCTCGTAGGTTTATAGATTTCTCTCTGACAGTTGTACTTGGTCGGTATAGGTTATTCCTTATATTATCTATCATATCATGAGAATGCATATGTGAATATAACAAATCTGTTAGATGGAATGGTTATTTCAAATGCATGAAGACAGGGTATGGAAAAGGAGATGGTTTGAATACCCGTGCAATTTGAATTCTTATGGAAATGGAGTTCATTACTCTCATCTAGTATTGTATTCAATCCATGCTCTCTTAACTAAGGAAAGTTGATTTCCCCCAACCACCTCATGCATTTGATGGTTGGTGGTTGGGGATTTAATAAGTTACATGGTAACATATGAAGGTTAGGAGACTTAGGTAGATTAGGCTTATTTCTCAACCCCTTTGAACCCCCTTTCCTCTCCCCCATTAGTGGATTTATAGCCCCTCTTGTGCTTTTCCATAGTTAACCTTGGACCTTTTCTATTAATCTTTGAAATATTATTTAAATTTCTTAATAATACCATTGCTAGTCTACCTCATAGTACATTGAAAGAATATTTAGCAAAAATACATGCCTAGACATTTACTAGTTTGACCTTGGCCTTGAGCTTTGCACTAATAACTTATAAAATATATTTACATCTCTTACATATATTGAGTTCATTAATATTACTTGACTCTTATTATTGCAACCAATTGGTAGATAATTTGTTTCAATATAATCCAGAGGGTCAAAATCAAGGTATTACATCAATGTTGATGTTTCATAAACATCAACATATAGTTTGAGAGTTAAAAATTAAAAACTAGGTATGGACAAGATAAGCAAGCTTACTCATGTTTATGTGTGTTCTTTAATATGTTCAGCAAGTTGTGACACCTTGTTCCAACCCATCTTAAATGAAGCATATGCATGACCATTATGACCTCCTAACAAAGGTAATGCTTTCTTCCTAGTAGTCATGAGCTCCAACAACACATCCCCATTGCTTCCTTTGCTCACATCTCTCGCCACCATGTTGAGCACAACCTTGATCCTACCCTTTTGCCTTATCTATAAGGCCACAACCTTGTTCCATACACTGACATAGAGCTTGAATGCTCTACTAAAGAAATATAATACAATTTATAAAAAAAAAATTCCTCCATTCTCTAGTCACTAATCTATGTCATCCTCATTAACTTTGTCATTGTCATCCTCCTCCAACACAATGGCCAAAGTATCATAGGGATTTTAGGGTTTTGGTAAAATCTTGTGTGGCAAGCTCTATGAATTGCTTTTAGCTCTATAAGTGGTAGTGCTTCACAAACAAAAAAAAATCCCTTTATAACAAACAACACGTCAAAATTAATGCAATCCTTAGTTAAATTTAAATTGTTGTATTGGAGATAATGATTCGGAGTTAGGTGGTGTCATGCTTTGAAGTCTTTTTTAGGGATAAGTGTGAAGGATTTTAAGAACGTATCTTCATCCTTAGGAGGACGGTCATCTAGGTGGTTGTTACTCCATCAAGTCCAAAATAATTGTCTTGCAATGCATGCAAGGTCTTGGGTTTAAGTTGGACTAAGTTTGATATTAGTTTGGTGTCTTACATTCTTGGTGGCTCTTTATCTTACACCTTTGATAAATGCATAAGAAAAAGTAATAACGATCATGTATAAACTGAAGAGGACTTTAGAGCCTTGATGATTATGACCATGAGTTTGTGAATTAGCATAACTTATTGAATTTTAACGACATCATTAATATATAATGTCTAGTCTTGGATCTCTAAAGTGCAACAACAATGCACCACCAACCGTGTAGCTCCCTTTGGGGTGATTTTCTAACTTTTTAATAATATGTAAGGATATTTAATTGCATATTTTAACCTTTGAGCACGTGCAGATACTTTATTTATCTTTTCTAACTCTATGTTACATGTATTTAGTTTATCATTTATTTCAATTGATAATTAGTTGGAATAAACCTATTACATTTAATTTGTTAATTCTTTAAATATGCCATTAACGTATGTGGACCCATTATAAAACTTTTTCAATCAAATGTCCATGTATTTAGTTTATCATTTATTACAATTGATAATTAGTTGGAATAAACCTATTACATTTATTTTGTTAATTCTTTAAATAGGCCATTAACGTATGTGGACCCACTATAAAAAAATTTCAATTAAATGTCCATGTATTTAGTTTATCATTTATTTCAATTGATAGTTAATTGGAATAGACCTATTACATTTAATTTGTTAATTCTTTAAATATACCATTAACGTATGCGGACCCATTATAAAACTTTTTCAATTAAATGTCCAATATATTTAGTTTAGCATTTATTTCAATTGATAATTAGTTGAAACAAACCTATTACATTTAATTTGTTAATTCTTTAAATATACCATTACCGTATGTGAATCCATTATAAAACTTTTTCAATTAAATATCCACATTATAAAAAAAAAATCAATTAACTTGTGTAAACCCATTATAAAACTATAAAAATATTTTAACCAAATACAAATTTGTTTGGTTCTATTATGGTTTCTTAATTCTCTTATCTAATTTTTAAATTTGTTCAGTTCTATTATGGTTTCTTAATTCTCTTATCTAAATTTTTAGACTTTCTTGGTAAAATTGAGTAAAAATATCTTATTAAAATTCTATAATTTTTTTAAATTTCCATAAATACTTTATTTTATCCATCTATTTATTTATTATATTGCAAAGTCAAAATCTTAAAAGGATTTTGAATGAAAAGCTTTATGTAAACAAGTTTGACATCAATTCCTCAAAGAGTACAAACACTTAATACATATTCCACATACTTTGAAAACCATAACCAAACATTAAATTATCTGCCACGCCCTTATAAGCTATGTATTCCACTCATTTCAATATCTGCCACATGCTATGTAACACATGTATTCCACTCATTTATTTATAAACCATTTCCAAAGAAATTGAAAGCTTCTCCACTAGGTGGAGGTGGATGTGGATATGGATGTGGATGTGACGTGTAAGTAATTCCAATTGAGGTTTCCTCTGGCTAGAAGTAAACCCAAGGATCAGCTCACCAAAATATCTTATCAGTCAATTTTAAGAAGAATGCACCTCAAAGTAAGGAATTGTGATTAACCATGAATACACTCAAGGTCAAGGTTGCATGGATACCAGAGTCATAGTGGAACAACTTTTGATACGTTAGGTTGTATTTGTCAAAGATTTTGTCACATCCCCAGCTAAACTTTGTCTACTGCAGTTATTGAGTCATATTGCAACAGTTTCTCGGCCTCGAATGAAGGCCAAGGTAGAAGACCCATTTGAATATACAAAAAACTATACTCACGGAACCTGTTACTCATCGATTTGTTTGATCTGCAATTAAAAAAATGCATGAAAAGATTGCAGGGAAAGCGCTGTCGCAAAAAGAAACACGCAAACTTGTATAAATCTTTGGGCTTTTGGGGAAACTAAGTGTGCTCTGGAGTCTCCAGATTTTAGGTCGCGTTGCTGTATTTTTGCCGCATTCTATGGTGTTCCTGCTGTAGAATAACTGTAAAAGCCTTTTCGAAGGCAGAGGATCTATGGCCGGAAATAGAGAATTCGTCTTGCTTGGTTATTCGAGGATGCCCTTCTGCTAATATTTTTCATTTACAGAGGACAGAAATTCAAATATGACAATGGTAATGGATTATAACCTCTCTCTTTTTTCTTTTTTTTTGAAATTTTTTGATTAGACTGTCTTGTCTAATACAAGAGCATTACTGTAATGTTTATTTTGAACAGTTTGCAGGAATTGCTGATACAGTAGATCAACCATCGGTTCCCCTTAATGTGGTGCTCACACCTCCATTGTCTCTTGAGGCTACATCAGGTTATGGACAAGGAGACAAGCTGCAACAAAATATCGTTACCCGGGTTTGGAACCTATTTAAATCCTTGAAACCTGGTGCTGATTTAACCACATTTCAGGTAAACAACCAGATTGTTGGAGATTTCGGAAAGTGAACTGTGTAAGGTTTTGTTGGAGATTTCCGGAAGTTAACTGTATAAGGTTTTTGATCCTCAAGAACATTACACAGTTCACCTTCAGAAATCTCCAAGTGGAAGTCTCAAATCACTTACCCAACCAGATTATTTATTTCAGATTTTCATTTCATAGGATTAATTTACATATTGTTGAATTGTTGGATCGTGCAGTTGCCCCCACAGTTCAATCTGCCCAAGTCTCAACTCCAACTGTATGGAGAGAGTGTATACTGCCACTCCCACGACTTACTAAGCAAGTGCGTGGAAGGCGAAAGTCCTGCAGAAAGGTTCAATGCTGTAGTAGCATGGAGTATCTCCACTACCAGACCTTTAATCAGTGGGAAAGCTCCATACAATCCCATTCTTGGAGAAACTCATCATGTTTCCTGTGGAAACCTGAATGTTCTGCTTGAACAGGTAGGCTATTCTGTTATGAATCAATTTTTAGCCTTCTACAAATTATTCTACAATCAAATAATTTCAGATCCAAGATTTGAAAAGGGACGACTGAATAATCTGAAAACAGAGGATCTCTTTATGATAGGTATCACACCATCCACCGATAAGTGCCTTACATGCAACAAATGAAGCCAGAAAGCTAGAATTGAACTGGTGGCAACGCCCTGTGCCTCGTTTCTATGGTAAGGAGAATTGTTTTCTGATATTATATAAATTTTCTAATTACGGATACAAGCAATATGAATGTAAATCTTATCCCAACTCTGTGTTTCGAATGGATTTGCAAGTTTGGAAGTTTGGTGTTTGAAATCGATTTGCAAGTAATACCATCCTTGTTAAAATCTTATGAAAGTTAAAGTTTTTTGAAAAAACAAGTTAAATTCTTCTGAAAAAGCAAGTGAAATAAGAATTCAAAATTATCTCATCAAACAAAGACACAGGGCAAGATAGCTTAATTGGGTTTTGAACAGGCCACAATCACCTTTTTAAAAATCTAATTGCTGTAATTGATTGCCTACTTAGAACCCGCTCCCCTTTGAAAACCGAATTCCTGTGATTGATTGCCTTCCAGATCACATTCTGTGCAGAAAAAGGGAAATCTGATTTCACTAATGAGATTCTCTTTGCTTTCAGGGGAATAAGTTTTGTGTGTTGTACAAAAACTTTAAAGGGAACAATTTTTGTGTGGTATACAAAACTTTTAGGGTAGGGTTCTAGTTGAAAAGACACTTTATTCCTTTTCATGCTTTATTCATTTTTATTGAAATTGATTTGTCTGCACAATTGCAACGCTTTACCACACAGTTTTCACTGTTATGTATAATAGTATATTTGGTTTTCGAATGGTAGTTAAACTGTTATGTATAATAGTATATTGGGTTTTTGAATGGTAGTTTTGGGTAATCTTAATTTGCTTACAATTCTTCTAATCTAATTTCTCAATTTTCCAGTAGATAAACAAGGAGGCAGACCCTTTTTAGATAAACAACAGGGCAGACCGTTTTATAGCTAAAACCATTTTGAGGTAAAATTTCAAGACTGGAGAGTCCCAAGCAAAATTTGGGTGTTTATACAGTAATGATCACTTAAACAGATGAAATGACTTTTTATGACCATTTTTTTTTTTAGTATTTTTTAGTTAATTTTGTTCAAAATGATAGAACTCAACAGACTCTCCAAGAGAGCTTCATCATTTCATTCACAAATATGAAAATTTATACATCCTGGCTGCCCTAAAAACTATAGCAATTGTCATTATTTTTTCAAGTACAGTAATTATCATTATTTCTTCAACTACTCCTGTCGACAGCCATCTACTCTACTGTAAAACCAAGGACAGCCATCTACTCTACTGCCGTTATAAAAACAAAGTTTGTCCACGGCTCGATTAATATTCTTACACAATTTAGTAGAGAATTTTAAAAATTATAAGTTTAAATTGTTTAATTTATAAATTTTTAACAAAATTATATTGGTGTATTAAAAAAAAACATGTATTCTACTGGATAAACAAATACATAGGCAAGACTGTTTTAATATAATACCTCTGAGCAGATAAATAGTCTGATAGATTTGTATGGTTATTAACTACATAGGCAAGACTGTTTTAATATAATACCTCTGAGCAGATAAATAGTCTGATAGATTTGTACTGCTTATTAAATGTGAATCTGTTTTAGGAAGATCAATAGAGGCAACTGTCTTTGGGAAAAGAGAGCTGAAGCTGCTGGAATTCAACGAAACCTACGAGATGAATTCTCCCAAGCTCTGCCTACGCCTCTTTCCGATTCCCAGTGCTGAGTGGTCAGGCGATGTCCTCATCCAGTGCAAACAGACTGGACTGAGAGCCACGCTATGTTTTAAGGGAAAATCTCTGTTGGGTTTCAAAGGATCCAGCACACGGATCACTGGAAGAATCGGGCATAGCTCTCATGGTGGAGATCTGTACGAGCTACAGGGAAATTGGGATGAGTAAGTTTTTACATGGCAATTATTGATTTACAGTTGGTATAATTCAAAATCAGAGCAGGCATAATATCCAGCGGCTCTTTTGACAGGATTATCACAATGAAGGAACTTAGCACGGGAAAAATAAGCGTTCTATATGATGCGAAGGCCGTGATTTCAAATATGAAAGCCCCCGTCCTTCAAAATCCGGAGGTAATTATTTGATTTGATAACAATTAAAGCCAGTGAGGGTTTTGCAAGAAATTTTAGGCATTGATTGAATAATTTGCAGGGGGTGGCATCCACTGAATCAGCAGTGGTTTGGTCGGAGGTGAGCGAAAGTATAATGAAAGGGGATTGGAATAAAGCAAGGGAAAGCAAGAGATCTGTTGAAGAAAAGCACAGAAAGGGGGAGACCAAGTGGCAGGCCAAGCATTTCACCCACCATGACAGCGGCGATTGGGTTTACTTGCATCGTCCACAATGCGTTCCACCAGCACCCATCATTATGCCCCAGTCACCTCAAAGATAACAGAGAGGAACTGGTACAATGGGCACAGAACATCATTGTTTCTGTCTGCCATAATAATCTTCTTTCTGAATTAAAAAGAAAACTGGTCTCCACAGAAATTCAATTCAAATACATTGAGGGGCATAACCAGGTCCAGGTCCTTTTTCTAAAGAGTTATGTGAAGATGATTTCATTAAAGAAGTCTGGAATACTGTTCAAATTATGTACATTAATGTGCCATGACATTTGACGGTGCTTAAAATATAGTCATTCGTCTTGGTAATGTAAATGAATAATGATACTTAACGTGAGTATCACTACTAAGACTCCAATGCATGTTAGCCAACGGGCAAACATGGGCTTATTCAAAAACTGATTGCAAACCATGTTTATGAATAGTTTATTAATGTTGTTATACTTCAAAGTCAAATGTTTTATTTTTTATGAGATTGTATTATGTACCTTTAACTGAATATACTTTTAGTATTTTTATAAAAAAGTAGTATTTCTTAATAAGTTTCAACTTTTTTATAATTATTTGTGAAGAAGAATTTCTCATATAATAAAATTATGAACACATAACGGGTTATGAATACATTAGGAGGGGTAGAGAACAATTAATTATCCATTTAAGGGTGACAAATAATCATGAATTTGAGTTTTTAAATTTGTATATATTAGGTTTATTAGGGTTTTTCAAGTTTGAAGTAGTTTATATATTTAAAAATGCATTTCAAGAAATGAATAATAGTGATCTCACAAAGTACTGTATCACAAAGTACTGTATTACCAAATTTTGATAAAAGATAAAAACATAGAATAATTAGACTTTTCTCCTCAAGAAAAATTGGAATATGACTTTGCTTGGAGATTAGGAACATTTACAAACAACCACACCAAGGCCTATGCTTTTCTTGAGGGTCTCTTTCTCATAAAGGACCCTAACATAAAATCATTGATCATTATTGAAGGCTCAACTTTCATAAGCTAGCCTCAATCATCGCAAGAATCAACAAGTAAGTTAAAACTCTAAGCAAGGTTTCATTCTTTCATGTTTTGAGAGAGAGACAATTCTCATATTGATCCACTACTCAACGAAGCTACCTCTCTCTTGCAAGGTTTCATGGCAAAAAAAATGGGGGCTTTTGCTCTTCCTATATCCCCTAAGTTTATAAGCCATTTGCATCACAAGCCACGTTCCATCTTCATTAAAAAACACATCTTTCAACAAACCTCATTTTATTTTTCAAGAGTCAATAAGGAACTTGCAAGGATATGACCACACCTTGTTGCATGCAAGAATTAATTGTCATCTTACATTTTGATTCCCTCTTCATGGCTTCTTGGTGGAAAGGTGTGAAAATGGATGAGATGTAGGTTGAACTTTGATGTGGCTCTAGAATTCTCAATCAAACTTGAGCTCACCTGGTGAGAGTTTACTTCTTTCTTTAGTTAATGCATTGGGATCTTCATCCTTGGGTTGTAATTTATGGGTATTATTAGTGGTTAATTTATGGGGCTCTCTAGTGGTTGGAGCACATTTGCATTTCAAATTCAAGTAACGAATTGTTGTGGAAGGGGTAGTGTCACAATGTTATTTCTTCTTTACTTTGTGGAGTTTAGTGACTATTATGTGTGTTGGAAATAATTCTAGTAAGTTTGGCTCCCATGCAAAATTAGCTTTAGCCCTTGTTGAATTCTTAGTTTAGGTAACAAAAATCTTTGGAAGTGGAGTGTCCTAGTGATATTTCTTCCTAGCTTATGGAATTCAGAAACTACTCTGTGTGTTGGAAATAATTTTGGTTAGTTTGGCTTCCACCTAACTCAGCCACTTGTAGTTACTCTTGTTGTGGATTCAAAATTTATGTATAATACATAATTATAGGAGGTGTGAAGAACTTTGTGATGGCATGCAGAAATTATTCAAAATAATAGAACATCCCTATTTTTAGTGACCTCCAAGGTCCATGAAAACTAACATCAATGTGTTTCTCAAAGTGTGACAATAATGAATCTTCTATCCCAACAAAGGTAGAAATTGCATGTGCTTGAAGCAATGTGCAACATATGTAGGAATCTTCTTAATTTTTGGAAACACTCTCTCTACACTATCTCAAACTAATGAATGTCAATCAACTTGGCTCATGTTGACTTCAAAGAGCAAGAGATAGTGCATTGAATGAAAGAGGACATGGAGGTTAATTGATAGACTTGTCTTCCTCCCAATGTAGGTGAGGAGACCACTACTTATCATGTTTTCTAATAATTGTTATGATTTTAAAGTTATTAGAACACTAAGTGTTTTTATCACACTCTACTTGTAAGAATAGTTGGGATGTAATAATTATAGATATTCACAAAGGTCTCTCATATGGCTAGCGAGAATTGTCAATTTTGTTTGAAACTATATATTAATAAAAATTGTATATTTATTGTAATTGTTGAAACCATTTTCATATATATAAGAGTTAACTTATATTATATAATTATAAGGAGGAAATGATGGGCACACACACACACACATTCTTACAATTAAATTTTATATAATTTCTCCTTCAGTATTTACAAAATAAAATTTAATAAAAACAATATAGTTCATTAAATTCAATCATTCATAATGTAACATTTAATTAATATCTATATTAAAATATACCTTATATAATACATATTACTAACTCCTCGTTGGGGGTGTCACAATCTCCACAAGTGAGCACCCAGTTGGGGCCTCCCCTGAGTGTGCCTGTGGGAGGAGGAACGAAGGGAGAATTGTGTCAGTTTGGCATTCAAGAGCACAACTTGATGGAGGATCCATATGCCTAAGGTTTACCTATTGTCTACATTGAATTGACCTCACTCAAAATCTTACCTAAGAAATCGCTGGTCTCATCGCATTCATTATGCAATGAAGAAACCAGAGGAAACAAAGACTGCCAATAATGGCAATACTAGTTCCAACACATTCTTCAGTGATTTTATGGAGAAATCAAGAATGTTGCAACCACTGCAATTATTTTGTGGTGAAGGAATTAGTAATTCCATGGCACAAGCAAGAAACAACTTTATTCATCACCTAAGTGAAGCTAACCAATTAGATGGACCAAGCCCTCTTAGTCAAGTTCCTTCCCTTCTTTGCATTCCATTCTCTTGTCTAAGGTTCCTTTTGTTTCGCCCCTCTCATCCACAGTGAGACCTCACTAGAAACAAGGTTATTCTAGTTATAAGGGATCCACCTCTCCTCAACATTGTCAATTGAAATTCTCGGGTATACTACCTACTGGTGATTTTTTGACATATTGCTTGTGTCGGTCTTTATGTAATTTATGGTTTATGGTTTGTTTTGTTGCCTCTTTATTAATTATAATTCCCTCTTAGAGCATAATCCTTAGCACCAAATTCCCTCTCGCCTCCCACTCCTCTTGCTTTCCATATTCACCCACCTTCTCCTTGACCTGACTATTCTTACCTTTATACATGCGTTCCTGGTGCTATCCCATAGTTCTCATTCAGCTCAATGCTCTCCCCTGAGTTATTAATATGCCACACCAAAAGGATCACTTGAGGAGGGGTCCTAGAAGTTGTGGCACCCACAACATCACCGAAGCTCGATTATAAGGCCATGCTTCAACTAATAGATACCATAAACACATGTCATTGGTAGTTCAACATGAAATTGTTGACATTGAGCAAGAGGTGGGTGATGAAAGAGATGATGTGTTAAATTCAGAGGTCTTGGAAGAGGTGTCAAAATGGGTTCTAGATTTGGGCACTCTGAGAGCATGCCAAAACTATTATCTACACATCATTGACCTATATTGGCATGTCAAAAATTTGTTGGGCAAGTTCCTATTCGAACGTAATGAAATCAAATATAAGTTGCTCCTCTGCATGGAAGAACTACACCTGCTTTATGAAATCATGGATAAGTGCATGCAATGCTTGGAGGCAATCATCGTTCGCAACAAGGATTAGCCACCACCATGCTATCATAAGCATATTGCTCCAACTAATTAGTCTCTTCATTTTCACATCATATGTTGCATCCTATAGCTATGTTCTCAGTGTATATGGTATCTAGTTTATGTGTCTCTTGTTTTTAGTTATTCTAGTACCCATGGATTTTAGGCCAAAATTTTGTAATGTAAACACTTTTCATTTCCAACACAAGATGTGTATTTTGGAAAGCTCATGCTTGAGCCTTAATTACTGCCTTTAGTCTAGTTTCCAGAGTGGCATACCAATACCAATTAGGTGTCTATCCAAAGTATGCATTGTAAATATTTTCTCAGTTAGTATAAGAATAATAATTTGAGCTTACAAAAAAAATGCATCTCTCTCTCTCTCTCTCTCTCTCTCTCTCTCTATATATATATATATATATATATATATATATATATATATTAGCCCTGGTGGGTGTGTTATGGAAGCATTAATGGGTAGCTTGAAATTGATAGGCTCTCTTGCCACCTATCCTCTGTGCATGCCACCACCCCATAACACATTAATGGGATCTCGCCTTCCAAGAAGGGTGGCAAAGGCACCTTAGAACATCTTATGTCTCATCACCTATGTGAGGCTTCTTGACTCCACCATGCTCTTCCTCTTGGGTCATTGGTTGGCGATCATGTTGCTCCTTCGACGCCTCCTCCTGATGCTACCTTTGTCTGCCATGCATTTATATTATTGTTTAGTTGCTTAAGCAAGGATCCCCTTACTTGTGTTGTTGGCTTTCCCTCCTCCCCTAGCAACTTTTTCAAATGGACAAGGACTAGCCATGAGCCTATCACCTGTGCAACTTGCTTGGAACTATTTTATGGCCAAATTCTTTCATAGTCGACTCTGGCAGCTCCCCACCCAACTCCATCCTGGTCTCTATGACATCTTTATACCTCTAGAAACCATGACCTTCTAGCGATTTTGTTTCTCGCATGGAGGTGGCATTCATGGTGCTTTTGGAGGCTCTAGAGCAACACTGCATGCCAAATCATTAGCCCACAACTTCCATGAACACACACATTCGAACATTAGGAGGAAATTTGTCTCATAGAAGAAATATTTTGGTAAGAAAGCCAAGGTACTTTAAACTCAAAGGTCATGGTCTACATAGCCTCTTAGGTTCCTGACAGGAGAAACTATAGAGGTCATCAAAACCATTCTCTTCATATTGTGGACTTGGTCTAGCATGTTAAGTTGTTGTTGGGAAAGATTCTTATGAATACAAAACAAACTTGAGGCAATGGAATGCACAAACTGGACAAGCTTAGGGATCTTACATTGGGGGTGGAAGGAAATATTTCCATGATTGAGATGGGATTGTTGCCAAGCTCTCCAATTCCTCTTCCATGCAAAGTTGATGAATAAACCATCAACCTTAACACCTCATTGTCTTCCTAATGCTCACATTCCATATATTTCACAGCTTCAGTTCTTACTTCTCATGCTTGTCCATCTAGGCCACTAATATCTTCTTTTTAGATTTTATGTCTAATTCCTTTTCTTTGTTATTTCTAATTTTGCAACCTTTAAAGGCTACCCATTTTAGTTCTTGTTATTGGTTTCTCCCATGTTGAAGTTGTTGTAACATGCCACCCCACATTTACTCAGTGTTACAAGCTCTCCCGGTAAATATGCATTGATCTGCCATTATGACATGACCTGATCTCCTAGTTCTAGTTAAGGAACTAGGTCCTACACTAAGACTTACTGACCTTCCTCAAGAACCACGGATAACTCAGAGGCTGAAAAACCACCCCAGGTGACCAATTCCTTAGTTAGAACCCTTTTTCTCTGACCTAGACCTATAACCACACCCTTGACATTGTCTGCATGCAATTATGAGGCTCCAACCACACTCATGAGCCTAGCTTCAAGTGGTTATGACCTAAATTTCTTAGTTCAATGCCTACATTCTCGAGATTTGAGCCACTTTTTTAGGTTGGCCTCTATACCACTGCCTAGAACTTCCTGTAACTTTCCATAATCACATTTAACATGACAACAATGTTAATCATTCAAACTTGAATCAAAAACTTGACTTAGATACCTATAACACACTAGACATTTCATCAAACATATGGTAAACATGTGAGTTACAAGTCATCAATGCATCTGAGTGTAAATATCTATACTTTAGATGAAAATCACCAGGAAGCTCTAATGTCCTCTCAAGTAGCTACAACAATTCTTGTTAGCCCATGCATTCATCAACCATTCATTAACTTATCAAAGCGTAGCAAGAGCCATAGCTAGAGCACATCTTAAATCAAGCTTATAACCAACATATAACCAAAACATTATCCATGACAGAATGGCCATCAAAGAATCATAATAATAGGTACAAATTTTCATAAATCACAGTAGGAAAATAACTTTTATTAACATATGCAAAAGCCAACCAAGTCAGGGACTTCCATGTACCACCCGACCATAAATTGAGTTGAAGCAAATCTTTCTTTCAGCCAATCACCCTCATGCCATATTCCAAGCATGAATGTGGGATCTCATGGGATTATTAAGACATAAACAACCAAGGGAATCTAGAGGTTAAACCACCTCCACCCTCAAACTACCACGATCTCGCCAAAATCGATCAAGAGATCACAAAACCAAAACAAGCTTGGATACCTTAGAATTTCTTCACCATACCTTGAGGAATTTGTCTGTTGCCACCCACTTGTCAAGGGCTCCATGAAGAAAACCATCTCTACCCCCAAGCCTTGGGAATTTTGCTGAGACCACCTCCCCTGGTTTCAAAAACCTTCCGACAATCCAAAGCTCAACCAATAAATAAATCTCATCACACCATGATTATCCAAGAAATGGCAAGGCAAAGTTTAAACCAATTTCAAACCCGACAAAACTCATACCAAGGACAACAAATGAACCAAATAAACAAATGCATGTACCATGCACTAACACCTCAACTAGGAAATCACACATTCAACCTATTCCGTGTAAAATCTTCCTGCTAAAACCGTTAATCCAACATTCTCCTTTCTTTCCTTCCTTTGCTTGCTTGTTTGCTTTCTCCTCTTGGTGCTCTCTCTCTCTTTTTCACTTGACCCAAGCTAAAACTAACAAAAGTTGTGAATTAGTTCTCTAAAGCCTTTTTATTATTGATGTCTCTATTTTCTTCATTTTCCCTCTAATTTCCCTCTCATGCAAATCTGTCTCTCTTCACCTTTTCTCCTATTTTCTTTTATTTCTCATAAATACATGTCAATTAATATCTCTTTTCCTTTTCCAATCCTTTGCCGATTTCCATAGTCATAAATAAACCAAAAGTAATACCCCACTATAGTATTTTGTCCAACATTCAACTTAGAATATGTGTCCCATAACCTTGATCTTATGTTACCTTTATTAACTTTTATTACATAAACTTTAACTCAAAATTATTACACTAACTTTATCTCTAAACATTTTCGATTTTCAATATTTAATTAAAATTAATTTTATTTATTATAAATTTTATATTCTCAAAATAACAACTCGAAACAATAAAATATTATTTTTAATATAAATATTAATATTTTCCATAAAACTCAACAATCAATCAATAAATAAATATATATATATATATACCTCGCAAGGCTATACACCAAAATATACATTTTACAAATTACAATACAATGTACCAAGCTTCCACATCTTTCAATGTATATCAAGCTTCCAACAACGACTTCAATGGTCAAGTTTGCATCGAAAAGTTGAGCCTCATATAATTGCATGTCTTTTCCTTATAATTTATATATTTAGATCTTTCCTTTGGTTAAAGATGTGAGGGATGTCAAGATATTTTTTTAGGATCCCTAAATGATGGAGTGCCAAGATATTTGTTTAGGATCTTTACATGATGGAGAATAATCTCAAATCTTAAAAGAGACCCGATGTAAAAGATTGGGTCTTCAAGACCTTACAATTACTTGTAAATATTTTTCTTAGAGTTGTGCAACATGGACAACTACATATTAAAATATTTAAAAATATTATTTTATATTTGTTTTTATATATAACGAATGGTTTTTATTAAAATATTTAAAAGTAATATTTTATATTTATTTGTATATATAATGAATGGTTTTTAATGTGATATATATATATATATATATAGTAAGTAGGGTATGCATATTTTTATATATTTTAGTAATTAAATTGGTTTTTTTAATAAATAAGGATTATATTTATTTATTTAGTGTGAGCCTAGTTTAATTAATAAATAAAATGAATTGTTTTTTAGTTTTTTTTTTCAATCAATTTTAATTAAAATTCAACATATGTTTTTAAAAATTTTGAGTTCAAGTTGTTTAATCTACAAAATTTAAGTGTTTTATGGTTTTTCAGGGCACTAAATTCATTTATGTATTCAAAAACTTATTTTAAACAAAAAAAATTATAATTTTGCTTGAAATTGTATCACCATATTCAGATGAAAAAAATCATTTCTATCAGTGAAACTGTGATTTTAGTGTTTGACTTGACTATGATTTTAATATTAAATTACTATTATTATATTAAAAATTTTAAATCAATATGATATGATATGATATCCAATTTAAGGTCACAACCAAGCCAAACACCCAATTGGTGTATGAGACCCCATTGTTTGTGGGACAAGGGATCCATCTCCGCGCAAGCTAAAGTCTACAAAGACATACATACTCTAAGCCCCTCTGGTTTTGAACCTATGAACACGTGAACAAAAAGAAAAACTGCAATCATTTTATGTTTTGACTTTAAGTTTGACTTTTTTTATAGTTGGAATATCACTATACAATTTTGGGGGAGATTGTGATTTTTTCATATTTAAAATAACTTTTTGAATGCATAAAATGAGTTCAACATTTAAAAAAACTTTTAAGATACTTGGATTGTACAAATTACATAGTTAAAACTTGTTATTCCAATAAATCCCTGTCATATTTTAAATAAAAATATACACCAAAATATAAAAAAGTTACTTAAAAAAATACTAATAAAAAAACTATTTCCAAATAATTTTAATTATTATTATTTTTAATTAATGGATTAATTAATTTTTAGAATCAATGGAAATTCTAAAAGAGGAAAACTATTTTAAAAAAAAATAATCATTTTTTATTATTAATAATAAGTTGATTGATTTTTACAGTTAATTAAGAGCTTTTCAATTTTGATTTTAAATGTTTTGGAAAAAAAAATTTTGTTGATTAGGGTAATAGACAACTAGGCTAGTTCCGTACTTGCTGACATGAGCAATATAACCCCTAGGTGTCTAGGTATCCCCTTCCACGGGCATAGGTTAATTAGGGGGATTTGAGCTCGAATCACTACGATCATAACATTTTGATTTACACAGCCAGTCTAGCTGCCCAGGGGCTAAATGTTTTGGAAATTATTAATAAATATTAAAGGGATTTTTTTTAGTGATAAATAATCTATAAATATAACAGATCTAGAGAAAATAATTATTAAATATTTTTTTTCATTTTTTATTTGTATCTATATTTAAAGTCTATAATTTAATTGTTTTAATTTTTAACCTTTTCTAGGTCAAAATTTAGCATTATAATTCTTCATGAGATTATAATTTTTTGTTATTAAATTACATTTTTTAACACATAAATGCATTCAAGACCTTGAAAAACTATTAAGAACTAGTAAGACATTGAGATTGTATAGATTATGCAACTTACACTTACAATTTCTAACAATTCTGGGCTAAAAATGGAACAAAATTATGATTTAAATTACATTTTAAAATAAATAAAGGGATTCAATGGGAAGAATGTTGAAATTTATAAAGAGAAAACTTTTTGATTTGTATTTAGGGCTAACTGCATATGAAATATTTTATGTTGATTAATTTAAACTACATTTTTGAATATATAATTACTAAAACATTGATATTATATAGATGATACTTGCAATTCCATCAAACTTTTGAGACAAAATTATTATTTAAATATATAAAAAAAAATTATAAGGAAAAAGCTTTTTAATTATTCATTGGCCATACAAATACATAAATAGATTCAACATGAAAAATGAAAAATGTTGATTATGTGTGATAAAACTTTTCTCTTAATTGACGAATATTGGTCACACTTTTAGATATATAAATGGATTCAACATAAAAATAAAATAAAAAATAAAAATAAAAAAATGTTGAAATAAATTATGTTGATTATGTGTTATAAACCTTTTGTTTTTAGTTTTTCTCATTGTTGTGCTATACAACAACTCTCCCCATTTTGGAGAACAAGAAGCAACTATGCTCTGCAACTTAAACTAGGGTTAGGGTTTTGATGTTGAGCACCATGGCGGGACGCGCAGGGGGGAGTGTTGCTCCCTCCTACAGTCAAGTAGTTACGAATAGAAGCAAGGACGTGGGAAAGCAGTGTTTCAAGAAGCCTCTGGAGAAGGAAACAGGAGCAAGTAATACAGACACGTTGGGAGGAAACAGACCTCATGAACAAGAAGAGGAGTAGCAGGAAGCTAGTAAGGAAAAGGAGAAAGGGGATAGCAGTAATAAACCTACTTCTATGAGAACATCTAGGGTCTGCAAACCTAAGTCGAACACCATCCCTCGGGTCATCTTGAGCGACCCTGCGCTACAAGCGCATAGGGATCATATGACGGAACATGCGATTATCTGCAAATTCATGGGAATATGACCGACAGAGAGGGCGCTGCATGTCTAGATAAGGAGCCACTGGAAGCCAAAGGGGGAAATAACCCTTCATTTAGGATCCAAGGGCTTTTTCACAGTAGTATTCACAATCCTAGAGGATAAAGACAGAGTGTTTGAAGGAGGACCATACTTCTATGCTGCTGCAAGCCTCTACATGCAGCCTTGGATAATGAACTTTGTTCCAGAACTATACTCCTTCCTCTAGATTATTGGTTACCAGAATCGCTGAAAACAATAGGTAACAAACTGGGGCATTTTCTAAAGATCTCAGATGCGACTCTGAAAGGAAAATACACCTCCTTCGCCTGGATCTGTGTGGAAATGGACTTATCTGCAGCACCCCCGGACACGATAATTTTAGAAGTATATGATGAAGAATGGGTACAGGCAGTGGACTACGAGCACATCCCATTTAGGTGCCGCAAATTCCATGAGCATGAGCATCTATATAGAGATTGTCCAACAAACAACATTGAGAGAAATGTGAAAACCACTGTGGATAAAAATCCTGAGGATTTTACCAAGGTGGGGGCAAAGGGAAAGGCGGAAAGAGGCCGCAAAAGAATATCAATGAGGAAAAACAACCGAGCCACAATAGCTTTAAGATTCTAGAAGAAAAAGAAGGAAACAAAGAAACGAACTAGGAAATGGAGAACACTATCACTGAGAAGGAAAGAGATGAAAGCATGGAAGAAATCATAGAAAACATGATGGAGATAGAAAAGGACCATGAGATGACTCCAAGTGAGGCTAGAATGGAAGACCATGAACTGCAGGAGATTCTAGAGAGGGAAAATATAGATCTAGAAAAATTTCTGGAACAAGGAACGACCAAAGGAGTGGACTCCCTACCAAAAGAGGAATATGACAGGGTTCAACAGCTATTCCTATGGAGATCACAATTGAAAGGAAATGGAATCAAAAGAAATCATGAAAGCCAGGAATACAAAGGGGTAAAAATGATGGAGGAGACCCAGGCACTATCTCCCAAGAACCCAGGCAGGAAAATAGGAAGAAAAAGACAGAAGGAGTTGCTGAACGAATGTGGAAAACTATTGATTAACTCAAGTAAGATGAAAGAGCTTACCAGCTAATCCTTTACTAATCTTTCTTAATGAAGCTCACAACCTGGAATATTAGAGGCTTAGGAAGTAGAAGGAAACAAAGAAATCTTAGTAATAGAATAAAAGAAGAAAAACTAGATATGGTGTTTATTCAGGAGGCAAAATGCTCGATGGATAAGATTAGAGAAATACATAATAAATGGCTAATCAAGTATGAATATCTAGAGGTTAAAGCAAACAACTCAATGAGGGGGATTCTCACGCTATGGGATCCACAAAAATTTGGAATACTAGATGTTGAGGCATCTAGGAACTATCTTTCTTTGTTATGTCAACCTTTAGGGGATAAGGAGATATACATGATTACAAATGTATATGGCCCTCAAAAGCAAGAAGACAAATTCAAGCTTCTTACCTCCCTTGAGGAACTAAGAGTAAGATACCCTTATATGCCCTGGATCATTGCAGGAGACTTCAATAAGATAAACTTACAGAGAAAAAAGGGGGAAACAGGTAGCTAAGTAGAGACTCCATGTAGGGCATCTAGGAACTATCTTTCTTTGTTATGTCAACCTTTAGGGGATAAGGAGATATACATGATTACAAATGTATATGGCCCTCAAAAGCAAGAAGACAAATTCAAGCTTCTTACCTCCCTTGAGGAACTAAGAGTAAGATACCCTAATATGCCTTGGATCATTGCAGGAGACTTCAATATGATAAAATCTCTTATAGAGAAAAAAGGGGGCAACAGGTAGCTAAGTAGAGACTCCATGATTTTCCAAGACTTCATAATGAATATGGGGGTAGTGGACACAGAAACAATAAATGGGACCTTCACCTGGAACAACAAGAGGGGAGGGGCTTCACAAGTCGCCTCTAAATTAGACAGATTTATTATCTCAGAGGAACTCTTTCTCTCAGGCCTGGCCATGACAGCTTCTATTCTTCCCTTTGGAGGTTCGGATCATTGGCCTATTTAGCTGGAAGCCACTTTTATGGGCATACCAAAAAACATACCTTTCAGGTTTGAGAATGCCTGGCTCTCTCATCCTGAATTCAACAATAATATTGACAAATGGTGGAAAGAGGATCTAAATATTTAAGGCACCAAAATGTTCATGCTCCAACAAAAACTTAAACATATCAAAGCCAAGCTTAAAATCTAGAACAAAAAGGAATTGGAAATACCTTCAAAGCCAAAAGAGAAGTTGAGCATAAACTCCAGGAAATCAATAGGATCAACATCGCAGAGGGCTTTACCGAGGAGCGGAAAAAGCTGGCTAAAACTTTGCAGAAAGAATGGGAAGATCGATGCTTACAAGAGATTTTCTGGAGGCAAAAGTCAAGGATACATTGGATAAAAGAGGGAGAAAGAAACACGAAGTTCTTTCATAAATCCACCATGGATCACAGGGCACACAACAGAATTACAAAGCTTAAAGACTCTCAATGGAGAGAAATTTTCTCTCACAAAGACATGGAATCTTTCCTTGTACAACACTTCCTCAGTATTACAGAGGAGCCCCTAGAGGACAGATCTGGGTTCATCAACCATTTCACACAGTGCATCCCTCAGCTGGTCACCAGAGAAGATAACCACAATCTTAACAGGCCAGTGTCGGAAGAGGAGGTCAGTGAGGTGATCAATGAAATGCAAAATGGAAAAGCTCCAGGCCCGGATGGGTTTAATGTAGATTTCTTCAAAGCATGTTGGAAAACAGTCAAATAGGATATCCTTGAGGTGGTGGAAGACTCAAGAAGATCGAAGAAGGTACTGAGGGCATTTAATGCTTCCTTCATAGCTTTGATCCCAAAAAAGGAAAATGCCATGACTCCACATGGCTTTAGACCCATAGCCTTATGTAATGTGGTGTATAAAATTATTTCCAAGGTGATAGCCAATAGACTCAAGCCACTTTTACCAGCTCTCATCTCAGAGGAGCAAATAGGATATGTGGAAGGAAGACAAATCCTTAATAATATTATCCAAGCACATGAAGTGGTACACTCTCTCAAAATCAGCAAACAAGCTGGTATGATCATTCAATTAGATCTAGCAAAAGCTTATGACAAGCTAAGCTGGTCTTATATAAGGGCAGTTCTAAAAGCCTATGGCTTTGACCACAACTAGATAAGATGGGTTATGGCATTGGTCACCACGACTAGCTTTTCCATACTACTTAATGGCGCTCCTTCAAGATTCTTCACACCCTCCAGAGGTCTCAGGCAAGGGGATTCGCTCTCACCCTTCCTCTTTGTTCTCATGATGGAAGGGCTTGGTAGAGCATTCAAAACAACTAATGCTGAAGGAAGAATCCAGGTCGTCAAACTCACCCTGGATGGAGCGGAAAATACACATCAATAATTTGTGGATGACACTATGCTGCAGAGCTTGCCCACTGTCAAGGAAGCCAAAACGATCAAACAAATTTTGAACGATTTTGCTATGGCTACTGGCACAGAGGTAAGCCTCAACAAATCAAAAGTTTTTTTCTTCAACACTGACATTGCTATTCAACGTAATATCACCAGAATTCTTGGGTTTCAAAAGGACCATCTACCTTCAAAGTATCTGGGCATACCTCTCACAAATAAACCTCTCAACAAGGAAGTGTGGGAGCCAATTGTAAATAAATTGCAGGACAAGATCCGAAAATGGACATGCAGGTCTTTGAATTTGGCGGGGCGCCTTGTGCTCACACAAGCTGTATTGCAGACCATTCCCATATTTATGTTCTCAACTCTTCCCGCTCCTAAAGGAGTCAAGTAGGAGATTAGGAGCATACAAAGGGACTTTCTATGGGGCGAAGGAGAGGTAAAAAATAAATGGGCTTTAGTAGCATGGGACAAGATCTATAAACCCAAGAGTCACAGTGGCTTGGGGCTTCATGATCTGGAAACCATCAGCAAGGTCTCGGGAGCCAAACTTTCATGGAGATGGATCAAGGAATCAGCTACTCCCTGGGCTAAGATATGGAAGGAAAAATATGCAAAGAATTGGCAGTAGAAAGATCACATCAGAATGTCCAAGCACATAAAGGGCTCCCACATTTCGAACCTTGCCTGGGACAATAAAAGTATTGTTCAGCAACATAGTTTTTGGGAAATTCAAGCTGGGAACCTAGCACGATTTTGGGAGGATAACTGCCAGTAGGAACCCAACTTGTACAAGGATGAATTAGCTGCTCTCAAGAATGACACAGATAACAAAGGTCTAATTTTGGTAAAAGACTTCTGGGACCAGGAAAGGAACAATGGAAAATGGATAACTTTGAAGGATCTAGACCACAATGAAGTGAGTCCTATGAGGGCCCAGGTAGACTCTCTTACCCAGGATCTAGAACATAGGAGAATTCTAGTATCCTCCTTGCCTGACCAGCTAAGATGGGGAAAGAACAACGAAGGAAACTTTAATCTCAAAGAAGCTAAACAGGTAGTAACAGGATTTAACTATCCTAATCCTGATCAAGTTTGGAAGAATCTTTGGCAGAGCCCCCACTGGATGAAAATAAAACTATTTATTTGGCTAGTTCATCATAGGAAAATCTTAACTTGGGAGAATCTCCTGAAAAAAGGATACATTGGACCTTCCAAATGCTACCTTTGTGACTCACAAGAGGAGACGATGGATCACCTTCTTAACCTCTTCCCGTTCACCTCCATCGAGTGGGAATGGGTGGCCTCAATCTTTAAGCAAAATTATAGGGACAGACTCAGCATCTCCAATACTTTGAAGAATTGGAGGAAAAACTTCTCAAGGAATGAAATTATTAATAGAGCCTGGACCCTGGTTCTAGGCTTTGTCATCTGGAATGTCTAGAAAGAGCGCAATAGTCAAATCTTCAAGAACAAAGCAAGCAATCCACAACACATAATTGACCAAATTTTAAGGCAGCTCAAAGACATAGTTAGCGGCCTGTTGAGGACACTTCCTAACAACCCTCCTCTACCCCAAGATGTGAGTATTCTTCTACATTTGGATCTTCACTCCATAAGCCCATAGGGCATTATCAAGGGAGTGAGCCAAATAAATTCAAATATAAACATTTGAAATCCTCCTCCATATGGTTTCTTAAAGGTCAATATAGATGGAGAATCTAAGGGTAACCGAGGGTTAGCGGGTTTTGGGGGTGTTATAAGAGATGAACAGGGTCAAATTAAGAAAATCTTTCATGGCCACTTGGGAAAGGCAACTAATAACATGGCAGAACTCATGGCCCTAGAGCAATGCTTGGAAATATTGGTGGATTTAGATTCTCATAATGTCATCATTGAAGTAGATTCAAAATTGATTATCAGAGTAGCCAAGAAAATATGTAATGGTACATCACCGGATAACGTGTCGAAACACTGGAGGCTCTCACAAATATTTCACTGTATCTACTCCCACCTGCAAATCCTGAAAACTGTAAGCTTTGTCCATGTGAAAAGAAAAGCTAAGTAGCAGATCATTTGGTGAATGAAGGTGTGATTAAAAAGGAAAGGGACACCCAGTACATTTGGGAGTTGATACCCCCAGGAAAACTGTTAGAGGACTGTCTAGGTCAGGCTGCCAAAGATATGGAACAATGGGAAAGGTCGAGATCAGAGGAGGAAAACAAAGGAAGCAGGGGTGTAAGGACAAATTCTGGAAGCGTGGCAGGTTCATCACAGTGATTCAATGGATCAATGGATACATAGTGATTCAGCGAAAAGCAGAGAAAATGGGGTTTAAGCATAAATCCATCCAAGGAGCAAGAAGCGTCAGAAGGGTGGATCGATGGTCATTTCTCGATGGTAAAGCGCGAAAGTCCTTTCGTGAGGAAGTGGTTTCTTATACCACAAGTGGTTTTTCGGAAGGGGCATAAGCGGGAACTAGTATTCAGAGGATGGCTTCTGATTCCTCTCGGCAAGTGATACGTAGCAACGGGAAGGAAGAGGATACTGCTTTTCGAGCGGGTATTCCTCGAGCTACATGTCCACCTGAAATATATGTAGACCGTTGGATCCACGAAGGGATGATCAACGGTGGAGGGTTGGATGCACCGGGAATGTGGACCCGCCTTTTTATGGTCGCAAATGTAATTATTTTGAATTCCGAACTTTTAGGTAGTGGGGTCGAGTGTTTTTTATATCATTTTACCTGGGTTAGCCATATATACCGATTGTGGGGTTGGTTAGCCATTTTTTGGTAAACGCAAGGAAGTTTGGTTTACCTTGTAAAATATGTAATGTAACTGTTTCGGTTAATAGAAAGATCCACTCTTATTTGACAAAAAAAAAAAACAACCTTTTGTTTTTATTGAAGAATGCTGAAAATGTTTTATGGAAAAATACTGAAATATTTTATGTTGATCATGTGTTATAAAGTTTTGTTTTTATTGAAGAAAGCTAAAATATTTTATCTTGATATGTGTTATACACCTTTTGTTTTAGCTTATATTTCACCCGCTAAATGTAGTATGAATACCCTAGGGTATGTTATGTTGGTTAGGTGTTATAAACCTCTTATTTTTATCTCACCCCGTCAATGTGGTATAAACCATAACTTAGTTGATATCACAATAAGTATCAACCACAACATACAATACCCGATAGCTATCAACCACAACATACAATACCTTGTATATAAAATATTTTATGTTGGTTAAGTGTTATAAACCTCTTGTAAATATTTGACCAGGTCAATATAATATAAACCTTCAATGGTTATGTCAATATTAAACAACCCGTCAATGTGGTATAAACCATAACTTAGTTGATATCACGATAACTATCAACCACAACATACAATACATTGTATATAAAATATTTTATGTTGCTTAAGTGTTATAAACCTCTCATAAATATTTGACCAGGTCAATATAATATAAACCTTCAATGGTTATGTCAGGGGTTGCGGGGCAGGCTAGTCCCTACCCTATGTGGATGTTCAAAGCAATAGTAAGAAATGTTTAACCTGCTCTAACCGGGAGGCAAAAGATTGATTTTGCTTGATTGAAGGTTGAAGTCCATGTTTTGCAATGGTGGGAGAATTGCTACTGCAATTGAGTGAATCGGGTCTCCATCTGAAGGCCAGTCATATTGAAGTTAGAACTAGAAGAGGCCAAGAATTCAGTGGGCCTGAGTCCTATAGCCTGAGTCCTATAGCAAAGTCAAGTTATTGAAGTTAGAACCAGAAGTGGCCAAGAATTCAGTAGGCCTGAGTCCTATAGCAAAGTCAAGTTGTTCTTAATTACAAAACAAAACAAACCAAACAACCAAACAAGTTTTCATGTGAAGTGTAGTCTACCTGTAGAGCTAGTGAAAAACAATAGGTTTTAGTTACAAGTTGCGATCTTAAGGCCAGTCATGTTAGCTTGTTGCAGTGGCTGCTACTTTGGCTGCAAATTGTTATGCACGTCAGCAAAGAAAGTTGCAGACCACCTACCAAATCTAGCATTGTAGAAACTTTGAAAACTCGGAATCTTCTGTCCCCCGATGATATGAAAGAAGACTGACAAGGAGAGAATCTCTGGAACATTCTCTGGAGCTATAGAACTGGAAGACTCTTTGGAGCTAAAAAACAACAATATAAAGTAACCCATTATATAGGGCATCAACTAGAACCAAAAATACCTTATAAAAACCAAGCCTTCGTTGAGAACTGAATCAAGAAACAAAACCCATGTATTGAATTTTGATTTTAAGGAAACATCCAAAAAGAACACAGCAATTAACAATGCTAAAATTTCAATAGATTACCACTATTTGCCCAATTAATATTACGGTATCTTATCATCCAATCAGACAGATTTAGTTTTCATCTTGATTGTAGGCAAATTTCGCAAAGATAATTTAAAAAGACCAAGAAAACAAAAATAAAATTTCCCATATGTCAAATTGAATCCTGATCATGATCCTAAATAAACTTTCCCTCTCACAGGAGCTCTGTACAACATTAGAAAAAGATATAAATAGAAAATGCCAAATGCCAAACATCTTGCCCAGGAGCATTCCAAACTAAAGTAACTCATCCAGAGACTAGCATGCTTGATTTGAAAAGATATTACTCAACAGTCGATTGGAACAACAATTGCTTGAAAGTCCCAAAGTGACAGAACATGTGAATCATTTCCCTGTGTTAGTGAGGACCTGTTCGTTAAATCGATGGTATGTCGAACATATTTTGATCTTGCATCATCAAAACTTCTAAATTGTTGTCCTTTCATAAATCCATGCATAAAGGTTTCAGAGTTTCCATTACCCCCAATATTAGGAGCAAGTGTCCCCACTTGAACCTTTTCAGTAAAATTACCCCAGAGAAACAACCATTGGATGACTATGTAGGCAAAGTTCACCTTCCCTACATTCAAGGCACCACTAATAAGATTTCATAGATTTTAAAAAAGAATAATATAAAAACCACGTTCAAACCCTTGAATACAATTAGCAAATGTCTGAAATTTGTAAAAGATCCCATTGATCCTAGGCACCACAAAGGGGTTTATTTGGTTCCATGTTCATGTGGAAAATCCTACATTGGTGAGACGGGTCGTTCGATATTAACTAGGATTCAAGAACATGCTGCTAACATCAAACATAACTGCTCCAAAACCTCAGCCTTGGCCGAGCACTCTAGTAAAACCAATCATCACATTTGCATTGAAAACTCCAGTGTTTTGGCCAAAATCAATCATTATCACCATAGAAAATTTAGAGAAGCTATAGAAATAGGAAAACACCCCAACAACCTCAACCGTGATGACGGTTGGAAAATTAGTGACAATTGGATTCCTACACTAACGAGGGATTCTACTGCCCCCTAGGTACCCATGGCCCCTTTATCTCTTAATAGTTCACCTATCCCTAAAATCATTAAAAACTAATAATCTAATTTAATTAGTTTTTTCAAACCTAATTAACCGATTCAAGCTCTAAAAAACATTATTAATATAATAAACATTATAAATATTTAACTAGAAACATTTATTTAACATCAATAATTCAACTAATTAATTATTATTGAAACTTTTAGTTAAACATTATAATATTTGAAATATTAATCACAACAAATAATGTTTGAATAAATAACATTAAAAAATTAATTAACTAATTTATTAAAATTACATTCAAATAATTTTAATTTAAAAAAATAAATAAAATAAATAAAATAAATAAATTTATTTCTGAGCATTAGCAAACTTGTCGGCTCCATTCATTATCTTCCCTACCCTATCCTCTATTTATTGGTCCATTATTCACTGACTTTTTCACACATCTGATCCTGATGATGAACCACAGAGGTTGGTTCGAAACGTCGATACAATAAAATCATGAATGCGATGACTCCGGAAAATAACACTACACAAAATGAAGATTGCAGAAGCCTCAAATCTACAAGAGGATATCCATTAGAGATGAGACCTATACAAGACTCAGAGCTTCTAGTTAGATGAAAATTATGTTGCATTCCTTGCAGTGAAATTTGATCCATTGGAGAATGATTCTCATGCATACACTGTTCCGATGTGGCACCTGGTCAAGTGGCCAGATCTAATGAATCTGATCCTAGAGCCCTTGAGCTCAATGACTGTGTTGACAGAAGAGAGAGAGCACAACTAGAGTTAGGGACTCCTAAAATATTTTGTGTAGCCGTTGCTACTTCTAGGCCAGTATTCATTCCTGCTCCTGGTGGAAATGAAAAAAGTTAAGGCCTTAGTAAGACGGTTTGTTGGGTTTTGTGTATAATGTTGAATGCCTTGACTAAGAATGTTGGTAGGGGAAGCCTTGGAGCTCTACAAGAGCTGGAGTTTCCTGTCAGCACTTTGATGGGATAGAGCATTTGCAAAAGATGGGTAATTAACACTGGTGTTTTTAGATGGCCATCAAACATCAATGGAGCCTCTAGTTTAACATTCTTTGGCAAAGTCCCTTTCCCCTCACTGTGATCATCCAAAACTGAACTTGAAAGAATCCTTAGGTGCATAAAGGATGATGCATCTAGAAAAAGGCCAGTAGGCCTACTATCTGTTCATAAAAGTGAATATCAGTGTTTATAACTCAGTACAAATCGCACTACACTACTTCGATACTTTCATGATTCATCTCTCTTTTTATGATTAAAGCAATAGTGTTATTGTGTTGATAATTAAACAGACAACTGATATTCAAGCTTTATGCATTATAAGAATTCCCAGAATTGATAATTGATCTTCTTTCTAAATAATGATTAATTTAATTTCTTGGGTCCCATTGATATCAATGGCAACACAAGATTCCTAGTTTAAAATTCTTGGTTTAAAGAAGGCTGTTAAGATCTCAAATCCACTAAGCTCATTACTGCACGTGAGCCCATAATCAAATTGAAACGATTGATGTTTCTTGATGGGTACTTGCTGCGAGGGTAAATGCCAGTAAACAAAGAAGAAATCTAGGCAGGTTGATAAGCTCGAAATCATAGTAGTCAAGTATTAGGAAACACAATATGCTTCACATGCATAAAACAAAACTGTTGTAATTTGTGGTTTCTGCAACAATTGAAACTACTATATTGAATGAAGGCTACACAGGGTTGAGGACTGTTGTAGCCAAAGGCTAGTAGCTATAATGTTTCTCACATTGCCTATGAATTGGATGGTTTGAGTACAAGGGGTCCAAGGCAAATGCAAAGTACCATGCATTCTATCCCAGCATCAACCATAGAAGTAGGAATGAACATTTCAACGGTTGAAAATGCATCAAGTACTCTAGTGGAGCCTCTAACATCTTTATGTTTCTTTCACTCCAAGTCAGTCTTTAGTGAAAGCAGTGCTTTTTTTGGGCCTCTCAATAGTGGGAACTTGAAAGATGATACATTGATCTTGAAGAACAAAGCCCCAAGGTGGCATGAGCAGCTTCAATGCTGGAGTTTGAATTTTCAAGGACGAGTGACAGTTGCATCTGTAAAGAAATTTCCAAAGGTTGGAAAGGATTCATTCACTATGGATTAGCAATATCCCTTCCCAGCTTTTCAGGCATTTGCCATCTGTCTTAGTAGTTTCGACACTATGTTGGCTTGTGAGTAGGGGGACTCTGATGCTGCTGGTTGATCACATTTGCTCGCCAATATACCTCAAAAGAATCAGAGGGTCTCAAATGCTTAAAAGTGTGCATTGCTTCTCTCATCTTTGGGGATTAGCAATCTATTAATTTCAGATGGAAGTTCATGAGCTCAAGAGATTCAATGTGCATTGTTGAAACATGATAACATAATTGATGGTAATAGCAATTTGATACAGTAAGTCTCAAGAAAAATTTAAGAACGCGACACTAGTCTTTTCTATATATGAACATTTGGCCAGCACCATGATGTTGGTATATATATATATATATATATATATATATATATATTTTATTTATTTATTTATTTATTTATTTTTTTTTCCGAGGAAACAAAAATGATACACACCAAAAATGCTAAACCAAGCCCACTTTGTTGCAAGTAGTGGATTATACCCTTGACTAAGGATCAAAAATAGTAAGTTCGAAAGCTTTTAAAAGAATTGTCTGCATCTTTGACTGCAAGATGCCAAGGATAAAATAAAAGTGTGACCACTTTGAACAGAGCTCTGAGGTAGTCCATTATTGCTTAAAACACTATGATATTTACAAGAAAATTCTATAAATTTAATTTATGGGAAAGAGGCATGGGAATTTCGTAAGACAATAGGCTATTAGAATCAGGTCTCAAGATAATGGAAAGCATGTCCGAAGGTCCATATATGTTGGCCCCAAATTTAAGGTAAATGGTAGCTGAAACTAGACCAATGTTGTTAGGGCCTAGAGTCCTAAATTTATTCTCGTCTTACAGGTGAGGTTAACTACAACAATGGTGCCAAGTCATAAATAAATTTAATTATGAGGAGTGTTTCCTTTAACTATTAATGTAATCAAATACATACATAGTGGACATTTGTACAAGAAAATTCCACTTCAAAATGCCACTGTACGTACAACATTAAAGTTAATGCCCTGAAAAGCAACTTGGCATAAAAGCAAAACAACCATAAAGCCCTGCCATTATGACATAAACAGAAGTGATCACACAAAGTTGTGAAAATCAATTAAGTTGCGACAAGACAGACAAAATTCATGCCTCTCTGCTCTTAGGTTGTTTCTAAAGCTACCTTACTCTATAGGTTTGAAATCCTGAACCATTAAACAATAGAAAAATCTTAAAATATCCCAGTTATGATTTCTACAACTGTAAATAAAGAGCAAAACACATAAATTTCCCTAAAAAATTGTACAACCCACGCAGCATGCGAACATAATAATATGAATGTAGTGTGTGAATTCTTTATCAGATTGTGACACAAAGTTGATGTCTATACACGGGTAATGTCAAACTGGCCAGCTAGGAGACACTGTTGTCCTGAAAAGTAAACTCTTGGACATCTTCCAAAATCAATGTTCTTGTACTTCTCTAGCTGTAGAAGAAACATCAAATTGAATATCAGGGTTGGACAATGACTCAACATAAACTCCTAGACAACATAATCTTCAATATGCTTCCAACACTACTGACCATGGCATTCATTCCCTTGCTTGTTAAAATATAACGGACATGGATCAATCCATACAACATTTCTGTAGCCGACTCCAACAATTCATTTTGTTCTCCTAGCCTTACAAGAATTCTAACTAATTAGCTAGCTCAGATGAATAACATCAACATCATAACTTAAATATATATCACTTAAATATAATGTGTGGAATCAAAAAAATAAAAAACGAAGTTAGTGGACTATGTGGGCCCTCGCATGAGAGCTAAGTGCCTCACCGCCCTGTCCTTCGTCTCCATTACATAGCATGCAATCCCTAACCACGCCACTTAACATTGCATCAAAGCTAACATATGTGACTCAGTTCAGAAATCCAGCTCAACCGGAAGTGGTTATCAACAACTCAACCGGAAGTGACTACCAGCAACTCGCTCTTCCTTATTCCTACCTCATCTTCTTATAGGAAAGTCTATCTCTGGGATCAAACCAATAGGAAGAACCACTTGAGGGAGATAATCTATCATTAAAATTCGATTGGGATCGGACCGATAGGAAGAACCACCTGAGGGCTAGGCCTTGTGAAGCTTACTAGCCCAGAGCAGTTTCGATGTTCTCGCGGGTGCTAGGGGAGAACTTGCAAAGACACCACCTTGTAGCCATAAAGATGTACAGGATCTATTATGGCCACCAATGCTATGATGAGCCGACCTAATCTAATCGTGTAGGAAGCAACAACTAGCGAGGATCTAGCCTAATAGCAGGATGAGGTAGACCAGGTTCAGCTAGCAAAGTCTATTTTCAGTATCAAGCACCGCCTGCGTATTCATCCTAGTTTGTTCGCGATAGATGTGGAGATTCAGTGTCTGGAGGGTTCCTCTCCTTAACTTCAAAACAACTACGGGTAAGAACAAAGGTAACAGGCTGAAATCCCCTTCTAATTATGTGTTCATGAATAAGTTTTCCCTCTTGCAAAGCTAATAGCGAAGCACAGGCATTGAATACATCAGGGAAAGTATACCTATCTGGCATAGTGTGCATTCTCCATGTTGCCAGCATGTGGGCATGGTACTGTTTAAGTTGTGGAGGGTTCCTCTCCTTAACTTCAAAACAACGACGCTCCTTAACTTCAAAACAACGATGGGTAAGAACAAAAGTAACAGGCTGAAATCCCCTTCTAATTATGTGTTCATGAATCAGTTTTCCCTCTTGCAAATCTAACAGAGAAGCATAGGCATTGAATACAGCAGGGAAAGTATACCTATCTAGCATAGCGTGCATTCTCCATGTTGCCAGTCATGGCGTACATGCCCACAAGTTTGTTGTATAAAAGACTGTTTTGGTGAAGCCCGTTTCTAAGCATGTGGGCATGGTACTGTTTAAGTTGTTCGATGTTCTTACAAGACTGCAAGAGAGGCTCGAAGGATTCCATGGTGAAATTGATTAATGGATTTTCAGTGCAAGGTAACCTTGACTTCGTAGAGGAGACATCCAAACCTGGCCATGCCACGGCACAAACATGCACTCACAGATGGCGGAAATACAACTATAGACATGCTATGAAACCACCATGTGGTCTGTAATCTGCATGCATCCACACATACTTGAACATGTACCTGATGCTTTCGCTCCACTGCAACCATAGAAAATCCATTGCAACCATAGCAAGCAACTCAAACTAATGTTAACTTTAGTTCATTAGTTCGGTAGTCCAAAACATTTAAAAAAAATGAACAACCTAAAACCAAAATAACCTATTCTGCCTCGGGAGATAAGACCATCAAGTTCAATGACAAGGTAAATAACCAACTCAAACTAAGGTTAACATTAGTTCATTAGTTCGGTAGTCCAAAACATTTTAAAAAAATGAACAACCTAAAACCAAAATAACCTATTCTGCCTCGAAAAATAAGACCATCAAGTTCAATGACAAGGTAAATAACCAACATGAAATAAGAAAGTTGACAAGTTCAATGACAACGTAAATAACCAACATGAAATAAGAAAGTTTCGAAAACAGAAGACCAAGTAATGCTAAATCACTAAAAACCAAAAACTGATTACTATAGTGCCATGCCATTGCCAGATGGCAAGGACTAATAATAAGTCACTTATGGAAATTAATACACAATTTTTCGCTGTGGAGATTAAATAAAAATTATTCATTAAAATGAGTTAAGTAGTAATCTTTTTATAATTGTAAATAATATTATTTAAATAATATATTTATAAAAAAAATAGAAACTTTTATTAATTATTTTGTGAATTTAAAATTGTTATATATTCGTAAACCGGAGATATAATTTTGGGAATTAAAATGCAGGTGAAAAAAAAGAAAAAGGTTAAACAAATGAAGATTAAAGCATATGTTTATAAATCAATAGAGAATAATATACGTTCAATATTATAAAGTAAGCACAATCAAGTGTATAACAATTTTTTATTTGCTTTAATACAAAAAAATTTGGTCAAAGAAAAAAATAATTATATTATTATAATTATAGAATAGGATAGATAGTGAATGCACTGGACATTTCTTTTTTTTATTTTAATAAAAAGTTACAATTTGCAAAAAAACTAATAATAAAATCATCAAAACATTTTTTAAGGATTATATACTTTAACACGTAATTAAATTTCATTGTTTCATGATGCTTAAAATATTGTCATAATGAACTATGATATTTGATGTGAGTATCACTACTATGAATGCGATTCACGTTAGCTAACGAATAAAGACGGACTTATTCAAAAACTGATAGCAAACCATGTTTATAAACAGTTTATTAATGTTGTTATACTTCAAAGTCAAATGTTTTTAGTTCTTTATGAGATTGTATTATGTATTTTTTAATGTGCATATTTTTAGTTTATTTTTTTATAATGTGTTGGGATCTCAACAAGAAATTTTAAAGCATAATTATTTTGAAAAAAAGATTGGTTTAATATTTTATTCTATATTAAGATTGGTTTAAGAGTAGGTAATTATATTAATAGTTTTAAAAGTCATACATGTTTTTTATATAGAAGATAACATCATAAATAAAACTGAATCTGTCGAAAGTCATGATAGACATTTGAAAGCTAAAAGGATTACTACTAAACAAACATATGCTAGAAACTTGGCTTATCCAACCATATACAAAAACTACTAAAAAAGAGACCATTAATTTATTTCATCGCACAATTAGGGAATGTTTCTTAGTTTGAACTCGCTATTGGAATAAGGTCCACTAGGTCAGCTGAGGATTTAACACCTCTAGAAGAATACCAAAGTGTTGTTCAATCCTTGTAAGTTTGCAATCAATCTGTTCCAGTCTATAGTCATAATGTTTCATATAGTCATGCATATGATCTAGAGTTTGCATGAAAACTCTTCTAGAAACTTGATTGTCCATTAACATGTAGCGCAAGAGGAATTTTACCCACCAGTATAACTCAACCGCCTTCAAATATTGATTGGCTTAGCTGCAGGTGTTCCATGTATCCAGGATCCACCTTGTCCATTCCACTACCACCTCAGAATTTGACAAGGAAGTTCTTCAAGATGAAGCTTCCTCTTCAGATCTGATAAATTGCTCTTACACCTCTATAAGGATATGTTCTTTAAATCTTGCTAAAAATCTTGCCACCCTATTTTGCAGTCTCGAACTTCCTCAACAAGCTCTCTCCCCATATTATGCAAGGCATCTCCTCACCCGACATCTCTGCCGCAACATGATCAATCTGACCTCAACACACTAGACTAGACAATGCAATATGTTCTGCAACACCAAGGCTCCTTTCCCTCTATTCCCTCATGCATGTGCTTGCCCCAATTCTGCTTGACAATTGCCCCTTTCTCTATCCTACAATGCCCCCTGACTAGAGAGGTACACTCCAAGAGACTTTTGTCTTAAGCTACCAACTCCATCTAGTTCTCGATCCTCATTTCCCCCAATTATAATTAACCCCTAACACACTAGCCTTCCTTTAGGCCTCAAACGCGAGCAATATAATTAGAACTCCATCGACCCTCCTCAACTATTGGCGCATATGGTCATAAATGCCAACCAACCGACATTGCCATATGAAAGTCGTTGCTTCAGTCAATATCAGTGATTGGCCACCTTAGCATAACACCCCTTTCTCCCAACCCATTCAAAAACCATTCATAGTTTCTTCAGCAACTAGAGAACGTGAACACACTAAAGAAATCACCCCAATTTCCCATAGTAGCACAAACCCAATAAGTCGTAGTGCATGAGTAGTGCCAATTTCTAGACCATATATCCTCCACTTCATGAATTACAAGCTAGAGCCTTGCCAAACAATGGACTTTACTCCACTCTCTACTCAATAGAAGAGAAAAATTAAAAATATAATAGCCAACTTTCCCCACAAAGTTGACCGAAGCAAAAGGTATTCCCCAAAAGAACTAGAGAAAGAATAAACAACTAGAATGCCAAACAAGAAGGTTTTGAACATCCAAATGGAAGTTACCTGGAATGGTAGAGCGTTGCCTCAGTTTCTAGTTTTGTCTGACCCTTCACTCGTCCTATTCTTGTTCTTCCCCTTCCAGTTGGGTCTAGTTGCAGCCTTCCTCTTTCACATCGTCTCAATGAGAGTGTATTCTCAGAGCACACTCATCCCACTAGTGACTGGCTCCCTTCATTCTTTGCACAAAGGTCATAGGTAAAGAGTGCCTCAGCTCTTTGTCCACCTTCTCAATTTTTCTTGTCCCTCTTTCCCTTGGTTTCCTTATGCTCTCCTCCACGAGAGATTCATTTCTCATTAATTCAAGTGCACGATGAAATATGACCTCCACCACCTACAATAACTCAACCACGCTCAAATTTCGACTTAGCCTCCTCACATGCTATATGTTGCACTCCATGACCAGCTGACATCAAGTCATCATGTGTAAAACTGGAACTTTTGAGGTCGAATCCATGTAATGCCACTTGCAGGGGTGTGTTGCCACATCCCCCTGCCTATTAGTTAGGTGGGATGGTGGCAACTTATAATACCCCTGCTAGTTTATGATGTTAATATTTGTACCTTGATATTAGGCTAGTGAGATCGAGACATTTTTGTGGGCATGTGTATTTATGTTTTATATTTTGGGGCCAATGTGCCTAGGCATATATGCTAGTTTTGGTTAAGTGGCCAGAGGGACAAGATTTTAAATTTGGTGTAACTATTGTACATATTTTTATGATAATATAATATAAAATAGGTTGGTTGTGGAGCCCACTTCAGGGTAAGAGTATGGGGGTTTGTGCAACTCCATGGTGATAGGAAATGGAGTGTTTGGCGATAGGTGTTGGTTATAAGGAGCACTTGGGGCCCACATGGCTTCAGGGTGTGCCACATGGCAGAGAGAGGCCACACAGTGATGAAAAGTATATATTTGCTTAGAAAAGAGATGGAATATTATTGTTATCAACATTATTATTATGTTGATTATGATGATTGTCATTCTCATGCTATTGGTCATTATGAGTATTCAAATGATGGAGAGGATTCTAGAGGATTATGGATGGATTTTAGTTCTAAGCAACTAGTTGGTGAACCCTGAGCTTGGGTTCTGGATCAATTGGGAAGTGTTTCGATTTATGGCTTGAAGGGTGCCTAAAAGCCTTGGAGAAACATGAGCTCTTGGAACCTTATGTTGAGAAGTTCCCGACTAGCCGTAAGGCGCCTTGAAAGATGGGCATCACAAAGGGACTAACAAGTCTTAGAGAAGGGTGTGCCACGTGGGTGTAGGTTAGGGGAAATAGAGCGTTGTAATTTGTGGTTGGAGTCATGATTGTTGGGTTGGTACCTTGGCCATGGACATGTTGTTGTTTCTAGTTTACCATTGCCTATGGAGTTGCAGCCCTTGCTTGGGGGTGACCCGTGGTTGAAATTCATGAACCATGTCGTCTATGGCAGGTGGAACATATAGAGCCCATAGCCAGTTATATTTCCTTCACAAGATAAGTGTGCAATTTTATGTGATTTTATGTTGAAATCCTAGTTTCAGGGTTTTGTGTACAAATGTTTATAATTCTTGCTTTATTCCACTATGTGTATTTATTGGTTGTACATATAATCGTAGTTGTTGGTTGTGTGATGTTAGTGGCTTCTTGTATTATATATATGTGCATAACTATGGTTAATTAATTTCCATATCCACTGTGTAATGTTGTGATTGTGGTTCACATGTGTTCAAATTAGCATTTTGAACACTCTGCAATTGCATTAATAAAAACCTAGTATTGTTAGACGTATAAACAATAGTGATAAGGTTAGGATTTTCGCTTCCGCGGATAAATCATGTATTTTTAAGTGTCGTGGTTGTGGTAGCGTTGCCTAACAGGAGGTTGGGGACATTACAAGATGGTATCAAAGCTCAATGACAACACTAGGCTTGATTGGGCTAGAATCAGAGGTGAAATGAGAAATTACATGTTGTTCACTGACTATTTTGCAAAAATCAAAATGGTGAAAGTGGTTAGAATTTGCCTAGAAAAAACATAAGTGCCTAAACACCATTCAAAAGGTAAAATTATTGCAAATAGTGTAAAAATTTTGAGGACAAATTTGGCAATTTTAACCTTGAAAGCTAAAGTTATGTGTCAGACTACTAACCTCTGTGCAATGGGGAGAAATGTAATTATTTTTTTCATATAATGCTTCATATGATTTTTTCAGAGAGAAAAATCAAAATAGTTATATTAAGAAAATATAGAGTTCAAAATACATGATCGATATCATATCTGTGTGTGACAGCAGGAAGACATGTTGTTGTTCCATTAGAGAGAACTGATGAGGCAACATATTTACATTTTGATCACTGATTTTTTGTCACTGATTTAATAGAGAAAACCAGCGAGAATCATTGAGCCCCGCATAGAACAAAAAGGCGCAGCATATGCATGAGGAAAAACCATGAAGCAAAACATACTTGTCGCTTCAAAACAGAAGCAGACCTTCCAAAAAAGATTGAGAGAGTCAGTGGGAGCTGAGACAGGAAACCAGTAAGTGAAAATACATCAGCATTGAAGAGAAGGTGGCCGAATATGCTGTAAATGAAAAACAGAGCTGGATTGGAGATTAATCTGCGGGAGGCAGATTGCCCGTGATTTGGATGAGGATAGAATGAAGGGGCAATCTGGAGTTCTGGAAAATGCATTCATTCCTCCATTTCCAAAGATACCAGCAGGTGAGGATAAAAAATGAGCGCCATGAGGGGTTCTGAGCGCTCCACCAGTTGAAGCCTTCCTGTACAGATGAAAAAACTTGATGAGAAAAACCATATATCAAAGATAATTCGTACCAGATTGTTGACGATGAGGCACAGCTGAAGAACATGTGGGCGTTGGATTCAGCTTCTGAAAGGCACATTTGACATCTGCCTGGACCCTGCCATCCCTTTCTTTGGAGAACCTGCCAGGTGAGATTCCTGTCCGAGAAGAGGAGCCATGAGAAAAGAATCATCTTGAGTGGACAGGAAGCTTTCCACAATTTGAGGGGGAAGATGGGAGAGGAGGGTGACTGTTGTGGTAGGAAAGCAGCATAAAGATCTCTGACAGTAATAGATTGTGTTGAATTCTGAAGCGACCAGATGAGTTCATCCTTGGATCCCGATTGAGAGAAACCCTTGCTGGAAAAACCATTGATAGCAGATGACCATAAGGGACGAAGAGAGAGGGGCAGTGATAATTCAGCCGCATCCTTCCACACAGGGGACTGAGATGACCAAGATTTTATTAATTTGTCCCATGTGAACAAGCCCCTTTGGAAGAAGAAGGAAAGCAAAGCAGGGGGAATCATTGATTCCAGATCGAACACAGTAGAATCCATGCCAATAAAAATGCTAGATCCCGTGAATAATTTCCATCTTAAATTCATCAAGAAGAGAGACTGGATCTTTCTAAAACTCTGCCAAATGGGGGAGCCTCTTCTGATGCCCAGGGAGCGTCTTCTGTACCAAAAAACCATAGATTTTCCTTTGAGGTATTTCTGATTTAAGATAGTGCTCCATTGACAATTCCCGTATATACCTCTGATGAGGGATTTGCATAGCAGGGCTTTCCCGAAAGTCGGCATGTGCAGAAGGCCCCAACCACCCAGAACCTTCGGCCTTGTGATGGAGTCCAGCTTTACGAGATGGATCTTTGACTGATAAGATCTGCCGCCCCATAAAAAGGAGGCCGCCAGAGAAGCCATTTTTCTTGTAATAGATGCCGAAAGTAGGAAGAGGTGGCCCCAATATACCGCCAGTTGAGAGAGAACAGAGCGGACCAATATGTATCTGCCTGCCAAGGATAACAAACGCATCTCCCAACATGAGATTTTCTTGTAAAAACGCTCAATCAGCCATTGCCAATCCCTTGCATGATAAGCTTTTGCTTTTAAGTGGAAACCAAGATATTTAAACCCATCCTTAATCAATGCAAGTTTTATGCCAAAACGAGCAGCGATCCATTGTGCTATGTCCGGATTTGTTCCATTGTGATACAATGTGGATTTGTCTTTATTAATAGAGAGGCCCGATGCGGAGTGAAATTTCTGGAAAATCACATATAAGCAAACCCATGAAGATTTACATAGCATCGCGAAAAGGAGAATGTCATCTACAAAGAGGTTATGAGAAAGGGAAATGTCCTTGCAGATTTTGATCGGCCTGCATCTCCCTTCTGCAACTGCCAGATTGATCTGTGAGCTGAGGGTATTCATCACGAGAATAAAAAGTAATGGGGATAGAGGACAGCCTTGGCGGAGGCCCCTCTCCGCAGGAAAGAAAGAAGATGGTATGCCATTGATGAGAACTGAGTAATTGACATTTTCAACACACGCCATAATCCATCGAATACCCTGAGCATTTAATCCAATTTTTGCAAGAAGGATTCGAAGGAAGCCCCAGTCTACACAATCGTAGGCTTTTTTGAGATCTATCTTCAGGATTGCAGCATCTGTATTATTTGTTGAAATTGAGAATAGGCATTCCTGCATCATAGCAACAACGTCGAGAATAAGCCTATCTTTTAAAAAGGCATGCTGCTCCTTTGTAATGAAAGAGTTAAGAACCACCTTCAGCCTTTCGGCAATAATCTTTGATATGATTTTAAATAGAGTATTGCAAATGGCTATCGGCCTGTAATCGAGGAACGATTCCGATTTGACCTTCTTGGGAATAAGTGCTATAAAGGTGGCGGATAGCGCACTGTTAATGTTCCCAGACATGCGGGAGGCATCCACCATACCCAGCAAATCTTTTTTGAACAGATCATAGAAATGACTAAAAAACTCGATCGGCCAACCATCAGGGCCAGGGCTTTTGTCCCTTTTGAACTTTTTAATGGTGTCGAGAAGTTCCTCCTCCATGATAGGCTTAAAGAATTGATCATTTGCGTTCTCGTCAAACATTACAGGTAGCTGTTCCACAGCCCATAAAGAGTCATATGCATTGCTATCCTGCCTTTTATAAAGATTTTGAAAAAATCTGGAAGCTTCTGCCGAGATATCCTATTGAGTGTGGAAAAAACCTCCCTTGCCATCGTCAATCTTCCAAATGGAGTTTTTGGCCCAACGTGCATTTGCAAAATTGTGAAAAAATTTAGTATTTCGGTCACCCTCCCTGAGCCATGTCGCTCTACTTTTAAGCCTCCATAATGCTTCCTCCTTTTGCAACAGCTCGATTTTCTTTTTTTCCAGGGACCTGATGAGGGCTTTTTGATCAAATGACAGACCATTATATTGAACCGAATTTGAGAGATAACTTATTTCTTTTTTGATGTCAGATAGCTCCTGTTTGTCCGATCTCCTCTTCTTGATCTGCCAATCCTTTGCTGCTTTCCTGAGCATTTGAATTTTTTCCCGGAAGGTAAGTAAGAAAGCGTCTTCAGAAAGATGGATATCCCTCCAAGAATTTGCAATGAGAACATTGAAAGATTCATCCTCAAGATGGGATCTGTTAAATTTGAAAGGGTACCCCAGCTTGCAATTCATGTGCTCCCATGCGAGGAAGATGGGCCTGTGATCCGAGGAAGGCTCCAAACCCGTTCTAGCAACGGGCATCCCCCAGCTATCGATTATGCTGACATTTATAATAAAGCGGTCTATTCTTTTAGCAATGTATGCTGAGCCCGTCCTGCCATTTTCCCAAGTTGGTACCATTGTTTCAGGAATAACATCTACTAAATTTCTATTTAGCAGTTCCTGACGCATTTTATCGGCCAAGCGGTCCTGCTTTCTACAACTGCCCCAACATTCCGCAGCGTGGAGGGTCAGGTTTAGATCACCCGCTATTAATAAAGATTTTATGTCTAGAATTTCTGATTCAAACAGCTTGTCCCAGAAAAAAGATCTGTCCCTATAGGGCGCGTAAATATTCAGGATGTTGATAATCTGAGACCTTCCTCTGATAGAAGCTGAGATGAGAATCCCAGCACAGCATTTGAAAGCCTTTGCTCTGACCGAGGCCGGGTTCCACAATACTGCCAGACCACCTGACATTCCTTCCGCTTCTGTAGCAACCATATACCAACTGGGGAACATTCTTCTGAAAAAATCCAGAGAGACCGAACTTGAATGCATTGTTTCCTGTATAAAAATGATGAGAGGATGAGCAGAAGCAAGAGTCTCTTTTAGCGCCAGGAATTTAGGGGCGGCACCCAGTCCCCTAATATTAAAAGATACTAAAAAAGTCATTTGGAGGCTTGTCCAGCCTGACATGCTCTAAGAGGCTGTGAAGCAGTAGGTTCCATGATTGGGACTTCCACAAGAGACAAATTTGTGACCCCCAAGTCAGAAGCAATAGTTCTGCCTCGAAAGTGACGGCTGTCTCCTTTTTTCTTTTTTCTGACAGTGATATTTTTGGCAGAATTGGGGCTAATGGATGGGAAGGACGGCTTATGTATAGTGAGAGGTTCGAGCACCGATGGGTTCCGCTGAAGGAGGAGTTCGATATCACTATCGAAACTATTAACAGGGGATTGTGTTGGGGAGTTGAAAGGGGTAGGGGATATCATAGGTTCCTTACCCTTTTGCATGGCAGGAGCCGGCCCATTTGAAGATGGCGAGGAGGAGGAAATCTGAATCGGATGTGATCCCACCACAAAATCTGCTTGATTCTTTATCTGTGGAGAAGGAACGGGGTCCTCGTCTTGAGGTTCAGGGATGGGGGGACAATGAAAGTCCGCTAATTTTGGCGACTCAGATTGAAATTGAGATTTGAGCTGGGAGTAGCGAAGATCAGTGGATTGAAAGGAGAAGAGATTTTCAAAGTCATTTACATCTTCAGAATCTGGCCCCGAACTTCTTTTCCTTTGTGGGGGATGCCTGTTTATCCTGTGATTAGATCGGTACCTGCAATTCCTAATGAGGTGACCCTTTCGATGACATAAAGAGCATCGAAAAGGGATGCCCCAGAAGTCAAGCCTTTGACAAATTTTAAAACCTTCCCATAAAATCTCTATCTGATCAGGATAGCCTCCCTTGTAAGGCCTCTCAATAAGAATCCACGCGATTCTCTTGTCCTTTTCTCCCCTGACCCATGGGTCGACATATATGAATTTGCCGACAGCGTCTCCGATCATAGTGAGAGTTTCAGTCGTCCATAATTCTAAGGGCAGGTTTGGGAGCTTGACCCAAATCATGCTGTGAGATGGAGTGTTCTTGAGAGGGTCGAAACCCATGAACCATCTGGACAGTGAGAGAAAACTTCGGCCAGAAACCCAAGGTCTGTTCAGAATCAGCTCTAAATCAGAAGCCTTCTGAAAGTGGAAGGAAAGCCAGTCTTTCATGAGGCGAGAGATTATTGGAGTATAGCCAATAAGAGGGGACCAAGAAGCTGTTATCCATTTCCTCATGCTTTCCTCGTTCATTTCTGGAAAATACCATTTTCCAACCAAAGCGTGCTTTTGGAGACTGTCAATCCTTTGAGACAAAGAAGAGCAGGTCACAGAGACAGCTTTAGGAGGGGGAACGGTTTTAACCGGCTCTCTAGGTTTGCGAGGGTGCCGACCGTGGACATAACCTTTACTTTTAGAAGAGGTGGGGCCCGACTTAGAGTCATGAATCCGTTTGGGAGATAGCATTTCATTCACCGTGGCATGCCAGCTAAGATCTTGGGTGGCATCATCACGTGCATCCTCTGCTTCGATGGCAGCCCTAAATAGAGCCCGCGTGGCGGGAGAGTCACTGTCTTCTGACATTCTGATCAGAAGAGATAGTTCGAGAAAAAGGAAGCCCGAGTACCTCAAACAGTACTTGTTAAATCTCTACAATAGATCCGGCAGAAAGAATTACCTGGAGACGTACAGAGGAATAGTTCTCTCGGAAGATTATGTCAGGATCTAAGGACAGATACCAAGATATAGAAATTAAGGATGAGAGCAGGATGATATCTGAATTCTGGAAGAGGAAGGTCAAGGACGGTAGGGAAATTAAAGCGAAGACTCTAGAGAGACCCAACCCAGCCGTCAATATGTCAAAATCTAGGGAAAAAGATGACGAAAACGTCAAGGAAATTGATACCATCTGAGATGGTTCAGAGAGATCAATTAAGAAGCCTTCATGACCCGCCGGAAAAAGATTTGAATTCTTGATTCCGACGATAGCAACTCACCGGAAAGACTATGGCCTCTGAGGGAGGATTCGATGCTGTGATGCCCCCTGCTACAGACCTGTAACTACAGACAGGGATACCTATGCTACTGGCTGATTGTTGCAGTCAAAACAACAGCAATAAACGTGAATAACGCACCACCATCTCCCAATACGAAAACGAAGGTCTGAGCAGGGGCTGTAGATGTAGAAAGAAGCTTTAAATCTATTCAGGAGGGATTTCAACATGGTTATCAGATAAAACAAAAATTGAAACCACCTACTGCCTAAACAAAGAAGCCTATGCTACCCAGACATTTCTCCAAGAACATAAGCGGAAATACTGTTATGCATAAGCTACCATGAGAAGATACGAGAAGTTTACTAAAACCTGTTCGCTATTGCTTACACGACTGAAATATGTAAAAACAATTCCAGAAACAGAAGAGAGTTAAACTGACCTGCATGGAGAGGCCGCGGGCGCGCCAAGGACCAAGAGAGCCGAGATGAAAAAAGACCAGGATACCGAGCAATCCTCAGATGGCTGAAAGCTGAGAGGAGATGCTGGGTGAGCGGAAAACCCCCGGCCCAGATGGCCAGAGGAGGAAAAACAAAAATGATAGCAAAAGCGTGGATATATAGCAGAGGTCCTCGAGTCAGGAGTTGGAAACTTGCATGGATGGAGGGAGGAACTAATACCACGTACCCCCACGTTCCAGAGCTTCATGCATGGAGGCTGCATGCGTCGAAAGAAAGCGAGCGTCCCATGGCGAAAGAGGATTGGTCATTACCAGTGATTGGTGGAGAAAGGAGGCATCCAACAGCTGTTTGACTGGTATCGGCTCCTCTGTCCAAGCGCGCACCCGACAGCCAAATGTCACAATCACGCTATACCATTCAATGCTTCATATGATTTACACCTATAATGTTTTATATAAAATATTTTGTATGTTTTAAATATGTATTATTATGAAATGAATTTTTCGTCCCCATCGAATGTGTTATGTACTCCTTTAAGTCATGGGGTGAGTTGGTTCCACATAGAATTCATGAATGGTGACAGGGCATGGAATGGGATTTAAGCCATGGTATCGAGGAACGAAGTTGTCGTGGCTGGCCACAGGGGCCACCCGAATTGTGCCAAGGTTGTGGTGGCGGGCCATAGGGTCACGGACCACAACACCACGGAGGATAGCCTCTAACAACGGCCGTGAAGGCGGAGTTGAGTCTCGATTATGGTGGCAGGCCTCAAGTCAAAAGAAAAAATATAATATAAAACCTGAAGGCGTAATGCAGAGGCCAGCGACGCCGCGAGAACGCCATGAGACGTGCCGGATCCACGTTAAGCGATGGAATATTAGCCGTTGGGCGGAACCTGAATCCATCGTTTCATGGGAGGCCTGTTAAATGGCAGGCGAGTTGGGATCTGATGGTAATGACAGTCGTTGGATCAAAAAGATCAGGGTCGTCAGATCCCATCATAGTTCAAAGTCGTGCTAAACTCATGCAGACCCGTAAAATTGGCTCGATAACAGCCGTTGATTTGGGAGGACCCGCAGACTGTTATTATGATATTTGCTTTTATTTTACGCCTTGGATGGTGTGCGCCATACCCGTGGACCCCGACGTCGTGTCACTCATGGCGCATGGGGGCTCAGAGAACAGAGGTAAATATGGCAGGTAGGGGCTGAGTTTGCCCTATGTTACACATTTGTTTAATATATTATAGTTATATTTCGTATTTATATAGGAGTTGTTTTTATATAGGAGTTGTCTTTAGTGCGATTTTTTGGAGATTCTGGTGACGGAATCTGGCGGAAAAAATTGAGGTTAAATCTTGATTTGTATTATTTAAAATGGTTTTTTAACTGCATATTTGGATTCAACACCCTCACAAACTCCTAGGACGCTTTGATTGTGCAAAAATTAGCTATCAAACTTAAGATTTCAATAAATTGCTGCCAGATTTTAGAAAAATTTGACCAAAAAAACTTCCAAAAAATCTCACTAAAAACAACTCCATATATATTTACAAAATCCATATATATTTATATTTTGTAGACTTATATATTTTCATACATGGTTGTATAATGTCGTGGGGCATAGATATATATATGTTTACGTATGGTGTGGTAATTGTGGTAATTGTGGGTATATATATACATATTTATAAGTGTTTTCAAACTTGTGAGTGCATAAATGTGTGGAGCACCTCTTCGGCGATAAGTTTAGATTTATATATATTATGTAGATATTTGTTTGATGTGCTGGGTGTCGTGAGGCATGTGGGAATGTGTAGAAGACCCGTGTTTACATAATATATAATAGATTTGTGTGCCATATGGAAATTAAGGAGGAATGGACTCATGTGAGGGGCATGGAACGTGACAATGTATATTGACCAGGTTTCTCAAGGTATGAATCGATGCCCAATGAGAACAAAATGGGAACAATAATAAAAGGTTAAGTTTAATTTTAGTAGTTTAATGGACATTTTAACTTTATAACAATTAGGAAAGAAGGAACGATAGAAGGAAAACTTTCCCAGGCATAACTTTGTGTCTAGGAGTTGGAAATTGAATTGTAAACAAATAAACAAAAAAATTCTAAGTAGAATATATTTAGAAAGATAAGAATTAGATTTGGTGAACGCGAATTCTTAGGAATTAAGGACAAAGTTACATGTATCTTAAAAAAAGAAATTGAGTTCAATTAAAAAGAAATTGAGCTCAATTAAAATTTATAGAAAGTGTAACTTTTTGTTTATGTGTCGAAATCTTACCATTAAATAGTTTATAGAAAGCTATTAGTGAGCAGAACACACCGATGATACAAAAATTGGGTTTGAACAAGAATTTCAAAGAAATTTTCTGAAAAATTGCACATGTTTATAAGACAAAAAATATCATGAAAATCAAAGAGACAATATGTATGTCAAACATTAATAACCTAGAAGAGGAAGTTGGAGCAATGGATACTAGTGTGGGAGACGCCAGAACGAAATCAAATGGTCACATAAAGTATGCCATAAAACATATATCTGAAGGAGACTATGAGAAGCCTCAAGATGTAGGTTCTCAACTTTAAAGCTGATAATGTCAGACTCGTAAAAGAGCAACAATAGCTCAATACTCAGATTCTACAAAGTCTGAATAGAATTCAGTAGGAATTGGACCAACAATCTGAGTCTAGGAAAGCTCAGGAAACTAAGAACAGGTTTGGTAAACGAGGTGTTGGAAGTTCAAGGTAGGTTAAGAGTGATGACCAACAATATTTATATGCAGAAAGGAGGTCACATAAGAGAGCTTACACCACCTCAGAGCCAGAAAACAACCCTAGCATGTCACCTATGAGAAGTTATAGAAAGAGGAGGTCTCATAGGGACAACTTATAAGGGGAGTTAAAACTCCAATTTTTAATAGAGAACATAAGAAGGGCAAAGAAGCAGAGGCTTGATTATTGGATATGTGAAGGTATCTACAGGTTTTTAATTACTCTTCGAACATGGAAGCCCAAATTTCTATATATCAACTTGAAGGAAAATATAATTTATGGTGGGAACAACTCAAGGAAGTGAAGCATTTTGATGAGAGGAGACTGACATGGAGAAAATCTAAAGAATACCTCTAAAGGAAATATCTATCAAAACACTATTAAAAAAATAAGATGCAAGAGTTTTTTGAACTGAAGTTGGGTAATATGACTATGGAGGAATACCACTGGAAATTCACAGAGTTACTAAGGTATGTCGACTTTATTAAGGATGAGAAGGTCAAAATCTAGAGGCATGTTAGTCGGTTGCATTTATTCTATACATATAGGCTTGAATTTGATGGGATCAAAACTCTAAATGTGGCCATGAGGAAAGCTAAGTAGTTATACGAATAGAACAAAAATAAGTCAGTTGTACAAAAAGCATGGGATAGTTAAAAGAAGAGTTTTATGGAACAAATAAAGAAGGGGTTTAAACCTTCATCATTCAAGAATGAGTCAAAAGTGAAACAACACTCAACTCTAACTATCAATGAACCTAGGGGCAGTGACTTTTCAGGCAAGAAACCCTTAGTCCAACCTATAAGATGTTCATGCTATCAGGGATACCATATATTTAAATAATTTCCTTATAAGGATGGATGTAAGAGGACGATGCACAATATGTAGGAAGTTGATACAATGGAGGAAACTGGCATAATCATACCCAAGATCTATGTTGCACTAGATAACAAGTAGGTTGAATACCAATCCCACATGATTGAAATTGAAGGTAAGTTACATAATTGTCCTATTGCTATTTTAATTGATTCAAGAGCCAATCATAGTTATACTAACCCGAAATTAGTATAGAAATTTCATTTGGAGAAGACCAAGCACCAAAAGGCATGTCTAGTTAAATTAGCTACAAGAGTAAAGAGAAGAGTTACTAAACTAGTGAAAGAATGTCCAATCGATTCAAGAACGAAATGAATACTAAGGCTGGGCTTAATATAATTTCCTTAGGATCATATGATTTCCTAATCAGTATGGATTGGTTGGAGAAACATCAAGTGATTTTGGATTCCTATAATAAATCCTTTACCTATTTTGAATCCCTGAAATCTTGGGCAAAAAAGATTTTGTTGTCTTTTCAATAACCTATATTGATGATGACGATCAACAAAGGTAGGTCCATGGGGTTCCTCGACTGATATCTATCAAAGAGATAACAACTCTATAGTTAAGAAAGAATTTTAGGAAAGGATGTCAGATTTTGGTGCATAAATGTGTGGTGCACCGCTTGGGGGATAAGTTTATATATATATATATATATATACTATGAGATATTTGTTTGATGTCGTAGGGTGTTGCGAGGCATGTGTGTCCATAGAAGACCCCACAAATATATATATATATATATATATATATATATATATATATATATATATAATTGTAAAAACCCACAATTTAAACATACAACTAATTAGATCAATTATGCGATTTATAATCAACGAACAACTATTCAACTATTAGCATAGAATTTACCAAATATACGAGTAGAGACGACTTACCTGTAGTGACAATATTTCTTACTTGTGGCTCCGGAATTGAATGCCATTTGAATCCCACTAACCGCAACAAAGTTTTTAGGGATGACTCTCCACCCAACCGTAGGCTCAACTGCACATAATATTTCTATAGTTGGCCATCCCCGAGCCCTCAATCAACGCACTACTGCCAGTGAATCCTTTATCTCACAACACTTTTCTCCCAAGAGAATAGATGAATCTCATCTTCCTCATTGTCCATTAAATAGACCAAATAATTCCAAAAATGGAAAGGGGTCCACATGCACACATTCCATGTGTCAACATGCAATTTTTATTTCTTTATTTTAAGCATTACTTAATTTATTATTTCTCTTAATTTAATTCTTTCTTATTTTATTCCTTTTTAATTTTTGTTAATTTTACTTATTCATATTATTTTTATAGTTTACTTTTATGTATAGTTATTTAGAACTCTAGCGTATTATTTACTATTTTATTTATTTATAATATTCATTATTCATTATTTATTTACTATTATTATCTTTTCTTTATTCTTTATTCTTTATTTACTATTATTTCCTTTATTGTTTATTATGGAGTTGTCTTTAGTGCGACCTTTTGGACTTTCCAATGCCGGAACCTGGCGGAAAAATTTGAGGTGAAATCTTGATTTGTGTTATTTAAACTGGGTTTTTAACTACATATATGGATTCAACACCTTGAAAAACCCCTAGGGCACTTCGATTGTGCAAGGGTTACCCATCAAGTTTGTGATTTCAATAAATTCCTACTGGATTTTAGAGAAATTAAACTGGAAAAACCCACTGGAAAAGATTCCAAAAAGGTGCACTAAAGACAACTCCATTTATTATTATATTTCCTTTATTATTTATTATTTATTCACTTGTATATTAATATTATTTTATTTTATTTTATTTATTATTATTATTGTTATTATGGGCATTACATACTCCCCCTCTTTAAGGAACTTAGTCCTGAAGTTAAGTTGAATATTTTAACTTTTTATTTTATTTTATTTAGTTATTTATTACTTCACGTTTGCCCTACCTTCTATTGAACTAGTATAACCAAAAGGCATTGAAAGTTTTCACATCATCAGGGAAATCCCAAGGAATCTCTGTCATTTTTCCCAACTTTCGAAACTAGGCATAAAGCCTCATTAGTCTGTACCATAACCCAAGCCTGGCCCGAAGGATCACGCCTAGCTCAGACCTCATCTACCCCAAGTCAAACACCCGACTAAGTATTGCATGCAGTAGTACTCTAGGCATCTCGAAAGGCTAGCCCACTCCCTCCACACTCACTAAGGTGCACAACCCTAGAAATTGAAGTCTTTACACCCCCACCAGACTTCAACATCCCAATCCATTATCAGACACTTGGCCTTCTCAAGATGGTCCCATAGCCCCTTAAGAGCTATCCATAAAGAGTTATACAATACAAAGAAACCACTGACATATGTAGTGTTGATTGAGTTTGTCCTCAACCCATATGGTGTTACATATTCTCCCTCACAAGTATGGGCTCCCACGTGATCATAAATAAACCGACCCTCTTGACCCATTTGTGGATTTCCTGTCAATTGCCACATCTCAACACACATCCAATGCATTTGTTATACTTATAACACCATAGAAGATAACCCACATGCCAACTCTTGCATGCCATCATGAGAACTTAACATCATTGTTATCACACAATTTTACATTCATTAATCTACATACAATTACCACATGCTTCACATCATAATATCCTTCTAAGTTATAACATCAACATATCAACATCAAAGATATATCATGGCATCAAATGATAAACAAACCACATGCCAATAATACCTCATATCATAACATCATAATCCCTATGCATATCATATCCATCATGAGTATACACACCATTATAAGAACCACATGTGCATCATTATCCTCATACCATCATCTTCACACCTATTCATCATCTTCATACCTTATTCAAACTAATGGTTAATAATTTAGTATAATCCTCCATTTTAAACATTGATTCAAAACCCACAATCCAAATCATATCATAGACATTTTGTTTATAATTTTTATTCTTTTCTATATTACATTTTACCATAAAACTTTAAAAACCTATAATCTAATTGATACAAAATATACATTAGCTAAATATATTTTAATTAAACACCCTAAGATACAAGAATCATTAAAATGATGAATTATTTTGAAATATAACATAAAATTTATATTACATAGTTATTCCAAATTTGACATTATTCAATCAATACTTTCATAAATAAAAATAATATTTTATAAACTTCTTATCATTAACCTTATATTTACCTACACAATATAATACAAAGGAATCTCCACGAGGTTATCTCATTAATTTTAAATTTTATATACATCTTTCATTTTTTTTGGAAATATCTACAAATATATATGTTTCTAACAATTCTTTTGTCAAGTGTGATTATTTCATTTACACTTTTTTTTTAATTATATATTATTATTTGTTTACCCAATAAAAATTACAAATCTTTTTTAATTCCAATTTTTTAAATAACCTTAACCTATGTAAGGTCAAATAAATTTAATTAAATCCCCCAACTAAATCCTATAACTCAAAGTCACTTCAATTGTTATTATTATTTGTTTTCTACCAATATTAATGTATTTTTTTTGGTTTAACTCGCAAACCTACATAAAAAACGAACTTTTTAAATGACCCCTTACCAAATTATCAAATCAGTATTATATATACATCACTTTCACAGTACCTTAATAAATATACCATTATTTTAATTACGTACAAAAATCAATTACATATGAACCAATGTTGTGACCTTCTTCTAGAGGGCTCTTTGAGAATGTATGGCTGATTGTTAGGTTGCGTGATCGAAACCTGCCAGTGCCTTTTATCTAAATTATAGGTTGCGGGAGCAAAACCTGCCCGGACCCTTAATACATTATTTACCTTCATCCGAGTCCTCTTTTTTTTAAAATACCTTTCTTTCATTTCGGGCCACATATATTCATCTCGAAACTTCTCTTATTTATTTATTTTTGAAAAACATTTTTGAAAATATTAATCACTATTTATGCCATACTTAATATTAAGATAATCAGAACTTTGCATTATCTCCTACTAGAGTGGACGCAAATTTTTGGATTCCGTGCATGTTGATTTTGTTTTTGATTTCTAAATTTAGAGTAAGAGTTAAAGAATCACAGATTAAATTATTTAATTTAAAAAAATTAGAGGTAAAATTAAAGGCGTTATAAATTGGACGAGAGTTTTTTTTATCGGAATTGGGTAAAAAATAAAAAAAAATCAAAATGTTGGAGTATTTGAATATTTTTTTAGGATGGAAATGGATTCAACGCCATTAAAAACCTTTGAGGCATCCAAAATCTTGAAGTTTGACAATTGTAATTTAGATTTCCAAAATTTTCTGTCAGATTTTATCATAATTTTGCTAGAATTTTCATTATTTTCTAAATTAATTTGTGAATTTTTTTAGACTACGCTAAAATTAAAAACATTATTATAATAATACTATTTTACACTTCCAATTACCAAATAAAATAAACATTTAATTATTTAATCCGGGAAAAAGTTGATAAGTATAATCTTACACTATTTCAATTTTAATAAAAATATAAGCCACTCCAAAAATAATAATATATTTATTTAATATGGACTATCATAAACCAGAACACACATTTTTTAATTTAGATTTTTTTAGTATCTAATTAGTTTAACAATGATCAAGTAACCCTCATAAAATGACGTGGAATTTTTCTTTTAAAGAACGAATTTGTTTTTTTAAAAAGGTAACAAATTTGGCAAAAAAGAAGAAGAAGTTAAATTAATCCCCATTAAAACAGAACAATTAAATAATCCATAAAAAGGAATTAAGGATCTTTGCCAAAGCCAACACCATAAATAAAAATGGCAAATTACAAACCCTAAAATTAGCCATCTACCTTCACCCACAAAATATCAGGAATCAATGGGAAAAACCATTGAAAATAAGAATTTTCGGCTAAAACTCTTTGACATAAAGTTAGGGAGATTAGATAAAAAATTATTCAATAGAAACAGGCGATTTAAAACAATTTCAGAGTTGCATGGCTAAAGCAAATTTATTGTTATAACTTTTAATGACTATTTTTAAGTTTGAAATACAACTCATTTTTTAGTTTACATGTAAATCACAAGGTTTATTAAGTTATAAATAAATGCCTAACTTTTTGATTAGTTATAAATACTTAAGTTAAAATGATTTTTAATTTAAATAAATAAGAAAAATTTAAAATATTTAAAAAAAAAAATAAGTAATTCATTTTTATATTTAATATATAATAATTATAATTCAAGTTTATATATATATATATATTTATTATTGACGGCAATATTTTTTTGTTTAATAAAAGAATTATAATAATATACTATATTGTAGAATGTGTATAGATTTATATTAAAAAAAAGTTTATCCAATTTCATAAAAGTAATTATATTTATTTAATAATTTTCATAATAATTATGGTAAGAAAAATAATGATATTTGTTTTATATTTATTTAATAATTTTCATAATAATTATGGTAAAAAAATTGATATTTGTTTCCTAATTTATATAATAATTATGGTAAAAAATATAAATAGGTATTTATTTTTCAAATATGTTTTTATTAAATTTCTCACTGTCATCGTAAAATTATTGATGAATTTAATTAAGTAATTTTCTCAAACTTTTTGTTAGATGTCATATAAAGTGTCATCGTAAAATTATTGATGAATTTAATTAAGTATTTTTCTCAAACTTTTTCTTAGATGTCATATAGAGTCAAACTCGCTCTGATACCATATGTAACAACCCACAATTTAAATATACAACTAATTATATCAATTATGCTATTTATAATCAACACACAACTATTTAACTATTAGCATAAAATTTCCCAAATATACGAGTAGACATGACTTACTTGTAGCAACGATATTTCTTACTTATGGCTTTGGCTCTGGAGTTGAACGCTATTTGAATCTCACTAATCGCAACAATTTTTTTAAGGACAACTTCATCATCCATTATCTCTCTTAATTTAACTCTTTATTATTTTATTCCTTTTTACTTTTTGTTAACTTTACTTATTCTTATTATTTTTATAGTTTACTTATGTATAGTTATTTAGAACTCTAGTATATTATTTATTTATAATATTCATTATTTATTATTTATTTACTATTACTATCTTTTCTTTATTATTTATTTACTATTCATTTATTATTATTTTTTATTTATTCACTGATATATTAATATTATTTTATATATTATTATTATTGTTATACAATAATAGATTTGTTATAATTCCATGAGATGTAGTTACGATGTGCCATGTGGGAATTAAGGAGGAATAGACCCATGTGAGGGGCAATGAACCGGCTAGTGCATGCTGGCTAGATTCCCGAGTGCATGAATTGATGCCCAATGAGAACAAAATGGGCACATTAATAAAAAATTAAGTTTAATCTTAACAACTTAATGAACATTTAAACTTCATCTAAGAAAGAAGGAATGAAAGGAGAATAACTTTGGAGGGGCATAAGGAATTTGATCTGTAAATAAAAAATGAAAGGGAATTCTAAACATAATACATCTTGCAAGAGAGGAATTAGATTTGGTGACAAGGAATTCCCAAAAATAAAGGAGAAAGTTACTGGAATCTTAAAACGAAGAAGTTGAGCTCATTAAAACTTCTAGAAGGTGTAACTTTCTACTAGGTGCCGAAATATCACAATTAAATAGTTTACGGAAAGTTACTAGTGAGCAGAACACATTGATGACTATAGAGTTTGGATTTGAACAAGAATTTCAAGGAAATTTTCTGAAGAATTACATAGCTCCATAAGACAAAAAATATCATAAGAATTGAAGAGATGAGAGATATGTGAGGCGTTAACAACCCATAAGAGGAAGTTGAAGCAGTTAATATTAGTGTGGGAGATGCCATAATAGAATCAAATGGTCACATAACGAGTAGGCTAGAAAATAGAGATCTGGGGGAGACTATGAGAAGCCTCAAGATGCAGGTTCTCGTTTTTAAATATGATAGTGTTAGACTGGTAAAAGAGAAGCAGTAGCTTGATACACAGATTTTGTAGAGTCTAAATGAAATTTAGTATGAATTAGACCAACAATATGAGTATTAAAAAGCTTGGGAAATTGAGAACAAGTTTGGTAAACGAGGTGCTGGAAGTTCAAGATAGGTTAAGAGTGATGACCAAAAATATTTATATCCATAAAGGAGGTCACATAAGAGAGGTTACACCACCTTAGAGACAGACAACAACCCTAGCATGTCACCTATGAGAAGGTCCAAAAAGAGGAGGTCTCATAGGGACAACTTATAGGGGGAGTTGAAAAATAATAAACCTACCACTTTTAACAGAGAACATTAAAAGGGAGAAGAAGTTGAGGCTTGGTTATTGGAGATGTGAAGATATTTGCATGTGTTTAATTACTCTCTGAAGATGGAAGCTCAAATTGTTATATATCAACTTAAAGGCAAGACTAATTTAAGGTGGGAACAACTCAAGGAAGTGAAGCATTTGGATGAGAGGAGACTCACATGGTGGAAATTTAAAGAATACTTCCAAAGGAAATATCTATCATAACATTATTATGAAAGTAGATGCAGAATTTTTTAAGAGTTGGGTAACATGACTATGGAGAAATATGGTTGGAAGTTTATAGAGTTGTTAAGGTATGCCAATTTTATTAAGGATGAGAAGGTCAAAATTTAGAGGCATGTTAGTGGGTTTCCTTCATTCTATGTAGATAGGCTTGAATTTGATGAGCCCAAAACTCTACATGTGGCCATGAGAAAAGATGAGTAGTTATACAGATAGAACAAAAATAAATCAGATGTATAAAAAACATGGGATAGTAAAAAGAAGAGTTTTATGGAACAAAGAAAGAAAGATTTTAAACGCTCACCATTCAATAATGGGTAACAAGTGAAACATTAGTCAGCTCCAGTATCAGTGAACCTAGGGGTAGTGAATTTTCAAGCAAGAAACCCTTAGTCCAACCTATCAGATGTTAGGGTTGTCAAGGATATCATAGATTTAAATAATTGCCTTATAAGGCTAGATGTAAGAGGATGATGCATAGTATGCAGGAAGTTGATATAGTGGAGGACATGGGTAGAAGCATTCCTAAGATATATGTTGCACTGGATAACAAGCAGGTTGAACACCGGGCCCATGTGATTGAAATCAAAGGTAACTTAGATAATCAATCTATTGCTATTTTAATTGATTCAGGAGCCATTCATAGTTATATTGACTTGAAATTGGTATAAAAATTTCATTTGGAGAAGACCAAGCACCAAAAGGCATGGTTGGTTCAATTAGCTATAGGAGTAAAGAGAAGAGTTACAAAACTAGTGAAATAATGTCCAACTGATTTGAATGAAATGAGGTTGAGCTTAATATAATTTCCTTAGGATCATATGATTACCTAATCGATATGGATTAGCTAGAGAAACATCATGCAATTTTGGATTTCTATAATAAATTCTTTGCTTGTATTGATGATGAAGGTCAACAAAGGTAAGTCCATCGAGTTCCTTGACCAATATTTATCAAAGAGATATCAATTTTATAGTTAAGAAATAATTTAGGAAAGGATGTCAGATTCTGGTAGTTTATATGGGGGAATTGAAAAATGATCAACAAGATAATTTAGAGGATTATCTGTTATTGAAGGGATATGTAGATATATTTAGTTAAATCCCAAGATTACCTCCAAGGAAGGATATATATTTCTTAATTGATTTGGTGAGGTGCTTTAGTTTCTAAAACACCTTACACGATGAGTGTAGAGTCTGAAGATTGTCCTACCATGACATCCTTTTTGCCTAAAGATCCTCTCTTTTTCATATATATTTACCACTTAAATAAAGCCATATGTACCAGGTTTTGATGAAGGTATGCATTAGTATGTTTTCTTGTTCATATTAAGCTCTATACCCTATTGTTTTAATTAAAGTTACAATTGGCTACCGAATCAGTCTGTTTCCGCAACTAGTCCAAGATTTCGTCATTGTCTTCATTGTTTGCGAGGTTTTAGAGCACTAGGTCAGCAACGAAAGGTGCGGATGGATAGAGGATGGATCCCTCATGGATACCTTCCTATCCACTCGAAACTGTTTTCCAAAAGAAGCATAGGAGATCGCGGTCAAACTCTAAGTCAACCGCTGGATTAACGCAGAACAAAACCCGAGAACAGCTGAAACCTTACCGTTTTGATTTCGGAATAGCAAAATGACGGTTTAACGATATACGTTTAGATAGGATTAAAAGATATTAGGCTTAAAATCTTCATACAATTATTCCAAGAGACCTGCTATAAAGCTAATGGTCACACTGTTATTTGGGTGCGCGTCGAATGATATGTTTATGAACAGTTTGTGAATTTTGTGTGAATGAAATTGGTTTTTGTGTGTAAGCGTTGTGTTGATTTGAAGCTCTGAACTGCTATGTGGAGGGCACCTACAAAGAGTGGCAGGTTTTTAATCAAATACAATCTGCTTTCCTTTAATTCTTCAATTGCTCTATTTTGTGTGACAATGCTGCATAATGATCTCGCTAACGAATTGTTATTTGCATAAGAACTTTAATTTGCTTTATACCTAGTTTAGACTGTTATCTAATTTTCTTTATACCTGGTACTGCACAATTCTTTCCTTTGATTATTATCCAACGTAATTTAAGTGTGTTCAATTCACAATATAGATGTTGCTTGGGTTACTTTGTTTGAGCAGAAATTGAACAAGCGAGAGGACCTCTCCTAAAACAATTGAGTTCAACGGTATTCCTTCATAGCTGATAAAATAGGTTTCTTTTTGCACTTAGAGAATTAGGAGCTGCAACATAGAGATTTAAGGTCAAAAATCCCAAACAATCTAACATAAGAAAAATCACTCTCACATCATCTACGAACTAATTGGATAGAGATTAATTCCTAGGAAACTTAATCAACATCCCTAAGAATTACAACACTAATACAATTGACAAACACCGGCCCCATCTTGAGTTTAGATCTTAAAAAATACATAACAACCTAATGAATAACTTCTAAGCACATATTGTGCACCCGTACTTCATCAGTCTACACACCCTGGTTGACAATTTATGATTTCCAATTCAAGGACATTGAATTGACCAAACATTTTGGCATCGTTGCCGGGGAAGTACAATTAGAAGTAAAAAAAAAAAAAAAAAAAAAAAAAAAAAAAAAAAAAAAAAAAAAACATCATTAATTTAAAACATGACATGCGTAGGGATAGAGACTCTAGGGGTAGATTTGTAGGATGAGGAAGAAGTTTAATTCCCACAAATCCACTCACTCCACCACGATTTCGAGATTCCACACCACCTACTCAAACCCGAATTCCATTTAGAGGTCGACAAAGACTTCCTGAAGTATCAAGATCAGAAATTCAATCCAGAACTTCACCTACTTCTTCTACTGAAGCTGTAATTGAAGAAAATCCTACATCCCCAACCACAGGAGTAGTCTTTTTGTCCCCCACTGGCGAACAAATTGTGGGAGAAAAATTAGAAATTCCTAGTGAAGAAGAGGAATTGGAAACTTATTTTGAACAACCATTGATAGAGGAACCAAAAAGATTAGAAGAACACTATCTTAGCTCCGAAGAATCTATCATGGTTGAAGAAGGGGAAGGAGAAGTACACAATGTCCATGGTGAAGAAGATAGGATTGGAGGTAGAGGAAGAGGAAGAGGTAGAGGTAGAGGAGGGGGTAGGGGCAGAAGAAATCAAGATCCTTCAGGATTCCCTATTCTGGATGAAGATACAACCCTCACAATGAAAAATATATCACCCTCGATTCTTCCTAATTTCCATGGTAAAATAAACAAAGATCCAAAGACATTTCTCTTCGAATTTGAAGTATTATGCAGATCATATGACTATTTTCATGATGCTCAAAATTTGAAATTGTTCCCTGCCACATTAAAAGACTTAGCATTAAAATGGTTCATGAGTCTAGGAGTGCATTCCATAACAACATGGGAACAGATGAAAGAGGCTTTCTTAGGCAAGTATAGAGATTATTGTATGCCTAGTAACCTTAAAGATGAAGTCTTCAAAATGACACAAAAAGAAGATGAGAATCTTGAAGACTTGGTAGAAAGGTTTGTTTATAATGTTAAAAGAGAAAAAATGGATAATTTGGATGAAGAAACCTTAAAATCTCTTTTACTCAGAGCTGTTAAAGATGAATGGATCGATCTCCTTAACCTAACTAGAAAAGGAGATATTTCCCAACTACCATTTGCAGATATTTGTGATTTATGTGTACATATCTCAAGGGGAAAAGTAAGAGTTGGAAAGAGTCCTAGGGACCATTTGTTATCAAGAATAAACAAGTCTACAGCTGGGACAGTGAGTAGGTCAGAAATAGGAAATCTTCTTGACACCTTTAAAACAGATATTTTAGGGAGCCTAAGTGAACAAATAGACACCCTTAAAATACAAAACAAGCAAAATTATGAAAATGTTGCATTATCCGTCTTTTGTCCCAAATGTCAAGAAAAACATGCTCTGAGAGAGTGTCCCTTAGACTCAAAAGCCATAGAAACCTGTGTCATATGTGCAGATAATCATGATACAAAGGAATGTCCATCCTTACTAGGTCTTAAGGCTGTATTCAATGAGGAAGGAATCTCAAAACCAGTAGACCCTCTCTACTTTATAGCCAAAAGACCATGGAAAAACCCCCAACCAAATCAATCACAAGGATTTAGACCACAACAATTTGCCTAGTCTTCACAAAGTAATTGGAATTCAGCCTGGCATCCTTGGGCTCTGCCACAATCACAACCTTGGAATCAAGGATGGAAAAATCCTTATGGAGCCTATGCTCAATATCAACAATACTCACCATCCTACCTTCCACCACAATTCTTAACCCCGTCCAATCAAATTCCTCAAGCTAATCAATTGCCACAAGTCCCAGTTCAGAATCAAAACCCACAACTTTCCCTACCATTTCCACAAAAATCAAATCAATTACTCGCTCAACCACTTGCAAATCCTAATAATAAGATACCACAACAACCAGTATACAACATGGAGGGTTAGAATCCTCAAACTTATGTGATAACCCCCCTAGACCTAAACAATGTCCAATTAAGGTCTGGAAGAGTATCACCAAAAAACCCTCTTGTTGTCATTCAAAAAACAAAATATGATCTTCAAAAACATAAGAATCAATTAGAAGAAGGGGAGAATTCTCGCCCTCAAAAAGAAAATAAACAAATAGAAGAAATTCCAACAGATGCTCCTATCATAGAAAAACCTTCAATATCAGTTAAACCACCTTTCCTAGAAAGGTTGAAAATCGATGGAGTAAAGAAACAAATTATCTTGCTTGATTACAATATGATGGATGAATTGAGAAATGTTTGTATTAAGATTCCTTTATTGCAAGCCATAAAATAAATACCATTTTTTGCAAAAACAATTAAATAATTAAGTACACAACGATCAGGGAGAAGAAGAAAAGATATAAAAGGAATTCAGTTAGTCAAAAAAATTGCAGACATTATGATGGGGAAGACAACAATTCAAAAATATTTAGACCCAGGAAGCCCCATTGTAAAAATTCACATCAATGCAATTGAAATACCAAACACATTGATTGACCTAGGAGTAACCATAAACATAATGAGCAAACAAGTTATGGACACACTTAGGCTTCCTAACCTTCAATACACACCAACCTTATTGCAATTAGCAGATAGATCTGTTATTAAACCAGATGGTGTGTTAGAAGATGTTTGTGTATTTTTAGATTCTTGGGAATATCCTATTGATTTCATGGTCTTAACACCCAAGAACAATCTAGGAGGACATCCATTAATTCTAGGAAGGCCTTGGTTGGCTACAACAAACGATTTTATCGGCTGTAGGTCAGGTGATATGTTTATCTCAGATGGAAATTCTACAAATAAATTTACATTATACCCCCTGCAAGAACAACAATAGATACAGAAACTGAAGAATGGATAGAGAAGATATGCAACCTATTTTTGTCACTGAACAAGTAAAAGAGGAAGACAAACTTTTGAATTTACTAGAAAATAATGAATCTTCCTCACATTATGAGCGTAGTCGAAATGAATATCTCACCTCTAAACAAGTATCATTGTTGTCCATGGAAAAATTTGGGAATTCCTCGATAGAAATATTTCTAGGAAAAACCTTAAATGTCAATGAAAATTTGGAAGACATGCAAAAGAAACAATTGATAGAAATTTTACAGAAACATTCTTCTGCTTTTGCATGGGAATACACTAACATGAGAGGGATTGATCCTAAAACTTGCATACATCATATCTACATTGAAAAAAATGCAAGACCAATTAGATAACCTCAACGAAGAATGAACCCAAATCTAAAATAAATTGTTAAGGAAGAATTGCAGAAAATATTAAATGTAAATTTCATCTATCCAATATTTGACAACCTGTGGGTTTCACCCCTAGTAATCGTCCCTAAAAATAATGGAAAATGGAGAGTATACATCGATTACAGGGAGTTGAATAAAGCAACATTAAAAGACCACTTTCCGTTACCTTTCATAGACCAGGTCTTAGATACTTTAGCCTGAAAAAAAATATTTTTTCCTTCTTGGATGGGTTCAGTGGATACAACCAGATTCAGGTGGCCCTTGAAGATCAGGGTAAAACCACATTCACTTTTCCATGGGGAACTTATGCTTACCGGGTACTTCCCTTTGGGTTATGTAATGCTCCAGCAACATTCTAAAGGGCAGTCCTTGGCTTTTTCTCTGACCTTATACATGATTGTGTGGAGGTGTACATGGATGATTTCACAGTCTATGGGGATTCTTTCAATGAAGCACTAGAAAACCCGGAGAAAGTCTTAATAGGATGTCAAGAAACAAACCTCTCATTAAGCCATGAAAAATGTTTCATGATGTTTAACGAGGGAATTGTTTTAGGTCACCATATTTCTGGAGATGGAATTAAGGTAGACTCATCTAAGGTGGAAGTCATTTCCAAGTTATCAGTGCCAAGTTGTCAAAAGGATGTTAGAAGTTTTGTCGGTTTTACTGGATACTATAGAGGATTTATAGAAAACTTCACAAAAATTTCATCCCCACTCTTTAAATTACTCACCAAGGACTGTGAATTCAGTTGGGATTTCGAATGTCAAGTTGCCTTTAAAACATTGAAAAAGAGAATTTTTGAAGCACCCATCTTAAAAGGACCTAATTGGAAATTTCCTTTCCATATCTCAACAGATGCTTCAGATTCAGGCTTAGGCACTATTTTGGGACAAAAAGATCTCACTCCTTATGCCATTTATTATACTAGTAAAAATTTAACCCCTGCAGAGTTAAATTATACTGTAACCGAAAAGGAGTTCTTAGCTGTAATTCATGCCATTAATAAATTCAGACATTATATAATTGGCTATGAAACCTTTTTCCACACAGACCATTCTGCCATTAGATACCTAATGAATAAACCAGTCACTAATGGAAGAATAACTAGATGGCTCCTACTTTTACAAGAATTCAACATAACCATTCTAGATAGACCAGGAAAACAGAACACAATTGCCAATTTTCTATCTAGAATACAAAATGAAAACAATGATCGACTCGTAGAAGATAAATTTCCTGATGAATATCTCTTTGCAGTATCTACTAAATCACCTTGGTATGCAGATATTGCTAACTATTTGGCCACAGAAAAATGCCATTTCATTTATCTCCTAGAGAAAAAAGAAGAATAGTCCACAATAGCACATCCTACTCATGGATAAATGAGGAATTATATAAGATAGGACCAGACCTCATCATCAGAAGATGTGTTTGGGAGGACGAAATACCAGAGATACTAAAAGCTTGTCACGATGAGCCATGTGGAGGACATTTTTCTGACAAGAGAATTGCTTACAAAATCCTACTTTTAGGATATTATTGGCCTTCCATTTTTAGGGACACCAAGGAATATGTTAAGAGATGCGACATTTATTAGAGAATGGGCAAACCTACTCTTTAATATGAGATGCCACTACAACCACAGGTACTTATTGAACCATTTGAAAAATGGGCACCGGATTTTGTTGGACCGATCAGCCCACCTTCAAAGAAAAAGAAGTATATTATGGTATGTACTGATTATGTCACTAAACGGGTAGAAGCTAAAGTACTTACTTTTTCTACTAAAAATATTGTATTTCATTTCTTTTTGAGGATATTTTTGCTCATTTTGGTGTTCCAAGAGAAATTGTAATAGATCAAGGGAAACAGTTCACATCTAGACTAGTGCAAAAACTTGTGGACCAATACAAGATAAAACATTGGAAGTCAACTCCATACTATCAACAAGCCAATGGACAATTTGAGTCCACAAATAAGGTGATTGAGGCTATCCTTACAAATACTGTACATCTACATAGGAAAGACTGGGTGGAAAAGCTTCCAGAATCCTTATGGGCCTATAGGACTACATGGAGGAATACTATAGGACATACTCCCTATGAACTTGTTTATGGGAAGAAAGTTTTACTTCCAATAGAATTCCAGATCCAGACCTATAAGATAGTAGTCCAATTAGATATTGACTTGTCAGAAGCCCAGAAGCAAAGGATGACACAATTAAATGAGCTCGCTGAAATCAGACAAGAGACCTTCAAGAGTGTTACACAAAAATATCGTCACCATGATTATTTGCAGTCAGTATGGGTCTATCATCACTTGTACTGTCCTCCTAAGCAAGTCTCAGACCTCAGCTCTTCAAGTCAAGCTTTGAAAATGAGAGAAAGACATTGAAAATCAATGAAACTTTGGTTCCGCACTTTCTCTCACTGTTACCTGTGGTCCCGCACCTTCTGTTTACAAAAACTGCGGACCTGTCCGCTCTGTCCCTAAAGGTGTGGGTGCGGACCCCTATGAAAGTCAAAAAGGCGCAAGTTTATTATAAAAAACTCACTTTGGGTTAATTCTAGATGATTCTAGAAGGAATTTTGACGTGGACTGGCCGCTCTTAGGTGGTTCATGCATCCCAAAAGAGAAGGAGCTAATCCCTTGATGAGAGGAGCTATCCCTTTGAAGGAGGGCTTTATCCCTTTGAAGGAGGACCTATTAACTTCCCTCCATTGCACTATAAATTCAGGCATTGGGCTGGTTGCTGGGGAGGTTAGAAGCTGAACATTTTTGAGGGTAAATGCTGGTGAAATTAATACTTCCTAGTTAAGCTTAAGAGGAGAGATCACATACCTTTTTGGCTTCATTGGGAAGAGAGTGAAACTTGTCAAAGTAGAGGAGACTTCTTGTTGGACCCTGGGAGGAGCTTGTACAGCGTCAAGGCACAGGTTGTAAAGTTCCTCTTCTTTTGAATTAATACAATCAAACTCATTTTTCTCAACAAGTATCTCATGTTATTTGTTTCATGGACTCCTTGACTTTCATGTTAAATATGTTTTATGATATTGGCTTTTCAGGTGCTATTTAATTTGTTTGCCTTGTTTGTGTTTGCAGATTCGCGACAAAGGAGCTCATTTGGATCGAAGGAGCGAGGTCATCCAAAAACTTGCGTTGGACCTAAGGTAGGCCCTAAAAACGCTTGTTTGCCATTGTTTATAAAAGCATATTTAGAGAAAGACAGTGTTTGGTTGGTTTGCTTGTCATTAGGTCTTCTTTAGATTCTAGGAAGGTCTATCTTGTCCGCAAGATCGACTTATTCCGTGTGACAAAATGGCGACTCCACTAGGGACTTGATTTTCTCCTTGTTTTTACTTTGACCTGAGAAACTGTGTTTTTGTTTCTATTTTTGGCTTGTTGTGTGTGGAATTGGGTAGAATTAGTAGATCCAGGGTTATTTTTTGTTTTTCATAGCTTTGGGAGAGGACCGCACCCTAGGCTTTTGACACAGTTCGGACCTATCCACACTTTCGCTTTTAGCATAGAGCAGTACCGCACCTGTGTGAATTGTGGGCCTGCGGACCCTGCTAAAATTTTGAAAAGCTTAAGATTTTCTCTTTCAGTCAGTTTAGTTTTTGTGTAGATGTTGTTATCCCCTGCCCAGACCTGCATATGACTTGTTAAGAACTTTCCTTAGGTTAATTCCATTGGCATTCTTGTTTTAAGCTTTTATCAATTGGGTGTTTTGAGTCTCTTTTTTGAGAAATTCTTAATTTGATTTCCTTTGGTCATTACTTGGAGGTTTGTCTCAGTCTTTGCACAATTTTGCATCTTTTTGCTTCTGTTTTTGCAAAAAAAATTCCCCCTCATTCGCCCGGGGGGGGGGGGGGGGGTAAATTGTGTATGAGTGTTAATCGCCTTTGAGTGTTTTTATTTTTTGATTTTTGGAACTCTTGCCCAATTTTCTCGACTTGCACTTGATTGGTTCTTAGATTACATTAGAATCATCTTGTGTTTGAGAATTCTCTTGCATAGATCACATTTGCATAATTAGAATTCTCATTTTTAGAATATGAATGAAAAATGTGCATAGATTACATTTGCATACTTTTCAAGTGAATTGTGCATAGATTACAATTGCATAGTTTACATTCTAAAAAATCAATCGTAGATTTAGATCAGTTTTCTTTGATTTGAATTTACATATTTTTATGCTTGTTTTTAACACACAAAAATAAAAATAAAAACTGTTTTGGAATTGGTTTGCATTAGTTTTTCTTGATAAAATTAGTGCATTAGAGAATTTGTTATATTTTCTCTTAGTGATCAATTTTTTGCATTGTTGGAAGTGAATGGAAACTCTCTCCTTACTTTATGTAGGATTCATCGAATTGAAAGGATTACATTATCATATTCGATTGCATTCAGTTTTGAGTCGGGTCATAACACCATTGGTCTCGTATCCATTTACCCTTTTGAGTAATAACAGCCTAAATAACACAGCACTTAATTAAAATTCATCTAGTAATTTTTACATTTTTAGGGCTCTTTCCACCAATCTAGCTTAGGCTAGTGTCTTGGAATAGGTTTTAGTTAACTCTCCAAGACAGTAAAACAAACAAGTAGTCGATCTTGCGGTAGGGAGAAATTCCAATTGTTACATCTATGCTCTGGAAAAGCTCCTCTTAAAGGAGAAGCATGAGATCGTGTCCGAACCAGTGTGGGAATCAATCCTTCCTCATTGGGAATGATGCCGGATATTCACGTATTAAAAACGGTAAACCTCGGATTAACCATTGTCGAGGAGCCTGGGGTCACTTGTTGGTAAACCTTGGATTATGTCAAGGAGCCTTCAAGGGGATTGAGCTTGTTACTCTTCCCTTGCGTGCGTATCGGATCGTAGACTGTTCCCCCAGGTATATTTGTTTCCGTTGGTAACCTTAGTGACCATATTCTATAGGATTCTTCCTAAGGTGACAGTGGTGGGAAGATCCCACTGTACCTAGAGCAGACGTCGGCTAGACTCACTTGGATTTTCTGGGGGGTTCTCTTCACTCGAGACGGTTTAGTGGAGAAACTTGTGCCAGTCTATTCATTAAGCAGGTTGTCGGGGTAACTGTTCCAACCACCATTTCTGTATTGAATTCTGCGACGTTGGATTTCATCACCAACTAGTGTTTTCAGTACGGAAAGTTACTGTTTGTGTGTGGTTTGACTCCTAGATTTGATAGCGCGTGTTAATTTGTTTGTTTTTACTTTTAGAGACCATAGGTGTGAATTGTGAATTGTTATTATTAGTTTTAAATTGTTAATAAAATTCACTAAAGTTGAATATAATGGCAACTATTCTGGAATTTACCGACCAAGGAACCCCTCTTAACGAGAATCCTAGTACTTTTCCTTTCTTTGGAAATGTTGGTCCTCCTTATATGGCTACTTTGTCATTACCTGGATTTACAATAGGTTTATCAATATGGTTATTTTCAACTTCGTTGGCCCCAAATACTCCAATTGTTCCACCTCAACCGAATCCTTCACCTCAACAGAGTTCACCATCTCAACATCACCAACCTTCTGTTGACCCTTTACCTTCTTCGCCTAATTTTTCTTCCTCCATTTCTTCCTCTTCGCTTGGTAAAAGCCTCGATGCTAGTAACCAGGTGGCTAAGAAGAAGAAGAAAGGGAAGAAGAAGAAGAAGAAGAAGAAGCAAGATAAGAAAGAAGTCAACCAACCAACCATGGCTGTAAGTGTTAGTTGTGTTGAGGAAAACTCCGACATGCATCGTAAACCCAAATACCCTTGCAGGCTTTGTAAGGGTGACCACTTCCTTATCAATTGTCCTGGTATTCCAAAGGTCTTGGAAGTATGGTCAGAAAAATCTCATCAACTTTCCATTGATCTATCAACCAGTGATAGTCAGGTTCCTGGGAAAAAGGGTAAAGTTAGGTTTCCTTGTAAGTTATGCAAAGGGAGTCATCAAACTCACATTTGCCCTCACATGGATGAAGCCTCGAAATTGTTGGAAAACCTTATTGTTCCACAGCAAGAATTTCCAACTGGTTACCGTAAACTTTCTTCCAACCTACCGTCAACTGACGGAGTGATTGATCTAGTTTCAAGTACAGTCGGTTACACTCTTCCATTGGAGAGTGAAACTCATGTCACTCAGGTTGATGATCCATTAGTTTATCAAGTGGTTGATTCAATTTCACATTCGGCCGATCCCACTTTCCCTTTAGAGAGTGAACTTCATACCGCTCAGGTTCTTTTTTTTACATCAGATTCCTCTACGCCGGGGGGCATTTCATCTGTTTCTACAGAACCCCCTCCAAGTACTGAGGTCTTTTCCTTCGATTGGAATAGACTGACAGAACCTCGTCTTCCTTCCTCCATCCCTTTCCAAATCATTGTCAAGGCTGGTGGTAGGGACATGCACCGCACACAGGTAGATGAAGGTGCTTCTGTTAGTATTTTATCCTCAACTGCTTGGAAAGCTTTGGGTTCCCCTCAGCTTGCACCTATTACGCAGAATCTGAAAGCTTTTAACAGAACCATTAGTGAACCTTTAGGGATCCTTCCTAAGTTTACTATTACCTTGGAAGGTAAAACTGTTTATATTGATCTTATGGTAGTTCGAGGTCCCTTGGATTTCAATTTACTCCTTGGGCGAGACTATGTTTATGCAATGAAAGCTGTCGTATCGACACTCTTTCGCGTGATGTCTTTCCCTCACAATGGAAATATTGTGATTGTAGACCAGCTTTCGTTCCCTAGTCTTGTTTCAACTACCAATAATATGACACCCCTAAATGTTCCTGATTCTAAAGTGGTATCTACCCCGCCATGGGTTAATTATGTGGCAACTGGTCCCATGTTTTCAGTTACCGATGTAAGTGAGCCTCTCACTGTTTGCTCATCTTCCTTTGATTTAGATCCGGTAATTGACATGGAAAACTCTATGGGATTACTTGAACATGATGTTCTTATCCCTTTTGAGTCCCTTGACATGTGTTCCTTCCAAAGAACTATTCTTCCTTCTGACGAAGACCTTTTGGAAGCCATGATCAAGGTGTGTCCATTGACATGTCTTTCTTCCAGTTGGAAGCCATGATCAGTGAGTGCGAGGATAGTTCCTTTTCCTGTACCAACCTCGTTAAAAAATGAAACAGGTGTCCGTGAGGATAGTTTTGTTCCGGTATCAACCTCGTTAAAAAATGAAACAAGATGTTTCGAGGATAGTTCCTGTTACTGAGTCAACCTTGTTAAAAAATGAATTAGGTATGAGGATAGTTTTGTTCCTGTGTCAACCTCATTAAAAAATGAGACAGGGTGTTAGAGGATAGTTCCTGTTACTGAGTCAACCTCATTAAAAAATGAATCAGGTAGATTGTAGGTTATATAGGTAGATTGTAGAGAGTAGTTATGAGCATATTTCCTTATCTTGTGTCAAGCTCGTTTAAAAAATGAAACAAGGGTTTTGAGGATAGTTCTTTTCCTGTGTCAACCTCACTAAAAAATGAAACAACTCCCATGAGTCTTTCCAAGATTTCGAAAGTAAACCTTCATTTCATCCACCTGGTTGAATGCAATGAAGCTTGGGGGGCATGTACCTTGATTTGCGTCATTATGCTGGGGGCATGTGAACTTATAACAAGCATAGTTTTTCGTTTCAAGCTTGCGTAAACATGAAACCGAATCCGAGCATAGTTCTTTTCCTGTGTCAAGCTCGTTAAAAAATGAAACAAATCCTCCTCTAATTGAGTCAAGAGTTTGACTAGATCTCATAAATGTTAAGTTGTATATTTAGGTTAGTTATTTCAGTTTTTTGCATAATTTTCTTACAGTTTTAGGTCGAGTCTTTCAAATGATCTCGTAACTGAACCTTCATTCCATCCAACTGTTAATTACCAGCAGTGTACTTAGTTGAATGAAATGAAGCTGGGGGGCATGCACTCTAGCAGTTATGCTTAGGGGGCATCAAGCACAGTTTTCTCTCTGTTTCAAGCTTGTGTAAAAATGAAACTACTTTGAAGCATAGTTTTTCTCTGTTTCAAGCTTTTGTAAAAATGAAACCTATCACGAGTCAATTTAGGTTATTTTCAAGACTCATTAAACTCATGAAAATCTCGAGATTATTTTGCTATATTTCATTCTCGTAAAACAAATGAAAATGCCGAGTTCTTTCCGTCTTTTCCTGCTCGTAAATTAAATTGAAAGTCGGCCATATGAGTACATTTTTATCATTTTTTCGAACTCATTGAAACTTACGAAAAAGTGAAAACCATGAGTACATTTTTATCGTTTTTTCGAACTTGTTAAAACTTACGAAAAAATGAAACCTCAGAGTCACTCTAAGCTCTTTTCTGACTCCTAAAACATGAAAAGATCGCCGAGTTTTTCTTTTTAAGCTCGTTAAAATGGAACCAAAAGGACGGTCCTCTTACAGCTCTTTTTTGACCGTAAAAACATGAAAAGATTGCCGGATTTTTGTCGTTTCAAATTCAATATTGGTTATAAAACGACGTGTCATTGATCTCTTTTTTACTTTTTCGGATCAAGGGCACTAGTTATGAAAAGTACTCCTTGGTCATAAAGATCAAGCAGTTCTCTCAAGTATTATTTTATACTTTTTCGGGCTTGGGAGACACAAATTTACGAAAAAGGTCAACCCTGGAGTCTTCTTAAGTTTTTTCAGACTCTCTAAAATTGAAAAACGCCGAGTTTCTCCTATACCGGACTCGTTAAAATTTCACAGTAAAGGACCTGTTCAATTACAAACGGGAACGAACCACTCCTTCTTAGGGTTCGAATTTAAACTAAGTTGGACTCATCTGAAGGATGAGCTTATAATCAAGCAAATGTTATCCTCCTCAAGCTTGTCAAAAATAAAGAGGTACTTGCCACAAATGGTGGGGGAAAAGAGAGAAAAATGAGCTTGTTTGTCATACTTTGTAACCATTCTTGAACACGACACTTTTATTCACCTGGGTTGGGAAATCCTTTGCCTAACAGTTGATTAAACCACATTGAAAGTCTTCAGCCGGTTTCTGGGTATTAACTTTGGGTTAATTGTCACCGAGCCATTTGTTGTGTCGTTATGTGTTCAAGAGGTCACTGCCAATAAACCATTCATCTGCAAAATATCTGTCATCCATCTTGACCATCCCTGAGTCAGTCCTTGCAACTAAATTTCTTCAACTTGATCTATGATTTCGTGTTGTGGGCTTGCCTGCGACGGATCGCTTTCTATCGACTTCAGCTCATTATCTAGAAAGATGATCTAGAAATCGTCAGTACCTTGAGATCTGCATGCCTCAATGGCAGGTTTCTCGCCTTTGACGACAGGTTGCATCATTGACCTTCGATCAAAGGATTCCATGACATGTTCGACATCAACACATTTATTCGCATCTCATGGATTGTACTGGGTACTTTGAGAGCCATTGACATCACTGGTGGTTTCTCTCACACTTGTTAACAGTTTACATCATTGACTGGTAATCAAGTGGTTTCTACCATGTTCGACATCAACACATTCATTCGCATGGATAGAATCGTACTGTTTCGGGAAGTAGAAATGAAGACCCTGGATCTAGTTTCCACAATCCAGGTTGCGAGGAATTTTGTATTCATTATATAATGGACTATTCATAAACATATGGCTGCGCCCATACTGTGTCCACATGAGTCTATACTTGTGATTTTTTACAAGATCATTCCTGTATTAGAGCAGTAGTTAGTTTTCTAAGTCAGTTTTGATCTGAGTATGGGAATGCCTACCTCAGCGATGATATGATCTCATATATATATCTTGCATTGAATGTTTTTACAGGTTCCAACCAGGCTCTCCACAAGATGATCCTCGAAATGATAAAGTACTTCACTCTTCCTAAATGATAAATGAAATCCTCATCTACTACAGACTTCGCACTTTAGGGGACAATATGTTACACAAAAATATCGTCACCATGATTATTTGTAGTCAGTATGGGTCTATCATCACTTGTACTGTCCTCCTAAGCAAGTCTCAGACCTCAGCTCTTCAAGTCAAGCTTTGAAAATGAGAGAAAGACATTGAAAATCAATGAAACTCTGGTTCCGCACTTTCTCTCACTGTTACCTGTAGTCCCGCACCTTTTGTTTACAAAAACTGCGGACCTGCCTGCTCTGTCCCTAAAGGTGCGGGTGCAGACCCCTATGAAAGTCAAAAAGGCGCAAGTTTATTATAAAAAACTCACTTTGGGTTAATTCTAGATGATTCTAGAAGGAATTTTGACGTGGACTGGCCGCTCTTAGGTGGTTCATGCATCCCAAAAGAGAAGGAGCTAATCCCTTGATGAGAGGAGCTATCCCTTTGAAGGAGGGCTTTATCCCTTTGAAGGAGGACCTATTAACTTCCCTCCATTGCACTATAAATTCAGGCATTGGGCTGGTTGCTGGGGAGGTTAGAAGCTGAACATTTTTGAGGGTAAATGCTGGTGAAATTAATACTTCCTAGTTAAGCTTAAGAGGAGAGATCACATACCTTTTTGGCTTCATTGGGAAGAGAGTGAAACTTGTCAAAGTAGAGGAGACTTCTTGCTGGACCCTGGGAGGAGCTTGTACAGCGTCAAGGCACAGGTTGTAAAGTTCCTCTTCTTTTGAATTAATACAATCAAACTCATTTTTCTCAACAAGTATCTCATGTTATTTGTTTCATGGACTCCTTGACTTTCATGTTAAATATGTTTTATGATATTGGCTTTTCAGGTGCTATTTAATTTGTTTGCCTTGTTTGTGTTTGCAAATTCGCGACAAAGGAGCTCATTTGGATCGAAGGAGCGAGGGCATCCACAAACTTGCATTGGACCTAAGGTAGGCCCTAAAAACGCTTGTTTGCCATTGTTTATAAAAGCATATTTAGAGAAAGATAGTGTCTGGTTGGTTTGCTTGTCATTAGGTCTTCTTTAGATTCTAGGAAGGTCTATCTTGTCCGCAAGATCGACTTATTTCGTGTGACACAGAGGACCAACTTAGTGCAACAATAAAGGTCAAGATGGCATGATAAGTACATTAAAGAAAGGAAGTTTCATCCGGGAGATTGGGCATTGCTCTTTGATTCAAAATTCAAAAAATTTCAAGGGAAATTCCAAACCCATTGGCTTGGACCTTATGAGGTTGAGAATGTCTTTGACAATGGTGCAGTTAGAATCAAGACTATTGACGAAGAAAGAACTCCTCTATTAGTAAATGGACATCGACTCAAGATTTACCAGAAACCATTAACAAGAGAGGAATTTGTTAAAATATTTCAGGATAATTCAGAACTGAAGATGGTCAAGAAGAATTCCTCTTCTTTTCCACCTTAGAAATTTTCATTCAGTTTGTTCTTCAAATAAAAAGAAAAAAGAAAAAAAGAAAAGAAAAAATATAATAATAATATAATAAATAAATTATATGTGTATATATGCATATATATACATATAATATTATGAAAAAAAATAATAATAATAAATTTTGTATAAACATGAAAACCAACATGTTGTTGGCATGTTTATACAAAAAATTTAAAGTGAAAACCAAAATGTTGGCACTTCAAATTTTCTTTTCAAAAGAGAAAAAAAACAATAAAGTTCATCTACTAAAGCTTTCTTTCTCTTAAGCTGTAGAAACAACAACTTTTCGCAGCTTGGACAACTTTCTGCAGCTAAACAAATTTCTGCAGCCTAAAATTTTTGAAGTCTACAAGAATACTTGGGGATTTGGATTAAAGGGCAGTTGACAACAAGGCACCTGCAAGAGATTAAAGGACAACAAATAAGGTTATCAATAGAAAACTAAAAGGCACGTGCTACTTTAATTTAACAATAGGGAGGGTTATATAGCATGTATGAGTAAGAAAATATAGTACTAAAGTGCAATCATTATAACCTAAGGGTAATGGCCGCCTAACAAAATATCATATGCCACAACTCTAAAAGTCATGTCACGACCTTGTGCCAAATCTTCCAAATTAATTACCAAATCATAAGTTTGAATGCACCTAACGGTCAAATTCATTCCCATAATCCTTTTGATAATCCATCGACATGGGGGTAATTTTTTGAACTGAGCTAGCAAGGAAGCAATTCCTAGAGGGGTACCCACAAACTAGGGAGCTACTGCAAAGAAGACAATGGCTGCAGTTCATTGAGAAATTTAACGGCTTCCACAAAGAGTTAACCAAGACATTTGCATGCTCATTCGATGGAATGGAGGCCAAAATTGGGGACATAAAACTCACAGTAACGAAGTCTATGATTGCTGAGGTCACCGAGTTGCCAAGACATGGAGAAAAATGGTTTAAAAACAGAGGGATTGACAGCGAGGACTGGAAGGTTTTCCTCAAGAATCTGAACATGGACACCACGGTCTACAAAAAAGGTATTCCAAGCTCTGCTCTTAAAAACAAATGGAGAAACTTATTACTTGTGCTTTAGAAGTTTATCACTTGTGAGGGTAGGTTCAGGCAAATGTATTTTTATCATGTTAGAATGATGATGCACTTCCTTGAGGATCATCAAATGAACCTCCCCTATTTCCTCTTGAATAGCCTCAGGAAAATGGCTACAAATGTTTAGAAGAAAATTCAATGCATAGAAAACACCATGTATCATCATGGTTTGGTAAAAATATTGGTCAAATTTCATCTCCGAAGTATAGGGGATGACTGGGAGAGTTTCCTAATAAGAAACCATTTTGAGGAAAAATCCCTAGAAAAACCAAGTAGCAGCAAGGCCCTCAGAGGGAGAAAGAGAACCATAGAAATGATAAAGGAACATGCACCTCAAACTTAGATAGAGGTAACAGAAGAAGAGCTACCTATAGTAAAAATTTTGTAGAGAATGAAGAGGGGAAACCCTAGAAGAAAGAAAGCTAGCCTAGGTAAAGAAGAATTCTCACAAACTAAAACCTCTCCTCTAAAAGAAAAATCAGAGAATAAGAGGAGGAAAGTGCAGAAAACACAAACCCCAGGGTTGAGAAGGAGCATGAGGTTGAGCACGATTCCACAAAAAACCTCAAAGACTACAGACTACATTAACCTTGAGGAAAACGAGCCAAATGAAAAGGAGCCAACTGAAGAGGAGCCAATAGAGAACACTCCAACAGAGATTGAGCCAACAAAGAATACTCCAACAGAGATTGAGCCAATAGAGGATGAGTCAATTGAAATCCCTAGGAATTCTCCAAAAGGGTCACCAAGATCATCACCACAGCCTTACATCTTGTTGGGTCATTAATATGCCATTATTATTGTCACTTGTGAACGTTTATTCCACCCATTTCTACCATTCTTCATCATGTCATTTATTATAATTTATTATATAAATCCATTTTATGATGATTTATGCTCTTACATTATTTATTCTCCTTTATTTCTAATAAATTGATGATTATCATTATTTTACCAATGATAGTTCTAATAAGTTGGTTATAACATTATTCACCATTTTTAGCCTCCAAAGTAACTTCCAGATTGAAGATTTGATTTTTAAATCTGCCAACTTAGAAATTCGCTGGTTTAAGGAGTGACAGTTTTGCGGTTGAGATTATGAGCAAATGAAGACGAATTTGAGAAATCCGGAACATGGGTTTTGTCCAGAACGGGCCCAATTAACTTTGGTAAAGAACGGTTTGCCCAAATTCGGCTTGTACAGGGAGAAACACAGGGTTCTTTGAGCACGATTTTCTCAGATTTGCAGTTGCGGCCGTCCTCCAAACTTTAGCTGCAAACCCAAATTCGTCTTGCTTTTGTTGAGAGATGAAAGGAAATATATTTTCTTGTTGATCATCTGGTTACAATCAACCCAAATTTGTAAAACAAATCATGTTGTAATTATCTATGCTCTCTGATCTTTCTCTATTTAAATGAGAACAAAGATCAGAGAGAGGGAGACGTGATGATGGATTTGGGGAATGAGAAATGATGGACAACGATGGTGGATTATTCATGCTGTAATTCTTAAGTTTTTTCTATTGTAATGATTCCACAATTGGCTGATTAATAAATGATTTGGGAGTGCTGTTCATTTTTCTCATTCTGAAGTAACCCCGCAGCGTTCGCTGGCGGCTAAGGGCCCAGCCTCTGGTGGAGTACGCTGCTGCTGCTGCTGCTGTATATTATCTTTTTGGTTTATGCGTGATTTGTATTATGAGCTTGAATTGGTAATCTGGTGTGTTTTATTATTGCAGTTCTGTTATATTTCATATATCATTCTCTGCAACAAGAAAGTCGTAATGTGCATTCTGATCTTATAACGTATTGCTATCTCTTTAAAGTCGTTAATGTAACATTGATGTTCTCTACAGAATGCTATTGTTATTTAATTGCGAAGTAATCAAGCTGCAACCTTCTTAAGTTGGTATTACTGTATTCGTCCATGGTTTATACTTCATACGATTGCTGTTCAATTGACATTGTGGTTCCATCATGAATTGTAATCGTTACCCTTTCTAACCAGGATTAATACTTGCGTATCAGACTCAGATTACCGTTTCTTAATATCCCTGTACGCTGTGTGTATTATTTATTTTAGCACCGTAGGTTGTTCCATATTTCATTTCTAATTAGTTGCCATTCTATTTCTGTTTGTTGTCTGATTTATTTGATTTGGCTTGGTTGTTGTTTGCTTCCATTAAATTAGAGTTTGCTGTTCAGTTCTTTTAATTCCAGTTGCCATTCCATTTACGGCCGTTCCATTTTAGACTTGCTATTCCATTTCCTGTTTGCTGTTCTATTTTACTTTCTGCTGTCCATTTACTTGCATTTATTGCTTTGGTGTGAGAGAAGGTCCAAGGCTGTCGTGAGCCTCAGCAAATGCTACCACGCTCCCTGATCCATGGTCCATGCTCTAATTCCTTTTGCATCAATTTCTAGAGGACTGAGTTATTGCTACTATATCCTCGATTGATGGTTGTTTGAATGAATGATTTAGTTTAGAACATTTCAGTTTCTTGCTGTTCTAATTAGATTCTTTTTCAAGCATTCATTTACTTTTGGGTTTTAAGCACTATACTGCAAAACATTACTCTTAAGTAAATAGCCGCCTCAGACAGAGTACACTTTTGAAATAAAAAGTCGTCCCTGGGTTGATAATTAATGTGAGGTAATTAGGAGTTTAAAAGACACCTTTTTATCGCTCCACATTTTGGCGCCGTTGCCGGGGAGAGTGTAGCCATTTCTAAAGAGTAGTGTGGATCTGATGAGCGCCTGCTAGGGAAGAGTTGGATCTTAAAAACGGAAGGTAAGAACCTGCGTACGGAGCATGTAAAAGCCCTGCTCCCCCGTCTGCTTTCCAGCAGGACTGTTAAAGAACCTAGAGTAGAAATATATGTTTGAATTTTTTGTGTGAATGATTAGGAAAAAGATAGAAATTCTTAAAAAATGAATCACATGATCTCATGCAAGTGGTGATGTAAGCACCACCCATTCCACTAACCGATTGACAGGAACATTTGAAGAAGGAGCCTTGAAGAAACACATGAAGAACATCTTCTATTATGGTAAGAAATGGCTCACGTTTCTACTTTTGAATTTCCTATCAAAGATCTAGGAGTGACACAAATGCACATAATTCCCCCATCCTTACCAAATTTTCATGGTTTAGCAAATGAAGAATCCACATACATTTATGTTTGAGTTTGAAATACTTTGTAGAGGATATGATTATTGTACTAATGATCAAAGATTGAAAGTGTTTCCTCTTACTCTAAAAGGAGCAGCTCTCCGATGGTTCATGAGCCTAGGTGGGAATTGCATCCAATCATGGGAGGACATGAAGAACATATTCTTGAAGAAGTACCAAGACTATTGCAAAGCCAATGAAGATATTTTCTATATGATACAAGGGGAAGATGAAAGTTTAGAGGACTATGTAGATCGATTTCATTATAACCTTCAAAAATCAAAGCATAAGCATTTGGAAAAAGAGATCTTAAAAACACTCCTTCTTAAAGGAATCAAAGATGAATTTTTAGAACTTTTAAATCTGATAGGAAAAGGTGATGTTTTTCAGTTATCATATGATGATGTTTGTGAGTTGTGCATAAGGTATTCAAGAGGAATCTCCAAGGCTGGTAAGAATCCTAGAGATGTTTTTTCTTTGTTTTCCAAATCTGCTATAAGAACAGGAGACATAAGAGCTGAAATCAATGTGTTATTTGAACATTTTAAAGTTGATTTTATTAGCTCTCTAAATGAAAAATTGGATGTTTTGCAGGTTCATAAAAATGAAGAATTTGATGAAATGTTTTGTTCTCATGACCGAAAGGAGCATCTCATAGATATTCACTCTTCTTTATCTAGGATGGAAGTAGCATATCTAAGAGGTAAGAAAGCTGCAACAAGGCCTACAGGTATGGTTCAAAACACTTTTTCTCCATTGTCATACTTGCATAATCCATTATGGAATGCTAATGTGTTAGGGCAGCCATGTCAATTTCAATATAACCATCAATCTTGTTTACAAGTTGGGCATGGTTCATCTTATGATGGCATGACTACTCTCCCTCATCTTGTAGCACAAGCACATTCTCCATATTCTCCACCAGCTCTTCCACAATATCTTGCTTGCCTATCAAAACCATTCACACAACCCAATCAGCCACATCATCAAAATGTTCCATTCCATACACATTTTCCTGCTCAACTAATTCCACACCCTCACCATAATAAACCAGTACAACATGCTTACAATGTTGAGCTGGCAAATTTACCCACCCTTCCCACCCATTCTATCTCACATGTGTTATTAGAGAAAACCTACAATGAGATTCAGAATGTTTCAAATGCAAAAATTGTAGAAGCTATGGAAGAAAATGAGGTTTCTTTTACTACGCATCAACAAACTATTTTAAAAGCTCAAGAACTTCATGATATGATGGCTATGCGAAATCAAGAAAATAAAGGATACATTGAAGATTGGTTTCACTCCATCATTTGTTTGCAACATCACTCCATGCTTCAACAATTTTTGATACCATTTTTTGAAGGGAAGTTGGCTTCTCATACCCTAATATCCATTAACATGCATTTTTCAAATTTGGGTATGTGCATACGTGAAGCTGTATTTCGAAAATGGCTTCACTGGAAGTACTCATACACGTAGTCATATTCATCCTTCAATCAAAGTAGGTTAGTGAAAAAATAAATTAAAACAAAATAAGGACATAAACAAGTGCATTTTGTTCTTTTGTAAAACTAGTTGTTTTTGTTGCAACATGCTATCGAAATCAACATCGGTGATAATTTTTTTTAATAATTTGTGTATGTAGATGAATCATAATGGAAATAATAAGTTCTACAAACACTCATTTTCATTTTTATCACCAATTTGAAAAAATATTTGAATTTCATTTTTTTGGCTTGCGGGCTTGATGAGATTTCTGAAAAAACAGTAGGGACAGTCATGTTTTGAGGGACCAAAAGTGAATATTTTTAAAACCTGTTTCTATACTAAGTAGCCCTTGATGTATACTTTCCAATCCAATTTGAATCACTCAATTTGGATTTGAAACGAAAAAGTTAGAGCCAAAACATTGACCGGATGTCTAGCGGGCAACTCAGGAACAGAGTTGAGACAGTCAGTTTTTGGAGGCCTAAATGAATGAATTTTTAAAACCTGTTTCTATGGTAGATCCTCCTATGAATCTAGTTTACAATGCAATTGGAATCACTCATTTTTGATATCGTATGGGGAAGTTATGATCAAAATACTGACTGTCTATCGTAAATCAACACTCTTAAAACTATGTCTTTCTGACTGTTCCTTACAGTATTTGACCTATCAATTCTTCTTATATTCAAAACTTGTTTCTATTGGAGATCAATAAATGAATCTATTTTCATTTCCAATTTGAATCATTCGAATCCGACATTAAATGAAAAAGTTATGCTTGAAATATCAACTATTGGTCTAAGCCGGGTAATAGAAAATGACTCTATTATGCAGGTTGTTCTAAACAAATTTGACATATCATATCATTGAGTTTTTAAAACCTGTTTCTATTGGAGATACACCTTTGAATTAGCTCTCATTTGGCTTATGAATCACTCAATTTGGACGAAAAACAAAGAAGTTGTGATTAAAACACTGCTGGTTAGTATGGTCAACCACTGCTCTCCCGCAGGTAACAAATAAATTTTACTTTGTTATTTTCTCCTTGGATTTGTTCTATAGAGTAACTACTTGTTAGTTTTTTTGCATAATTCTTGGATTAGGGGAGCCGTGCACCTCTCTTTATCCATGATTTAATGTTTTATTGCAAGTAGACACTCGTTTTTTGCAGGTCCTAGGAGAAAAAGAACGTCAATTTATGGACAAGTGATTCTTGAAACAAATTTTAATAAAACAAAGGAATTTCATCCAACTCATTACCCAATGGATTCATAATAGAACAAATGAAGAATTGACTTCAATTTCAAGATTCATGTCTTGTCACTGCTGCCAAAACATTTTTCAAAAAGATCATTTTTTACATAATATCATAGCTGTTGTAACTTAATTTACATATTGTTTTTTAAATAAAATGTTGTTTCTTTTCTAATTTCTTTTATATTTTGTGTTTCAGGTGTTGCTTCATTCAAAAGCATCAATGCAGTGAACAGCTAATTCATTCTTTGCGTGTTTGCATTTTATGGTTGTGTATTTTGCTGTTCCTTTTCTAAAGGAACAGCATTTGTGTGCATTTTTGTCGTTCCTGCTGTTCCTTTTTCAAAGGGACATCATTTTCGTTTTGCTATTTATTTTCTAAAGGAATAGCACTTTTTGGTTCAGCCATTCATTTTGTTGTTCCTTTTTCACAGTTCATTTTGCTGTTCCTTTTCGAAATGGAACAGCTGCTGTTCCTTTTCGAAATGAATAGCACTTTTGCACTTTCACATTGGGTGTGTTTTTGCTGTTCCTTTTGAAAAAGGAACAGCATTTGGTGTGTTTTTGCTGTTCCTTTTTCAAAAGGAACAACAGTGCGTGTTTTTGCTGTTCCTTTTTCAAAAGGAACAGCAGTTTGAGTTTTTGCTGTTCCTTTTTTTCAAAAGGAGCTGTTCCTTTTTTTCAAAAGGAACAACAGTGCGTGTTTTTGCTGTTCATTTTTAAAAATGAACAGCAGTTTGAGTTTTTGCTGTTCTTTTTTTCAAAAGGAACAGCAGTGCGTGTTTTTGCTGTTCCTTTTTCAAAAGGAACAGCAGTTTGAGTTTTTGCTGTTCCTTTTTCAAAAGGAACAACAGTTCGTGTTTTTGCTGTTCATTTTTCAAAAGGAACAGCAGTTTGAGTTTTTGCTCTTCCTTTTTTCAAAAGGAACAGCAGTGCGTGTTTTTGCTGTTCCTTTTTCAAAAGGAACAACAGTTTGAGTTTTTGCTGTTCTTTTTTCAAAAGGAACAGCAGTTCGTGTTTTTGCTGTTCCTTTTTCAAAAGGAACAACAGTTTGAGTTTTTGCTGTTCTTTTTTTTCAAAAGGAACAGCAGTGCGTTGAAAAAGGAACAGCAATTTGAGTTTTTGCTGTTCCTTTTTTCAAAAGGAACAGCAATGTGTGTTTTTGCTGTTCCTTTTTCAAAAAGGAACAGCAGTTTCGCATTTTTGTGTGTATTTTTGCTTTTTTTGGTATGCATTTTCTTTGTTGTTCCCTACACAGAACACCACTTTCTTTTTGAGTGTTTTTGCTGTTCCTTAAAAAAAAAGCAACACTTTGAGAGTATTTTTGAGAGCAACCCTTCCTTTCTCTTGTGGGATTATTCATAGTTCATCTCAACCACATTTTCCTGATTCTCTTTCATGGCATGAAGTTCACTACTTTTATGAGGACAAGAATTATGGATTCTATTGAAGCAAGTTAATATCATTCACGTTATGATCTTTAACAGGACAACTCCTTGATGATAGATTTTTTTCAGAAGGGACACAATTATTTATATATCACTTTACTGCATTGTTTTCTATTGAACATGATATTGATTGACCATCTTAATACCATGCTGGTTCCATCATCCCTGGTTATAATCTTCTCTGTCTGTAATAAATGAGATTATGGGTATATTTTTTTCTATTGACATCTTCAACTTCTTCCGCCATCCCTGCTCTTAAGGAGTACTGAGCCTCCCTCATTTTATCATAAAAATATGTAATAATAACAAAATTTTGTTCACAGATCGAGGATAGGGGGTCTCATTACGAGCCAGCCTACCATGTTCATAAGGCTGTAACAAAGTGACATTCCCATTATGGCCACCACACCAGGGTTATGATCCATTGGATAGCCAAATTATCCTTGGAACAGGAGGTCTCATCATGAGCCGGCCTGATCACTCTTGCTACATCTTAGTGAATGGCAGTGTGGTTATCTGGTTACCATGCCAGCACATTGATCTCTTCTGTAGAACAACACTGAAACTCTCTAGTTATAAATTGAGGATTCTGGCTCATATGGGTTAAAAAGCAACCCTGCCGGGGCTATGGACGCCTGCTGGTAGCAGCGGCTCTGCTTATGGTATTGAAGTTATATCTTATCGTCAATTATTATTATAATACCCTTTTCTTATTTTCTTTTTATCAGAGAAGTTATTTCCTTAACTTTTTCCCTATTTGAACCTTTATGTATGAGAAATTGTTTTATGATCAATCACATCATTTTCAGCTAGAATACCGTCAGCAAAACATCTTTTTAGCATATTGTTGTCCTTTTTTCGTTTTGCATAAACTATCATCACTCCAAAGCGTCCTATCTCTTATTCATAACTATCTTTACACACTTTGCTCTCAATATAACCATAATTTTCACCGTCCTATCATTGATAAGTGTACTCTGCTTCACTGATATATTGTTCATTCCATTGCCTTGCCGACAGCACCACCCCTTTCATATGCTTTATAGTTATGGAACCCATTTTCCAATTGGAGGGGGGAATGTATGCATTATGGGGTTGCATGCGATATGATTACTACACTTTGCCATACCTTGTTGATTTGACAACATATTAGTATTGCATGTATACATAAGTTTTTCTAATTGCAATTTTGCATGCATCTTATCTGTTGCTATTCAAAGCTAACACTATGGATTCAAGAACATTGTATGCAAAATAGTGCTTTGTTTACAGGAGAACAACAAGTATGGGCAGAATTCTATTCGTAGCATGACCACACTATTGTAGAGGCTCGCGAACGTGAACAATTCTTCAGACATGATGTGCTTCCCTGGATTCCACCTTTCGCATCACTTTCAGCACCAACTATGCCTACATCAGCTTCAACAACTGCCAGTCCATATATGTCATTCCACATTTTTGGAGGTAAAACTTGAGGTAAAATTGCATAGTTTTCTAATTTATTATAAATTTAGGAGAATCTAATGATAATCCATTTTGAGCATTATTTGTCATCCTTCATTCCACATCTTTACCACTTCCCCTTTTTCAGTAGCATGTCATTTTCGAGTGTGGGGGAGTGTTCCTTTCATTAATTTCTTTTTTATGACCATGTCATTCATATTCTTTATCATCCATTGCTATTCTTATTCATTCTCAACGCCTCCCTTATTCCATGTTATTTTACACCAAGCATAGAATTCAACCGCTAGTCGCAACCACCTCCATTTGTTTTCTAGCATCGCATGAGGACATGCTAATTTTTCAGAGAGGGGGAGGAATTGCTATGCATGATGGATGTTTTCTACTTTCTTCCTTATTTAAGGCATACAATTTCATTTTTACACAGTGCAGAAATTGATTTCCACATATTTTTTTAAACTATGAACTCAATCCTTGTAATTTTTGGAAAACACATACGTATCATTAATACAAATCTACACAATTTCAAGAAATATTGGTTCATAAAATTTCGGAAATCATGCACTCTCACCTACAGCCATTTTGTTTATATCTCATGATCCATGCATCAAAACGATCTGATTTTTGGATCATAGAAGCCTTCATATATTACAAATCTACTTGCAACATTTCAACAAAATCTGGTTTGTAGTTTTTGGGAAAATGGTTAATGAAGTTTGTTGTTATCTATGTCATATTTTGCTGCAACTTCATACATTTAGTTGAATGTCAATATAAAAATTGTTATGCCTTCATCGAGATTGCTAAAATTGAATATTCATTAATTAAGGAAGCATTCATTTATTCTCAAATTTTTATTGCTTGGTTAACACATGGTTTTTGTCTTTGGGTTGCATGAGGACATGCAATATATTCAGTTTTCGTTGCATGAGGACATGCAATATATTCAGTTTTCGTTGCATGAGGACATGCAACATATTGAGTGTGGGGGTATGTTGGGTCGTTAATATGCCATTATTATTGTCACTTGTGAACGTTTATTCCACCCATTTCTACCATTCTTCATCATGTCATTTATTATAATTTATTATATAAATCCATTTTATGATGATTTATGCTCTTACATTATTTATTCTCCTTTATTTCTAATAAATTGATGATTATGCATTATTTTACCAATGATAGTTCTAATAAGTTGGTTATAACATTATTCACCATTTTTAGCCTCCAAAGTAACTTCTAGATTGAAGATTTGATTTTTAAATCTGCCAACTCAGAAATTCGCTGGTTTAAGGAGTGACAGTTTTACGGTTGAGATTCTGAGCAAATGAAGACGAATTTGAGAAATCCAGAACATGGGTTTTGTCCAGAACGGGCCCAATTAACTTTGGCAAAGAACGGTTTGCCCAAATTTGGCTTGTACAGGGAGAAACGCAGGGTTCTTTGAGCACGATTTTCTCAGATTTGCAGTTGCGGCCGTCCTCCAAACTTTAGCTGCAAACCCAAATTCGTCTTGCTTTTGTTGAGAGATGAAAGGAAATATATTTTCTTGTTGATCATCTGGTTAGAATCAACCCAAATTTGTAAAACAAATCATGTTGTAATTATCTATGCTCTCTGATCTTTCTCTATTTAAATGAGAACAAAGATCAGAGAGAGGGAGACGTGATGATGGATTTGGGGAATGAGAAATGATGGACAACGATGGTGGATTATTCATGCTGTAATTCTTAAGTTTTTGCTGTTGTAATGATTCCACAATTGGCTGATTAATAAATGATTTGGGAGTGCTGTTCATTTTTCTCATTCTGAAGTAATCCCGCAGTGTCCGCTGGCGGCTAAGGGCCCAGCCTCTGGTGGAGTACGCTGCTGCTGCTGCTGTATATTATCTTTTTGGTTTATGCGTGATTTGTATTATGAGCTTGAATTGGTAATCTGGTGTGTTTTATTATTGCAGTTCTGTTATATTTCATATATCATTCTCTGCAACAAGAAAGTCGTAATGTGCATTCTGATCTTATAACGTATTGCTATCTCTTTAAAGTCGTTAATGTAACATTGATGTTCTCTACAGAATGCTATTGTTATTTAATTGCGGAGTAATCAAGCTGCAACCTTCTTAAGTTGGTATTACTGTATTCGTCCATGGTTTATACTTCATACGATTGCTGTTCAATTGACATTGTGGTTCCATCATGAATTGTAATCGTTACCCTTTCTAACCAGGATTAATACTTGCGTATCAGACTCAGATTACCATTTCTTAATATCCCTGTACGCTGTGTGTATTATTTATTTTAGCACCGTAGGCTGTTCCATATTTCATTTCTAATTAGTTGCCATTCTATTTCCGTTTGTTGTCTGATTTATTTGATTTGGCTTGGTTGTTGTTTGCTTCCATTAAATTAGAGTTTGCCGTTCAGTTCTTTTAATTCCAGTTGCTATTCCATTTACGGCCGTTCCATTTTAGACTTGCTATTCCATTTCCTGTTTGCTGTTCTATTTTACTTTCTGCTGTCCATTTACTTGCATTTATTGCTTTGGTGTGAGAGAAGGTCCAAGGCTGTCGTGAGCCTCAGCAAATGCTACCACGCTCCCTGATCCATGGTCCATGCTCTAATTCCTTTTGCATCAATTTCTAGAGGACTGAGTTATTGCTACTATATCCTCGATTGATGGTTGTTTGAATGAATGATTTAGTTTAGAACATTTCAGTTTCTTGCTGTTCTAATTAGATTCTTTTTCAAGCATTCATTTACTTTTGGGTTTTAAGCACTATACTGCAAAACATTACTCTTAAGTAAATAGCCGCCTCAGACAGAGTACACTCTTGAAATAAAAAGTCGTCCCTGGGTTGATAATTAATGTGAGGTAATTAGGAGTTTAAAAGACACCTTTTTATCGCTCCACACATCTCACCTCTAGAAAGCTCGATACATAGTCCAGGATTTGACCTTGCACAACAGGAAATATATGACTACATAGAGTCACTGGAAAGGAAGGTGACAACAATAAAGGAAACAATATAGAGCCCTGGAGAAGGAAGCAACCATGTGAATGAAAAATAGGCCTCAAACATCTTGAAGCAGGAAATCTTTGAACTAGCAACATTGAATCGGTATCTTAAAAATGAAAATCAAGCCCTGAAGATACAGAGTGAGATACAGATTTCCAAGAGTGACAATCTGATCCTACATCTAAGCTTGTGGTATAAGAAAAACAAGAAGCTGAAGAAAGAGAGCAGAATTATGCAGAGAGAGATAATCAGTTTAAAGTACAAAATTCTAATGAGGAAGCCTAGAATGCCAATCTCGCCAAAAATAAGAAAACAATGAAATAAGGAGATGACAAACAAAAGGCACAAGCAAAATACAAGGAAGAAGTGTATGAGGACATACAACATCTCCAGTCCGGGGGAATGTAGAGTCTAAAGATTGTCCTACCATGACATCCTTTTTGCCTAAAGATCCTCTCTTTTTCATATATATTTCCCACTTAAATAAATTCATATCTACAAGGTTTTGATGAAGGTATGCATTAGTATGTTTTCTTGTTCATATTCAACTATATACCCTATTGTTTTAATTAAAGTTACAATTGGCTACCGAATCAGTCTGTTTCCACAGCTAGTCCAGGATTCTGTAGCTGTCTTCATTGTTCGCGAGGTTCCAGAGCTCCAGGTCAGCAACAAAAGGTGCAGATGGATAGAGGATGACTCCCTCATGGATACCTTCCTATCCACTCGAAATTGTTTGCCAAAAGAAGCACATGAGATCACGGTCAAACTCCAAGTCAACCACCGGATTAACACAGAACAAAACCTGAGATCAGCTGAAACCTTATCGTTTTTCTTTAGAATAGAAAAATGATGATTTAACGATATAAGTTTAGATAGGATTAAGAGATATTAGGCTTAAAATATTCATATAGTTATGCCAAGAGACCTGCTATAAAGCTAATGGCCGCACTGTTATTTGGGTGCGCGCCGAATGATATGTTTATGAACAATTTGTGAATTTTGTGTGAATGAAATTGGTTTTTGTGTGCAAGCATTGTGTTGATTTGAAGCTCTGAACTGCTATGTGGAGGGCCCCTACAAACAGTGGTAGGTTTTTAATCAAATACAATATGATTTCCTTTAATTCTTCAATTGCTCTGTTTTGTGTGACAACGCTACATAATGATCTCGCCAGCAAATTGTTATCTGCATAAGAACTTTAATTTGATTTATTCCTAGTTTAGACTGTTATCTAATTTTCTTTATACCTGGTACTTTACAGTTCTTTCCTTTGCTTATTATCCAGCGTAATTTAAGTGTGTTCAATTCATAATAAAGATGTTGCTTGGGTTACTTTGTTTGAGCAGAAATTGAACAAGCGACAGGACCTCTCCTAAAACAATTGAGTTCAACAGTATCCCTTCATAGCTAATAAAATAGGTTTCTTTTTTCACTTAGAGAATTAGGAGCTGTAGCATAGAGATTTAAGGTCAAATATCCCAAACAATCTAACATAAGAAAAATCACTCTCACATCATCTACGAACTAGTTGGATAGAGATTAATTCCTAGGAAACTTAATCAACATCCCTAAGAATTACAACACTAATACAATTGAAAAACACCGCCCCCATCTTGAGTTTAGATCTTAACAAATACATAACGACCTAATGAATAACTTCTAAGCACATATTGTGCACCTGTACCTCATCAGTCTACGCACCCTGGTTGACAATTTATGATTGCCAATCCAAGGACATTGAATTGACCAAACAATGAGTACTCCATAACTTAGAGAACCACAAATGAAATTGGAGGATTTATTGAAGAAGAGATATATATGACCCAATGTATCACCATAGGGTGCTCTAGCCCTAGTTATTAAGAAAAATGATGGAACATTGCGACTGTGTGTGGATTTTTGACAAATGAATAAAATGACTATTAAGAATAAATACCCATCGCTAAGGACATATGATTTATTTGATCATCTTGGAGGAGATAAGGTGTTTTCAAAAATTGACTTGAGGTCAGGATATCACCAATCGAATCAAGGAGTAAGATATTAGTAATATCATGTTTCAAACTCTTTATGGACATTATGAGTTTGTGGTGGTGCCTTTTTCATTAACCAATGCACGAGGTATCTTTATGTGCTTGATGAATGGTGTCATTAGATAATATTTGTATAAGTTAATTATTATTTTTCTAGAAGATATGCTGGTGTATTCTAAATTAGAGGAGGATCATGAGTAGCATTTGAGATTGGTTTTATAGGAGTTTCGAGAACACTAGCTCTATGTTAAGATCAATAAGTGCTCCTTTTAAAATTCATTATTTGGGCCATATTATTTTGGGGAATGGGATATTTATAGAATTAAAAAATATTAAGGCCATAAGGAATGGCCAGCACCAAGTATTATTACAGAAGTCATGTCCTTTATTGGGCTAGCTAGTTACTACATAAGTTTCATTTAGGGAATTTCTAGGATTTCCCATCCCATCACTTTGTTGCAAAGGAAGGGTGTTAGATTTGAATGGAACAAGTGTGAGGGAGCCTTTTAACATTTAAAGGATCTCTTAACAAGTTCTCAAATATTGAATATTTCAGATCCAAATGAGGATGTTCTAGTATGCACTAATGCATGTTGAGAAGGTTTGGGAGGAGTGCTTATGAAGAAAGGACATGTGGTGTGTTATGAGTCTAGGAAGTTCAGGGACCATGAAAGAAATTACGTTGCACATAGCTTGTAATTGGAGGCTATCATTCATGTTATTAAGATGTGGAGACATTATCTTATGGGCCAAACATTTGAATTGTAGATAGATCAGTATGGTTTGTGGCACTTGTTTGAGAAACCAAATATGAATGCTCGACAAATTAGGTGGATAAAATTGTTAGAAAAATATGTTTTCAAGATTAAGTACATTAAAGGAATGGAGAACAAAGTGGAAGATGATCTTAGCCGAAGAGTGCATTTGATGCATGCTTCAGTAGTAAGTATATATAAGGAAGATATAATATATAGAGTTAAAGAAGTTGTTAGCACCTAAATCTGCCTTAGGCTGAAGGAAGGCAAAAATTAGGGTAACCAAAAACCACGCTTAGTCTGGTAGCTAGCCCTACCAGAGCAGGAGAGGGCTCTCTCCGTGTCATGCTCAGTGAAATGATAAACGAAAAGGACTGAGATAACTTTCCAACGAACAATTTATCTTAGGCTATTAAGTGAAAATGAACATAAGGAGGGATTTTTATGAATGACTGTGTTTCTGGGATGTTATGGGACCACTGGACCTCAATGAACAGAGAACTTACCATAAAGGCACATATTATTTCGTGAGGCAAGGTAGGTGCCTACTCATCATACGACCTAGACCTGTTAGCCCTACCTAGACCACTTGATTCAGGAATCGCTTAGGAGGTACCACCTTTCACCCTATTAGAAGGACCGTATCAGAATAGCAGCATCGTAAGAGAAGGAAAAGTGTTGATAGCGCTACTTCTTCAATGCTTAATGGAGTAAGGTAAGTGGTTCTAGGGCATGTAGTTCATATGGTGGAAAGGGGAACGGGTACTCGGGGTTATGATCGTATCATGCTCTGCTATGCCTATGCTATTCATCAAAAAGCATGGCAATTTTAGTTTTAAGATATGGCGGAATGGAGAGATTGATTAAGAAGGTGAAAAGGGCATGGACAACATGAATCCTTTTCAACAGAAGAATGAACAATGTACATGAAATTTTCCCACAGGTAGAGCAATAAAATTGAATTCTACCTAATCTCATTCGAAAAATTTCACCAGAAATGAATATGAAATGAAATATGGAACATAACAAGATACATATGAAACATAAGAGACACACTTGCTATACTCACAACCACAGGAATCTCATGAAACAGAGCCGCTTCCTTTCATTAATTCTCTGTAAAAATATACAATGCAGAAACAAAGTTTCTTTCCCACAGACTCCCATAAGTTACAAGCCAACCAACCAAAAAAAATTGCTTTGCAAATGGTTTGCATACAATATATAGAATGTGCCATGAAGAGATAGAACGCCCAAGGGTCACAAAATGAAGGTGGAGAGCCAAGAATCAGCTACAGGTGCAGCACCAAAAACATGACACATGGCTTGGGTGACCCTTTGCCTTCCTTTGCCACTTGTATAACTGACCATATGGAGTGAAAATATTTATAAAACCGTCGCGCTCCTCCTCCTATGTGTCGTGCTATTTTCCAGGTGACTTTTGGAGGCCTTTCTGATGTCCAAATTGAGATTAGGATAGCTTGTTGGAAGGGTCTTTGAGTCTAATTTCCAACCCAACCAGAATTTTTCGATTTGGAGTTCATTTGCTTTGTCAAAAATCAAATATCCCAATACTGGTCGAACTGTGCCAAATGAGGCTGCCTCAAGGCAGAGTGCTGTTGCAGTCAACTTTTGAATGCCTTATTCAATCTCAAATTAAGATCGTGATAGCTCATTAGAGAGCCTGTCCTATCTACTTTCCATCCCAACTGGAATTTTGCAATTTGAGTTCATTTTATCTGTCACAAATCAAATCTCCCAAGACTGGTCGAACTGTGCCAAATGAGGCTGCCTAAAGGCAGAGTGCTGTTACAGTCAACTTTTGAATGCCTTCCTCAACTCCAAATTGAGCTCATGATAGCTCATTGGAAAGCTACTTGTCTCTAGTTATCATTTGGATCATCAAGCAAGTCATTTGGCCAACTGAGCTAGGAGAAAACTTGATTTTCCTGAGGTCGCTCCAGAGGTGCATCAATTCTCCCAAGGCAACTGTATTTTTGACATTTCCTCAAAACCATAACACCTGTGTAAAAAGTGAAGGAGTTTTTTATTCCTTGGTCTGTTATGGACAAAAACCTCTCTCAGTTTTCCAAAATTCATCTTTTATTGCTCAAAAACATCATTTGAGTGAAACATATCCCGATGTGTGGGACAAGGGATTTGCTAAATGAAGCGAAATGAAGGGGATAGGGAGCTTCTAAATTCTTGAGGAAATTTTGGGAAGTATGGAGGGATGTTAGGAAGTAGGGGAAAGTGGAATCTCAGAAATTGAGTGAGGGGAAGGGGTCAAAAAAGGCAAAACACAGGCCCAACCATAGAAAATTGCCAGGTTGTAGCAAGAAACTAGGGTTTGTGCGAAAATGAGGAATTTGGGGGATCTCAGTGATGGGAAGTGTTTGATAAGGTATTTTAAGGATAGGGGAAGGTGTATGAACATCAGGATACAAGCTTTTCCGATGATTTGACCATCCAAGAGAAATTAGCTTCAAAACCCTAGGAGAGGGAAATGAACCTTGCCTAGGCGCAACTGAAGCACGAACAAGGTGTGAAATGACCCAATGGAACTTGGCATGATGATGACAACCTTCTGAATGATGGTAGACTCAGCTGAATGGTGACATGGAACATCATTTGGACAACTTTGACAAGGGTAAAATCACACCCTAGACTTAATGCCTAGTGACCAAATTTTACTTGAAGACTCACTGAAATGATAAAATTTGACCTTGACACCTTAAAATCACTTGTGTAAGAGCATGTTTGATCACTGGAGGAAGGATGCAAATACTAACACTAACATTGGCTCCAATGGGGGATGGTAGCTCCTTGGAGGTGCCAAGAACAGCAGATCTCTGGAAGAGCTAGACAGTGCCTTTTGTCCATTGGGCTATGGAGTCCATTGTTCCGACAAACCAACATGACTCAATTTATTGACTAAAACTTGACTAAAACTGACTCAATGCAAACTAACATGACTAAAAAAAAACTTGACTTTGAACTTAAAACTTAAAGCTTGGTGGTAGAGCATGACCACCTTTATTTCTTACAAGACTATATATCATCAAACTATATCAAACTGCCAATGTAACCAATCAAGAAGATGGCTTCTTGACTGATTCTTCCGATCAGATCTTCTGGTCAACAATTGATATTGGTAACTAGGCATCCAAAAACATAATTGGCCATGATCTCCTTCATCACTGAATACTGCAATAATCACCTTCACTGCTGTCCGCAACAAATTTGCCATTGGATCATGAAAAACATGAAGATTTACCTCCTGCTGAAGAAACAAGATGTATTTTTCTTTTGATTCTGATCTTCCTTCATTTTCCACTGTACAAAGATCTTGATTTTGCTGCAAAGTTTCCTGAGCATCTTGATGGGACTCCTCTAATTTCTCTTCATGTTGCTGAAATGGATTCTCATACAAGGCTTCCATGATATCATCCTCCATAAAATTATCATCCCCGTAGTATTTTTCAAGGCTCTCAATAAAACCATGAGCATGCTTGCAACAATCTTGAACTAAATTTAATGATGGATAAGATTCTTTATACTTCTCAAAGAATACTGAATGAAAATCCTTTAGACAATAAATGGAAGCAGGTGGCAAACTTTCATACCAAGATCGGGCTTCGTCTTCCAGAGTGGCCATGAATATCTTCATTAAGCAATCTTCAGGAAAATCAACCTTCAACTTGCGAATATTCATGTGAAATCGAACTAGGTGTAAAGCAGCATCCTTCTTACCATCATCTTTAAACGTAGGCAGATTCTTTGACCAATCTACCTTCGGAATTTTATTTGGGAAGCCTGGGATGTGATCTCGGCTCATGGGAGCGTATCTTCTTGCAATCCGATCCATCACGAATGGAGTTTCCAGGTGAATGATTTCAGCCATCTTCTTATGTCTGATCGTTGTTCACCATCAACATCAGATCTGAACTTGAGATATGTCCTGGGACAAGACAATCTACAAGAAAACAATTTTGTAATCAAGTCCCCAGTATGGTCGCCATTATGTTAGCACCTAAATCTGCCTTAGGCTGAAGGAAGGCAAAAATTAGGGTAACCACAAACCACGCTCAGCCTGGTAGCTAGCCCTACCAGAGCAAGAGAGGGCTCTCTCCGTGTCACACTCAGTGAAATGATAAATGAAAAGGACTGAGATGAATTTCCAACGAACAATTTATCTTAGGCTATTAAGTGAAAATGAACATAAGGAGGGATTTTTATGAATGACTGTGTTTCTAGGATGTTATGGGACCACTGGACCTCAATGAACAGAGAACTTAACATAAAGGCACAGATTATTTCGTGAGGCAAGGTAGGCGGAAAGCATAGCAATTTTAGTTTTAAGATATGGTGGAATGGAGAGATTGATTAAGAAGGTGAAAAGGGCATGAAAAACATGAATCCTTTTCAACAGAAGAATGAACACTGTACATGAAATTTTCCCACAGGTAGAGCAATAAAATTGAATTCTACCTAATCTCATTCGAAAAATTTCACCAGAAATGAATATGAAATGAAATATGGAACATAACAAGATACATATGAAACATAAGAGACACACTTGCTACACTCACAACCACAGGAATCTCATGAAACAGAGCCGATGCCTTTCATTAATTCTCTGTAAAAATATACAATGCAGAAACAAAGTTTCTTTCCCACAGACTCCCAGAAGTTACAAGCCAACCAACCAAAAAAAATTGCTTTGCAAATGGTTTGCATACAATATATAGAATGTGCCATGAAGAGATAGAACGCCCAAGGGTCACAAAATGAAGGTGGAGAGCCAAGCATAAACTACAAGTGTAGCACCAAAAACATGACACATGGCTTGGGTGACCCTTTACCTTCCTTTGCCACTTGTATAACTGACCATATGGAGTGAAAATATTTATAAAACCGCTGCGCTCCTCCTCCTGTGCGTCGTGCTCTTTTCCAGGTGACTTTTGGAGGCCTTCCTGATGTCCAAATTGAGCGTAGGATAGCTTGTTGGAAATTTATTTGAGTCTACTTTCCAACCCAACCAGAATTTTTCGATTTGGAGTTCATTTGCTCTGTCAAAAATCAAATCTCCCAAGACTGGTCGAACTGTGCCAAATGAGGCTGCCTCAAGGCAGAGTGCTGTTGCGGTCAACTTTTGAATGCCTTCCTCAATCTCAAATTAAGATCGTGATAGCTCATTGGAAAGCCTGTCCTGTATAATTTCCATCCCAACTAGAATTTTGCAATTTGGAGTTCATTTGCCCTGTCAAAAATCAAATCTCCCAAGACTGGTCGAACTGTGCCAAATGAGGCTGCCTAAAGGCAGAGTGCTGTTACAGTCAACTTTTGAATGCCTTCCTCAACTCAAAATTGAGCTCATGATAGCTCATTGGAAATATAATTGTCTCTAGTTATCATTTGGATCATCAAGAAAGTCATTTGGCCAACTGAGCTAGGAGAAAATTTGATTTTCTGAGGTCGCTCCAGAGGTGCATCAATTCTCCCAAGGAAATTGTATTTTTGACATTTCCTCAAAACCATAACACCTGTGTAAAAAGTGAAGGAGGTTTTTCTTCCTTGCTCAGTTATGGACAAAAGCCTCTCTCAGTTTTCCCAAATTCATCTTTGTTTGATCAGAAACATCATTTGAGTGAAACATATCCCGATGTGTGGGACAAGGGATTTGCCGAAATGAAGCGAAATGAAGGGGATAGGGAGCTTCTAAATTCTTGAGGAAATTTTTGGAAGTATGGAGGGATGTTAGGAAGTAGGGGAAAGTGGAATCTCAGAAATTGAGTGAGGGGAAGGGGTCATAAAAGGCAAAACACAGGCCCAACCATAGAAAATTGCCAGGTTGTAGCAAGAAACTAGGGTTTGTGTGAAAATGAGGAATTTGGGGGATCTCAGTGATGGGAAGTGTTTGATAAGGTATTTTAAGGATAGGTGAAGGTGTATGAACATCAGGATACAAGCTTTTCCGATGATTTGACCATCCAAGAGAAATTAGCTTCAAAACCCTAAGAGAGGGAAATGAACCTTGCCTAGGCGCAACTGAAGCACGAACAAGGTGTGAAATGACCCAATGGAACTTGGCATGATGATGAAAACCTTCTGAATGATGGTAGATTCAGCTGAATGGTGACATGGAACATCATTTGGACAACTTTGACAAGGGTAAAATCACACCCTGGACTTAATGCCTAGTGACCAAATTTTACTTAAAGACTCACTGAAATGATAAAATTTGACCTTGACACCTTAAAATCACTTGTGTAAGAGCATGTTTGATCACTGGAGGAAGGCTGGAAATACTGACACTAATAGAAGTTATAAATTTGGATCAACTGTATTTGGCCATTAAGAATAGTTTACAATAGGAGGAGACACAACCAAATATTCAGATTATGAGCTTACAGAAGATGAAGAAATAATTTTGACTTGGATTAAAGAAGGACGTAGAAAATGACATAGCCAAATGTTTGGAATGCTAGAGAGTTGAGGTTGTCCACAAGCACCCAACAAGATTATTGCAGCCCATAACCATTCTTGAATGGAAGTGGGATGTGGTGCCAATGGATTTTATTACAAAATTTCCCAGTGCAGGTAAAGGGTGCGATGTTATCATGGTAGTGGTTGATAAGTTTACTTCTCATTTCGTACTAGTGAAATTAACGCATAAGGTAGCTAATGTAGCTGATGGTTTTATGAGAGAAATTGTGAGGTTGCATGGCATGCCTAGAGAAATGATTTTGGATAGATATGAAGTTCACATATAATTTTTGGATGGGATTATTTAAATGGTTAGGTACTAATTTGAATTTTAATACTGTGTATCAGTTAGAGTTAGATAGACAAACTGAGCATGTTAACCATGTGATTGAAGATATGTTGCAAATGTACATGTAATGGATAAACCATCCAAATGGGAGGAGTACTAACATCTGGTAGAGTTTGCGTACAATAATATATATTAGGGTTTGAAGCATTATATGATAGGAAGTTTCATACTCTTGTGAGTTGGGGAAATCTAGTAGACAAATTCATGGTTGGGTTGTAATTGCTCAAGAAATGGAGGAGTAGGTTGTGAATATTACGAAAAATCTCAAGGTTGCCCAAGACAGATATAAAAGTTATGTGGATAAGCATAGAGTTCATAGAGAATTTAAATTTGGATATCACGTGTTTTTAAAAGTTAGAGTTGGAAGAGCCCATTAAAGTTGGGAAATTGTGCCAAAGGAAGCATGCTATCATGGACCATTCAATATCCTTGAGAGGATCGGTTCCATTGAATACAAACTTGCTTTGATTGAATCCATGCATGTTCATAATGTGTTTCATGTATCTTTGATTAAAAAGTATATTCCTTCTACTTATCATGTGATTGATTAACATATGATCCAGGTGGTGTTGGAGGGATATTTCTAGGTACAACCCAAACAAATTTTGGACAGGATGGTCAAGGTGCTCTAGAATCAAGCCGTCGACATGGTAAAGGTACAATGGACCTTGCTCAGTCCTAATGAGGCCACATGGGAGAAAAAAGATGTAATGAGGGAAGAGTACCCTCATATTTTTGATTGATGTGTTTTATACACTTGTATATTTGTTGCACTAAGAACAATGCATAAAATAAGGGGTGGAGAAATGTAATACCCCTACTAGTTTATGATGTAAATATATGTACCTTGATATTAGACTGGTGAGTCAGAGTCATTTTTGGGGGCCCGTGTGCCTATGTATTTATGTTTTGGTGAAGTAGCCAAAGGGCCAAGATTGTAAATATGATGTAAACATTTTTATTACAATATAACATAAAATAGGCTAGATATGGATCCCACTCCATGGTATGAGTATGGGGGGCTATGCAACTCCACGATGAAAGGAAACATGGTGTTTGGAGATAGGTTTTGGTTACAAGGAGCACTCGGAGGCACGTGGCTTCAGGGTGTGCCACACAGTAGAGAGAGGATTATAGAGGATTATGGATGGATTTTGGTTTTGAGCAACTAGTTGGTGAACCATGAGCTTGTGTCCTAGACCGGCTATGAGCTATTTGGATTTATGTCTTGGAGGGTGCCTGAAATCCTTGGAGTAGCATGAGCTCTTGAAGCCCTGTGTTGAGAAGTTTCTAATAAGTCATAAGACATCTTGGAAGGTTGACATCATAGAGGAACTAACAGGTCTTAGAGAAGGGTGTGCCACTTGAGCGCAAGTTTGGGGAAGTAGAGCGCTATGGTTGGAGTCATGGTTGTTGGGTTGGTACCTTGGAGGTGGATATGTTGTTATTTAGGGTTTACTAATTCTTATGGAGTTGCAACTAACCTAACTCGGGGGTGACCCAAGGTTGAAATTCATGAACCACATAGTCTATGGCATGGTGAAACGTGGAGAGCCTATAGCTAATCAAATTTCCTTAGGAAGATAAGTGTGCAATTTTATGTGCCATGCTGTTTATATGATTTTATGTTGAAACCCTAGTTTTGGGGGTTTGTGTACAAATGTTTATAATTATCATTTTATTCTGATTTGTGTATTTATTGGTTATACATATAATCATAGTTGTTGGTTATGTGATGTTAAGAGGCTTCCTGTACTATATTTATGTGGATAACTATGGTTAATTAATTGTTGTATCTGCTATGTAATGTTGTAATTATGGTTCATATGTGTTCAAATTAGCATTTGGAGCACTCTGAAATTGCATTCATAAAAACCCAATATTTCCAAGCTTAGAAACAATTGTGATAAGTTTAGGATTTTCACTTCCATATAGAAATCATATATTTTTAAGTGTCGTGGTTTCGGTAGCATTTTCCAGCAGGAGGACAACTTGTCCCCCTCCCCCCTCCCCCCTCCCCTTCTCTCCACTAATCACTCCATCTGTGGAAATTGTATAACATTGTTATTGATATGTAATAAAATTATTAATTTATAAAAGGTGGTAGGTGTGAAAGGATTATATTTGATATTAAGGGAAAATTTATTTTGAATGTATTGAAACAATCAATTTGAGTTTTTAAATTTGTACAAACTAGGTTCTTCTTTACATATTGGAATTAGTATATGCATTCAAAAGTGTATTTCAAGCAATGAATAATGACAATTTCACCAAGAATCATATCATTAGATTTCAACAAAAAGGAAAAAACATAGAACAATTAGACTTCTCCCTTAGGGGAAAATGGAATATGACTTTGCTTGGAGATTAAGAACATTTACAAACAACCACAACAAGGAATATGCTCTTCTTTAGGGCCTCTTGCTCTTAAATGACTCTAACATAAAATCATTGATCATTAGTGCAGACTCAAGTGTCATCATCAAATAAATGGACATATATTTAGCTCCATAAAGAATAATCTAGCCTCAACCATCATAAGTATTGGGACCCTAGAGTCACAGTATGCTGTGCCATAATGCAGAGCCTGGTAACATCAAAATTTGACTTCAATTTTGTTGCAATGATTTATTTTATGTTGAAGAATCTATGTATGAATCACCTAAGTTTGTTTCATTCTGCTATGTGTATTTTTGCATTTTCAAGTTTTAGCCTTCATGCACTTTGGTTTTTGTATAAGGTTCCAATAAAAGAAAATAAAATGTAGAGAACAAATTTCAGCAAATTATATCAGATCTTATATTCTGTTTATTATGAATGTTGTTTCTTGGCTGTAAAATGATGCATAAAAGTGTGAAATTTACTTTTAATTTTGCTGGTAATTTTTTGTGTACATTGAAATATGAGCATCCATGCACCTCGGCTTTAAAATAAAGTTCTAAAAATAAAATAGAAGATATAATGTGCAATTTTAAATAAACCGAATCATCTTTTTAATTTTTGTTTTATGGTTTTAGTTTCTTTTGAGAATTTAGGTGGAAAAGTGTCAATAATTCATAAATGTTTTGTTGGGTATAATTTCCACAAGTTTTCAGGTTAGAGCATCCATGTATCTTGGGTTTGATATAAGAATAATAAGGGCTTGAGTAATAAAAGAAACTATGGAGAACATATTTCAGCAAATCAAGATGAGCAATTAAGAATTCATTCTTAGCCTACTGATATCAAATGAACAACTAAGAAATTAAGAATTCAGTTGTGAGAAACATAATAATTAGAATTTATGCATTTGCATTTCAACCCAAAGTAAAGTTTTACCAAAATAACAAAGATGCTCTTCACAATCTTGATAAAATTTCTCAAAATGAAAGAAAACAATCTTACAGATTCAACATTCTATTTAATTCACACAATTACATTTACATTTCATACAAAATCAAGTTTACAACATGATCTTCCATGGAATAACTCTGCAATTGTATTCATATTGAGAAAAAATTCAAATTACAAGGTGGGCTTTCACAATTTTATGACAAGAAGCACTGACACCCCAAAACATACTTCATATCCTTCCTTTATACTAGCTTTAGGAATCCCAATAATTTCCAGAAAAAATTGCCAGAATTTCCCCTACACCATAAAATTTCTCCCCCCTTTTTTACATAAAAATGAGGCCTATATAAAATATCAAGAGTCAAGACCCTAACCTTAAACCAATAGTGGTATTGAGTAACCACTACGAATATTTTGCAAAAAATACAATTGTTTTGTAATTAACTTCTTCTATAAGTTTCTAGAAATATGCTAGTTATAGGGTTGGTCCCATCTTATTTGGCTGAAGTGGACTTTCTTTTCTCTTTATTGCTAATGTGTTGGGTGCTTTCTATCTCTTGCTTAGGTGTTGGTTGAAGGGTCTAGATCACCTTGGCTAGGTCACCTATGGGGCTACCTCTATTGTGCTAGAACTTGTGGAAGTAGTTGTGGCTATGTTTATTGCTATTGTGGTGGTCTGGGACTAGAACATGCCTCCATCAGAGACACCTGTGACATTTCTCCCCCAACATATGACTGTACGGGTCCCCTTTGCATGACCAATTTGTATAAATCCATAATAAATTTCCACTCCTTTCCAATTGGAATATCACATGACTTTACATCTTAAATAGATCCTTCTGGATTTGTGACCACACCATAATCCACTTTTCCTTATGTTTTGAAGAGGTTATTTAGCATCAACAATATTTTAAAATGGTGTCCATGCAATTTTACAATGCCTTTTCCTTATAGGGAATGATCCTCATCCCCAAAGCCTTTTTGATCCTCTTTAATTTCAATAAGGATTTTCATGAGGGGATCCTTGGAATATAAATCCCCATTACCATCAAATAATGCTGGGAATTCCATCTTATAAAACATCTCACATTTAACCTTGAATCTTTGTACTTCCTTTTTCAGTGTCTCTGCTTTCTTCTCCACCAATATTACCATCTTTTGTTTTCTTTTCATCTGACTCTCCCATGCTACCCACTTAGATCTATCAATATTTTCCTTTGAGACATCCTCCTTAGGCATATGGTTAAAGAAATCTATTATCACTCCTTCCTTGGTGGGGGAGTCACCAACAATGTTCTTAATCACATTCATCTCTCTATTGACCCTTCTAAAAATGTCTATTTTTTCTTGGATCAACTCCATATGATCCCAATTCTTCTCCACTATCTTCATTATCCTCTCCCATATGATTGTTTTGGAAACCTTAAAAGAGGATTTACTAGGGTGCTTCCTCCTCATAACCACCAATTCTGCTTCAATTTACTCACCATGCTCCTGTGTCTGGTAGAGTTCAATCTTGGTACTTTCTAATTATTCTTCCTTCTTCTTCAGTTATTTCTCTTGATTTTAGAGAATAACTTGAAACTTCTTGGCATCCTATGATACTATCATTGATTCCACTTTCCCAACTATAACGTTAGGGGTTTGGTGGGACTGATAAGTCTCACCTGTCTTTTCCTTCATCTCTTAGACTTGTGCTTCTAGTATCACAACTTGGTCTTTGAATTCTTTATTATTCATCAATACATCATGGATCTTCTGATTTAGCTCCTGGTTCTCTTTCTCTGCAACTCATCTATTTTCATGGGATGTGCATCTAGGATATTGAGCTATTTTTTCATTAAGGGTATCTCCCTATCCTTATCCTCCAACATGGTCTTATATTCCTTGAAATCACGAGGATGTGTAGCTAGGTGGGTAGTTTTGTCCTCCTAGGATTTTATCTTCATCTTCCTGGATTTGCATACCAACTTTTCATATTTCAGTTGGATGCTAGCCTTGTTGTACAACTCCTACAATTTATCAGCTATAACATTAGTTCGATGCATTTGTATATGCACCATATGAGTCACTTACATTTAATTCCATGATATTAGTATATGGAATATGATATGCTAACATGGATAGTTGATGAACTTCATAATCTGACATGGATCTGACTATCTCTACCTTATATTGTAACACCACCAACTTGAAAATTCCCCTTTCATAGTCCAATACGCTCTTAACCTACATTGGGGGAAGTGGCTAGTTTTATTCTATCTTTATGTCTTTTATTTATTTAGATGATTTCTTAGCCATTTCTTGAAATTGTACCATCACTAAAACCTATCCAGGCTTGGAAACATCTCCTAAATCCATTGCTTTAGATGTTGACATGATAGAGGGCATGTGCTCCATAGTAAAAGCATGCTTTGATGGGGTTTCCAGCTAACTCTTATACAAAACTAGTGCATGTGATTCTTATCTCTTCGTCATCCTCCTCCTCGTCCTCATCATCTCCTTTCACTTCTTCTACCCTAGCTTTCTTAGAGCTAGGCTCCTCCATTTGATCAACATCCATGGGTTCTAAAGTGACCCTTTTCTTCCTTGAGACGTGGGAATTGCTTAACTCAATTAGATGTAAAATCACTTTAATTTCATCACAAGTAGACTTATTGGCACAATATTCTACTATGGGATTTGATTAATGCTTATGGTATTGTATATCCTTTTCCTTTCTCATCTCATAAATGTTGTTGTGAGGGTCATACTTCCATACTCTTGCTTGTGAGAAATCAAAACTCCGCCATATATTCTCCATAATATCTAAGGAATTCGTTAAACTGACCATAAATGGGCTTACCTCATGAGGGAGGTGGAAAGTTAAAACTGCCTTTTTGGAGGTGAAATGCACATTATCACTGTTAAATCTTTGTCTAATGCAAATATGTGGGGATTCATGAATGCTGGTAACTAATAAGGTTTTCCTTTAAATCCATATACCCTAATGACTGTATATTCTTGGAAAAGGTACCATTAACCTATTTTAGTATCATGAGTGAACTCTAAATTCTCCCTGAGGAACTGAGGAGCTCTGGAAAAAGGTTGACCATGCAAAATAGTATAAACAAATGACATGAAAGATGAGACATATTTGAATAAGCCTTGGTTTTCTTCTGGATTTCTAACCATGGGTAACCACTCATAAAGATGTAATAGGGCATCATGTTCATCCAAAGGGGCTTCACTCAATGAACCTCAAACATATCACATGCGTTCATGAAATACTAAACAATACCCCTAATTTGACTACATATTGGAAAATACCTGTAAAAATCACATTATTTAACCCCCTACCAATACTAACCCAATACATCTTCCCAATTAAAAAAACCCCTACTTTCACTAGATATTGTAGGTATCCATTTTTTCATTAACATTTTTATACCCCTTTATATTTTTTCATTAACTTTGAGCTCCATTTTTTATACCTACTAATATAAAAACCATTTACCACCTATTATATGCTTAATATCTTATGTCATTTTTCCCTCAATATATATCCCCCAATATGAATGCATCTGGTAGGGCATTGTTCCCCCAATGAAGCCCCCGTGTGTTCATCCACCATCTTGGGCTTTAGTTTTTCAAGATGAAAATACTACTGGTGGATAAATAAGTGGACCAGGTAAGCCAGGTAATAGAAAGAACTCCCTTCTTCAAATTCTATCATTTGGGAATGATTCTCATTGGCAAAAAACCACTGAAATTCAAACTTTGTACATGCCTTGGTGACTAGGTGACACAAGGAAACTAACTGTTAGTATGAAAATTCCTGGAAGACGTACCAAAAACCCTCACTTAAGTCACTAGGTGACAAGTGACCCTAACAACAAGTTGATGGCTGTTTTCGTTCTAGATCTGCAATATAAATGGAAAATCCACAGTAAAATAAAACAAGATCTAAAACAAAAAGCAGCAAAAGAATATACTAGAATAATAACAGAGTGGAAAGACAATTTTAAATGAATAAATCTTTATTGATAACACCTAGTGAAGGAGATGTATAGATTGGTCTGTAAGTCCCCCTCTGTGGGATAGGTCCTTTGATATCCTTGATGCTTCAGAAGTAGAATTCCCTCTCTCAATCATGTGAAAAACCCAAATAAAGTGAAGAACTCAAATGGAGCTGAAGAAAATGACGATAATGTTGACAATGATGATGATCCTGGTGAGGAATGAATGAAAAACGCTCCTTTATATAGAAAAGTATGGAGTTAATCTTGAAAATGGAGAATAATAGAATATTATTTACCAAATTCAGATCTAACTACTTGGAATACTTTATCATATTTATTGGAGAGGAAAAAGGAATTTAAAATGGTTTAATTCCTTTATTTAGAAATAATTAAAAAATAAAATGATCTATTAACTTTTTTGCGAGAAACAAGAAAGGTGTGAAATCAAAATAATTATTAAATAGTGATTTAATAATTATTCTAATAACAGAAATAAGGAAATTTAAATGAATAATGATTTATTTAACTATTCCTAAGGGATTTAGTCAAATGTGACAAGGAAAAATTATTAAATAATGATTTAATACTAATTCCTAGAGAAAAATAAATAAATAATGATTTATCTAATTATTCTCATGGGGTTTTTGATTTAAATCAGAAAATAATTTAATAAAAGTGGTTTACTAAATTATTTTCCACAGTGAAAATGTTTTTACTATGGTAAAATTAAATCCACACTGTGTATTTCAATCCACCTAGTTAGAAATGGTTAGGTGATCATTTTTTTGGTGATAACATTAACAGAACTAGAATCATTTCAATTATATAAAAATTTGTATTGAGGTTGAGTACTTGGTCAGCCATAGAAAAAAGATAAATTGGGCATAAAATCAAATACCGTGATTGGGTATGGAGGAGGACCGGAAGGGGAAAATAATCCCTCTTTGACATATCCATTGACCATTTTCTTCTTTGTTTCTGGAGAAAGAACCTTCCACTTCTCTTCAAGTAACTCCTTATCAACCCTTACGAACCTGTTGTTTCTGGGAATGAGAGCATCTCTGCAATGACATCTGGTGCTCCTTTAATTACTTTCTTTTCTCCTTGAGACAATATAATAACTCTTTGATTTCGCAAGTAGCAACTAACGCACCAAGATACCATTTCTGAGAAGTGATACACCTATGGGATTACAAAGAAATGGAACACATAGAATATATTGCAGAAATATAAACACAAAAAACACATAAAACAAGAGAGACACAGATATATGTGGTTCAGCCAATTTGGGCTACATCCATGGAGAAACAACTAGTCCTTCCTTTTATATTATCCAGCAAACTGAAGAGATACAACCTACAACAGATCCACTGTAATTCCCTCTTCGCTCTCACAAAATCTCCTCTCTCTTTCTCACTCAGAATACCGATGTACATAGACGCAATACAATTCCCCTAATATATAGCGAGGGGTTGCCTTCTAGGGCAAAAAACCCTAAATTAAACATAACTTCTACTCTCAGATCTCCGCCTAATGAACAACCCAGATTGACTACGAAATTACAATATTTTACAAGGCAATTTTACATCTATTTTTAGCTTCAAGGGCACTGCCCCTGATCCCCTGCCGGGGGGCTCCCAAAGATCATAGCCACCCCCCGTGGACCCCCCTTGCAGCATACATTTTAAAGGGTAGCGTTGCTGCCACATTACGAACTGGGGTCCAATGTGGCGATACCTCTAAATAAAGAAGATAATCAGGCTCCACACCCAACAATCTCCCACTTGGAGAGTGATTATAACAACTCCACCGCCCCCCCTGGGCCCCCCTTACAGCGTACATTTTACAGGCGGTGTTGTCGCCACATCACGAACTGCGGTCCAATGTGGCAATACCTCTAAATAAAGAAGATAATCAGGCTCCACACCAAACATCTTTGATTTGGCAAGTACTAGCTAATGCACCAAGATACCATTTTTGAGAAGTGGTACACCTGTGGGACCACTTATAGTAACAAGTTTGATGCAGATATATTGTTGTGGTCCCCTATTACATCATAGGTACTTTTTACCACTTCAATAACCTTCCTCATGTCATAAGTAGTTATCAGTGGGTCTCGACCATTTGCATCAACATCATAGAAGTCAGGGTGGTTGTCTCAACCATTGGGACATCAATAAATCTTGGAGTAGAAGAGGTGGCCATTGGGAATATGGAATTTGCTGGAAGGTAGCTAGTTGACTGAGGAGTGAGAAAATGACAAAAGTGAGATTTGAAATGGATGGTTTTTGGTGCTCATGCAAGGGTTGAATTTGGGAATTTTTGGGTAGACTTGAGCTAGAATTTGTCAAATTAAGGCTTTAAAGGCTATAGACGGATTGATTTTGTGAAATTTCAACTCAATTCATGTGGAAAACATGTTTTCTCTAGAATTCATGCATTTTTTTTGTGAGAAGGGATAGGGCTTGCTTTAGGATTCAAATTAGCTTTGAAATTCACTCTAAGAAAGGCCTCGATAGGTTAAATTCACTAGGGGAATGAAAATTGATTGTTTAAACAAGTAAATTTAAGCTCTTAGAGGTTTAATTTGGGCTCGTGGATTTCGTGGACATGCTAGAGGTGAGTTGGAGGCTTATCTATAGAAAATGAAAAATAAACGAGCCCAATGACCTTTTAAAACAACTTTTAGGGTTTGACACGTGGTAGGGAAGGATTTTACACTTTTTAGGACTGATGTCATGCTAACATCATAATGATATCAACATGACATGGTCGAGCCCATTTGTTAGGGTTGAGATGGCACGAAGGTAGTGTGTTGACTCGACAGAGGGATTGCGGTGGCTTCGGTGTGGTGATGTGACTAGGCGACATGCTAGTTTGGCGCTTTTCCCATGTGGTCATTGAACTTGGAATTGAAAACTACGAAGGGGTGCGGAGGGAACAAGGGGCTGCCACATATCTCCCTTAGTTCCTCCCCTGGTTTTTTAACACCGATGCACATTGTCGTTATTGAGGTGTGTGGGTCATCCAATCAACTACGCTCTATGCCATTGTATCCCAATGTGCCCAACACCCATCATGCAATTCCCTGCTTGGAATTTGGTGTGCACTAGGTATGCCCACGGTTGGTCCTATTGGTGCCTATTGTTGGAAGCATTCTTCTTGAGCCCGTTGGTGTGGTTGGGTGCTCTTTGCTCAATGTGCCTTGTGACTTCCCTCCTAGGATTTTCTCTTAATTTCCTCATCTCAGACCTTTGGGGTATTTTGGGCTTCTTCCTTTAGTGCCTTGAGGGTAAATGTCATAGGGGTTGTTTATGTTGGCATTAACATCAGCTCCATGGTGGACAATGAGCCCTTGTGGCCTATAGATAAATTGTAGTTCTAGTGCCTTCCTTGGGCTATGGGGTCTTCTTTGAACCCATTTCTTTCCCTTCCTTGTAAACTTTATTGAAAACTAAAAAATTACAATATTCAAAGGAAAATTCTTGGAAATTAAAATCTTAAAAAAAAGTACTTTCCTTTTTTCTTTTCTATATTTTTCTTTTGAGAAGTACTTAAGTTAGGAATTTCTTCAGGAACCTACCATTGAAAAAATTCCCAAGGAAATATCCATCAAGACTCTCAAGCTGATAAGTGTTGTTGTCTTTAACTTATTGTACTTGAAATGGACCAATGCAGAGATTGTCAAATTTCCCATGTTTTCCTTTATCTGCTAAGATTGAGTCCAATTTCAAAACCAAATCTCCCATTTGCAGATTTTGTTCCTTAGCTCTCTTGTAAAAAAAAAAATTCATTTTCTGCTAACAAGCTTTAATCATGCTTAAGGATTCTTCTCTTTGTTAATGAACCTATATCATTTGATAAATTCTTTTCTACATTGGGTTGGTGACTGATTCCTCTTCCTGCAACAACTTTATTATTGGTAAGGTGAGATTCATGGGAAAAATGACATATGTACCATACACCAGATGATAAGGAGAAGTGCCAATGACTCTTTTGGTGTTGTTGAAGAGAGATTCCATACAGGCTGGTAGAGTATTATGATTAATGGAAAAAACCTGTGAGCAATTTATGAAACCGACGTTTCGGACTAGCTAGGTGAGTCCATCATCAGGGAAATGAGATCTGTATTTTGAGAAGAGAGAGTCAAGAAAATGTGAACCTATTAATAGAAGGATAGAGAGATAACTTAGGGTTGGAGAGGTCGGCTTGGATTTCATATATTTAATAATAAATTGATTAAGTTAATTTTAATTTGCTTTTGGTGTTGATTTATCTACCTAGAGTGTGCATTTTAGATTGGTATCTTGACTCCTTTTATTTATGTCCAACATCTTTTTGATTATCCTTATAATCTTTTTGTTCGAGTATTCTGCAATTCCATTTCCTTGAGGATAGTAAGTGGTGGAATGTATCAATTCTATGTTATAATATTGGTAGAATTGCTTCACATTGGATGCTTTTAAAGCATGGGAATTATATCTGAACAACCTCTTAGCGCACCTCAATCTCGAAATAATGCAGTCTTCAAGGAATGTGATAATCACTTTCTCATCGACCTTCTGATTCAGAATGGCTTCCATCCACTTAGTGAAATAATCAGTGGCCATGAGGATATACCGGTGTTGGCCAATTTAATTAGGGTGTATATCCCTAATGAAGTATAATCCCCACTATTGAAATGGAGCTTGAACTTTAAGAGGATTTAGTGATAGATATTTCAACTTCTTCTTTCTTGCGAACATCTGAAATTTTGGGAAAGTGATAACAACAACATTAGTATCCTTGAAAAGAGAAGGCCAATAATATTATGCTCTTAAAATCTTATATGTCATGACTTTCCATGCCTGATAACCTCTACATATTCCATGGTGAAATTATAAAATGATCTCCTACATTTGATATTCACTGGAACATGTAAGAAGGACGCCGATAGGACCTCTCCAATAAAAACCTTCATCCATAATACAATACTTTATTTCTTTCAATTTCAATGATCTACATTTGAGTTTGGGTAGCTCGGGAGGAGATTATAGAGTTTGCAGGAATAATATTATGTCTTAATACCAAGTGGAATTCTGGAAATTTGAAAGGCCCTTTGAGAAAGGTTCTTTTGGATTCCTTCCTTCCCGTGGAAATATTTCTTGTGGATTCCTTCCTTCTAAAATGAGAGGTTTTTGTGGATTCTCCTCTCCATAGATGTTCTATATTTGTTCGTTGGTGCACATCTCAAGTGATGCATGGTTTGACTCAGTAAGCAACTTGGCCATTTCTTGACATTTCGCAAGCTTCATATGTTTTATCTCCATATCATACTCCTGGAGCTTGGCTATCCATTTTCCCTGTCTACTAGCACTGTCAGGTTGTGTGAGAATTTTTTTCACCACCTCTCATGGAACATATGATATCACTTTCAAGTGCTATACATATTCTCTAAAAAACTTAAATTCCTTCACTATAGCATATGCCTCTTTCTCTAAAATGATATATTTTAGTTTTGTGTCTCTTAATGCATGACTAAAAAATGATATGGGCTGCTCATCCTCTTCTTGATTATTTTGTAGAAAAAATGTTGCATTTGTGTGTTCAGATGCAAAAGAGAAAATTTAGATTTCCTTTTAAAATATGGACTTGCCAAGACTAGGGCTTCCATAATGGCCTTATTGATTCACTTAAAAGACACGTGGACCTCAGGTGTCCACCTTACATATCTATTCTTCTTGAGCATACCCGTTATATGTTTGAGGAGTTTTGCATAATTTGCGTAGAAAAATTATCTTCCCCAAAAGTCACTTAACTTCCTTTTTTATTTCAGGGTAAACTGATATTTGATATAGCCTCTACCACTTCTGGGTCAATATTGACACCATCCTTGGAGACTATATATACCAAAAATTTTCCTTCTTGTAAGGAAAAGAACAATTTCTTGGGATTCAAAGAAAGGCCAAACTTCCTACTCTTCAAGAATGTTTTCCTCAAATGTTCTAGGTGTTATTCATCTAACTTGGAGAATCTTGCCATGTATTCCAAATATATAGCTATTAACTTGTCTCTTTCTTCCACAAAAGGAATGTCCATATCCCTTTGAAATGTCGCTCCCACATTCATCAATCCAAAGGGAATTTAACATACATGAATGTAACCCATGGTGTTGTGAATGTAATATTTTCTTTTGTTGGATGCATATCTATTTGAATGTAGCCTAATAACTCATCCATCATCAATACTCTCATGGCTTCTATCACCTCCTACAAAAAATGATCCATCTTGGGAAATGGGTTATTGTCCTTTAGAGAGAATCTATTCAAATTCTTGAAATCCACACATAAATTGAAATCTCCATTCTTATTTATGATAGGCACTAGATTTGCTACCCATTTAGAGTATCTCAATGGTACAATGATTTTCCCATCCAACAGCTTCCTAATTTCCTTTTCTATTGTCAACAACAAAATAGGGTTGAATCTCCTGAGATTCTGAACAAAAGGCTTAGAATTTTCCTTCAATGGTATTCTATGTTGTATTATGGACACATCATAAGCTTTCAAATCTTCATAATTCCATCCAAAAAAATATTTGAATTTCTTAAATAACTCAATGTACCCCGCTTTACATGTGGTTTCCAAAGACTTGGTGAGATTTACCTTTTGCGGATTCTCTTTAGTGCCTAAGTTGTGTTCCTCGACGTTCTTGACCACTGGTTGGAAAATGGGACTAGTGGACACATAATTATGATCAAATATATATTCCAAAGGGACAAGTTCTTTTGGGATAAACTTTTTCTTTAGCTATATCACTTCGTGACCTCTGATTTGGTTGAGGAAGGTAAGACCATCTTCCTATGATTATACTTCCTCTTGATGTGTTTCAAGAGCTTGATCTTTGTGATCTATGTTAATGGTTGAAAAATCATCCACTAACTCCAAAAATATCTTTAGTTGTTCATCATCCTCAAAAACTTGATGTTATATGGGATAAAAGGCCTATATCTCATCTCTACTTCATATTTCAGTTTTGGCTCAAGAGGTGGGTTAAATGCACTGGTTGTTGTTGCAAGTGCATCTACTTATTGATTTTCTTTCCTGCGTACAACTTTAATTTTAAATGCATCAAATTAATTTTCAATAATATCCCATACCACATTTTAGTACGATCTCATCTTGGGGTGTTTAGTAGTGTAGATATTATTTATTTGGAATACTACCAACTTAGAATCAATGAAAATTGTGATGTTCTTCACTCCCATCTTCCTTGTTGTTTCTAAACCTAGAATTAATGCCTCATATTCAACAACATTGATGGTGGAATCAAACTATATTTTGAATGATAGAGGAATGTTTTGGCCCATAGGAGATACTAATAACACTCCCAACCCTATTCCTTATTTGAAGGATGCTCCATCAAAGAACAAATTATATACTGAATGCAACTCCTATTATTGCCCAATCCTAGTAGGTGGTGGACTTGCTTCTGTCATGGCTTTAAGATTCATGGACAAGAAATAACAACTCATGGACTCTTCTATAACATATACCAATAGATTCTTGGATCCCTTAGTGTCACTCAAAACATATAGGAGTTTAGCCTCTCTGTATAGTCTCCTCTCTTAACACCCAAAGATATGTATGGTCACATAAAATAGATCCATCGACAAGGTTCCACCCAATTTTCCGGCATAGGATCCAGAAAGAAACATGCTGTAAGAAGCTGAGGTATCAACTTAGCTCTTGTTTGGTATTTTGGTAAGGGAGACCACTATATCCTTGATTAGACTAAGTAATTTTACTCTTCTAGAGTCAAATGAATAAAGAACATGGTAAGGTTTAGTAATATTGAGTCCTAGCTCCACCATGATTGACTTAAGCATGGGATTATTGGATGCTCTTGAATCTAACATGCAATTGTGAATAAACTTAGTATGGATGTTAAGGGTGATGTAAAATGGGGGGCTATCATCATTTTTATCTTCTGGTCCGCACTCTATGGTGGGACATTCTTTCTGAATGTTTAAAGTGTTTTTATGAGAAAACGCTTCAGCAAGATTTATAAGCTTTTGTATGTAGGGATGATATATTGGATTATGGGAAAGTTCTAATAGAGGTATTGATATATTTATATTACTTAGTTCCTATTCCAATATAAAAAATGAGACTATGTTTCTTCAACCTCTTTGACTGGTTGAATTCATGGTTGACATGGCATGGGATCCTGTGATTTATTCATTTCCTAGCTCGGGTTCAGATGGGAATCCTAATTTGTCTTCCCCTTCCAATGTGAGGACCCTTGTGTTCTCTTTGAAATTTCAAGAGGTAGTTTATTTTCATCAGGGGCTAGTTTTGAATCAAGTAAAGGCACGAGGATTTTGGTATGATGCCCCCCCTGGCTGGTCTTCCTAGATTGGGACGTAGGTCATAGTTCCTCTTGAATTCTTCCATTACTATGTCCATGATTCATTGATATTGAGAGGCAGGAATCTCATAATTTTCACGTGAATCATAATCCTCTCGAAACTTTGGAGATTTTGTGTAGTCACTTTCTATGATATAGAAAGTGGGGCTTTGATCTCCTACCCAATTTATATCTTCTTCTTGGATAAACTTGTTAGAATACTCATCTGTTTAAAGATTCAAATCTCTTTGCATGGGGGGGTGTATCGGTTCATCCTAAAACCTCCTTTCTCTTTTCATCTGTTGAGGGTTTAATGACCTACAAATGAAAGTGGGGTTTCAGGGTGGTTGTGTTTGATTTTTTCTTGATCCTTTTGATTCAAGTTTGACACTCTTATTGGACAAATTCCTAATCAGCTTAGTCACCTCTTCAATCTTTTTCTTCTGATCCATATTTATTGCATGTGGGATGGTTAGGTTCGTCTTTTACCTTTCATTTCCCTTATCCTTGTTTCCTCTCTTCTCTTTCTCAACACCATAGTTCTCATCTCGAGTATTGACTCTTTGTAGTTTTCCTACGACAATTAGGTTTCCTTATATTTCAAATGCATCAAATTGCATATCCACCAAGGTCCCAGGTCTTCTCCCTCTCATCATGACTGAGAAACCAGGTTCAAAAGCTACAAAATAATTCACCATAACAATAGGAGGTGTAGGTTTTTTCTCATTTAGGATTTTGTTATAGAGTTTGTTAAATATTTTAGTGAACTCTTCTACATTCTCAAAGGGTTTATTCTTATCTACCAAAAATTTAATGAGGTAGTATTGGAAATCCTTCTTCTCACCCAAGTAGGTGTGGAATGTCCTTTCTAAGTCATCCCATGAGTGTAGAGAATTGGTGGAAAGAGTATGAAATCATTTTCACAGATCTCCTTCTAGGGTTTGTATGAATATCCTCATAAACACATATTCTTCCTCCACCATAAGGTTATCAGTAAAGTCTTGGAAAGTGGTGATATGTTCTTCAACAATTATTTTATTTTCACCACTAAATCTCGGTAGAAGCTTGAGATTATTTTCCAGCATATCATGCAATACCCGAGGCAGAGCCAAGGGTTCATAGTGAGCTACTACCCAGGCCAATAAATGGTTAGGTGGGGTTTGTTGGTTGCGAGGTTTTCCTTGCCCAACCATAATGTTCTATAGGATGATGTCCCTAGCAACAAATGATATTGGATTTCTAGTTTTACCTGTTGTTTCTAGTGTAAGGGTGTGGATGAGAGTGGAGTTTCTGATATGTGAGGAGGGTTAAGCAACTCAGGATGTTAGAGTATTAGTTGTGAGGAAGGTATGTCGGTCTGGGTAATTACTTAATGAGATAGTGAGAAATCACGATGGGACAAGGCTGGGATATATATTCTTTATTTGATTCTTTGAGGGTCCTACCTGTAGAGCTCTATTTTATTATTTGTACGTGTATACAAAATGATCACCATTGAAAAAATGAAGTGTGAGATTTTGGTCTAGGTTACTTTGGGTGTGTCTCCTCAAAGAATCCAAATTGTGAATTTGAAGTTATAAGAGCCACGTACTGAGAAAATAGAACATATTTGTAACACATATGTATAATGGGAAAACTAAGTTTGCGAACTATCGTCATTGTAGTATATTGAAAGACAATGGTTGTTATGAACAGTGGAGTCGTGAGGTGGAATGTACAACTGATAAATTCATATTCCGCCCACCTACAAAACCTGAGAAAATATTTGTTTCTCCAAGGGAAATATTTCAAATCGTCCCCGAAAATGACACCATGAGGTGTCAGGGCCCCAAAGTCACACTATGATGTGCCATAATGCAAAGCTTGAGAACATCTAAATCTAATTTCAATTTTGTTGCACTGATTTTATTTTATGTTGAAGAATCTATGTATGAATCACCTAAGTTTGTTTAATTCTGCTAGGTATGTTTATGCATTTTCAAGTTTTAGCCTTCATGCACTTTGGTTTTGATATAACGTTCCAATAAAAGAAAATAAAATGCAGAGAACATATTTCAACAAATTAAAGTAGATATTAGATTCTGTTTATTATGAATGTTGTTTCTTGGATGAAAATTGATGCATTAAAGTGTGAAATAAACTTTTAATTTTGCTTGTAATTTTATATGTACTTTGAAATATGAGCATTCATACACATTGGCTTTAACATAAATTTGTAACAAGAAAATAGAAGATATAATTGGAAAATTTCAATCAACCTAATCATATTTTCAATTTTTGTTTAATGGTTTTAGTCTCTTTTGAGAATTCAGGTGGGAAAGTGTCAACAATTCATTAATGTCTTGCTGGGTATAATTTCCCAATGTTTTCAGGTTAGAGCATCCATGTGTCTTGGGTTTGAAATAAGGATAATGAGGGCTTGAGTAAGAAAAGAAAATATGGAGAATGTATTTCAGCAAACCAATATGAGAAATCAAGAATTTAGTTGTGAGAAACATAGTAATTAGAATATATGCATTTTCATTCCAACCCATGTAAGAGTTTGCCAAAATAACAAAGATACTCTTCAAAATATTGATAAAATTTCACAAAATTAAAGAAAACAATCTTACAGATTCAAAATTCTCTTTAATTCAGACAATTACATCTACATTCCATACAAAATCAAGTTTACAACATGATTTTCCATGAAAAATATTTGCAGTTGTATTCATATTGAGAAAAAATTCAATTTCAGAGTTACATTACAAGAAGAATTGATTGCTCAAGACATACTTTAGAATTCCTTCCTTTACAATAGCTTCCAAAAAAATTCGTCAGAGTTTCCTACACCAAATAATATATCCCCCCTTTTTTTATATAAAAATGAGGCCTATATATAGGCTATCAAGACTCAAGACCCTAACCCTAAACCACTAGTGGTATTAAGTAACCACTAGGAATCTTTTGCAAAAATTATAGTTGTTTTGTATCTAACTTGTTCTAGAAATGATCATAAATATGCCAACTGTAGGGTGGGTCCCATATGCTTTGGCTCTAGTGGAATTTATTTTCTCTTTCTTTCTTATGTGTTGGGTGCTTTCTCTCTCTTTCTTGGGTGCTAGTTGAAGGGTGTGCATCACCTTGGTTGTGTTGTTGGTGGGGGTCACTTTTGTTGTGCTCACATTTTTGGATTTAGTTGCCTGCCTCTACCAGAGACACTTGTGGCATTTCCCCCAACATATGACAGTACAAGTCCCCTTTGAATGGATATTCTGTATAAATTCATCTGACTTTTCCACTCCTCTCCAAATGGAATATCGCATGACTGTGCATCCAAACTAAACCCTTCTAGATTTGTGATCACGTCATAATACACTTTTCCTTTCTCTTTGAACAGGTTCTTTAGCATGCAAAATATTTTAAAATGGTCTCCATACAAGATTACAATGTCTTTTCCTTGTAGGGCATGATCATCCTCCCCAAATCCTTTTTGATCCTCTTTAATTTCAATCAGGATTTTCATGAGGGAATCCTTCGTATATAAATCCCCATTACCATCAAAGAACGCTGGTAATTTCATCTTGTACATATATCAAATTTATCCTTGAAGCATTGTACTTCCTTTTCTAGTGCCTCTACTTTCTTCCCCACCAATATTACCCATTTTGTTTTCTTTTTATCTGATTGGCCTCTGCTACCTACTTAGATCTGTAATTATTTTCCTTCACAACATCCTCCTTAGGCATATGGTTAAGGAAATCTATTATCACTCCAGCCTTGGTGGGGGAGTCACCAATAGTGTTCATAATCACATTCATCTCTCTATGGGCCCTTTTGACCGTGTCTATATTTTCTTGGATCAACTCCATATGATTGCAGTTATTGTCCATTGTCTTCATTATCCTCTCCCATATAATTCTTATGGAAGCTTTAAAAGATGATTTATTGGGGGTGCTTCCCGCTTAGAAACTCCAATTGTACTTCAATTTTCTCACCATGATCCTATGTCCTGATATAGTTCCATATTGGTACTTTCTAATTCTTCTTCTCTTTTCTTCAGTTCATGCTCTCAATTTGAAATGTAGAACTTGAAACTTCTTGGAATCCTTTGATACTATTATTAATTTTAGTTTCCTGACTAGAACATCAAGGGTTTGGTGGGAATGAGAAGTCTCACCAATCGTTTCCTTCATCCCTTGGACTTGTGCTTCCATTAGCATAACTAGGTATTTAAATTCATTGTTCTTCATCAACACATCATGGAGCTTTTGTTTTAGCTCTTGGTTCTCTTTATCCACCTTTGCTAACTCATCTATTTGTATGGGATGTGTATCTAGGATCTTGAGTTTCTTTTTCATGGAGGCTATCTCCCTATCCTAAGCCTCCAACATGGTCTTATATTTATTAAAATCATGAGGATATGTAGCCATGAGGGTAATTATATCCTCTAGGTTTTTTATCATAATCTTCCTAGATCTACATACCATCCTTTCATATTTTAACTGGATGCTAGCCTTGTTGTACAACTCTTGCAATTTCCTAGTTGTAGCATTAGTTCAATGCACCTGTCTAAGCACCATATGTGTCACCTACATATTTAGTTCCATGATATTTGTATATAGAATATGATTTTCTAGTAGGGACAATTGATGAACTTCATAATATGACATGGCTTTGAATATCTCTACCTTGGATTATAACATTGCCAACTTGAAAATTCCCCTTTCGTAGTCCAATGCACTTGTAACCTGCATTGGGGGAAGTGGTTCATTTTATACTATCCTTATGTATCTTTTACATTCCTTGGATGCTTGCTTAGACATTTCATCAAATTGTTCCACCATTGACACCTATTTGGCCTTGGAAACCTTTCTTGAATCAGTTTCTTTAGATGCCAACATGGAAGAGGGCATGTGTTCCATAGTAAAATCTTACTTTGATGGTATTTCAAGATGAATGTTACACAACACTAGTTCCTATGACTCTGTCTCTTCGTCATCCTCCTCCTCCTCCTCATCTTCTTTCACTTCTTCAACCCTGGATTTCTTGGATCTAGGATCCTCCCTTTTGGTCAACATCCATGGGTTCTGAAGTGACCCTTTTCTTCCCTGAGAGGTGGGAAATGATTGACTCAACTGGATGTAAAATCAATTTAACTTCCTCCTAAGTAGACTTATTGGCATAATTTTCTACTATGGCATTTGAGTCATGGTTATGGTTTTCACTATAATTATCCTTTATCATCTCAAAAATAATGTTATTAGGTCCATACTTCCATACTCCTGCTTATGGGAAATCAAAACTCTGCAAGATCTTCTCCACAATATCTAAGGCATTGCTTGAATTGAACACAAATGGGCCTACCTCGTGAGGGAGGTGGAAAGTTACAACTGCTTTCTGTTGGCATTATGATACATGTGTTGTCCTTGATGGCAACTCACTCACAGGTCAGTTCAAATTTGATAAAGGGAAACTCACATTGTAACAGGTCAATTCAGAGGTAACAGTTGGTACAAAAGAATAGGAAGTTGGAACAAAGGTCTACTGATCAGAATCAAGAAGTTGAAGGAAAAGGATGTTGTAAGGTAGTTTAAGTTGTATATGTAGATTCACCTTGTCAAAGCAGCATATACACGCATTTTCACAGAACAAAACGAGCATATACATATGCATGCACTTTCACAAGAGGAAAAGTGTGTATGGGTTGGAAAATCAAGGAAATACATGATTAAAGAATACCAAGGGTCAATACCATGGTCTTAGCCCACAATATTGAGCGGAGTAATGATTGTTTGATCTGTACAAGAATGCCACAGGTTCTAAGTGTTTTTTTGGTCCGAGGTATTGAGAAAGGCCAAAAACTATATAAGGAGGAGAAGATCAAAGGGCTAAGTGTGCAAGTGAAAGGGTTTCTCAGGAATACTTCTATCTGAAGTATATTTTATGTTGCAGGGGCTATGATTAAGCTATAATTTGAAATATTTTGTGCACCTTGAATTCAATGCTGGATCAGGATCATGAGATCTGAAATGACTTATCATTGAATGATCTAATATTGGTTGGGCTAGATTTGATTGCTTACACATGTTTTATTCTTTAAATGTCATGATCTGGGTATGTCTAAAGTCTAGAATAGCAATGAAGTTGTAAGTTTGTATTTGTAGATCTATACGCTGGTTAGCCTTGGTGAACGCACATATACATGCTGGTTCGAAGCTTCCAAGTAGTGTATGAAAAAGAAAATCCTATTATTCAGAAATGACTGATCTATATGATGAATGTTGCTGGTTTACTGTTGTCTGTTAATGATGTCTTCTTAGATCTGAAAGTAGAACTGAATGCATAAGGAGATTGAGTCTGATTGATTGATTGGTTAAGTGTGAAAGGTGATCTTTGCTGCTGACTGTTTATATCTCTGTAATTTAACAGTAGATCTTCAGAATATTACTGGTTGGTACAGATTTGATTCAGAATTTTTTTTTATCATTTAGTAGTTTTGGACGTATACGCAGGTTTGGTTAAAGGAAGTAGTATATACACGCATGTTGGGTTCATTAAAGTAGAGTATTAATTTTGATGTATGATTTTTAAGGTTGCAGCTGGTTTTGAATGATGATGTAGGTTTCTGGGTTCAGCACAATGTTCTTGTGATAGTGATATGACTGATTATTGGTTGATGCAGTTATTATTATAGAGTTTGAGCTTCAAAGTTTATCATGGGTCTAGTTTTAAAATTTGATGAAACGAGGCCTTCATATTGTGTTGTTGTGTACTAGGAGCATCCAATCTGAAAATTTATGAAACGTGGTCCCTGGAGGAAGACAGAAGGTTGTAGCCTTTTGTAGGCTGGTGCGTACGTACTAGTAAACCTATTGTCTAGTACAAGAGCTAGGGGGTTGCAACTCCATTCCAATAGAAGCTGGAGAATGAGAGAAGGTTGTAGCCTTCTGCAGGTGGGTGCCTGCATACTGGTATGAGTATGCACCAATACAAGATTGTAAACATATTTTATTCATATTAAAAAGAAGATAGAGACCACAACATCAAGTGGTTTTTCTCCCGCATTAGGTTTCCACCTTAAATCTTGGTGTTTGTGTGTGTTGCTTATGTGTGATGGTTTATTATGTTATTACTACACATAGTTACTATATAATAAATTACTGATGCATTGATTAAAGATCAACACATGATGAATTAACTAAATCATAAGTTCTCTGGGTATACGTTGGTTTAGTTAATCACAGTTGCATGCACACGCAAGTTCACTTCACTGAAGTAGCATATATAAATCTAATTGTGAAATGAAAAGTTATTGAATTGTAACACTGATTCACCCCACCCCCTGAATATTATTTCAAACGATTGGTATTGGAGTAGGTCCTTCAGAAGAAGCTTGATCGCTTGAAGGGAGATCTCTCAAGATGAACAATCACAAAGGCATGGGATCTATCATATCACCAATCTTCAACGGAAACAACTTAGTATACTAGAAGATAAGAACTAGAGCCTATCTTCAGTCGCTCAGAGCTGCTGTTTGGGAAATTGTGGAAGGAGGATACCAATTTCCAGCAACAATACCTACAGACACAACATGTAAGAAGTTATATGAAACCAATGCGAAAGCAACCAATACTTTATTGGGAAGTCTGTCAGAATCAGAATTCGTCAAAGTCATGCAGCTCAAGACAACCAAAGATATATGGGACAAAATCATTCAGAGCTACGAAGGGGACTCTTAGATAAAATGTGCTAAGCTCCAAACTCTCAGAATACAGTATGAAACTCTCAAAATGCATAATGATGAAAGTATTGCTAGTTACTTTTTACGAGTAGATGAGATTGTAAATTGTATGAAGAATTTGGGTGAAGAAATAAAGGAGGCTACTTTAGTAGAGAAAATCTTGAGATATTTGTCTTATAAATTTGAGTCAAAAGTATCTGCCATAGAAGAAAAGCAATATCAATCTATTATTGTTGTTCAACTTCATGGAATTTTAACTGCCTTTGAAATGAGGAAAGGAGGTCCATCAGATATTAGGGAAGCTGCTTTCAAAGCTTCAACAAAGGGAAAAGAAAAGGAAGATCTCAATGAATCAGGATATATTTTAGAAGAAGAAGATGAGGTAAACTTTGTCAAGAAGCTTCAACAGGGTTCTAGAAAATTCAGAGGTAAGCTACCATTCAAATTCTTTGCTTATGGTAGAGTTGGCCATTCTGCTGCAAAATGTCCGCATAAAGATAATCATGAAAAACGAAACCAGTTTGCAAGAGGCAATAGGAAACAGGTTGTTAATAGAAGAAGTTACTATACTCATGAAGATAGTGATGGATTATCTAATAGTAACGAAGATGAAACTAAACAAGATTATAAACTACTCATGGCTTATGACAATGATGATTTTTTGGATGCCTTAGAAGAGGAAGACTTTCTTGAAGAAATCACTAAACTCAAAATATGTTTGGAAGAAAAGAATATGATCATAGACACTTTGACACAAAAACTCACTTAAAGGGAAAAGCATAATGAAAAACTAGAATGTGAATTTGTGGGTCTAAGAAAAGAACTTGAGAAGACAAAGACCAGTTAGTCACCACCATAAGATATCTTGATGTAGAAAAGACCATCGAACAATATGTCAATCGTCAGCAAAAGCCTAAAAGTACTCATCAGGTAAATCATGCTCAATTCACTCCAAGGATGAACATCAATAGAAGCATCAACCAAAAGGTAAACAATACCAAAAGATTCTATGATCACAGAAACTTCTTTGATGGACAATGCTTTTCATGCCATAACTTTGGGCATAATGATGCTCAATGTGTTGCTTACAAAACTATCATGACTAGAGAAGCACAAAATCAAAGGAGCGTAACAGGAATCAAGAAAAGTTCTCATAATAACTTTCCTCTTGAAGATGAAATTGAATGTTCTTTTTTCAATAACTTTGGTCATGAAGAATCTGAATGAAGGAGCAAATTTCGGCCAACAATTCAAAAGGAGCAAACATCATCAAATTCCAAGGTATGGAGAAAGAAGGAATTTAAATCAGAAAGATGTTCCATAGCTCTGTTTGCAAAAGGACAAGAAAATCAGTGGTACATTGACAGTGGATGCTCTAAACTCATGTCAGGTGATAAAGATAAAGTTCATTCATATAATTCTTTGGAAAAGCAAAAGAATGTCTCCTTTAGAAATGAAATACCAGATGTCATTAAAGGTAAAGGTTCTGTTTATTTGAAAGAAAAGGTTAAAGTTAGAAATGTCATGTATGTTGATGGTTTAAAACATAACTTGCTGAGTGTCAGTCAAATGTGTGATCAAGGAAATGAAGTTGTGTTTCGATCAAACGGATGTGTGGTTCATGAGCTTGATACAGGAAAGACCGTAATCAAAGGTACAAGAACTCCAAGAAATCTATATATACTAAAAGGAGGACAAAAAGCAATGCTATCTAAGAAAAACAGATGAAAACTGGTTATGGCATAGAAGATTGGGGCATCTAAGCTTTTCTCAAATAAGAAAAGCATGCAGGCTCAAGGCGGTTCGTGATCTTCTAGATATTAGCATCCTAGAAAATACCATTTGCAAACCATGTCAAGTCAGTAAGAAAACCAGATTTCATTTCAATGAGAAAGAAGGATCAACAAGTAAGCCTCTTGAACTCATCCATACTGATTTGTGTGGGCCAACAAGGAAAAAGTCACCCTGCAGAGAAGAATACTTCATTTTATTCATTGATGATTTTTCTAGAATGTGTTGGATTGGTTTACTAAAGCATAAAGGTGAAGCATTTGAAAAGTTTAAAGCCTTCAAAGCTTTAGTCTAAAATGAATCAGATAAAAAAATCAAGTCTCTTAGATCTGATCGAGGGGGAGAATTCATATCAGATGAATTTTTTTATTTTTGTGAACAACATGGAATAAAAAGGCAGTTATTTGTTGCTATAACTCCTCAAAAAAATGGCATCGTGGAAAGAATGAACAAAATATTTCAACAAATGGCTCGAGATATGCTTGATGAATCTGGAACTCCTGCCACCTTATGGGGTGAAGCTGCATTTAATGTCGTGACTATTCTCAACAAAGCTAATGTTCGGGTAAATAGTGATCAAACTCCATATGAACTTTGGTATGGTAAACCTCCTACTTTAAAATATTATATAGTTTTTGGAAGAAAATGTTTCATCAAAAAGATTGATGAAAAACTTGGTAAGTTTGAACCCAGAGTAGACGAAGGAATTCTCCTTGGTTATTCATCTAGAAGTAAAGGATACAAATGTATAATAAGAGACTTTGGAAAATTGTTGAATGCATTGATGTAGTGATTAATGAAGCATGCATAAATCTGAAATAGATGAAATCAACAAAGGAAGATGACAATGAGGAAGACGGTGAATGCTTTCCCATATCAAATCAAAATGATATAGAGGAAGAAACCAATGAAGCATCAGAAGAAGATACAACTGATAGGAAAAATATTCCGTCCATGTATGTTCAAAAGAATCATCCAGAATCTAAAATTCTACTAGGAGAAAAAGGGTCTGGAGTACAGATAAGAAGAACTATTACAGGAACTCCTAGTTATCTAGCATTACTATCCTCCATATAACCCCAAAATGTCAATGAAGCTAGAAAAGATGAATGTTGGGTTAAGGCCATGGATGAAGAACTTGACCAAATTGAAAATAATGATACTTGGGAATTAGTTCCTAGACCTCATGATACAAATGTTATAGGAACAAAATGGATATTTAAGAATAAGTTGAATGAAAATGGAGAGATTATTAGAAACAAAGAAAGACTTGTTTGTAAAGGGTATGCTCAACAAGAAGGTATAGACTTTGAAGAAACTTTTGCACTTGTTGCCATACTTGAAGCCATAAGAATGTTTCTTGCTCTTTCAAGTTTTTGAAAATTCAAAGTATATCAAATGGATGTAAAATCATCTTTTCTTAATGGAGATTTTATAAGAAGAAGTTTATATTCAACATCTAGAAGGATTCATTCTAGGAAATGATGCAAAACTTGTATGCAAGTTAAAAAAGTCTTTATATGGTCTGAAACAAGCTCTAAGGGTCTGGTATTATCATCTTGACAAATATCTACAACAACAAGGTTTCATTAAAGGATCTGCAGGCAACAACTTATACACAAAGATTGAGAATGATAAACTGCTAATTATTGTTGTTTATGTTGATGATATCATCTTTGGTAGCAATGAAGAATCTACGTGTCAAAAATTTGCTTCGGTTATGCAACAAGAATTTTAAATGTCCTTACTTGGTGAACTTATTTATTTTCTTGGTCTACAAGTACAAAAAACAAAAGATGGTATTTTTGTTTCACAAACTAAATATCTCAAGCAGATTCTGAAGAAGTACGGAATGGAGGATCCTAAACCAGTATGTACTCCAATGGTAACAGGATATAGTCTCAGTTCTAACGATGAATCACCTATAGCGAATCAACCAACATACAAACCTATGATTGGAAGCCTGCTTTATCTAACAGGTACCGGACCTGATATCATGGATGCAGTAGGAATTGTTAGAAGGTTCCAAGAAAATCCAAAGGAATCACATCTTCAGGCTGTAAAAATAATATTCAAATATCTTCAAGGAACTCAAGACTTTCGTATACAGTATGCTAAAGATACAAATCTTACTCTTCATGCATATACAGATGCAGATTGGGTAGGAAATGTTGATGATAAAAAAAGCACTAGTGGAGGTGCATTCTATATGGGATCACGGTTAGTATCTTGGTTCAACAAGAAACAAATTTAGATTGCCTTATCTACAGCTGAAGCCGAATATGTGGATGCTACATCTTGCTGCACACAACTACGTTGGATGATGCAAACATTGCAAGACATTCAAATCACATGTTCTCCATCCATCTCCATTCTATGTGATAATATAAGTGCCATCAGTATTTCAAAAAATCCAGTCATGCACTCCAAGACTAAGCATCTACCCATTAAGTACCATTTTCTACGAGAACAAGTGCTTGAACAAAAGGTTAAATTGGAGTATGTTCCCTCCAAAGAACAAGTTGCTGATATATTTACCAAACCACTTCCTAGAGAAACATTTGAATATCTCAGACAAAAGTTGGGAGTAGTTTCTGCATCATCCTACTATTAAATCTAGTTTTAAGAGGAAGGTTCCTATATGCGGGTTTCATGAAGGATAGTCGCATATAGACGCGAGTTTCTATGGATACAAGAGTGTATATGTTTTTCTGATAGAAAAACAGTGGGTCAGACTCTAACATGGGTGCTCAGTCTGATATTGATTATTACAGTCTGTTGATATGCTTTATTCATTGATTTTTATCTAACTGCTGAAGATGCCTTGATGAATGATTTGCTGACAATACACAGGTAGCATAGGTTCAGGGGGAGCATTAGCCTCCACAAACATTCTGCATTATTGGCATTATGGTTGTTGATTTCAGCTATGGTTTCAGATATTCATTGTTGAATAGGTCATGTAAAGATGTAGGGTGTAATATGTCTCCTTCTGTCATAGTCTATTTTTGAATGAGTCCTATTGGACATATGTTGTAATTTGTATCCCCACAATGCATGGGAAGGATGATGTAATAATTTCTATATTTCAGTCACGTATAAACAATTGGTATATGCCCACTTGGTTGGGTGGATGAGTCAAATTTGGTGTATCGCCACTTGGTTGGGTGGATAAGTCAAATTTGGTGTATCGCCACTTGGTTGGGTGATTGATGTAAGTATGAGTCATTGGTGATAGGAAGGTCATATTCATATGGTTGAGTTATAGAGGCATGTTATTCTTTTGAAAAATATCTCTGCATACTCTGCATGTACTCAGGGGGAGCATGGATAGCATAATGTATCTCAAAGGGGGATAATATCTTGGTCAACCCTTTGCCCTTGATGTCAAAGGGGGAGATTATTTTGGTGTTGCTTGATATCTCAAACAAGTTCTATAGCTTGAAGTAATCAACACCAATATGGTTTCCATCAAGTCCAAAGGGGGAGATTGTTGGCATTATGATATAGGTGTTGTCCTTGATGGAAACTCACTCATAGGTCAGTTCAAATTTGATAAAGGGCAAATCATATTGTAACAGGTCAATTTAGAGGTAACAGGGCATTGGTACAGAAGAACAAGAAGTTGGAACAAAGGTCTACTGATCAGAATCAAGAAGTTGAAGGAAAAGGATGTTGTAAGGTATTTTAAGTTATATACATTGGTTCATCTTGTCAAAGCAGCGTATACATGCAGTTTCATAGATTTAAAAGAGCGTATACATATGCATGCACTTTCACAAGAGGAAAAGTGTGTATGGGTTGGAAAATCAAGGAAATACAAGATTAAAGAATACCAAGGGTCAATACCATGGTATTAACCCACAATATTGAGTGGAGTAATGAATATTTGATCCCGTCCAAGAATACCATAGGTTATAAGTGTTGTTTTGGTCTGAGGTATTGAGAAAGGACAAAAACTATATAAGGAGCAGAAGATCAAAGGGCCAAGTGTGAAAGTGAAAGGGTTTCTCAGGAATACTTCTATCTGAAGTATATTTTATGTTGCAGGGGCCATGATTAAGATATAATCTGAAATATTTTGTGCACCTTGAATTCAATGTTGGATCAAGATCATGAGACCTGAAATGACTTATCATTGAATGATCTGATATTGGTTGGGCTAGATCTAATTGCTTACACATGTTTATCCTTTAAATGTCATGATTTGGGTATGTCTGAAGTCTGGAATAGCAGTGAAGTTGTAAGTTGTATTTACAGATCTATATGCTGGTTAGTCTTGGTGAAGGCGCGTATACACGCTGGTACGAAGCTTCCAAGTAGTGTATGCAAAAGAAAATCCTATTATTCAGAAATGACTGATCTATCTGATCAATGTTTTTGGTTTACTGTTGTTTGTCAATGATGTCTTCTTAGATCTGAAAGTATAACGGAATGCATAAGGAGATTGAGTTTGATTGATTGATTGATTAAATGTGAAAGGTGATCTTTGCTGCTGACTGTTTATATCTTTGTAATTTAATAGTAGATCTTCAGAATATTACTGGTTGGTACATATTTGATTCAAAAGTTTTTTTTATGATTCAGTAGTTTTGGAGGTATACGCAGGTATGGTTAAAGGAAGTAGCATATACATGCATGTTAGGTTCATTAAAGTAGCATATTCATTCTGATGTATGATTTTTGAGGTTACAGCTAGTTCTGAATGATGATGCAGGTTTCTGGGTTCAGCACAATGTTCTTGTGACAATGATCTCACTGTTCAGATTGACTGATTATTGGTTGATGCAGTTATTATTATAGAGTTTGAGCTTCAATGTTTATCATGGGTCTAGTTTTAAAATTTGATGAAACAAGGCCTTCATATTGTGTTGTTGTGTACCAGGAGCATCCAATCTTAAAATTTATGAAACATGGTCCCTGGAGGAAGAGAGAAGGTTGTAGCCTTTTGTAGGTTGGTGGCTACGTACTAGTAAACATATCGGCTAGTACAAGAGCTAGGGGTTGTAGCTCCCTTCCAATAGAAGCTGGAGAACGAGAGAAGGTTGTAGCCTTCTGCAGGTGGGTGCCTGTGTACTGGTATGAGTCTGCACTAGTACAAGATTGTAAACATATTTTCTTCATATTAAAAAGAAGACAAAGACCACAACATCAGGTGGTTTTTCTCTCGCATTGGGTTTCCACCTTAAATCTTGGTGTTCATGTGTGATGGTTTATTATGTTATTACTACACATAGTTACTATATAATAAAGTACTGATGCATTGATTAAAGATCAACACATAATGAATTAACTAAATCATAAGTTATCTGGGTATACGTTGGTTTCCTTAATCACAGTTGCGTGCACACGCAAGTTCACTTCACTGAAGTAGCATATATAAATATGATTGTGAAATGAAAAGTTATTGAATTGTAATACTGATTCACCCCCCCACCCCCCCCCCCCCCCCCCCCCCCCCCCCCCCCCCCCCTCTCAGTATTATTTCCAACACCTTCTTGGAGGTCAAATACACATTATCACTGCTAAATATTTTCCTAATGTACTCTAGTGCAAAGATCTAGGGAGGCAGGAATGCTGGTAACTGGTAAGGTTTTTCCTTCGAACCCATACACCCTGATGACTTTATATTCTTGGAAAAGCTACCATTCACCTATTATGGTATTAGAAGTGAACTATAACTTCTCCCTAAGGAACTTAGGATCTATGGGTAAAATTCAACCATGTAAAAGAGTATAAATAATTGACATGAAAAAAAAACACATTTGAAGAAGCCTTGGTTATCTTCTAGCTTTCTAACCATGGGTAACCACTCATAAATAGGTAATAGGGCATTATGTTCGTCCACCATATTGGGCTTTAAGTTATCAAGATGAGAAGACTGCTAGTGGATAAACAAGTGGACCAGGTAAGGTTAGTAATGGAAAGGCCTCCCTTATTCAAATTCTACCAGTCGGGAATGAATGTCATCGGAAAAAACTTTAGAAAAACATACTTTGTATAGGCCTTGGTGACTGGGTGACACAAGGAAACTAATATATCTAGAATCATTTAAGTTAGATAAACATCGATACTAAGACCAAAGACTTGGGAAACCATAGAAAAGATATAAGTGAAGCATAGAATCAAATACCATGATGGGGTAGGGAGGAGGACTGAAAGGGGAAACTACTCCCTCTTTGACATATCCACTAGCCATTTGCTACTTTCTTTCTAGAAATAGAACCTTCCACTTCTCTTCAAGTACCTTTGTATCCAACCTTTGAAAACTTGTTCTGTTTGAGAATGAAAGCATGCCTGCAATGGTATTTGGTGTTACTTTAATTACTTCCTTGTATCCTTGAGATGAGAAAATAACTCTTAGATCTAGAAAGTACCATATGACACACTAGGATACTATTTTTGGGAATATATACACCTATGGGACCACTCCTAGGACCAAGTTTGATGCAGATAGATTGTTGTGGTACCTTATTACGTCACAAGTACTTTCTACCACTTGAAAAAACTTTCTCATGTCATAAGTGTCTATTAGTGGGTCCTGAACATTTGCATCACCATCATAGAAGTCAGGGCCTTTCATTTTATAAACCGTTGGGACATCAGTAGAGATTGGAGGAGAAGAGGTGGTCATTGGGAATATTGAATTTCTTGGAAGGTGGCTAGTTGTTTGAGGAGTGAGAAAAGGACAAATGTGAGATTGACAAATGGTTTAACCAGCTAATGTGTGGGTGCCACATGGCCAAAGGAGAATGGAAAGTGAGGTTGAGGGAAGATTATTTAAATTTTCTTGGTTCAACTAGTTTTTGGTGTGTGTGCAAGGGTTTAATTTGGGAATTGTGGGGTAGACTTGAGCTAGAATTTGTCAGACTAAAGCTTTAAAAGCTGTAAATAGATTTATTTTGTTAAATGCCAACTCAATTTGTGTGGAAAATGTGTTTTCTCTAGTGGCCACACATTTTTATTGTGAGAAGGGCTAAATCTTAATTTGGGATTCAAATTAGCTTCGAAATTCAGTCTAAGAAAGGTCCCGACAAGTTGAATTCACTAAGGCAAAGCAAATTGGATGTTCAGAAGGGTAAATTTAAGCTCCTAGAGGTTGAATTTTGGATCATGGAGTTTGTGGATGCACTAGAGATGGAATATGGAGGCTTAGTTGTACAAAATGAAAAATAAACAAGCACAATGACCTTTTTAAACAACTTTTGGGGCCTAACACATGGTAGGGCAAAATTTGACACTTTTTAGGGCTGACATCATGCTAATGTCATATGGATGTAACCATGACATGGCTAAGCTCATGTTTCAGGGTTGGCATGGCACAAAGGTGGCTTGATGACTTGACAAAGGGGGTTGTGTTGGCTTGGGTGTAGTGAGGTGGTAGGGCGATAGGCTAGTTTGGATTTTTACCCAAGTGGTCATTTAACTTGGAATTGAAAATCATGGAGCGGTGAGGAGGGAACGAGGGATATCCATGTCTATCCCTCCGTGACTCCCCCAATGTGTTAATGATTATGCACATTGCTAGTGTGGAGGCACATGGATCGTCCAATCGGTTATGCTCCTTGTCGTTAGATCCTGACATGCCCGATGCGTGTCGTGTGGTTCTCTGCCAGAATTTAGCACGCACTAGGTACGTTTTCTGGTTGGCCTACTAGTGCTTGTTAGTGTAAGAATTCTACCTGGTCCTATCACTGTGGTTGGGCAACCCTTTACTCAATGTGCCTGCTCAATGTGCCTTGTGCACACCCTCTTGGGATTTTCTCTTAATTTCCTCACCTCAAATCTTTGGGGTCTTCTAGGCTTCTGCCTTTAGTACCCTAAGGGTAAGTGTATTATGGGTGGTTCAAGTTGTAACTAATAATAAGAATCAATAAGGAAGTTAAGACTCTAAGAAAGGATTCAGTCTTTCAATTTTTTAGAGAGACAAGATTCTCATATCAATCATTTACTCAATGAAGCTAACTCTCACTTACAGGATTCATGGAAAAATGAGGGGTGTTGCTCCTTTTGTATCCCCAAAGTTTATAATCCATTTGAATCACCGATCTAGGTGGATATCGATGGAAATCCACCTATTCCACTGGCTCACAACACAATTTTCCTATGTTTGGCAATTTTCAGGTCTTGAACTTCTAGAGCCATTTTGAGGCTCTAAACGATGTTTTTGGGGGAAACAGGGCGACAATGAACCTAGACATTTTTTGTAGTAAAAAATTGTACTCCTCAGAGAGAACTTTCCAATGGGATATCATGTGTGCCAAATAAAAATCGCATGCCAAAGTTACTACCCCAAGAAGTTGGCTTTCCAACTTACCTCATCGAGGCCCATAAGCCTTTGGCACTTCATCTCCTAGGGTTAGGTTTTTGGATGTTTATGGTTTCTCATTGCTTCTTCATAATAAAAAAGGCCTCAAAGCCTCATTGTGACACAATTCAAGAAGACACATAGCTATCACATCTCTTCTCAAAGATAATCTACCACCATTCGAGCTAGTTTGCTTTCATTCTGCATATGTATAGTTTTAACATTTTCCCTTTATAAATTGAAGTCAAGTTTGACTGTATCTCTGTGTTTTGGTTTTGAATATATATTTAATTTCATTCCCTTCATAAATTTGTATAAATCAAAATCCATGTTGCATAATCATTTAAAAGACACATCTTTTAACAAATCTTGTTCATTTTTAAAGAGTGGTAAACGAAGTTGCAAAGATATGACCTCACCCTTATTGCATGGAAGAATTAATTGTCATATTGCTATTTGATTCCCTCTTTATGGTTTTGTTTTCACTACTACAAAACCCTCCAAAATTTTTTCCTACACCAAATTTCAGAGCCCACCTTGTTCTTGTATGTTGTCGTTGCAAAAATTGAAATTCATTCCATGTGTTTTCCTCAAGTGTTTTGGTCCTTTTTGCAAGAAAAGAAAAATGTCATCTTTTTGCATGTTAAGTGTCACACTATGTATATAATATTGTTTTGGTGGTTTCAAAGGGTTATCTTTGTGAAAATGAGTTGATCTTACTATGTAAACATTCATCAAATTCATTCCCAAAGTTTTAAGCATTGTTGCACAAGTGTCGTCATGATCATCACAAAGTGTATATTTAGCGTCACACTTGTTGTAAGTCATTGCAAAGTTGTTGCACTGAGGGAAGTATGTTGTTCATGTGTCTTGGATGATCTATGGTGTTGTGTCATCAAGTGTTCTAAGTGTGTGATCATAGTCGAGTCTCATGACTGATCACATCAACTTCATTGATCCCACACTTAGTCAAATTCCTAAAAAGTTTCCGACCAAGCAACTTAGTCTCATTCGACCCTCTTTAAATACTCATTATGTAGTTCCAACCCTCAAGCTACAACCATACCTCTTGACACTGTGGAATTTACAGTTATTTCCTCCTAGAACTGCACACAATGCAATCTCAGTGCTCAAGCCCATACCTTGACCTCTAGAATTGCACAATTTAGCCCTCCAGCCTGGCCCCAACTATGCATTATGTAGTCTCTAAGCTCAAGCCCAACCATTAATTTATTGAGCTATGTAATTGCGCAATCACCATGCCTTCTCTACATTCTAGAATTGTGTAGTTGGATGAAATAGTGCAAAACCCCTCAGCCCGGCTCATTGAGTCCCAAAACTGCGCAATCTGCTTGTCCACTCTAGCCAAAACTACGCATTGTGTAGTCTCAAGGCTTAAGATTCACCCCTAAATGTATGAGCTATGCAACTGTGCAGTCCTAAGCCTCTCCCTCAGCCTGCATCCTAGTTCCAACTCAGTCAATGGATCAACATGCAACATCTTAAACTAGGGATTTATTCAACTGATGTCATATTGTCATGAGTGAATTGCAGATGTAGGTACTCTATTAGTCCATGAAAGGGTAATGAAGAAGGATATGAAGAAGAAAAACATGATGAAAGACATCTTTCTAGCTGATTACGTAAGCTGATCAATCAAGATAAAGAAAAGAGACACCAGTTTGCAACCACATCTCAAGAATTGATATCATTGAAGACTCCTTACCTCTAAGCCATATGAAGGTGGATAGAAGAGAATTCCCAAGAAGACACATAGAAAGGAGCACCAAGAATGGCTTGACATCACCATGTCATCAAGAATTCCATGTCAGTAGTTTCATGTCATGTCATGAGTTGTTTTATGACACATCAGTGTGGATTATGTAACTTATTATTCAAAAATGTACTATAAAGTGGAAGTCCAAAGGACATGTGCAGAAGATGAAGAGTCATGTAAAGTGGAAAAGTCATAGGAAGTCAAACAGTCATGAGGGTAGTCAAAGAGTCCCAAGGGAGGTGAAGCATCACCCCATGGGTTATATATACGCCCTCATTGTATGGGAAAAGGACTTTTCACCTTAGCTTCTCCCACAAGGCACTAGAGAGACAAGCTAGTTCTTTTGAGGAGCAAGTGGTGGCTCCAACGCTCCACTAATGGAGCAAGTGGTGTTCGATGTATACATGTGTCTTGGGAATTTTACTTAATATATGAAGCCTAATGTCCAACACGTTTTTCATGCATGAATTATGAATGTTTATAACACTGTTTTATGAAAACATAGTTACCGATCAAATGAGAAAGTGAACTGGTACCTTTTTTTTGAGGTAGAAAAAAATCAGCTGATTTTGAAAAATGGTGATGCCAAAATATATATATTTTTTTTGAGCATATTTTTGGAACTTTAAATTTTTTTATGTATCAAGTATGAACATTTTTTTTTCGATGTTAGTGATTTTCACACTGATTTTGAAAAGTGTTGATGCAGCATCAACCCCCTTTTTTTAGAAGGTTGATTTTTGACACTTTAATTTTTTTTATGTAGCAAGTATGAACACCTTTTTTAAATGATAGCGATTTTCATCTTGATTTTGAAAAGGGTTGATGCAGCATGAACCCTTTTTGTTTACAGGGCTTATTTTCTACACTTTAAATTTTCTAATGTATTAAGTGTGAATATTTTTTTTAAATGTTCGTGATTTTCATGTTCGTAATAAAACATAAAAAAAATTAAAAAAACATAAAAAAAAAAACTCAAATAAAAAAAAAAAAAAAAAAAAAAAACTAAAAAAACACTAAAAAAAATGTAAAAATAAAACAAAATTAAATTGTAAAAATAAAAGAAATTAAACCAAAGAAAAAAATAAAAAACAAAAAATAAATAAAAATATTAAAAAATAAAAAAAAATAAAATATTTCAAAAAATATCAAATTAAAAGAAAATTTTTGAATATTAATAAAGTATATACATCCATAACGATTTTTTTTTTTTTTTTTTAAATAAAATACAACAACATTATAATAGTTAAAAAAAATCTTAAACAAAATTGAAAAATAAAATAAAATAAATATTTAAATTAACAAAGTTAAATTGAAAAACTAAAAGATAATCATAAAAATTATAAAATTAAAATTAAAAAAAATTGAAAAATTAACAATACACAAAATTAAAAAAATAAAAATATTTAAATTAAAAAGAAAACAATAAATCAAAACCAAACAATTAAAAAGAAAAATAAAAAAAATAAAACATAAAAGTTAAAAAAAAGGAGGTTAAAAAACCAAAGTTAAAAAATAAAAATTAAAAAAGAAAAAAATAAAAAAAAATTAATAAAATTTAATAGAAAAGAAAAATAGGGTTGGCCGCAGGTGCGGGAGGGGAGGTGGCTGCGTGCAGCTTGCCTCCTCGCCTGCGCCCACGGCCAACCCTGCCCGGGGGATGGCATGGCGATTCCAGACAAATTATTTTTTTATTAATTTTTATTTTTCTGTTTAATTTTTTTTAGTTATTTATTGTTTTATTTTGATTTTGGATTTTGATTTTGATTTTTTAATGTTTTTTTTTTAAATTATTATTATTATTATTTTTTTTTTTTTAAAGAGTTTAGACTTCTGTGATCCATACTTGATTGTTAGAGATTTCAGCAAAATCACATAGAGAATCATTTGTGATGCGTTTCGAACCAACTAGTGTGGTTCATCGTCAGGACAAGTATTTTTTATTTTTTAAATTTATTTTAAATTTTTTAATTTTTCATTATTTTTTTTTTTTTTTATTTAAAAAAAAAAATATTAAAAAAAATGATTTTTATTTAAAAAAAATTTGCTTTTATTTTTATTTTGTTAATTTATTTATTTTTGTTAAATTTTGTTTTTGTTTTTGTTTTTTGTTTTTGTTTGTTTGTTTGTTTGTTTTTTTTTTTTTTTTTAACTTTTTATATTTATAAGTTAATTTTATGTTATTTTTTACATTTTTATAGGTTTTTTTGTCATGTTTTTAAGGTTTTTTTTTATGCTTTATTTCTTGTTATATATATGTTTTTTGTTTTTTGTTTTTGTTTATTTTTGTTTTTTGTTTTCTATATTTGATTTTTTGTGTTTTTGTATTATTTTTTGTGTTTTGTTACTATTTTTAATTTTTTTATAATATTTAAAAAAAAAAGTCTGTTGTATTATTTTTGTGTTTTTTTTTTTTTTTTTTCAATATTTGAATTTTTGTTTTCTTTTTTATTATTTTTTGTGTTTTTTTTATTGTTTTTATTTTTTTTTTCAATATTTAAAATTTGCTTTCTTTTTATTATTTTTTTTTGTTTTTTTCATTGTTTTTTATTTTTAACAATATTAAAAAAAAAATTCTTTTGTATTCCTTTTTTTTTTTTTTCTCAATATGAATTTTTGTTTTCTTTTGTATTTTTCATTTTTATTTCTTTATATATATATATATATATATATATATTTTGGTTTTTATTTTCATTTTTTTTCTATAGAGTCTATGTCGATGCTCGTCTAACAACCCGATCCCGTTATGGGCAATTTGATAGTTGATTTTAAAATTTTTGTTATAATGAGTCTAGTCTGCCCCCACATGTATCAATTTCATGGTTATTCTTTAAGTTTTCATTACAACGGGTGGAGTTCACATACATCGCGTGTCAATTTGATGGTTGATTTATAATTTTTTGTTGCAATGTATCAAGTTGTTTTAGGCTAAGATTTTAAAATAGCTACATATTTTGCATTTTAAAAAATAAATTACTCTTGATTGTTCATTTTTAAAGTTTTTTGTCATAATTTTTTTTCATAATGTCATGCTTGAAATATTTTGAAAACTTGAGATTTTTTTGTAGTCATAATCTTTGGTTTTAATTGCATGGTTGAAAAATTGTCAGGATTTTAATGTTTTTCTAAGTTACAATATTTTATTTTTAATGCTATGATCGAAAACAATTACAATTTCAAGGTTTTTAAGAGTCAAGATATTTTATCTTTAACAAGATGGATGGAAATAGTAGGAATTATCAGGATTCGAGACATGATATTTTATCTTTAACATCATGTCCGAAAATTGTTGGAATTTTACAGTTTTTCAAAGTCCAGATATTTTCTCTTTAACTCCATTACTAAAAAATGTCAAAATTGTAACTTGATTTTTTTTTTTTGTTATTCGAGAATAATTTTTTTTTTTTAATGGTGGCTTTTTCAGCCATTTAAAAAAAAAATGGCTTTTACTTCTATTTAAAAAAAATGTTGGAAATTTACACTGAAAAATGTTGGGGTTTTTGGGCTCGAGTACCCGTTTTGAGGTAGTAGTTCCCATTTCATCCATAACTATGTGTGAATGTTTATGATTCATGTTTGTTTTTTGACATGTACTAAAGTAGTTGAACTATTTCGGTTGTTTTAGTGCTATCATATTGAGAATGTGATATAATGGTTGCAATGCCCATCACATCTTTGTGGGCTATTCCGCTAGATGTTAGACGGATATATCTTGTTGGTGTGTGCTTCTACCAGAGTGGTACTATTACCTCTCTCTTAGAGGCACACTTACTTCTCCATCTGCAATATAAGAACCTTGACACACCTACATATGAACACTCACATGACACCCTTACTTTCTTTTCAAAGGCACACCTACATTCCTCTCTATTGACGACAGTTAGATCTAAGGAAAATCTTTAAGAAATTTGAAACCAGGCCATATTCTGGACGAGGCTCCTATCCCAAATGGTGTGAGGTCTAATTGGGATCACATATCGAGGATACCCCTTGAAAGTTGGTGGGTCCAACACCATCAACATGTTTCCTAATGGAAAGGTGGGAAAATGGATGAGATGTAGGTTGGAATTTGAATTGGCTCTAGAATTATCAATCAAACTTGCAGTTCACCTAATAAGAGCTTACTTGTTTCTTTAGTTAATGCATTGGGATTTTGGTCCTTGGGTTGCAATTTATGGGTACTTCTAGTGTTTAATTTATGAGTTTATCTAGTTGTTGGAGTGCATTTTCATTCAAATTCAAGTAACAAAATGTTGTGGTTCAGGGTAGTGTCCCAGTGGTCTTTCTTCTTTTCTGATGGAGTTTAATAACTATTATGTGCATTGGAAATAATTCTAGTACATTTGGCTGCCAAGAAAAATTACTCTTGGCCCTTGTTGAATTCTTAGTATAGGTAGTAAAAAGATTTGGAAGTGTAGTGTCTTGGTGATATTTCTTATTATCCTATGGAGTTTAGAAAGTACACCATGTGTTGGAAATAATTTTGGTCAGTTTGGCACCTATTGCTCGTAGTACTATTGTTGTGGATTCAAAATTTATGGATTATACATAATTATAAGAGTTTTGAATAACTTTGTGATGACACAAAGATACTATTCAGAGTAATAGAACATCCCTAGTTTCAATGACCTCTAAGGTCCATGAAAAACTAACATCAATGTATTTCTCAATGTGTGATAATAATGAATATTCTATCCTAACAAAGACACAAATTGCATGTGCTTGAAGCAGAGTGCAACATGCTTAGGAATCTGGTTCTTAATATTCACCAAGATTCTCTATACATTATCTCAAACTAACAAATTTCAATTAACTTGGCTTATGTTGACTTCAAAGAGAAAGAGATAGTGCATTGAATGAAAGAGGACATGAAGGTTGATTGATAGACTTATTTTCCTTCCAATGTAGGTAAGGAGGAGACCATTAATTATCTTGTCTTCTAATAGTTGTTCTGTTTTTAAAGTTATTAGATCACTCAATATTTTTTATCACATTTTACTTATCTGAATAATTAGTATGTAATAATTATAGATATTCACAAAATTCTCTACTATGCTAATGAGAATTGCCAATTTTATTTGAAGTTCTATATTATTACAATTTCTGTATTTATTATAACTATGTTACAACCATTTTAATATTATATTTTTAATTTTGTTTTAAAAATAAATAATCAATATCCATTATTTTTTTATTATATAAATTAACACTTTTATATAAATATATATTTATATAATTTTATAGTTAAATTTTATATAATTTCTATATTTATTATAACTATGTTACAACCATTTTAATATTATATTTTTAATTTTGTTTTAAAAATAAATAATCAATATCCATTATTTTTTTATTATATAAATTAACACTTTTATATAAATATATATTTATATATTTTTATAGTTAAATTTTATATAATTCTTCTGTCCATGTTTACAAACTAAAATTTAATAAAAACAATATAATTCATTAAATTCAATCATTTATAATGAAACATTTAGTAAATATTTATATTAAAACATACTTTATATACGGCATAATATTTACACATCTTATAAATAGATCTCAATATATATAATTTTACAATATTATAAAAATTAATGACTGTTTCAATATGAAAATCAACTGTGGTCAACTATGGTCCAACGCCGCATGGTGACAAAGATTGTCTTCATATGAAAATCAATCATGTTAAAGTATGGTCAACCATGGTCCAATATTGCATCTTGACAAGGATTATCTCAATATGGAAATTCACCATGGTCAACCATGGCCCAATATTGCATCCTGACAAGGATTATCTCAATATGGAAATCCACCATGGTTAACCATGTTTATTTTAGGGTTTATAATATTTATCTTAGCATTTATATACCTTGCGTTTATATAATTTTTATCCCTTGGGTTTATAATATCAATACCTAGGTTTCTTAATCTAAGGGTTCTTATTCCTAGGGTTTAATATTATTCCCTTAGGTTTTTATTCTATGAAAGTCAACTATTGTTAAGCATGGTCAACCATGGTCCAATGTCGTATTGTGACAAAGATTGTCTCAATATGAAAATCAACTATGGTCAACCATGTTTATTTTAATGTTTATAATATTTATCTTACAATTTATATACCTTGGGGGTGTAATATTAGTTCTTTGGGTTTAATATTATTCCCTTGGGGTTTTAGTATTAATCCCTTGGGTTTATAATATCAATCATGGAAAACCATGGTCAAGCATAGCCAACCATGGTTAACCATGGTTGAATTTCACATCGTGACAATGATTGTATTAACTATGGTCAACCATGGTCCAACATCGCACAGTGACAAAGATTGTCTCGATATGAAAATCAATCATGGTAAAGCATGGTCAACCATGGTCTAATGTTCCATTGTGATAAGGATTATATCAACATGGAAGTCCACCATGGTCAACAATGTTTATTTTAGGGTTTATAATATTTATCTTGGTGTTTAACCATGGTCCAACATCGCACAGTGACAAAGATTGTCTCGATATGAAAATCAATCATGGTAAAGCATGGTCAACCATGGTCTAATGTTCCATTGTGATAAGGATTATATCAACATGGAAGTCCACCATGGTCAACAATGTTTATTTTAGGGTTTATAATATTTATCTTGGTGTTTAACCATGGTCCAACATCGCACAGTGACAAAGATTGTCTCGATATGAAAATCAATCATGGTAAAGCATGGTCAACCATGGTCTAATGTTCCATTGTGATAAGGATTATATCAACATGGAAGTCCACCATGGTCAACAATGTTTATTTTAGGGTTTATAATATTTATCTTGGTGTTTATATACCTTGGGTTCATATTTTTTATCCCTTGGGTTTATTATTCCCTTGGGTTTATAATATCAATCCCTTGGGTATATTAATCTAAAGATTGGTATTCCTAGGAATTATCAATCCCTTGAGTAGATTAATCTAAGGCTTCATATTCCTAGGAATATGAACCTAAGGGAATAATAAAACCAAGGGGTTAATACTGAAAACCCAATGGAATGTAAACCATGGGTATTTTAGTATTAATCCCTTGAGTTTATTATCCTTAGAGTTAATATTATTCCCTTGGGTTTATAATCCCTTAGGAATTTAGTATTAACCCCTTGGGTTTATAATATAAATCCATAAGTTTTATTAATCTAAGGGTTCATATTTATATTACATAATTTAAACTTAAATAATAATAAATAACATTTAATATTAAATAATAATTATTAATTATAATGATAATATCAATAATATATATATATATATATATATATATATATATATATATATATATTGTTACATATTTATCAATAGTATATATAAATGAAGCCTTCAACTATATCAACCATATTAATATTTTTAATGTGATTGTGCTAGTAATAACAACAATAATGCTCTTACAACGCTATATTTATTAATGAATATAAACATCAAAATATACATTTTACAATACAATGTACAAAGCTTCCACATCTTTTCAATGTATACCAGCCTAGATCCATCTTAACCCCAGATCTATCAAGTCTCTAGAGGGATCCAATCTCTCGAGGGGCAAACCTCTTTTTTGAGTGTAAAATTTGAATATAGGTTTGCACCTCAAGAGATTTGATCCCTCTTAGCGCTCGATAGATCCAGGGTTAAGATGGATCTAGGCTGGTTATATAAAACTATATAATATCTATATTTGTATCTATGTGTCTCTTTCTTATTCACTCTCTCTATCTCACCCCGAAACATACACACTCTCTTTTCCTCTCTGCCTCTCTCTCCCACTCCCTTCCTCTCTTTTCCTCTCTGCCTCTCTCTCTCTTCCCCTTCTCTTCTTCTCTCTCTCTTCCTCCCCACTCTCCTCTCTCCCTCACTCTCTCTCCATTGCTCCCTTGTCACACCCTCTCTCTCTCTCCCCATATTTCTCACTCTATGTCTTTATTCTTCCTTCCCTCTCTCCCCCCTACAACTCCATCTCTATCTCCTTCTCTCTCTTGATTCCTCTCTCTCCCTTTCTCTCCCCCCATCACTCTCTCTCTCTCTCTCCCCTCTATCTTTGTGCCTCCCTCTCTCTCTCTCTTCCCTCCTCTCCTCTCTCCCTCACTCTCTCTTCATCTCTCCTTTGTTCTTCCCTCACCCCCCTGCCCCTCCAACTCTCTCTCTCTCTCTCTCTCTCTGCCCTCTAGCTTTGTCACTATCTCACTTTTCTTGTTGTCATCACTTGGATCCTTAGCTAAGATGGATCTATTTTGGTTCTTACTAATATTATATATATTATATAAATTCCACATCTTTAAATATGAAAGTACTCTCATTTTCAATTTTTTTTAAACCTTAATTTAATTTCTATGGGAATATTTCTAGTAGTTGTGAGGATAGAGGATTTACATATATCTCAAAAGTAATTATAAGATTTTCCCTTTTAGCTTCAATTAAAAAAATGTTATAAAATAAAATTAAAATAAAATATTTTTATTGTGAAATAAGTTATGGATTTTGGACATGTGGTATTGATAAGCCATGTTATTAGCCCATGGTATTGTAACAAACCCTATTTACAAGTTAATGATATCCATGGTAAAGTGAGGGTGAATATCCATGGTTCTTGTCATATTGTTGAAAATTATTTTGATTGTGGGATAAGTTAAGATTTTTTGGCATGTGGTATTGATAAGCCATGGTATCAACCCATGCTATTATAAGAAGCCTATTTACAAGTTAATAATGTCAATAGCAAAGTGGGTGTGAATATCCATGATTAAGAATCTTGTCATATTGTTATGAAATATTTAGATTGTGAAATAAGTTATGTTTTTTGGGCATGTGGTAATGATAAGCCATGGTATTGGCCCATGGTGTTGTAACAAAGTCCATTTACAAGTTTATAATATCCATGGTAAAGTGAGGGTGAATATCCATGGTTAAGAATATTTTCATATTGTCTAAAATATTTTGATTGTGAAATAAGTTATGTTTTTTTGGGCATGTGGTATTAAGTGGTGGTATTTGTAAGCCATGGTATTGGCCCATGATATTGTAACGAATCCTAATTAAATTACAAGTTAGTAATATCCACGGTAAAATGGGGGTAAATATCCATGGTTAAGAATCTTGTCATATTGTTATAAAATATTTTGGTTGTGAAATAAATTATGGTTTTTGTGCATGCCGATAAGCCATGGTATTGTAACAAAACTTATTCACAAAATCAAAATATAACAATTTTTTTTTTTTCAAGACTTTAACTTTTTATAATTAATTGAACCAACATTTAAATGTTTACACTCATCATCGATATCACTTTTAACTTTTAATTTTTATTTTTTTAATTAAGCCAACATTTAAAATTATTTATATATTTACATTACATCTACAAATCTACTCTATACTAAATTATAAAACTCCTCTCAACACAATAAAACTTAATAGTCATCTTGCATTTAAAAAAATATGACCCTCAGTGCATGTCATTTCGTTATATTTAGATCAAAGCTTCCACATCTTTTCAATGTATATAAAGCTTGATGGTCAACTTGCATCGAAAAGTCGTCTATATGTATGACTCTCATATAAGTGCATGTCATTTCGTTAATTTTATATATTTAGATCTTTCCCTTCGTCAAAGATTTGAGGCATGTCAAGATTTTTCCGAGAATATCAACATGATGGGAATAATGTCAATATTAAAACAGGCCTGATGTAAAAAATTGGGTCTTCAAAATCGTACAATTACTTATAAATATTTTGAATAGTTATGCAAAACGGACAACTATATATATGATTGTGATTTCTTTTTAATGTTTATATATATATATTACAAGTTGGATATTTTAAAATGAATATATTTAATTTTTTATATTATAAAATTAAATTTAAAGTGAGTTGAGTATGACACGTAATTTTATATATCTTAATAATTAAATTTGATTTTTTTTGAAAAAATATATATTTAGTTTGATTTTGAATTTTTAAATTAATTTATTAAAAAAATAAAGTGGATAAAAATAATGTTGGTTTTGTTTTGTTTTTTTTTTAAATTTGTAGGAAAATTGCAATTTTTTTTATGAAAATGATAAAAAACTTTTAAGACACTTAGCTTGTGTAAATTTCAATAAACTGGGCTACTAAATTTTAGATAAGATTTGATTGAAAATTATGTGTCAAAATATAGAAAAGTTATTTTCTTATGAAAATGATAAAAACTTTTAAGACACTTAGATTGTGTAAATTTCAATAAACTGGGCTACTAAATTTTAGATAAGATTTGATTGAAAATTATGTGTCAAAATATAGAAAAGTTATTTTTTTATGAAAATGATAAAAACTTTTAAGATACTTAAGCTTGTGTAAATTTCAATAAACTGGGCTACTAAATTTTAGATAAGATTTGATTGAAAATTATGTGTTAAAATATAGAAAAGTTATTTTCTTATGAAAATGATAAAAACTTTTAAGACACTTAGCTTGTGTAAATTTCAATAAACTGGGCTACTAAATTTTAGATAAGATTTGATTGAAAAATATGTGTCAAAATATAGAAAAGTTAAACTTAAAAATTATTGGGAAAAACTATTTCCCAATTATTTTAATTATTATTTTTAATCAGTGAAGTTATTTTGGAATTCTTAATATGGAAATTTTAAAGGCGGAAAAATATTTCCAAATAATTATATGATTATTTTTTAATGATTAATGTGTTGATTAATTTTTATAATTAATTAAGAGTTTTTTAATTTTGATTTTAAATTTTTTGAAAATTAGTAATAAAATTAAAAGAAAAATGGTTAAGTTATAAACAAATTATAAATATAAAAAAATGAGGGGAAAATGCTCATTGATTATTTTATTTTATTTTTTATTTGTATTTATATTAAAAAGTTATACTATTATGTTATTACAATTTTTCATGTGATTATCATTTTTTATTATTTAAATTACATTTTTGAATACATAAATGGATTTAACAATATAAAAAAACTATTAGACATCAAAATTGTGTAGATTACATAGGTTAAACTTGCCATTCCAATAAATTCTTGTAAGATATTAGACAAATTTGTTATTTAAATTACAATTTGAATAGATAAATAAATTTAACACCATAAAAAACTATTGATTATGTAACTATAGAAACTACTATGTAAAAAAGTTAACCTATGCTTATTGAAAATATGCTAATAATATTATATTATATTTTTTTATAATAAATATTATATTATATATTTTTAAGTAATTGTAGTACTCTATATAAAAATTTTGGATTACTATATGAATTTTCCTAAAAATAAAGGGATTTTTCTAATTTTTTTTTCAATTTATTTATTGTGATTTTGACATGTTTGTGAAAATTTAGTTTTGTTTTAAATTATTGGTTGCTTGTTTAATATTATATGATGAGTTGTTTAAAGTTTTGATAATTTGTTTGAATGATTTTTCTCTATTTATTTAATCCCATTGATTTTTGGATTTATTCATGAAAAATGTTGAAATTTGTTAAGGAAAAGATTTTAAATTCGTGTTAATAAGTCAATCACGAATATGTTTGGATAAAATAAGAATATGTTAATTCCATGTACATTTGGATAAAAATAAGAACATGGCAATTCGAATGCCTTCATACCACATGTTATTTTTTGAATCTTCTTTCTTGATTCTTTATTACGCTAATAAATTTGTTTATTTTAAAATTTTAATTTATTTATATAAAAAAATTAAGTGGATAATAGAGATTTAACCTCCAAAAAATATATAAAAAATATTCATAATCCTATACACGCATCAAGGGTTCATATTAATTTTAGAATTATGAGCTTCCTGAAAAATTGATTTGAAAATTTTGATTAAAATAAAATAGTTGGCATTACTTATACTCTTTTAGTTGAGGTTTAATGAATCTATTAGATATTACATATTTCATTAATAACTAATTGGCTTACGTATCTAAGGGTTCATATTAATTTTAGAATTATGAGCTTCCTGAAAAATTGATTTGAAAATTTTGATTAAAATAAAATAGTTGGCATTACTTGTACTCTTTTAGTGGAGGTTTAATGAATCTATTAGGTATTAGATATTTCATGAATAACTAATTGGCTAATCGCACTAGACAACCAAAAATCAGACCTAAGGTTACGAATGTTGTTAACAGACAAAGATGAAATGTCTTTCACTAATAGTTTTCGAAGTGCCCTTGAAACGTGATATGTTGGATTTGGCAGCGATAGGTCCTATGCTTATGTATCTATATTTTTGCTGGAAGTGTTTACAAATTCTCTTACCTAAAGAGTGATTGATTTTATGGAAAAAACCAATTGTAATGAATTAGGGATCTTTATTGAATTTATGAATAATGAATTTACATTATTCATTATTGTGATTGAATCGATGATTGCTTTGTTTCACAAGAACTATTTTATTGTGATTGAATTGATGATTTATTTCATGGAGTCTATGGTGATACTTCATTAAAATCAATGAAGAGAGTGAGTTGGGTGCAATTTATTTAAGTAACTCTTATATATTTATTTGTATATTTTTTTCCGTTAAGTTTAATGAATGAAACAATTAAAACTTACTCTTCTTCGCAACGAACTTTCTTTAAATAAATTCTTACAAATGTATTCCAACAACAAAGATTTATGATTGAATTAGAAAGATTTATTCCAACACCAAATTATTGGGTATTGATGGGAGATTTTTTAAAACTAGGTAATCATTGTTCATCCATAGCATATGTAATGTCTCATAACACGGTTAGACTTCATTCACTTTGTGAACTATTTTAATTTTTCACTAAAAATTTACTTTGTGAAATATTTTAGTTTTTTTATATTTTCTTTATGATTTGGTTTAGATTAAAATATTTTTGTCTCTATTAATTTATTTAATTAGATAAGAAACGCATATATATAACTGTGCATATTGGAAATTTTTATGTTATTATATATTTCTGTTGTACTTCGTTTGTTTATGAGTTTTGTGTTTATAAAGTTATAATTTAGTTAATTTTTATGATTTATTTAATCTGGACAATGTGACATGTATATTGGGGTAAGCGTTTTGATACTTATTATTCCCTACCCAAGACTCTAGAAATTGATTCGTAGTTTGACTACTATTAGTTTAGCTTTGACTTATGCAAAAGTTGATGTTAAACTTTAAAAATAAATAAAGCATTTTTTATTATAATTAGAAAAATTAATTTGTAAACACTTGATTGGACAAGAATTTTGATGTCTTATTTTAGCCTTAATGCCATCTATCCCAGTCTCACTCATAAAATCTCTACTAGAAAAGATGTAATTCCATCTGTACATGATCGTGGATGCATCAACCTTAATCTCAAGTGCCTAGTACACAACAATTGTTGGTGACAATTGTAAACATTTTGGACATATATTGTTAAGGAAAGATGAAATTGGGGTTACGCACAATGAATACTATTGAATTATCGACAATGACCAATAGAAAAAATGTGCAATGTATTGGAGAACCATTGGGATACCTGTGGGGTATTCCAATGACAATTATTCCATGTGTGATAAATGTGGTGGGAATGGTAGTCTGGATACTAGGGTTCGTGATTTCCTAACTATTGTCTCTCAGTCTCGTCACCTAATATTATCTCACAGTCCTTGCTTATACAATCTTCATAACTTTAAAGGAATAATTATTTCTTTCTTTTCTATTGTTTCCACTCATTTACTTAGCTAGAGCTTGTCAATGCATTTTTTATTTTTCTTTGGTGAAGAATTTGTTAATGGGAATATTGTGTTTTGTGGAAGGAAGTTGCTAACATTGATATGCTTGTGCATAGTTAGTGACACAATTTCGGTGGAGATTTCCTTGGAGCTTTTAGAGCTCCTCCTTACATAATGGAATGCTTCACTGGCATTAGACGAGTTGCTTCTAATTGTAATGGGATTTTTGGGGATCTCATGCCCTTTTATTCCTATTTGTGATGTACATGAGAATTGAAAGTACAATAATTAGAACTTAATTTGGGGAAATTTCTTCATAAAGGAAAGAATTATGCAATGCATATAGAGTCTTGTAGAGACTCAAATATATAAAATTCCCATGGTTTTTGTTTTTGGTTTTTTTTTTAAATGTTTGATGCAGGAGCATCCAGCTCCGAGGAGACAGGAGATCGATGACTGACTCACGATGAAATAGGACACAACTCCAAGAGTGGTTGGACAGGTCATCAAAGGAAAAACTGGTTGTTGTCTTTTATTAATTATTGTTCATTTCTTTTTCTTTATTTTTCAGAACAAGTTAAGTTACTGGTTGTTAAATTAGGAAACCAAAAAAACTGTCTAGTTAACTTTTTGTTTAAAGAAGCAAATGACAGTTACAGGATTTAGTTTGTAGACAGTTATATTCCAAGTAGTTTAAAAATGAAAAAGACGAATGTAACAGGGACTTTTTGGTTCACCTCAGAATGAAATAAGAAGAAGCAGCAAGACAATATTCCAAACCCTCTGTAACAGAAACATTGTTTTCCTTTTCTGAGATAATCTACTGTTAATTACTTTTTCCATATTGTACATCTAAGCATTGCAGAGCATTTGTTGTTTTAGAAATGAATTGAAATAGAACGAAGTTATCATGCTGTAACTAGGAATTCTGGAGCGTTACAGACATCGAGCCAAAAACCATAAATTACATTATCAGAACTAACACCCAGGCAAGGTAGTGTAAGGCGGTCAAGCTTAACAGCGTATGCATACAAAGTATTTACGAGAATAAAGAACGACACAGGTAACGAAGCAAGCCCAGGTTGCGGCCGTAACAGAACAGAACCCGCAAGCAAATACAAGGAGCAACACGGCCATTCACAAATCGAATACAATAGCTATTAAGGAAAGGTAACAGTTCAAACCACACTGATTCCATTAATAGAGCATTACTTAAATCTTTATATGCAAACAGTTCGACAAATACACAGAGCCAAATATTAAACTGGCACCGCCGAAACAAAACAAGTTCCAAAACCTTGTGCATGGAGGTCATATAATGACACAAAGGGACGAAACCCGGAGACTGTAAACGCCAGCAAAGGGCACAGCTAACCCTACAAAACTTAAGTAACGGAAAACTACAGCTAATTCCACATTGTATAAACTATAGAAACGCTGGAACAGGAGTAAACCCTACCCGGTCACAAAGGGTACCAGGGTTGGAGAAAGTTGAAGACTGCAAGCTTGAAACCCTCGTGAGCAGGTCTCCTAGCCAACCTGCACAGAACAACAATATGAATTAGTGCGTTTTACAACCAGAACAAACATCAAAGTGAGAGAAGTAAAGACAGCAAGGTGCGAGTGGAAGAGAATTGCGGACTTACCCAAGGGTCGACGGAGACTGCCGAGACATAGACCAGTTCCACAAGCTGAAATGCACAAAAACCTGTAAGTGTCGACAACAGGTGACAGAGAAGGGTAAAACATAGCACGAGAGTTTACCTCGAGGCCAGGTTGAGTTCGGAAGAGTGACAGTCTCGTGGTTGCAAACACCTGCACAAAATTGGAGCTCAGAAGTTGAAAACCAAGAGGATATCTTCACAGAATCCATGAAAGTATAAAACCCTTACCACAGACTTCCGAACCAGACCATTGAAGACAGCAGCGAAGGTGAAGGATTCGCATCTCAAACAGGACCATAACCACTGACGGAGCAAAGGATTCGGTGGGTTAGCACACAGTGAGCATCGCCACAACAACACGGAGAGTGTAACAGTAGAAAGACAGAGTGAAAATGAGCCGAGGATAACCCTTTAGGGTTTAACATAGGCGGGAAGCCATTTCAACTGGATGAGCCGGTGACCATACCCAAAATCGGCAGATAAGTGTTGTAAATGCGCCTCGGATTGGGGGCAGATATTTGTCCGCGCACAAGTGACCACGTGGGACTGAGGTGAGTCACGTGGCTGTGACCACGTCACCAGGGCTGGGCCATCATAAGTGGTATCAGAGCTAGTTTCTTGAGTTAGAACCAATGGAACAGGTAGAAGGTGAAGGTGAAGGAAGAGGAAGAGGAAGAGGAAGAGGAAGAGGAAGGGGAAGAGTAGTCCGGAGGGTAGTAGATGATGGACTTCGAGAGGAGATTCGAGTTTTGCGTGAAAGATTGGCAGTGGTGGAAGCTGGGGGAAGAAGAAACCCAGCAGATGACAGTGATGAAGAAGAAGTTGAACCAGAGGAGGAATTAGAGGGGGTGACACCAGAATTTAGATTGTTGAAGTCGGTCTTGCTGTCAAGTCATAAGCCAAAACATGAGTTGTCGACTTATGACGAAAGTCTGTCCGCAGACGTGTTGTTGGATTGGTTAAGTGAAGTCAACAAGTATTTTGAATTTGAGGAAACCAGCGAAGATAAGCAGGTTAAGTTCGCCGCCACCAAGCTGAAAGGATATGCGTCCTTGTGGTGGGACAGCGTTCAGGCGGAACGGAGGAGGCTTAACAAACAGCCTATAAAGAAATGGTCTAGAATGGAGGCCAAACTGAAAGAGAAATTCTTACCACAGGATTATCAGATTATGCTGTACAGGCAGGTACAGAACTTGAAGCAGAGGGGAATGACTGTGAAAGAATTTACAGAAGAGTTCTACAAGTTAAATTTGCGAGCCGGATATGTGGAGGACACCCCGGAGAAAACAGCCAGATTTGTGAATGGCTTAAGGGGGGAAATCTTAGATGAAATTGGTATCCTTTCACCCCGGACAATGGAAGAAGCCTATCAGTTTGCACTGAAGGCAGAAGAAAAGATTAATCGGAAGCAGAATGCCAGGAGAGGAGGTGGAACTAGCAGGGGAAAGGGTAAAGTGTTTGGAAGAGGCCGAGGTACAGGTCCAAGTGAAGAAAATAGCAGTTCTAAATCTGCTGGAGCGACAGGAAAAGACAATAGCACGAGAGGAGGACGACCACCTCAGCGAGGGCGAGGCAATGGTCGGGGCAGGGGAGCTGTCCAGTGCTATCGCTGCCACAAATGGGGGCACAAGTCTTATGAATGTCCTGAAGCTGAACCAGCAGGCGGAAGAGGAACTTATGTTGTTCAGATAGAGGATGCTGAGACAACACCTCAGGGAGCAGAAAATGCACCGGAGACAGGTGAAGCTTTGGTGTTGAACAAAGTGCTGTTGAAGCCAGCAAAGGAGATTGCAGAACCAGATCAGCGTAAAGCTTTGTTCCGCACTGTCTGCAAGTCGCGGGGCAAGTGCTGCAAATTGATTATTGATAGTGGGAGTACGGACAATCTTGTGGCGGTGGAGATGGTAGAAAAGTTGGGATTGAAGAAATTAAAGCACCCTACACCCTACAAAGTGTCATGGCTGCAGAAAGGACATCAGCTGTTAGTCGACGAACAATGTGAAGTAGAATTTCAGATTGGTAAGTACAAGGATAAGATCCTTTGTGATGTCATGCCAATGGATGTCTGTCACTTACTGTTGGGACGACCTTGGCAGTTCGATAGAGGTGCAGTTCATGACGGGAAAAAGAATTGCTACAAGTTTGTTAAAGATGGGATCAAGCACACGCTTGTACCCATCAAGGAGGAAAATACAACAGAAGCCAGTGGAGTGAAGGCATTGCTGTTGGGAGGAAAGGAGTTCGTGAAACAGATTGAGGACAGCGAAATCAATTTTGCTGTCATAAGGAGACCAAAGGTAGTAGTATTACACACACAGCTATCAAATTTGCCTGAGGAAGTTCAGCAGTTACTGCAAGAATTTGGGGACATTGTGGTGGATGATCTTCCCAATGAGTTACCACCAAGGAGGGGTATTAGTCATTGTATTGACTTTATACCAGGTGCAAGCTTACCAAATAAGGCCGCTTACCGTATGAGTCCCAAGGATCATGAGGAAATTAGGAAGCAAGTTCAGGAGCTACTTGATAAAGGGTTGATTCGAGAGAGTATGAGCCCTTGTGCAGTACCGACTGTTTTGGCTCCAAAGAAGGGAGGAGAATGGCGAATGTGCACAGACTCCAGAGCCATAAACAAAATTACTGTCAGGTACAGGTTTCCCTTACCAAGGATGGACGATATGATGGATTGTTTGAGTGGGGCAGCCTATTTCTCAAAAATTGATCTGAAGAGTGGATATCACCAGATTCGAATACGAGAAGGCGATGAGTGGAAGACAGCTTTCAAGACAAACGAAGGCTTATATGAGTGGCTGGTGATGCCATTTGGATTGAGTAACGCTCCCAGCACATTCATGCGTTTGATGAATGAGGTATTGAAGGAGTTTAATGGGAAATTCGTGATAGTTTACCTGGATGATATTTTGATTTTTAGCAGGACTAAAGAGGATCATTTCAGGCATTTACAGAGTGTGTTGAGGAAGCTGCAGCAAAACAAGCTGCTGATTAATCTGAAAAAGTGTACCTTTTTTCAGCGAGAACTAGTGTATTTGGGGTTTGTTATTGCGGAAAATGAACTAAAAATGGATCCGGAAAAGGTGACAGCTATAGTTAGCTGGCCGTCACCAAAGAGTTTATTTGAAGTCCGGAGTTTCCATGGACTAGCCAGTTTTTACAGGAAATTTATCAGAAATTTCAGCGAGATTTGCGCACCTATGTTGGACACGATCAAGAAGGCAAATCAGCCTTTTCACTGGACTGAAGCGGCAGAAAGTAGTTTTCAAACTTTGAAGAAGAAGATTACTGAAAGACCTATACTGAGACTGCCAGATTTCAACAAACTTTTTCAAGTTCGTTGTGATGCCAGCGGGACAGCCATTGGAGCAGTCCTTAGTCAGGAGGACAGACCGGTCGCTTTCTTCAGTGAAAAGCTAAATGAGAGCAGGCAGAAGTACTCAACCTACGACAAAGAATTTTATGCAATCATACAAGCGTTGAAGCATTGGCGGCATTATCTACTGGGAGATGAGTTTGTTTTGTTTACAGATAATTCTGCCTTGCAGTATATTATGCAACAGCATAAATTGAACCACAAACATGCAGCTTGGGTGGAGTATCTGCAGAATTTTACATTCGTATTAAAGCACATTAGTGGCCAAGCGAATAAGGTGGCAGATGCACTGAGCAGAAGAACATTGCTTCTGCAAGAAAGTACAATGCAAGTTTTGGGTTTTGAGCATTTGAAAGAGTTGTATCAAACTGATACCGAATTTGGGGAGGCATATGAAGCCTGTCAAAACCCTTTGTTAAGGAATGATAGCATGTGGCTAGATTATAATTTGCAGGAAGGACTGCTGTTTAAAGGAGGACAACTGTGTATACCCAACTGTTCTATGCGGGAAAATATAATACAGGAGAAGCACAGTGGAGGACTGGCTGGACACTTTGGTATCGACAAGACGGTTGCTCAAGTACAACACTTTTATTTTTGGCCGAAACTGTAGCGAGATGTGCAGAGGTACGTGAGCAGATGCAGAGTTTGTCAACTAGCAAAGGGTCATAGTCAAAACACTGGTCTTTACTCACCATTGCCGATTCCGAGTCGACCATGGGATTCAGTGAGCATGGACTTCGTTTTGGGTTTACCAAAGACACAGCGGGGCTTCGATTCAGTCATGGTTGTAGTTGACCGATTCTCAAAAATGGCACATTTTGTACCTTGCAGGAAAACCAGCGACGCTACCTACATAGCACACCTATTCTTTACTGAAGTCGTTCGGTTACATGGACTCCCGAAATCCATCATCTCTGATCGGGATGTAAAGTTTACTGGTCACTTTTGGAGAACTCTGTGGAAAAAGTTAAATACTCAATTGCAGTTCAGCTCTGCTTATCATCCGCAGACTGATGGTCAGACGGAAGTCGTAAACAGAAGCCTAGGGAACTTACTTCGCAGTTTGACAGGAGGAAATTCCCGGACATGGGACCGTGTACTTGCTCAAGCAGAGTTCGCGTACAACGATTCACCTAACCGCAGCACCGGTTACAGTCCGTTCCAGATTTTGTACGGAATGCATCCGCGAGGAGTGCATGAATTACGGGATTTGGGAAAACTCGAGAAACGGAGCGCTGATGGGGAAGAATTCGCTCAAGCAATGAGCAATTTACACGAACAAGTCAAGCTGAAATTGCAGGACAGCAGTCAGAAATACAAGTAGCGAGCTGACACAAAGCGTCGGGAAGTTCAGTTTAATGTTGGGGATGAAGTCCTTGCGTATTTACGTAAGGAAAGGTTCCCGAAGCGGGAGTACCACAAGCTAAAATTCAAGAAGATCGGCCCCTGCAAAATCATTCGCAAATTTTCTGTGAACGCTTACGAAATACAGTTGCCACCTGAGATTGGAATTTCTCCCATTTTTAACGTGGCAGATCTGTTTCCCTATGTCGCCAACTCAGAGAATGATACAGCAACTACAGTGCCACAGAAAGAAAGCTATGAGGAAGGTTCTTGGACAAGACAATTACCAAAGGCACCACCCCTTGAGATCGAAGGAATTCTGGATACACAGGTAGCTAGACGCACGCGCAGGAAAGAGTATCTGCGATATTTGGTCAAGTGGCGGAACCGTCCAATAGAGGACAGTTCTTGGCTCAACGCAGCGCAGATAACTAAAGCGGGCTATTCTGTTGACGACCTCATGGAACGGAGCCATGACTTTTTGCCACCCCGGGAGCCTGATGCAGGAGCATCCAGCTCCGAGGAGACAGAAGATCGATGACTGACTCACGATGAAACAGGACACAACTCCAAGAGTGGTTGGACAGGTCATCAAAGGAAAAACTGGTTGTTGTCTTTTATTAATTATTGTTCATTTCTTTTTCTTTATTTTTCAGAACAAGTTAAGTTACTGGTTGTTAAATTAGGAAACCAAAAAAACTGTCTAGTTAACTTTTTGTTTAAAGAAGCAAATGACAGTTACAGGATTTAGTTTGTAGACAGTTATATTCCAAGTAGTTTAAAAATGAAAAAGACGAATGTAACAGGGACTTTTTGGTTCACCTCAGAACGAAATAAGAAGAAGCAGCAAGACAATATTCCAAACCCTCTGTAACAGAAACATTGTTTTCCTTTTCTGAGATAATCTACTGTTAATTACTTTTTCCATATTGTACATCTAAGCATTGCAGAGCATTTGTTGTTTTAGAAATGAATTGAAATAGAACGAAGTTATCATGCTGTAACTAGGAATTCTGGAGCGTTACAGACATCGAGCCAAAAACCATAAATTACATTATCAGAACTAACACACAGGCAAGGTAGCGTAAGGCGGTCAAGCTTAACAGCGTATGCATACAAAGTATTTACGAGAATAAAGAACGACACAGGTAACGAAGCAAGCCCAGGTTGCGGCCGTAACAGAACAGAACCCGCAAGCAAATACAAGGAGCAACACGACCATTCACAAATCGAATACAATAGCTATTAAAGAAAGGTAACAGTTCAAACCACACTGATTCCATTAATAGAGCATTACTTAAATCTTTATATGCAAACAGTTCGACAAATACACAGAGCCAAATATTAAACCGGCACCGCCGAAACAAAACAAGTTCCAAAACCTTGTGCATGGAGGTCATATAATGACACAAAGGGACGAAACCCGGAGACTGTAAACGCCAGCAAAGGGCACGGCTAACCCTACAGAACTTAAGTAACGGAAAACTACAGCTAACTCCATAATGAACAAACTATAGAAACGCTGGAGCAGGAGTAAACCCTACCCGGTTACAAAGGGTACCAGGGTTGGAGAAAGTTGAAGACTGCAAGCTTGAAACCCTCGTGAGCAGGTCTCCTAGCCAACCTGCACAGAACAACAAATTGATTTAGTGCATCTATCAACCAGAACAAACATCAAATTAAGAGAAGCAAAGGCAGCAAGGTGCGAGTGGAAGAGAATTGCAGACTTACCCAAGGGTCGACGGAGACTGCCGAGACATAGACCAGTTCCACAAGCTGAAATGCACAAAAACCTGTAAGTGTCGACAACAGGTGACAGAGGAGGGTAAAACATAGCACGAGAGTTTACCTCGAGGCCAGGTTGAGTTCGGAAGAGTGACAGTCTCGTGGTTGCAAACACCTGCACAGAACTGAAGCTCAAAAGTTGAAAACCAAAAGGACTTCTTCACAGAATCCATGAAAATATAAAACCCTTACCACAGACTTCCGAACCAGACCATTGAAGACAGCAGCGAAGGTGAAGGATTCGCATCTCAAACAGGACCATAACCAGTGACGGAGCAAAGGATTCGGTGGGTTAGCGCACAGTGAGCATCGCCACAGCAACACGGAGAGTGTAACAGTAGAAAGACAGAGTGAAAATGAGCCGAGGATAACCCTTTAGGGTTTAACATAGGCGGGAAGCCATTTCAACTGGATGAGCCGGTGACCATACCCAAAACCGGCAGATAAGTGTTGTAAATGCGCCTCGGATTGGGGGCAGATATTTGTATGCGCACAAGTGACCACGTGGGACTGAGGTGAGTCACGTGGCTGTGACCACGTCACCAGGGCTGGGCCATCAATGTTCTTCACACATTTTGTAGTCTCTTTGCTTATCTATGATAAAGTGGTTCAAGATGGGAATGAGTTACAATGTTTTGTTCAAGATGTTTTTTTTTTTTTTTTAAGAATATATATCCAACTCTTTAATTTATTCAATTTTTTTTAACATAAGTGGTTCTATTTTTTGAAATTTTGTTTAGACTTACTTGAAATTATCATACTATTTGTGTCATGCAAATTTACCACAATGAACAATTTCACTGTTAGAATATTTCATGACATGTTTCTTGATAATTATTATTCCCATTCTCTGTGATAATTGAAAATATTCTCAATGAGATATCGAGTTCAATCATATAATATGGTAAGATGGGCCCAATAACATACAAATTGTTCAAAGTATGGCATAATAGAGTTATGATGTAGTCACAAATCGGTAACCATCTTATCATATTCATCATGTAGTACTAAGTGCAGATGAATATCTATCACACAAGATATAATGATTGCAATTTAAATTGTTCAAAGTATGGCATAATAGAGTTATGATGTAGTCACAAATCGGTAACCATCTTATCATATTCACCATGTAGTACTAAGTGCAGATGAATATCTATCACACAAGATATAATGATTGCAATTTAGTAAAAGCAACCATTAAAATTTGATTTTTCTAGAATCTTATACAAGGAAAAGGAATGTAATGAATTATTTGATTTAATTTAAAATTTAATTTATATGTTTAAATTTTTGTAAGAAATTTATGGAAAAATAAATTTCTAAATCACTGTACATTTATCTCACATAAATTGCACTAAGAAATTTTGATTAAAATAGTATTTTTTTGTAAGTTCAAATTAATAATAAAGATTTATTGTATTTTAAATGTTTTTAAAATAATTTATATTTTTATTTTTTAAAAATATATTTATTCTCAAGAACCTTCGCAATGAATATAATTATGTGTGGAAATTTTCATTTTTGAATATATATGTGTATGTGTGTGTGTGTGTAAGCTTGGTAGGTCCCTTTTCTATTAATATTTCATGAAAATAAGTATGATTTCTACAAAATTGTAGGTGGCCTCAACCTGCCCGCAGGAAACCAGGTCTGTTGGCCACCTATCTGCATCGAACGCTGTCCAAAATTTAAAAAGAGTTTTTCTTACCATCCATGCTACATTGGAAACTTTATCAACTATATAATTCTTGCTAAAAAAGTAAATGCTAGCCATCATATAGACAAAATTATACTGACTGGTCTGCTTCATTCATCTGAAGAATCCACCGGGGCTGGGGCTTTCGCGCTTGAACCCGAAACTTCACTTCTCATCATATTCTGGAGACTTTGTTCAATCCTATTCACAGTGAGGTTGTTGTTATACAACTGCATTTGGACATATTGTATCTCCCTTTGTAGGTCCTTCATACTTGGCTTAGTTGGTCTATCCTCCTCCAGGTCTTCTCTTTCCTTATAGGTTGTCATAGCACGGGCCAGGATGTTTTTCATGACCCAATACTACTGGATAGTTTGACCAAACAACATTTGGCGTCCTTTGGTATTCCCGGGGTCTTTGATGATTGTTTCCCATTCCTCTGCCTCGATCTCTTGATTTTCAATGTTTGTGTTTAGTTCTCTTTCCCATTCGGAGATTACGACTTTCACCTCAGCCGAGGTTCCTACATAGTATGCGTTGATCAGGTTCTACATACTCTCCTTCCCTGTTTTCCTGCCTCTTTTGCTCGGGCCTTTGCTTGAGGTTGGTTCCAGGCCTTTCATCTTCTTTCCCACCTTTCTGGTTCCTCTATTTCCTTCCTTCCCGGTTGGTGACCTTCCTTCGCCATCTAATTCTTCTTTCTTCTTTTTTCTTCCATTTCCAAGTGACGCAACTGTACTGGGGTTGGAGCACTGTTTAATTGTCGCGTCTTCGAAGTTCTCTGAACTCTGATTTTTAAGCTACCTATAACAGAAACCAATAATACAACATTGTAAGTCATCATCAAATTAACCATAATGTACTCATAGAGTTTTGTGCTCTGTGAGTTGGTAATGAAATTGACATCTTTCCTTCTGTTCTTGTTTGGAGACTCAGCCTGAGAGTTGGCCTCACTTGTTTTTGGATTCCCCACAAACTTCCCCTGATCTGAAATGGGGACTTAAAGGCTTCTTTTCAGCTTATAAGAACCTCTTCCACTCCAAATATTAAACAATTTCCAAGATCTAGCTTATGATTGACAATTGCGGAATTAAAAGTGCTTGAGAGAGGTGTATGCTTATGTTTGTTTTTAGACTGTTTATGTGCATTGTGTTCTTTTCTTATGTAGATATTTAAATACATGTAACAGTAAATAATGAAGCAAATAAGCAAACACAAAAGACAACAATGTAATATGGAATTCACCCTGATATCTTAGGCTACGTCTCCTTGAGCTCTAATCAACTCGCTTAGGCTCTTTGGGATTATGGTCTAAATTCTTTTACAAGTCTTTGACTCAACTCCAATGGTTTACAACTGAACCAATGGGATTAGAATTCCATCTTTATCCCTGACTGTTTGGCTTTCTAGCTCTCGGCTCTCGGCTCTCAGCTCTTGGCTCTCGGCTTTGGCTCTCGGCTCTTGCTCTTGGCTCTTAGCTCTTGGCTCTTGGCTCTCGGCTTTGGCTCTCGGCTCTTTGTGCCTTCTGTTTTTACTCTCGGCCTCTGTGCATCCCTGTCAATTGTGTTCCCCGTGCCTTTGTAACACTTCAGTTACAGTCGCCTAATTCATGGAAGACTGATTGTTTCCTTAAAGAAGTAGTTTACAATTGAAAATAAATCAGCGGGCATGGGAACCTGATCGTTTGGCCTTCCTCCTGCCATAATCCCGAAAATAACAATATAACAGAAAATACACAGGAAACACATTATTAGCCTTAAGCCCGGACTTCAAATAATATGTAATTGCATCCATAATCCTTTCGGGTTCACAAACAACTAGTTCATTGTCACCGTCTGATCAGTGATCGATAATCAATGGCTGACGATCATTTTGGGTGGCCCACTTGCACGAAGATTACCCACCTGAAAAAGCAGTTTTCTCTCTCCTGTAGCGTGCTATGTGTCGGCTGGTGTATGGAATTGGGTGAAGCCCTTCCAATACCACTTACTGCCTGAAGCCCACCCGAAATACCATTTACTGCCCTCCTTCTGGAACTCAAAATATATACAATCGCACCTATAAACTCGTTGGGTCTGTCCTGTCACCGCAAATCGCAATTGCACAGGTGGGAGGTCAAAAACATCAATACACAGGCAATACATAGAAAATCCACAAATCCGGATTTCAAATATTATTCAATCACGTTCATAAACCTCATCGGGTCCGTGCTTGATCGCATATCGCAATCGCAACAAGAAGGAGCCCTAGTCCATGGACTTAACACAAATAGCGATGCGATATGTGCCATTGATCCTCCATCGTCCGATCAAGCTCGCAATCCAACGGTCAAGATGCGATTGCATCATTGCTCATCGCAACATCAGCAAGTCTATTTATCACCAGGTCGTGAGTCGCTTATGCATTGGCCCTTTGTATTGTTGTGATCCCGATCGTCGATTGCCGATTGCTAATCATGCTATCGGCGTATCACAATTGGTTCGCCCAATGGCCTGAGGTTTGTACCACGTCTGGTGCATTGTTCCGATGTGATATATATATATATATATCGCTGATTCATTGATCGCCGACCCCTTTAATATTTCCAATGCGATTCTTTAAGGAACCCTTATTTCTCTTAAGTCCCATTTAATAAGAAAATGCCTCCTTTTCTAAGGACATTGGGCAAATTTCTTTTTACAATAACTTCTTCATATGAAGTCCATTTTAGCCCATTCAAATTGCATTAGATTCAGAATGAAGAGATCTATTCAATGAGACTATTTCCAAAAGCATCCTTTGACTTTAATTTTCCTCTGTGAGGAATATTTTTAGACTTAGAAGTTAATGCTAGATCCATTTTGGATCATGCCTTCTCACTAAAAAGCTTTTAGACTCCAAAAGACTGATACACTGATCTGGACAGTAAATGAGAGTACATCACCCTCTTCTTTCAGCCTCCATACACTTGCCTTGCATCGTGCCTCTGAACCAAAGCCTTTGAACACTTTCCTTCCTGGATGTGCTGGTCCTCCTGGGAAGAACTGTCTTCCTCCGTGACTTCATGTATAACTCCTACTAAGAAGGTTAAAAAAGGTAGTTTTAACTTCTCTTCCTTGATCATTGATCCAAGGTGGCTCAAACAAATGTGAAGTTACATCTTCTTCACAAAAATTTACATTTGTATCTGTTTGACATATTGTCAACAACAACTGTTAACAACAACAAAATTACAGACAACAACTGGATGGCTTAAATTCTTGCTTCATCAAAAGAAACAGATTTCACATCTTGTGAACACCTCCTTGTATTTACATTTGCATACAAATGATTGACTAGATAACAAGCCAACAAAACATGCCTTTAAAACAATTGATCCTTCAAGTCGAGCATGTAGAAAAAGAACTGTAGGAATCTTTTTCAAAGATGAAACACTTCATCATTATCTCCATCTTGGAGATCAAATCAACTTTTTCCAAGTCAACATTACATTACATGCATGCTTAAAAATAAAGCAATCAACCCTTCAAGTAAATTACACATACATGTTCAAATAAAAGAAAATCATCAACATCCCTGTGTTCATGCACATCATTCTCATGCATGCATTTCATCTTTCAACTTTCACTTAAGCACACTATAATTTCAAAGCTGAAATGAAATATAATGTTTCATCCTTCAACTTTCTCTTAAGTACACTGTACTTTTGAAACTGAAATGAACATAATGTTGCAACAGTAAAGTGAGTCTCCTACTCAACTTTTCTATTCACCTTCTTGGTAAAACCCTACAACTTGCATTCCATTAACAAAGAAATGAAAATAGATGCATTATATCAATAGACATGCAATCTTAATTGGATAAGAATTCTAACCATTTCTTACCAATCCATTTCAACGATCCTTCCTTTGTCTGCACATCAACATCAACATGTGAATCATCCTGAAACACATCAATCATGGAATATTCTTTCCATTCCTACCATTTTCTCTTTCCACCTTCTTCAAGTTTCATGGAAGCATTGTTGGATTCAAAGTCTAACATTTTGCAGCAATATGTCCTTGCTTATGGCAGTAAGTGCAACACATGTGCATCTTCTTGATAGCATGATTTGCCTTGTCCAATGGACCTCTGGCTCTTTGCTTCTTTTCCTTCAAAAGTTTCCTGTTTGTGGCCATTCTCTTCCAACATCTAGAAACATTATGGTTATCCAAACCAAAAAAGGAACATGCAATTCTTTTCCCATTCTTATATGGAAATTTATCATGCTTTACATAATCAAAAGGAATATGATTAGAACCATATTTATACCTTTATTTTTCACCTTTATTACCTTCATGAGGAGGTGAATTGAATGAAGAAGTAGCTCCCTTTGGGACACCATCAACCTCTTCAATGGTTTCAAAGTTTCCACAACTCGTTAGTTCAAGTGTATGCTTGTGAACACCTTCTTCCTGAAAATGATGTTTCAAGCTATTGCATCCCCCATGAATACAATCTTTACACATTTGAGGTAGAAGACCTGAAATGAAACTCCTTGTGGTTGTGTCTTCCGGATTCATAGCATCTATTGTTTTTGTGCATCGACGTTTCGAACCATCCTCCGTGGTTCATCATCAGCATTAGAATTTGTGAAGAAGTCAGAGAGGGGTGAAGATGAATAAATAAATGTTAAGATGGGAGGTGTTTCAATGAAACTCCTTCTTGGAACTGTTTCAATTGTCTCTGTCATGCGGAAAGAGTCAATTTTGTGGACAAAACCGACCTCCCTAGAAAACAAGGCTTTTCTAGTGACAAACAAAACAATCAAGCACTATATTTCCCTAAATATGCATTTAAAATAAAAGCAACCAGGTGTTTAAGGCTTACCTCTAGTCCAACGCTGTTTGTAGCAGCCAAGCCTCTCCGATCCAGATGAGCTCCTTCTCCTTGAAGCCTGCATTCACTAACAAGCAAACGATTACATAGCACCTGAATAACTCATATAATAAAACATATTCATCATAAAGACCAAGGATTTTATGAGACAAATTATATATAACAACTTGTTGAGAAAAATGAACTTAATTGTATTAATTGGAAACAAAAGAAACCTTACAACCAGTGCCTTGGTGTTGTGCAGGTCCCTCCCAGGGTCCAGCAAGAGTTCTCCTCTACTTTGATCAGCTCACCCACTTCCAAATGAAGCTAAGAAAGGATTGGAACCTCTCCTCTCAAGCTCTATAAGGGAGTCCTAATTTCAGCAGCATCTACCCTTAGGAATGTTCAGCTTTCAACCTCCCCTCCCTCTTGCCCAATGCCTGTTAAACAGGTCCACCATCAATGGGATAAGCTCCTCTTTCAAAGGGATAGCTCCCCTCTTCATGGGATAAGTTCCTCTTTCATTGGGATGCATGAACCATCTGGAGGCGCTCAATCCACGTCAAACCATCTTCTAGAATGCTCTAGAATCGACCACAAGTAAGTTTTTTGAAGTAAAACTTGTGCCTTTTGACTTTTACAGGGGTACGCACCCACCCCTTTACAGACAGAGCGTACAAGTACGCAGGTATTATGTACTTGAGGTGCGGGCACGCAGGTAAAAGTAGGAGAAAGTGCGTAACCAGAGTTATATTGATTTTTTAAAGGCTTTCTCTCTTTTTTGGAGTTTGACATGAGGAGCAGAGGGATAAGACTTGCCAAGGAGGACAATATGGTTATTGATGGAGCCATATTGACTGCAAATAGTCATGGTGACAAATTTTAGTGTAACAGTCTCCATGGAAGCTTTGGAACTTTCTCCATAAGATTGTCCATAGCCAAGACAAAAATACTTCGGCCTTTCTTCAACCATTATTGGCTCAACAATACCCTATGCATTTTTGCCCAAGCCTTTTCCTTCATAGCCCATCTTGGACAGTAACTTTTCAAAAGAACCAATATAAACATTCTTAGAGGAATTGAAGACAAAATGGAATTATTTACCTCTTCTTCAAGCCGATACTTGACTAAGGCTTCTTTGGCAACAAAGAGCTGTGTCTCCAACTCATGCATCCTTTCCAGGTTCATCTTTGCAATGTGGAGTTGTATCTCCATTTCCTGCAATTTGTCAGAAAGAAATTGATTCTCTTCCTTCATGGAATTCAACTGCTCTCGAAGTATGATGCTCTTCCTTCCATCCTCATACATTTCTCTCACCATATCCATCATGATGAACAAGTCTTGCTGTTATCGGGAAATCTAGTGTCTATGCAGAGCTGCTAGTCCCACTAAGACGGGTAGCTATCTTAGAAACAAACAGATTAAAGTTACTTTAATTTTCCTTTATGAGAAGTAGATAGGAGAGGATCAAAGAATACAAACCTCGATCTTTCGCTCGGTTCTTTGCTTGTTCCTTCTCCTCATCGGCAGGTCTTTGCCGTTTGTCCCTTGACCACTCCGCTTCAAAGAGTACCTGTAAAGTCAAAGTGGCACAATACCTTCAAAGTGCAGAGATCTACGATCATAAACAATATAGGACCAAATATATATTGACCACACAAATGCATATACTATCAGACATACAAGAATGTGGAGGAAAACTTGAATAGATTTATTGATGTAAATATTAGAAGAGAGGATTACAACCCATTGATCTGACCCAACGTCATCCTCCCAGCATGAAAGCCCTTCTTCACCTCATGAAAAGCTTAGATCACCCAACACTATGATATTCCACCAGGAAACCAACAACACTTCCTTACAAGATACAAAATTCCAGCCTCTGGATCTCTGGGATGAGGGATCCATATACAGATGATTGCAGGGAGGTGAGTCAGCTTCTGGGATTTTGATCAGTGTCTTCTCTCTGATAATTCTTGATTCCACTTGGAGATTGATGATCTCTTACTCATCCCTAGGTGAATTCAGAGAGGCAAGTGTCACAGGAGAAGTTTTTGGAAGATTCCATGATCATCCACCTCGCAAACTGTCTCTGCCATTTGTCCATTCTCGCCCATCGCACCCTACAGAAGGGCTTTCTAGTATGCATCGCACCTTTTACACTAGGTAGGTGAGATGCATTGCACCCTTAGCACTGAGCAACCTGTATGGTCCAATTTTGACCAGTTCTTAGAAGTTTTCCGTGGAGAACTTCTGGGAGATGATGTAATCAGCTGACCATGTTCCTTTAGGGCATGAAACAACACTTTTAGGGACTCAGAAGCCCTTGGTTTATGGACATATATGATTGGGGTTGCAGTGCCCAAAAATGTCTATAACACTTGCTTCATGTCTTCATCAAAGAATCTTGTGATGAAGAAAGAATTTGAGGACTCATTTGTAGAAGTAGTCATTATCAAAATGAACAAAAGAACTTCAAACAGGATTAACAAAGAGCTTATTCAAGCAACCTTTTGCAACAAACCTCTTGTGCTTCAAGGATTTCTTTGAGGTCCTTTGCGATAAGAAGAATGCCTTCAACCCTTCTTCCTTCTTGTCCTCTCCTGGACTTAGCTATCAATAGCTTTCCTTTCACTTTTGCAAACTCAAACAACAGTCAATTTACAAACAATCAAACAGCAAAATCCTTGCTACTGTTTGAACACCTTTCAAGTCAAACAAGCATATAGATTGCTCTGTCAATCAAGCATTCTGATCTAATACCACTTGCATCATGATACAACCTGCTCTGGTATAACTTAAGCTCTGATATCACCTTCTTTGAAGGTGGGGTTAATAAACTTGATTCTCTGATACCACCTGATCTAAAATGGGGACCTAAATGCTTCTTGTCAGCTTACAAGAACCTCTCCCACTCCAAAGCTTAAACAATTTCCAAGATCTAGCTTATGATTGACAATTGCGGAATTAAAAGTGCTTGAGAGAGGTGTATGCTTATGTTTGTTTTTATACTGTTTATGTGCTTTGTGTTCTTTGATTATGCAGATATTTAAATACATGTAACAATAAATAATGAAGCAAATAAACAAACACAAAAGACAACAATGTAATATGGAGTTCACCTTGATATCTTGGGCTACGTCTCCTTGAGCTCTAATCAACTCGATTAGGCCCTTTGGGATCATGGTCTGAATTATTTTACAAGTCTTTGACTCAACTCCAATGGTTTACAACTGAACCAATGGGCTTAGAATGCCATCTTTATCACTGGATGTTTGGCTTTCTGGCTCTCGGCTCTTGGCTCTTGGCTCTTAGCTTTGGCTCTCAGCTCTTGGCTCTCGGCTCTTGGCTCTTGGCTCTCAGCTCTGGCTCTCGACTCTTTGTTCCTTCTATTTTTACTCTCGACCTCTGTGCATCCCTGTCAACTATGTTCCCCGTGCCTTTGTAACACTTCAGTTATAGTCGCCTAACACATGGAAGCCCGACTGTTTCCTTACAGAAGCTGTTTACGATTGAAAAGAAACCAGCGGGCACGAGAACCTGATCGTTTGGCCTTCCTCCTGCCATAATCTTGAAACTAACAATATAATGGAAAATACATAGGAAACACACAAAAACACATCATTAGCCTTAAGCCTACACTTTAAATAATATGTAATCGCGTCCATAATCCTTTCGGGTTCAAAAAAAGATCGATCATCATCCACCGTCCAATCAGTGATCGATAATCAACGGCTGACGATCATTTCGGGTGGCCCACTTGCACGGAGATTACCCGCCCGAAAAAACAATTTTCTCTCCCCTGCGGTGTGCTATGTGTCGGCTGGTGTATGGAATCGGGTGAAGCCCTTCCAATACCACTTACCGCCTGAAGCCCGCCCGAAATACCATTTACTGCCCTCCTTCCAGAACTCAAAATATATACAATCGCACCTATAAACCTGTCGGGTCCATCTTGTCACCGCAAATCGCAATCACATAGGTGGGAGGTCAAAAACATCAATACACAGACAATACATAGAAAATCCACAAATCCGGATTTCAAATGTTATTCAATCACGTTCATAAACCTCATCGGGTCCGTGCCTGATCGCATATTGCAATTGCAACAAGCAGGAGCCCTGGTCCATGGAATTAACACAAATAGCGATGTGATATGCGCCATTGATTCTCCACCGTCCGATCAAGCTCGCGATCCAACGGTCAAGATGCGATTGCATCATCGCTCATCGCAACATCGGTAGGTCACTTTATCGATAGGTCACAAGTTGCTTATGCATTGGCCCTTTGTATTTTTGTGATCCCAATTGCCGATTGTGCCATCGGCATATCGCAATCGCTTCGCCCAATGGCTCGAGGTCTATACCACATTCGATGCATTGTTCTGATGCGATATATATATATATATATATATATATATATATCACCGATTCGCCGATCTTTGACCCCTTTAATATTTCCGATGCGATTCTTTAAGGAGCCCTTATTTCTCTTAAGTCCCATTTAATAAGAAAATGTCTCCTTTTCTAAGGACATTGGGAAAATTTCTTTTTACAATAACTTCTTCATCTAAAGTCCATTTTAGCCCATTCAAATTGCATTAGATTCAAAATGAAGAGATCTATGCAATGAGACTATTACCAAGAGCATCCTTTGACTTTAATTTTACTATGTGAGGAATATTTTTAGACTTAGAAGTCTATGCTAGATCCATTTTGGATCATCCCCCAATCTGGGTGAGTCTTCTCGGGCGTGAGTGTTTTCATCCACTTTGTGCCCTGAGAACTGTGATAAGACCCCTCTACACCCTTATTCCCCGCTCCCCCCATAGAGATTTGAAGGATAATAAAAGCACCCTCATCTTGGTTGCTTCCTATGAAAATTTGAATAACCCCTCTACTCGGCTCTCGCAAGACTTCCTTGCACCTCCACCCTACTATAATTGTAGCCCTGCCCCCGACTTTCCCAATATACTTTTTTCCCTGGTTATTGCCACCCTATCTGGCAAGACATTTCCTCTCAATCACCCACCAAACTACAATTCTTATTCTATTCCATGAGGGAGCTATCCTTCGCCATTGGGTCCCTGTGAGGGAGCAAAGCAAAAGCCTACTCGGAGCGATTTCCCATCCCCAATTTCATTCCTAGTTACTGCACCTTTTCCCATAAACCTTTTCTAGGTCTAGGATCGGCTCTGGAATGTGGAAGTTCCACCCTATCAACAGGTCGAGGGAGTCGTCAAGGCCGGGATAAATTTCTAGCTTTTTGCACTTATCTAACACACCTTCCTTCTCTATCCACATTCTCAACCATATCAATTTTATAGAAATTGGTCCTAAAGATGTAGGGGGAACCCCTTTGGATGACTCGACTGGTTGCAAAACGACTCAGCTTTCTACTCATACTCCGGAACCTATCTACCCAGAGGCCAAGATAAGGGTTCTCATACCCCCTTCCCCTGATGACAAGCCTGTCGATCTCTCCTCAAGATGATAGACCGAATACCTAAGAATACCGAGAGGCCTCAACATTGAAAACATCTGGGGGCACCATTAGAATTATCCAATATTCCAGAATCACTTTGTGCCGGTTTCTAAACTAAATCTTTGCAGGAGCCAATTCATATCCAGACAATCATGATTGAAAGCAGACAACACATACCAGCTCTTGCAAGTGATAGTCGAATGGTGCTCGACGTCCTCTAACCGTCGACTTTCACCACCTTTAGCTGCATGTCCTACCCTGTCTTGCTGCATGCGAATTCTACTCCACCTAGCCTGCTTACCATTTTGATTTTCTTTCCACTTGCCCCGTATGCTTCCCGAAGGACCCGCCACATGATCTCTTCCTCTGTCCACTGCCCTTTCTCTCGCATGAGAGTCTCGGGATGGGGTTCCACTAACAATCCCATAATTTCATATCATTAAATCTCTCCTACCACCGACTGCTCTTGCTGTGAGTTTTCTACGACAACCTCACCACTTGCCGGCTGCCGGTGCATCTGTCCTTGCCTTCTTCCCTCCACCATTCGTTACAACTGGCCATTCGTTCTTACCTCTGTCCGCTTTAATAACTATTTGTGCCCTGTATTTCCCGTTACTCCATTGCCATTTGCTAGCTCTTGTGGCCCCTGACCAACCTCTTCTCCCTTTTCCCGTTGTGCCAACTAGATGACTGATCCACCCTCGATCCCCCATGCTTGCTGACCGTCCTCTGTTGCCTCTAATCTGTGAGGCCTATCACACACTCATTGACGATTTTCTCCTTTTTCCTTGTCTATTCTTAGGATTTCCTATAGAATTCTCATGCCTTCCATTTGGCCTAACTCCTTGCCCCTTATATCAAGGTTGCTACCTTCCTGCCCACACCCCCAATTGGCTAGGTTGTCTGCTGCCACATTACTCAATCTACGGACATGCATTGAGACAATTTAGTTAATTTTTCGTATTAGGTTTCCTATTTCTTAGGCCAACCGTGTCGTCCTCCAGCTTTGGCTTATTTTCTCCAATCTGGTTCCTTGCTAGAATTTTTTTACCATTTCTATTGCCAGTTTCAAGTCTCCCTCCACCACAATTCTCTGAAAGTTTTCTCTCCTTGCAATTTCTAGCCCCCGCTTCAGCGCATAGAGCTCAACTTCATTATTGCTCGCTATACCACAATATATAGAAAATAAATAGATGGTATTGCCTTGGGAATCTCTGAACACACCTCCGGATCTAGCTGCCCCCGGGTTCCCTTTTGCTGCTCTGTCAAAATTAAGTTTGATGAAGTCTTTCTGGGGGAGCACGAAGATGTTTGGGGAATCGCTGGGAGGAGATTTCTGTTTCCATGAGTTGTTATTCAACATGCTGGGTTTTAGGCTTAATCCTGCCAATATACGACCTTCCTGAGGATTGGTTTTCCAATCGTCTGGGTACCAGTTCTCTGCTAAGATCATTTCTCTGATATTCTGGACTGTCATTCCCCATAACTCTACTGTTGTTCACTTTTCCCCTTTGAAAATTATTCTGTTTCTTTCCTTCCACACTGACCAGAGTAGGAATCCTAGGGATATCTGCCAGGCGCAATTCAGAATGGAATTCTGTTAAGGCTTCCTTCTCCATTTTTCCATTGTTAATTTCATTCTTGTTTGATCCGTGTCGCCAAGGTCGAATAGCTTCTCATGGTTTTTCCAAAGCATTTCACTGTAACTGTAGGCATTTATAAGATGTTCCAATGATTCTAAATGTCCTTCACAAGTACAACAGGACGATGGTCCCTGCATCCCCCTTATCTGTAGTTGATCCTAAGTGAGTGCTCTACCATGCCGGATTATCCACATAAAGAAACCTATTTTTGGCCATAGTTTATCTTGCCAGATTCGATCCCATATGGGTGGCCCTTGTTTTTGGTGGTGTGCTGCTTATAGGTGGTATCCCTCTTGTATGGTCAACATCCCTTTGATTTTGTACCACTATCTTATAATATCTGGTCCATCTGATATTGCTATTTTCCAGGACTCCATCTCCTTCTCGTAGGTTGCCCACTAAATGGATTCTGGAGCATCTGACCAGTCTTGTTTCTGCTTCCATTTTCTCCAATGTTCCCCTGTGTCTGGGCCCCAAACAGTTTTCACTATCTAATTTGCAGGGTTATTGGTGAATTGGCATATTTTCCCCAAATCAGGTCTATTATGCAATTTTTCTCTGTGCTGCCACGTTTCGTTCCAGAATTTGGCTTTGTCTACTCCCTTTATTTCCAAGAAACTATGAGTTCTTATCAAGTCTCTATTTTCTGATGTTAGATTCTATATGGCCAACCCCTTAGAGTTTTCCTGGACTCTTAGTCTTCCTTCTATCAATTGTGGCATTCCATATTTTCTCCCCCATATTTCTTTCCATAGATTTGTTCCTCCCTAAATCCATCTCCACCATATCTTGGCCCCCATGACCTGGTTTAGAATATAAGGGTCTCTAAGTCCCAACCCTCCTGCTTTTATTGGCTTGCTAAGCCAATGCTAGGATAACAAGGCCCATTTTTTTTTCTTCTGTATTTGGTCCCTGCAACAGGAATTTCTTGAAGATGTCAATCATCCTTTGACACACCATTTTAGGAACTACTTGACTAGATAATTGGTAGATTAAAATTGATTGGAGCATTGATTTTAGCAATATTACTCGACTTGCCATATTTAGTGTTCTGAAAGTCCAGTTTTGTATTCTCCCTTGGATTTTCGCCATCTTCCAGTTTGCCACTGTGATTGGGTGAAGACTTAGCGGGATCCTTAAGTATTTCGAGGGGGTTTACCTATGTGGAATCCCATAATTCTTGCTAGAAAATCTTGGGATGGGGCTGCAGTATTGAAAAAGAAGATGTTCGACTTATCCTTATTAATCTCCATCCCAGAGGCACTCTTGAAATCGTTCAATATTTCCATCAAGGCTCTAGATTCCTTGAGGGTTTCTTGCCCAAACATCATTATGTCATCAACAAACTATTGATGTGTTAACGACAAATCATTACCCCACATTTTGATACCTGTAAATTATTCGCCTTGCACTTTTTCTTTTACATATCTTCCTAATCCTTCAACAACCAATATGAACAAGAACAGGGACATTAGATCACCTTGTCTTAGCCCCCTTGTTGCGTTGAAAGCTTCGTCAGAGTTCCATTGAGGAGGACTCAGAACACTATGGTCAAGATCATTGACGAGATCCAGCTTATCCATCTAGGATCAAAGCCAAATGCTTTTAGGATACCTTGTAGGTAATTCTAGCTCAGGCGGTCATAAGATTTCGATAAATCTAGTTTTATCACCATACCTTTAGCTTTTTTACTTTTTGGAGAGTGGATTTCCTCTTGAGTCGTAACAATTCCATCCACAATTTGCCTCCCTTTGATAAATCTGGTTTGCTCTTGTGATATTAATCCAGTCAGAATAGGTTTGAGGCGATTTACCATGATTGTGGCCATGATTTCATATATTAAATTGCATAGAGCTATTGGTATTAATCCTTGCGGTTCTTCCGAGTGGTTCGTTTTGGGGATAAGAGCTAGGAAAGTGGAGTTTAGGGCCGGATGCATTATTTTATTACATCGAGACTCCTCCACGATTGCCACGATATCTTCGCCTATGAATGACCAGGTTGCTTGAAAGAACTCTGCTTTTAACCCATTCGGGCCTGGGGCTTGTTCTTTGCAAGGCCTTTGATAACATCTTCCACCTCAGACTTAGTGATTTCCTTAGTAGGTCCAGGTTCTGATCCCTACTCACTAATTGGGGGATATGCTGAGTTATTTTATTTAT